>JBAJHW010000001.1:86856097-88067764 GCA_037013535.1 Intellagama lesueurii
AAGAATGTATTTCTTGTG
The DNA here is from genome assembly GCA_037013535.1 of Intellagama lesueurii. NCBI lineage: Eukaryota > Metazoa > Chordata > Lepidosauria > Squamata > Agamidae > Intellagama > Intellagama lesueurii. The sequence goes on from JBAJHW010000001.1 coordinate 86,856,116, forward strand.
ACTGGGAGCATTTTATACCCTGCAAGTGATTGGATGCTAATGGAATAGTGTCAATGCTGGCTGCGCTCCCTGTGGAATTTAGTTTTGTCCACCTTGTTTATAAGATTTTGCCCTTGATCTGCTACCAGAAAGGTTCTCCAACTTTCAAAGCAATTTACAGCACTAATTAATTGAATGTTTCATGAATAAGTCATACAGTACGCCATTCACACTTGCTGGTAATCTTCGAGACCCTCTTTTTCAGTGGTACAAAACAGATAATTAGTCTCTTCTGAAGTAAATGGTAAGTGTTTACTGATCTTTGAGAGATCTTGGATGGAATGGAGAGTAGGACCCATAGAGCTTCTTTTTCCTGTTCAAGAGATGGTCCGTTATCTACAGTCTCTTTCTATTTGTGTTATTTTGCAGTTGGGTTTCAGAAGGAAACCTCAGGGTGTATTATGTGTTTAGTGCATGCCACATATATTGTGGGCATATTTTTTATGAAGTATTAAATTAAGCAGAGCGTAATGGTTGGGGCTGCAGTTCAAAGCCTTATGGGTGAGTAAACAAATGTTCTGCTGCTCTCAGTGTATTGTGCCCATGTACAAAATGTTCTAGCTTTTATTTCATGCTTTATAAAAGAAGACTGCTTGCATCTTAATAAATATTCTCCCCTGAAGTATGCACACAAGTAGTGTTCCGTTTTATTTATTGGTATAGCTTTTTTGATACAATGTAGAATTTTAGCACTTCACTTGCATTTTTTTGGCCAAGTGGGTTGTAAGAACATTGCCAGTGGTTGCCCAGAAGCATTTTTTACAGGCTGGTCAGTCTTCCGTCCTTCATTTCCCCATCACTTTAAAAAAGATTTCTCCACAAAGCAAAGAGTGCACAATAGGGTTCTTAATGTTTTTGATGGAATTTATAGTGCATTCATTTAAAGGAGTTGTTGTTGTTGTTTAGTCATTAAGTCGTGTCCGACTCTTCGTGACCCCATGGACCAGAGCACGCCAGGCCCTCCTGTCTTCCACTGCCTCCCGGAGTTGGGTCAAATTTATGTTGGTCGAATCGATGACACTGTCCATCCATCTCGTCCTTTGTAGTCCCCTTCTCCCCTTGCCTTCACACTTTCCCAACATCAGGGTCTTTTCCAGGGAGTCTTCTCTTCTCATGAGATGGCCAAAGTATTGGAGCCTCAGCTTCAGGATCTGTTCTTCCAGTGAACACTCAGGGTTGATTTCCTTCAGAATGGATAGGTTTGTTCTCTTTGCAGTCCAGGGGATTCTCAAGAGTCTCCTCCAGCACCACAATTCAAAAGCATCAATTCTTCGGCGGTCAGCCTTCTTTATGGTCCAGCTCTCACTTCCATACATCGCTACTGGAAAAACCATAGCTTTGACTATGCGGACCTTTGTCGGCAAGGTGATGTCTCTGCTTTTTAAGATGCTGTCTAGGTTTGTCATCGCTTTCCTCCCCAGAAGCAGGCGTCTTTTAATTTCGTGGCTGCTGTCACCATCTGCAGTACTGCCTCCATATCTTCCCCTTCTATTTGCCAGGAGGTGATGGGACCAGTGGCCATGATCTTAGTTTTTTTGATGTTGAGCTTCAGACCATTTTTGGCGCTCTCCTCTTTCACCCTCATTAAGAGGTTCTTTAATTCCTCATCACTTTCTGCCATCAGAGTGGTGTCATCTGCATATCTGAGGTTGTTGATATTTCTTCCGGCAATCTTGATTCCGGCTTGGGATTCATCCAGTCCTGCCTTTCGCATGATGTATTCTGCATATAAGTTAAATAAGCAGGGAGACAATATACAGCCTTGTCGTACTCCTTTCCTAATTTTGAACCAATCAGTTGTTCCATATCCAGTTCTAACTGTTGCTTCCTGTCCCACATATAGATTTCTCAGTAGGTAGATAAGGTGGTCAGGCACTCCCATTTCTTTAAGAACTTGCCATAGTTTGCTGTGGTCCACACAGTCAAAGGCTTTTGTGTAGTCAATGAAGCAGAAGTAGATGTTTTTCTGGAACTCTCTGGCTTTCTCCATAATCCAGCGCATATTAGCAATTTGGTCTCTAGTGCCTCTGCCCCTTCGAAATCCAGCTTGTACTTCTGGGAGTACTTCTGGGAGTTCCACATACTGCCGAAGCCTACCTTGGAGGATTTTGAGCATAACCTTGCTAGCGTGTGAAATGAGTGCAATTGTACAGTAGTTGGAGCATTCTTTGGCACTGCCGTTCTTTGGGATTGGGATGTAGACTGATCTTTTCCAATCCGCTGGCCACTGCTGAGTTTTCCAAATTTGCTGGCATATTGAGTGTAGCACCTTAACAGCCTCATCTTTTAAGATTTTAAATAGTTCAACTGGAATGCCATCACCTCCACTGGCCTTGTTGTTAGCCATGCTTTCTAAGGCCCACTTGACTTCGCTCTCCAGGATATCTGGCTCAAGGTCAGCAACTACGCTATCTGGGTTGTCCGGGACATCCAGATCTTTCTGGTATAATTCCTCTGTGTATTCTTGCCACCTCTTCTTGATGTCTTCTGCTTCTGTTAGGTCCCTACCATTTTTGTCCTTTATCATGTCCATCTTTGCACAAAACGTTCCTTTAGTATCTCCAGTTTTCTTGAACAGATCTCTGGTTTTTCCCTTTCTATTATTTTCCTCTATTTCTTTGCACTGTTCATTTAAGAAGGCCCTCTTGTCTCTCCTTCCTATTCTTTGGAAGTCTGCATTCCATTTTCTGTAACTTTCCCTATCTCCCTTGCATTTTGTTTCCCTTCTCTTCTCTGCTATTTGTAAGGCCTCGTTGGACAGCCACTTTGCTTTCTTGCATTTCCTTTTCTTTGGGATGGTTTTTGTTGCTGCCTGCTGTACAATGTTATGAGCCTCCACCCATAGTTCTTCAGGTACTCTGTCCACCAAATCGAGTTCCTTAAATCTGTTCTTCACTTCCACTGTGTATTCATAAGGGATTTGGTTTAGATTCTACCTGACTAGCCCAGTGGTTTTTCCTACTTTCTTCAGTTTAAGCGTGAATTTTGCTATAAGAAGCTGATGATCAGAGCCACAATCAGCTCCAGGTCTTGTTTTTGCTGACTGTATAGAGCTTCTCCATCTTTGGGTGCAGAGGATATAATCAATTTGATTTCGGTGTTGCCCATTCGGTGATGTCCATGTGTAGAGTCGTCTCTTGTGTTGTTGGAAAAGAGTGTTTGTGATGACCAGCTTGTTCTCTTGACAAAACTCTATTAGCCTTTGCCCTGCTTCGTTTTGAACTCCAAGGCCAAACTTACCTGTTGTTCATTTTATCTCTTGACTCCCCACTTTAGCATTCCAGTCCCCTATAATGAGAAGAACATCTTTCTTTGGTGTCAGTTCTAGAAGGTGTTGTAAATCGTCATAGAATTGGTCAATTTCAGCCTCTTCAGCATTGGTGGTTTTTGAGATTGTATCCCAGTACAGCTTTTCCCACTCTTTTGTTGACTATGAGGGCTACTCCATTTCTTCTACGGGATTCTTGCCCACAATAGTAGATATGGTAATCGTCTGAATTGAATTCGCCCATTCCCGTCCATTTTAGTTCACTGACACCCAGGATGTCAATGTTTATTCTTGCCTCTCCTGTTTGACCACATCCAACTTACCAAGGTTCATAGATCTTACATTCCAGGTTCCTATGCAGTATTCTTCTTTGCAGCATCGGACTTTCCTTTCACTTCCACGCACGTCCGCAGCTGAGCGTCCTTTCGGCTTTGGCCCAACCACTTCATTAGCTCTGGAGCTACTTGTACTTGTCCTCCGCTCTTCCTCAGTAGCATGTTGGACGCCTTCTGACCTGAGGGGCTCATCTTCCAGTATCATATCTTTTAGTGTTTTGTTTCTGTTCATGGAGTTTTCTTAGCAAAGATACTGGAGTGGCTTGCCAGTTCCTGCTCCAGGTGGATCGCGTTTAGTCAGAACTCTCCACTATGACCTGTCCGTCTTGGGTGTCCCTGCACAGCATAGCCCATAGCTTCTTTGAATTACTCAAGCCCCTTCGCCACGACAAGGCAGCAATCCATGAAGGGGGCTAAGGGAAACGGGAACCCTCAAATTCAAAGTGAGGAAGAAACTGAGGGCTCACTGATAATTGCCTCAGAGAGAGAGAAAATAACCAAAGCTCCCAAGATTTTGAAAAATGGAAGTTGGAACAAGAATACAAACTCAGGGAACTAGAAATTAAAGAAAAGGTCAAAGAAATAGAAAGGGAAAGGGAATTTGAGCAAGAAAACAGGCAAAGAGAAATGCAGTTCTAAATAGAGATGAAGAAATTGGAATTAGCTGCTCAAAACAATAGTAATAATTCCAGTGTGGTAAATCCCTCAAAAATTGACCTAAAGAAATTTCCCCAATATCGAAATGAAGATTGCCCTGAATCTTTCCTGAATTCTTTTGAGAGAGCTTGTTGGGACTTCGGGGTTTTAGATGATGAGAGGATGATAATTTTAAGGTCACAGATGGGGGGAGTTTTATCTGAGATCTATTCACAGATGCCTCTTGAACAAGCTAGAGATTTTGAGGCTTATAGAAAGATCGTGTATTCCAGATTTGGGATTAATTCAGAACATCTCAGGAGAAAGTTTAGATATATAAGGATATTCCATCTCAAGTATTAAAAGCAAGAAGAGATTACTATTTTTTGATAAAAATATTTGAAAGAATAAGATAAAATATAAATGGGAAATGATCGAGGGACTTTCACTGCAGTTTAGAGGAAAATGGTTTAGAATTAATTCCACTCAAAAGGCAGAGGAATTTTTGAGGAAATATGGGACAGATTTGGATAAGACAGAAGAAGGGCAGGAAGGGGAAAATAGGGGAAAAGAAAAAGGAAAGTTTCTAGAGTCACAAGAGCTTAAAGAAGCAAGACCAGAAGTAAAAAAAAAAGAGATTTCACAAATTTAGAGGCAAGGGAACAAGAGGAAGAAGGGATAGACTCAGAGGAATCAGGAAAGGAAGAAGAGGAAGGAGAAAAAGAGATTTAAAAGCAAAGAAAGTAGAGGATTAAAATGGCAAATAAAATTTTGACTTGGAATGTCCAGGGACTGAACTCTGCAAAAAAACCCGAAAACAAGTGTTCCATTTCTTGGGAACCGAAAGAAACCAAATAATCTGCTTACAAGAAACCCATATTAGAAAACAGGATGTAAAATATCTAAAGAATGGGAAAATAGGGAAATGCTGTACTTCCGCCTTCTGAAAAAAAAAAGAGAGAGAGGGGTAGCTATCTATGTGCCAGAACACTGTCTATCAAAAGAAATATTAAATGATGAGGAAGGAAGATATATAGGAGTAGAAATTCAAATACAAGGAAAAACAATAAATGTAATTTCAGTATATGCACCAATAGAAGGAAAAGTGAATTTCTTTCAAAAATTAACACAAAAATTACTAGAATTAGAAAGAGATGAATTTATTATAGCAGGGGATATGAATGGAGTAATAAATCCTAAAGCTGATCGGAAATCAGAAAATAAAAGAGAATCAGGGGAAACTACCAAAACGTGTTTTTTTTGACATGTTGGATGTTTTCACATTAGAGGATATTTGGAGAATAAAACATGGAGATACCAGAGAATACACATTTTATTCAAGTAGACATAAATCATTATCAAGAATTGATATGATTCTAACAAATAAAACATTCCTTAATTGGATCCAAGAAGTAAAAATCCTACCAAAACCATGCGCAGATCATAATCCTATAAGATTGGTCATGAAAAAGGAAAGGAAAGAGTACTCATGGAGATTGAATGAAAACTTAATAAAAGAGGAAGAAATTTTAGAGTGGTTGAGGATCGAATTGAAGGAATACTTTAAACAAAATATGAACAAGGAGACAAAAATAAAAACAGTTTGGGAGGCAGGAAAATCAGTCCTACATGGATTAATAATAATGAAAAAAACAAAAAACTGGGAAGTAATTAAAAAGAGAAAACAAAGGCAACAAAAACTTTTAGAAGAAATTAGGGAGAAAGAACTAGAGATTACCGAAAATTCCAGGAAAAAAGAAATTTTAAAAGAGATAAAAAACCTACAGAATCAGCTGTCGGAACTCATGCTAGGAAAGATAGAGAAAAAAATAAACTTTACTAAACAAAAATTCTACGAACAAGGAAATAAACCAAGTAAATGGTTAGCTTACCAAGTACAGAAAAAAAGAGAACAAAATATAATAAGAGAAATCAGAAAGGGAGAGGAAATATTTTCCGACCCAAAGATTATAAGGGATACATTGGAAAAATACTATGAGGAACTTTTTAAAGAAAAGAATTTAAGGAAAAAAGAAGATAATCAAATATACTTAAAAAGTCAAGATCTACCTAAACTAAATGATGACCAGAGAATTAGATTAAATGCACCAATATCGACAATGGAAGTACAAGAGGCAATAAAAAAAAACTAAAACAGGGAACAACACCAGGCCCAGATGGCTTTTCCACACTATATTATAAAAAATTGTCAGAGGAACTGATGCTTTCCCGCTGCCCCCCCCCCCCCCATTTTGGGCACATGAGCCCAAAAAGGTTCGCCACCACTGGTTTAGAGCATGGAATGATAACCAAAAACTATTAATAAGTACAGATTTGAAAGAAAATTATATGAAAATATTTATAGATGGTATATGACACCAGAGAAATTGGCAAAGGTGAAGAAAAATGAGAAAGATAAATGTTGGAGATGTAAGACAATAAAAGGAACACTATATCATATGTGGTGGGGTTGTAAATTTATTAAGAAATTTTGGAAAGAAATAGAAAAAATAATCACCATAGATTTAAAAATAAAAATGGAGATGAAACCTGAAACTTATTTGTTCAATATGGTAAAGTTAAACTCGAGACAAGAGACAAAAATTTGTTTATACATATTAGGCGCAGCCAGAATTCAAGTGGCAAAACAATGGAAAGACAAGGAGGAACCTTCAGTGGAGGATTGTTTAATAAAATTACAGGACCTAATATTAATGGACAAACTAACAGACTCATTAAAAGGAAAGAGTAGAACGGAGCACGAATCTCAATGGGGAAAAGTAAAGAATTATCTCAGAGAGAAATGGAAGAAAGATTCCAAACCTGTACCAAGCGACTTAGGCTTAAATTAGAAGCAGAACTGCTCTCAACAGAAGTAAAAACAAAGTAAAGCAGATTGTTAATATGGATATAAAATAAGAATTAAGAAAGGTATTATTAAGATTGCGAAGAAAATAAATGTCTGGTGGAAAATAAGGAAGTAAAAATGTTAAAGACTTACTGTTTTACGAAAGAGATAATAGAAAGTTATTTTGGTTATGTGCTAATATTGTGATAATTATTTACTTATTTTTATAATTTCTTTTTTAAATGCAATAAAGATTAAAAGTTAAAAAAAAAGAAGGAGAAAGTTTAGATCAATTTCAAAGAAACCTGAGGAGTCTTTTGCCCAGCTTGGAGCAAGGTTAACCCTGTATCTTAATAAATGGCTGGAACAGGAACATGTCACTACCTTAGACCAAATGAAAAATGTGTTTGGACTAGAACAATTTTATTCAGTTTTACCAGGGGAGTTACGTTATCTTGTCAAGGATAAGGATCCTAAAAATATGCTACAAGTGTCTGAATATTCTGATTCTATTAGTGGGATCAGAGATCCTCGATTCTCTGAGGTAAAAATTGACAGAAAAGGATGGGACAACAGTAGGAGAGCATCCCAATCCAGTGGAAATTACCTCAGTCAGGCTCAAGCTAAGGGAAGCCGTTTTAAAGTGAAACCTTCATCCCCAGAGCACAGTCCCCTGAAATCAAATAGTCCTGAGGGAAAAACTAATAAATACCTTCATTCTGAACATAGAGTAAATAAACAATTTTATGCTTGTGGTAAACCAGGACATTTTTGGGCCCAATGTGAATCTCAAAAGCAAAAGAATTTTAGTCAGCCTAAAAAAGTATTTTGCCTTCAGTCTTCTGAGGCAGCTGAATATTCTGCACTGTTGCTAAGGAAACAGACTTGGCAGAGAGCCCAGAAATTCCTGAAGCCAGCGTGGTACAATGTTATTTAATCAAGTGCGATCCTATTTTACTAGAAAACTCAGGAGAAAAGCTTTTTATCAATGAGGCAAAATATCTAGGCCTTAAAGATTCATGCTCACAAATAACTATTTGCCACCCAGATATAATACCTGAGGAAAACATTCTAGAACATGATAAAATCTCCATTAAAGGGATCGGTTCTGATTTGGTGGTCCTACCTATGGCCAAAATATCTGTGAACTATAATGGGTGGTCTGGTATATGGAAAGTAGCAGTGTCAGATCAAATCCCAGCTCCTTGTCTGATTGGTTTAGATCTATCTAAGCATGTGCAGAGTGTTTTAATTGTAATCTGCTCTCAGAGGAGGTAGATTGAAGCCTCTGAGGGAAGCACTGAAACTCTTGTTGAAAGAGGCATCTCTCGCACCAAGCAAAGAATGACACCGAACTTTTATTGGCCAGGGATGGGGAAGCAAGTTAAACAATATTGTCAAAGCTGTGATACTTGCCAAAAATGAGGTACTGGAAATGACAAGACGAGGGCTAAGCTATGCCCATTGCCAGTGATCTCGACCCCTTTCCAACGCTTAGGTCTGGACCTAGTGGGACCCTTACCCAAAGTGACTAGACATGGAAATAGATTCATCCTATCTATTATAGATTATGCCACTAGATACCCTGAAGCAGTACTCATAAGAAAAATAATAACAGAACTTCTAGTAAAGCATGATGCATGGGTAAATGCAATGGATCTGTGGCAGTTCACTCCTCTGCATGAAATTGCTTCTAAGAATAGAGTGGAAGTATGTTCTCTCTTGCTAAGCTATGCTGTTGATCCTAAACTGTTGAATTGCCATGATAAAAGTACAATTGATTTGGCTCCAACACCTCAGTTAAAAGAGTGATTGGCATATGAATTTAAAGGTCACTCATTGCTACAGTTTGAAAGGGAATTGGATATTGCTCGTGTGAAAAAGCACCTTTCTCTTGAGATTGTAAACTTCAAGCATCCCCAAACTCATGAAACTGCTTTGCATTGTGCTGCTGCATCTCCATATCCCAAAAGAAAGCAAGTCTGTGAGCTGCTTCTAAAAAAAGAAGCCAACATTAATGAAAAGACAAAAGATTTCCTAACACCACTTCGCTTTGCTGCAGGAGGCAGTAGTGTGTCTGTGGTTGAGTGGCTTTGGCAGTGTGATGTTCATGTGGAGGACGGAGGAGGCCTTGTTCCTTTGCACAGTGCTTGTTCTTATGGACTCTGTGAGGTGGCTGAACTACTTGTTGGGAGCTGTGCTGTGCCAAGCAGACAACAGCGGGAGTCTACACCCAGTGACTTTTATCAGCAAGAAACTCCAATCTGGTGAGAGACATCTATCCACCATTGAGAAAGAGTGCCTAGCTATCGTATGGACGCTGCAAAAGCTGAAGCTGTACATTTAGGGGAGAAGATTTATCCTGTGCACCGACCACTCTCCTCTTCTATGGCTAAGGACTATTCGAGCCAACAGCAGCAAATTGATGAGATGGGTGCTGATTCTGCAAGACTTTGACTTTGAAATCCGCAGCGTAAAAGGAACCCAGAATGTGGTTGCTGATGCCTTGTCTCGAAGGCCAAATGACTAACGGGTGGAGAAAAGTTTGTAATATTGTATTAACTGTTCTGTTTGTGTAATAGTTATGGAATATGCTTAAAGTCCAGAGTTTGCTTGAATGTTAATAAACTAAGGTATGTATAGTGATGGTAAAAATAATAGTAGTCTTATTAATGTAAAAGTAATGTAATGTAATTTGTATTAATGTAAGTAATGTAAGAGGTTAATATATTTTTATTAATGTAAGAGTAATGTAATGTATCCTTAGTAATGTAAATAATGTAAGAGGTTAGTATTTGTATTCTTCTATAAACCTTCGTTTGTTTATAAGGGCAAACGGTTAAGTTTCCCCTCCTAAAACAAACTTATTAAGGGGGGAGGAATGTGGCATCCGCCCAGGTCATGAATATTAATATGATATCTGCATAGACCAATGGGAGTGCTGGAGGGGCAGAGTCACGATATATAAGTGTCTCAGCAGGAGGAGGGGGAGATTAGATTGAGAGTTTAGAGAGTTTTGGAGTTTGGGCGAGGGAGTGGTGGTTCAGAGTGGATGAAGGAGGATGTTTGTTAAGAGTTAACAACATTGCTTGAAGTATCTACATCTGTAACAATAAACAATTTCTATTTGGTTCTTTTAAAATGACACATGGCCTGGACCTCTATCATTGATAATAAACAATGTTGATGTAATCAACTGGTGGCAGCTGAAAGACACGTAGCATGAGCTCTTAGTTTGGTGAAACAATCAGGGGCCATGTGGGAACTTGACAGTCTGTGTAAAAGACACCCCTCAATTTTTTTGTGTAATGATTTTAGGAAAAAGTAGCATCTTATACACAGAAAAATATGGTAGTAGGATCCCCGTATCTGCGGGATTGATGACCGCAGTTTCATATATCTGGTTTTCCACCTCCATGTGGCCTTTGTCCCACCCCTTCTTTGCTGTATTTATGGTTCCCTAATGTCCACAATTTCAGGCATTCATGGTAGATCATGGAACCAACCCCCTATATGCTCCCTATTCAGACTGACATATGTCATCATGAGCCAAGCAAAGGGCACATTGATGCCTGATCTGAACCAGCAGGCACAGAGCTGTTCAACCCCACTTGAAACATTCAGTGAACAGTACTTATGAAAAGCCATTGACAAGCCTGGATGTTTTATTGCATGATGCAAAGAATGAGCTAGTGTCCCCACCTCATTTCATATATGGAAGTGAGTGAGATGAGCATTTGATTCTCAATTGCTTGCTGGGTGCCTCTGCCCCATCTGATGAGAGAAAGTTGGCCTAGGGAGTCAAGAACAGGCTGTGCTCTACACATAGACCAGTGACTTCCAACGTCTCAGCAATTCTCCCTGCTCCCTAAAGTCTGTCACCTGAGATGACTGCCTCACATTGCCGAATTGTAGGGCTAGCCCTGATGCTCAAGTGTTGCTTTTGCTTACCAGGCTCAGTCCTAAAAGTGCAGTGTGCGCACACACACTTCACCCTGTGTTATCTACTATGTACTAGGCTTTTATCTAATCCACACTTCACCACTTGGCCTTAGCTGCTGTTTTTATTATGTTGTCTTTTACAATGTTAATTGGCAGTAGTTTGAATAAAAATAACAGCAGCAATTCTTCATTCAGTTTTGAAAGCTGAAACCATAAAGAAGTAGACACATTCTTTGTAGTGTATACCATGACTTTTACTGCACTGTGTGTGATATCGTAAAATGTATTTAATAGTCTCTGCAGTAGAGATAGGGAACATAGACTGGACTACAGCTCCCATCACCCCTCAACATTTTCTGGGGCTAAGGTGGGTTGCAGTTTGACCACATCTGGGAGGGATATATGTTCCCCATTCTGGACTATAGTGGTTTGAATGTGAAGAAGGAACATTTTACAACCAGAAACTTTATTGTCTAATCAAAATACCACAAAAATCAGTGGAAAGAAAAAAATCATTAGAGGAAATTATAAAATGTTATATTTGGTCTCTTCCCAGTTTGAAATTAATTTCATAACCAAATTAATTATATCTGAATATATGAATTCAGTCTTAGGTGCCAGCCATATATGAATTTACTTGTTTCAAGGTGTGCTTTCTTGTTCCATGGTGTGCTTTCAAAAGTGGTGTCACAGCTGCAGTCCTTAAAGAAGCCAGATGATAGAAAGCCTTTGCTGAGAAGTCATAGCTGTAGCTGAGGATGAAGTAGAATAAGCGGGCAGGCAGGGCAGGAGGGGGAGGTTTGCACATAAAAATAGGTTTCTGCATAAGTTCACCAAAAAACTTTTGAAATGTGAAAATGCAAGAAAACCCTTGTAATTTTGCTTAGCAAAGAGAAAAGCTCAAAAATGTTTAATTGTCACCTGTGGGAATGAAATAAGTGAAGATCTGTGTTCCTGTTCTACCATACAGATTTGTAGAAAGGGGGAGGGTAGGTTATTGTAACCTACCTGCCCAAGTGGAATGTGTCCTGCCATGCACATGAAGCTATATATCAATTGTAGCAGATCCAGAGATGCTGCGGAAATAATGAAGACTTGAGCTTCTTCCAACAGTTCAACCTCAACCTAGATCTGGAAAGTCCTCTGTAAAAAGCTGAAGAGACTCTTGCATGACTTCCAAGACCATCCCAGCTAGCTCAGGACGAGAGACAATTGTGCAGCAGGGTAGAAGGTACACCTATAGACACTCCCATCAGCCCTCAGTAACTACCATAAGAACAGGGATAAAAAAGGGAACACTGTGTGATGGGGTGTTTAGTCGGTGGGATGGAATTTCAGTATATCACTACAATTCAAATCTTCCCTACTGCTGCAGAAGTAGCCAAAGCTGGGAAAGATTTATGCTCTCCTCCAGGTCTCATCCCACCAGATTTCCATGATACAAGCCAGATTTGTATGCTTATTTAGGATTAGGTTCTGCGTTTATTGTTTTCTTGTGACTTGGGAAGTGGTAAGAATCCTAATCCTCCAGCTGGTGTAGCTTAGTTGGTTGGAAAGCCTGGCTGTAGAGGCAGGCACCAGGAGTTCAAATCCCCACTGTGCCTTCTGGGAGAGGGGCTAGCCAAGATAATGCAGAGCATGTGTGGCTGATGGGGTTACGTTTACTGACAGCTTTTCAACCTTGGCCATGCTGGGTGGTTCTAGAGCTCCACCAGAAGGAGGTGTGGCAAACTATTTCTGAGTATTTTATGCCTAGAAAACTATGGAAGGGTCACCATAGATTGGAATTCATTTCTCAGCACATATTATGAACAATCCTATTTATACTGCCTTAAGAATCTGCTAATGGCACAGAGTTCTGATGTATTTGATGCAGGGTTTGTGTTTTGGCTCTCTTATCAATTTGCTTCAATTTTTATGAACAATGTTTGAAAATGGTGGCTGATTATCCTCAGCTAGTAGGCTCCTGTGGTTTGTTATGGAAACCATGGTCATTTTGAAGAATGGAATGTAAGGTCAGTGTGCCACATTTTCATTTAAATAATAATGGATCTCATGTCAAAAGAGCTAAGTCTTCTGCAAATTATGGAACACATTATCATGGAATTGCAGGGGAAACTGGTGCTGACCAATGGTTTCTCTGTAATTTGTTCACATCTTATAATGATGTCTAATATGGGTACAATGTACATTAGAGTTAAAAAAAAATCCTGAAAATTGGCAGACTGTACCCTACGTTTTAGGCAAATAGACCTAAACGAAAAGGATGAAGAATTGTCAATTTTAAAAATTCATAGGGGAACAGACTCTAGATTATCCAAACGGATTAGAAAGATTCCTTTCTAATTGTGGCCTTTGGAAAGAAACAGAAACACGCACACACCCTCATTATTATTATTAGTATTTAAACAATATTGTTACTTTTTGGATTGTAATATGTTTGAATGTTAAGGGCTTGAAAGCCCAGAGACCCATTTTAAAAATATTTTCATTAGACTGTGTGTGCAACAGCAGAGGTTTTGCTGTATTAATTCATGCCTGAGCTGTGGGCATACATACCTAACTTGCTGAAGTGATACAGCCTGTTGTGTTGCTTAAATATTTAATAGAACTTAGTATTATAGAAGCCAAAATGATAAATAATTCACAGAACTGTTTATATTAGTAATTAAGAGACAGTTTCTACATTTGGAACCATAAATGAAATCATTGCAATTAACAGGAGACGGTAAATTGCACTGATTGCACTTCAAGCTTGGAATTCTCATTATTCAGCTTTACCCTGATTTCTTCCTACATGTTTAGATGGTGCTCATCCTGGTGTGTTTACTCTAAGACTTACAAACTCTTTTCTCCTAGTATTTTTGTTTTGTTTTGTGCATTAACACAAGAATGAAATGCTGTCTCTTGAGGGAACCAGATATTTATGAGTGGACTGTTGCATTTTATATTATAAATACATTCATTTATCCTATTCTCATTATAAAAGAATACTTATATTATGAAATATACTAGCATAGTGTGGATATGATAGAAGAAATGGGAGAGTATTATTTTTACATACCCTGTGTTATTTATCATGTGTAACTGTTTCCTTACTGTTGAATGACATACACAAAAGAATGGCAAGAAAGGATGGATTAATAGAGTATAAATACTATTTTCAAATCCTAACTGGTAGAATTTTTAGAAAAAACATATAATTCACTACTGGAACTTTCACCCCCAAAATTGGCTGGAAGGTACATCTCTGTTTTACTTTATGCAGATGATGCAGCATTACTCTCAAGAACACCTGTTGGCCTTAAAAGAGCATTGAAGGCGCTAACACAATACTGCAAGGAGGAACAACTACAACTTAACTATCAGAAAACTAAAATCATGGCATTTGCCAAAAGACCTAAAAGTTACTCCTGGAATATAGATGGCCATAAAATTGAGCAGGTTTCATCTTTCAAATATCTGGGAGTAGTCCTCCATTCTACCGGTAGTGGAAAAGCCCATGGGGACTACGCTGCTGATGTGGCACAAAGAAGCTCATTGGCTGTTCTTAAATACCTCAAGTCAAGAGGTGATCATTATATACTTGCAGTACTTAAACTATTTGAAGCCAAGTCAATAGCTCAACTTCTGTACGGAGCGCAGTTAGGCCCCCTTTCCAATTTTGCACCATTAGAGCTTGTGCAATCCAAATGCATAAGATCGGTCCTACAAGTCCCAAAATGTGTCTCCAATTCCACTCTGAGACTAGAACTGGGCCTTATGAAAATGGAGGCTAGGGTGTGGGTGGTCATCCTTAATTATTGGCTTAGACTATCTCTTCATCCCTCGGGCCTTGCCCCATTAACTTTAAGAGATGACTTTAAGTCCACTTGGAAAAGGGCTGTGGTATAAAAAAATCCATCCTTGGGTTTTCCCCAGGTCTCCTACTCAGTATGGGATATGACCAGGCCAAAGCGCTCATTAAACAGCGGGTAATAGACACAGAGCGACAATTGGATTTAGCCAGATCTCCAACTTTTATTATTAATGAATCCAGCAGGTATTTTGCTTCCCCTATGATATATCTATCCAAACTGGAAATACCAAACCATTGGAGGGCCTTTACTCTGGCACAATGTCATGCCCTCCCCTCAGCTGTTCTTGAGGGCCGATATCGGAGGATCCCCTACTTGGAGAGACAATGCCCTTGTGACTCGGGCCACATAGAATCAACACAGCACATGCTCCTTTGATGTTTGTTTTATAGAGATATTCAAACTAATCTCATTTTACCAATAGTCCATAAATATTTGGGATGCTCAGGTCAATGTTATACCTCCTTGCTGCTGTCAGATACTAATTCTGATACAACATATAATGTTGCTAGGTTCTGTGCAGCTGCGATTAAAATTCGCCGGGCGATGACTGGCATCACAAACTAGTATTTATAATTAATTTTATGCCTTTTAATGCTGGATTAATGCCAGTTTATATATATGTGTATACTTATAATTACTTGGAACTATTTTGTGACTGTACCTTTTACTTATAGATTCACTAACCTCTAAGCGTCACAATACTTATTTAATCCTTTAGAATCCTTTTCTTTTTACTCACTGCCCCTTGGATTCCTATATTCTGGTTATATTAGAATGAATGTGAGGTTTCTTCTTAAATTTTAGATTGATGTCCAATTTTGGGTTATGGTTTAATTCGAGTTTGTAATGGGCATATCAACTGACTGTACCCCATCTTCCTTACGCTGGTCAATGACCGCAATAAAGACAATACTACAATTCACTACTGTGATGTGCTATTATGTTAGAAGACTTTTTTAAAGCGTTAGGCAAATTTGTGGGATGTTGTTCTCAAGGGCTATAGCAGGCATGGGCAACCTGAGGCCCTCTAGATTATGTTGTTGGACTCATCAGCTCCCATCCTCCTTAACCATGGCCATGTTGAGGCTGACAGAAATGTCCATGCCCTGCAGAAGTGTATTTCTTATTTATTTAGAACATTTTTATCCCATTCTTTAGCTGGAAAAGCTCATGGATAAGCTTTAGCTGGAAAAGCTCATGATGGAGATAGGAGGTTGAACCTTCTGTCTTATCCAGCAGAACACTCCCAGTTCCGATGCTTTTGCTATGTAACAAAAGCGAGTACTAGCCCTTGTCTTGAGGCCCTTACCATTATTTATTTTGTGTGTGAACATTTTCCAATTCTTGAAGGAAACTGTATGCCAATAAGGCAGTTATTTTAATTTTGTGCTGTTTTGTAAAATATGTACTTTTTTTTCAAATGAGAATTTTGCTTTCATTTATTGGTCTCCCATGTTTTGGGATTCTCTCATATTTTCACTGCAGTCTCTGCATACACACCAACAGGCACTGAATTCTCATGAGCTTCAGGCAAAAAGAAGTACATGTTGGGATATGACATTAACCTTGTTAAATTGAATCAAATCCAGATTTTTCTGGATTTATTAGTTGCTTCTTACATTTAAAGACTTTTTCTATACAAAATACAAGTGGCATAACATTTATAGCACAGTTTTATGGAAGTAGCTTGCTGGATAGCTCTGTGGTTTAGGTGTCTAGCTGCGGAGCCAAAGGTCGAGAGTTTGATTCCCCACTGTGCCTCCTGTGAGAAGAGCCAGCCAGGTGTGGCGTTGGACAAGCTGCACAGTCCCAGGATGCCTGTGAAGAGGAACCAATGAGAGTGGTCAAACCTAGAAGTGAGCCATCCCCTCACTCATCTAGGGCGGAAGGAGTCAACACCGTCTTTACTGCACTACCTTCTATGGTTCAGAACCTGGTCCTAGGGGAAGGCCGGATAACAGAGGGAGAAGGAGGTGGGAAGAAAAAGGTGGGAAAGGAACAGCCAATGGTTGAGGGTTTCCTAATGACAGAGGAGGAAAGGGGGGTAAGCAGCACAGGAGATAGGGAAGAAAGGAAGAGGAGTTGGGGCTTGGAGGAGTGGAAGCATCTAGAGATAGAAGAGAAGGAGCAAGAAGGGTTACTGTCAAAGGGAGAAGAAGGGCCCTATGTGTTCTCCTTTCCTCAAAAGGGAGAGACAAAAAGTGAGAGGGGAAAGGGAACCTCTTGGGGACGTGGAAGCGCGGGGATCGAGATACAGTTGGGGAAAGCGGAGCCATTGGAATGGACCGTTTATGTCTATTCAAGAGGGAAGTGTCCCTGGAGTAAGGTGGTGCATCTGGATCCTATCCCCACAGCCACAACACCCCTCAAGGGCAACTGGGCTTGACACCCTTGTTGTGGGACTGTTTGTGCGGTGAAGAGTGAACTGCTGAGGAGACCTACCGACTGTGAGAGATTTGGAATATCCCTCCATTGACGGACTCGTTAGTTATGACAGGCGTACAAGGAATGTGGCCTGAAACGTCTGTGGTTGCTGGTCCCGTTGGACCTACTGAAGTTGTTGTACACCCCGCCCAGTTGAAAGAGATTAAACCTTTGATTAATGTTAACTTGTCTCCTGTGGTAACTCTCATTAAAGAGGAGGAACTACTTAATCTAGAACAAGAACCCAATCACAATGCCCCCAGGAGAAATGAATGTTAAACCACTTGTGTCTATTTGCTACTTGCAAAACCCTGAAAAAGCTCGCCATAAGTCAGAACTGACTTGATGGCACATGATTATTATATGGAAGTATCACCATTCCATAAAAAGCATGCTGATAGGAGTTAAATGTGGCAAAAAAAAAAAAACTCACTGTAGACCAGAATCTCCTGAACACTAATCCATATGATACAGCAAGAAGTAACAAAATAAAGTCCTACATATTTTGTGTTGAGCTGGTCCTTGGTTGAATTCATATTCTTGGAAATTCTCTTTATTCTTTTCAATTTATTGTGTAAGTTTGTTGACATGAGGTATTTATGAATACAAATTGTTGAATGATGTAATAGAACCTACCTATCTTAATATAGTAATAAAATCTGCAATGAATCGTCTTATCTTGCTGAGAGAACACCTTTTCTGAAAAGGTAGTAGGTTTCTTGAAATACTACTGCAGTGACAGTGGTGATAATGACTGTTTCTGATTAATTGTGCACATTGAATTGTCAGAATGAAAGGTTCAGGTCCAATTCTGCAGTTAGAATTAGTGCCAGTACTTGATTGTTTCTGTCTATAGATGTTGAATGTGTTCACTGTGTTCAGTGTAGAAAGGTTGATATTTTGGATTGGAGAGGAAACAGGCAAAAGACAGATTTTGCATATTGTTATTTTTATGTATGATTACCACGGATATGGAATAGTGCATTTTCCCACAGCCCAGTACATTACAGAGGTAGCTGACATTTATTAATGCTACAGCACTAGCCATTCCATTTATTTTGACTAAATAATGGCAGTAGCAGAAAAATTTCTGCATGGAAATTGTGGGCAGTACTTTTTGAAGACATTTCTTTGTTTGATAAGAATGGTAACTGGAGGAATGTTTAGGAATTGAACTGGGTTTTTAAAAAAACTTTTTGTTGCAACAGCAGTAAAACCTGGGTATTTATGAAAATTTTTTAATGAGTTGGAATAGAAATTTCTGTTAAGTTTTTAAAACAACATCACCGTATATACTCGAGTATAAGTCGAGTTTTTCAGCACAATTTTTTTTGCTGAAAAAGCACCCCCCTCGGCTTATACTCGAGTCAGTGTCAAAATTACATGTTCTCCCCTGCAGTGCACAGAGAACAGAGTGAGGGCATCTTTGTTTACAAGCCCAGGGAAGCCCATTCACCCCCCTTCTTCCCTGTCAGCTATGTCTCTTAAAAATCTTTACGGGAGTGTCTGCTTCCAGGACACTCCCATCCTCCTCCTTCTGCATATTCTATGTACCCACCTTCCTCCTCCCACCTTCCTCCTCCATCCTCTGTCTCCTTCCATCTTGTTACGCAGCAGTAGAGCAGTAGATAAGCGCAGCATCCGGTATGAGTCCTCCCTCTGCAGGCAGTGAAGTGTGTCTCACAGCTCAGAAGGGCAGTATCTACTGTTGGATCTTTCTGAGCTGTGAGACACAGTGTTAACCCCTCCCACTCCATGCCCCATACAGAGCTAGTTTACTGTTTTTCTTTGAAATAAATATTCAAAAACATTTAACCTACTGATGCCTCAATTAATGTAATTTTGTTGGTATCTATTTTTATTTTTGAAATTTACCAGTAGCTGCTGCATTTTCCACCCTCGGCTTATACTCGAGTCAATAAGTTTTCCCAGTTTTTTGTGGTAAAATTGGGTGCCTCGGCTTATATTCGGGTCGGCTTATACTCGAGT
The DNA here is from genome assembly GCA_037013535.1 of Intellagama lesueurii. NCBI lineage: Eukaryota > Metazoa > Chordata > Lepidosauria > Squamata > Agamidae > Intellagama > Intellagama lesueurii. Next base: position 86,875,457 of record JBAJHW010000001.1, read on the forward strand.
ATATACGGTATATAGCAACCTTACTATAGTCCCAGGGACTAGGAATATTGGCGTGCTAACTAACTGCATGGACATGACACCTTGCTTGGAAGAGATTTACAGTCTGAGGGACCAGCACCCTGTTGAGAATATAAATGTATGCGACTAACATTGTGCAACTGATTGTAATGAGATGTCTGTTGGGGAACTGTTGTGAGACTAGTTTCACAACCACTTGTGCAGCTGTTGCACTTACACCTTGTCAAATGATATAACCACTTGCACAATGTTAGTTGTGCACATGGAAATCCCCAACAGGATTTGACCTGTACCATAACACGCAGTGCTGATGAATAGAATAGGCAGGTATAGCACTCAGCTACTTTAAAAATAATAATAATTGTGTGCCATCAATTTATGAGATTTAAAGTACAGCATGGCTGAATAACCAGGGACAGATCCTTCCCTGTATTCAGATACACATTCACCTCCCCAAAATCCCTCATCTCCAACCATTTTTCATATGCGGTGACTCTACAGCCATAGGCTGACATCACCTGTAAAAAATGGCAGGGTTCTCCTGCCTCTTCCTTCCCTGTGTGCTCTCCCTAACAATAATGTGTGTGCTATCAAATCAGTTCTGACCTGGGGCAATCCTTTTCAAGGTTTTGTAGGTAGACAGTATTCAGAAGTGGTTTACCATTCCGTTCTAGAGATGGGGGTATTTGTATTCGTATATGAATATCCCCCCACAGGTGCAGATAACAAGGGTCTGGTCCCCTGGGGCCAGACCGACCACTCACCTGTCCGCTGGTGCTGCGGGCTCCGTGATCCCTTCCTATCACTCCGGAGCTCACGATGAATTAGCCACTCCTGGCAGAAGGAGGGATGACGAGCCTCTCTGCCAAGTCGCAGAGTGGTTAATCCATCGTGAGCTCCTGCGGCAGTGGCGGAATTGTGAGTGGTCGGTCTGGCCCCAGGGGGCCGGACCCTCATTATCTGCACCTGTGGGGGGATATTCGTATTCATATATGAATACTCCCATCTCTATTCCCTTCTTCTGGGACCATCCTGGCAGCTTACCCAAAGCCACACAGGCTGGCTCTTTGGGGATGCACAGTATAGGGAATTTAATTCCCAACCTCTGGCTCTGCAGCCAGATACTAACTCACTGAGCTGTCCAAAAGTATGAATTTGATTATCAGATGGCTTTACATATATCTACAATACTCGTAGTGGCAGGAAGATTGGGGGGGGGGGGCGGCGGGGTGTCATTGGTTTTAAAAAGTTGAACAGATACTGTAAATAGAAGAATCAGCCATGAGGAGGTATGTGAAAGTTAAAGTCAAGGAGTCAAAGCAAGCACGATGATTTAGGAGAAAAGGTTGTAGTTCAAGACTTAGTATGGTGTGATCTCAGAGTTTAAGGCTATCATTTCGAGAATCATTCATTCAGCATAGCCATTGTTGGAGGAACACTGGACATTGTAGTGAAAAAGTAAAAAAGTTATTTTTCCAAGTTCTTTGCCCTTCCTTCCTTCCTTCCTTCCACATCTGGCCATGAATTTTGGAACTTTTCTGTTTCTTCTGCACCAGCCTTATTATGCCCAGCCTTATGAAGTCCCTTGCAGAGTCAACAGCTAGCCGCTGTCTGTCAGATGTTAGTAGTCTAATAATACTTGTCTTTGGATTGTGCTGAAGGCAGGCACACAAATGTTGTCAGTAAATAAATAAAGTGGCTAGTGTGGAGAATCACGCACTTACATGCTGCAAGTTTTGTAGGGATGTGCTGTTATCTTTTGTGAATTAGTTTTTTTAAAATTAGTTTGTATGCAAGCAAGCAATGTTGAGTAGATTAGGATGTTTGTACGCTCAGCAGGGTCCCTACACCACTCAGACTTCAATAGTTTCTCTATGGCTGTGTAAGTGCCCTAAAACCTTGCTTTACAGTCTCCCCTATGGAGTTTCTGAATTAGCCTCATAGAGAGAGCTTTTCTCCTGAGTTTTTCCCTTTTGATGGCAAGTCTGGATGCTTTCTGTATGAGAGATCTAGATGTTCTTGTCCTGCCTTCTTGGCTCCAATTCTGCCTTGTTGCCCAATGTACTGTTTTGCTTCTTAATCTGTTCCCAATCTACAAAATGTTTTGTGTACCAATTAAAAAGTAACTCCAGTTTATGAATGTGGCATATTAGGAAGTTGAGCCGTGGCAACTGGACTTCTTTCTTGTTAGGTTGAAATGTTTCGCTACTCATCCAAATAGCTTCTTCAGTCTGAGGAGAATTGGTAGGGGATCCCAGATATACCCTCCACAGTTGGTTTCACTTCCCCCTCATCTGAATAGGCTTGTTTGAAGGACAAAGGACCTGGGGTGAGTGAAAATCCCATTTCTGCAGTCCTTCTCCACCCATTGACATGGGTAGTTAATGGTAGTTAACAGTGGTCTTTCTGGTGTGTGTGGTCCTAATCTTTCTGGGGACGGATGAAAGGGCAGCATGATAAATAGGAGACAGATTGTATCTAAGGCCTCCACCCCTGTTGATTGAGGGATTTTCTATATGCACATGTATGGCCTCCCTGACCGCTCTCTCATATCACCTATCTTCTCGGTCCAAAATGAGTACATCTTGATCATCAAATGAATGTCCTTTGTCCTTCAAGTGAAAGAACACTGCTGATTGTGGTCCTGAGCCATTGCCCCCCCTGTACTATACAGTCCACATATACTATATAACAGGAGCAATATAGTATATGCAGTCCAATGCAAAGAGGAGTGTTTGGAGCTCTACATTGGAGAAACCAAGCAGCCACTAAACAGGAGAATGACACAGCACATTATCATGCTACCCTGGTCATTATGCAAAAAATATAACTTGCCAGCCTCCAAAACCCATGAGAACATCAGGTAGAGAAGGTGTCAGAAAATGAAGAAGTCAAGATCTTGTGGGATTTCTGGATCCAAACTGATAGACACCTTGAACGTAACACACCAGACATAGTAGTAACAGAATGAAGAAATGTCTGGATCATTGATATTGCAATTCCAGGGGATGACAGAGTTGAAAATAAAGAATTAAAAAAACTAACGAAGTACAGAGACCTGGCAATCGAAACATCTCACCTCTGGAAGAAACACACTTCAGTGGCCCCTGTAGTCATATTTAACAGATACTTAGGTTTTTGGTTAAAACTTGTATCTGTTATATAATAGTAGTCAATGTTTTTATAGTTTTGATTGACTGTGCCTGGTGTTTTTTTAATAATAATAATAATAATAGTAGTAGTAGTAGTAGTTGTTGTCGTCGTCATCTTTAATTCTTGCTGGAGAAACTGAAATTACAAGCACATAAAAGTATTAATATGACACACCTGTACAAAACATCACATGAAAATGAAAGCTAGAAAATGACATGAATATAATTTATACAAAATTGTACCTCATTAAACACAAGTTGGGTGGAAAAAAAGAGAACATATTATATTCTTAAAATTATAATTGATGTGAAGGGAGGTGCTGCATTTCAATTACAAGCCTTGTTCTATCGGGCTTAATATCTGAAACTTGTATTCTGAGGTGTGACTCTGTTTTTCAAATGATTTCTATAGTCATTTTTAAGATAAATAAGAGCAGAGAATGATTTCTTGCTCAAGCATGTTATTAAGAAAGACATCAATTTCATAGCCCTCTTCGATAGATAATCTGTTTGTAGGTGAGCCCAGAAATTTGGAAGGGACTGTTCCTTGAACTGCAGTTTCAGAGCACCATCCGTGGATATTTCTATGGGCTTGTCTTCCTCTGATGCTGTGAGCCCCTCTAGTTCATACACATTGACTGAAAATGGATCTCTAATCAGTTTTTATATTCACGGAAACTATGCCGCAAATCTTCCAAATGTCATGCGATAAGTGATGTGTCCTCCTCAGACAGCTCTTTGTCATTGGAACCAAGAACATTTGTGATGTTTGGAAATGTCTCAGTTTCAGTTCGATAGGTGATGATGATGCCACAGTTCCAACTTTTTGATAATGTCTTCAATCTTGTCTTCAACTTGGAAAAACTAACCTTTTCTCCTTGAAGATTTAAGTTGAGCATATTTAAATAGGTGAAGATATCTGACAGATATGCTAATTTGACTAACCAGGAAAAATCTGTCAAATGATCACCGAGGTGAAATTGCTTCTCCATGAGGGATAATCTTATCTCATCTCTCAATTCCGAAAAACAAGACCTCGTGATAGCCAATGAACTTCACAGTGTAGCAAATGTTGATGGTATTCACTGTCCATATTTTTGCAAAGCTGTTCAAAAAGTCTTGAATTCAGTGATTTGCTTTTTATGAAATTTGACAATTTTGACTGATCCATTTAAGGTCTGCTTTAGTTTTTCTAGTATTTTCTTAGCAACTAGAGCTTCCCTATGTATGCAGCAACGGTACCAAGTCACTGACAGTATGATTTCCTTAATCCATGCTTTCCTTAATCAGTAAGCTTTCCAGACATTGCTCGTTTCCCACCTGTGCTAATTCCAACACATTTCAACCAATCCATTTCATAAGATATTATAAACTCATTTAAACTGTTAAATACTTTTTCATCTGTAGTGTGTACCAATGAGGAGATGAGCAGCATGTCTTTGAAAACATTTATCTCGTGCTCATATCTAACGTAGCACAGTAAGGTCACTTTGTTTGTTTATGTCTGTGCTTTCAACCAATTGCAGTGCAAAGTAAGGGGACATGCAAATTCTTTCTAATAATTGTTCCTTAGTGTTGGCTGACAAACCATTGATTCACTTTTTAACTGTGTCATTTGACAAAGGTATTAAGGAAAGGTCCTTGGCAGCTTTCTCGTTGATCAGTGCAGAAACCATGATTTTTGTAACAGGCAATATAAGCTCTTCAGCTGTTGTGTAATTTTTTTTGCGTTTTGCTATTAGTTGAGAAACTTCAAATGAGGCCCTGATGCATATTCATTGTTACAACCAGTTACGCTTTTCTTTACAATTTTCTTACTTTCCCGAAGCTCATGCTCCTTACTTTTGAAAAAAATTGATGCTCTTTGTGGCATGTTCTTTATGTTTAGTATCAAGATGTCTTTGCAATTCTGATGGCTTCATGGCCTCGTTGGACAATATCTCATAACACATCACACACTGTGGTAGTTGCTTGTCTTCAAGACATGTACATGGGAAACCAATTGACAGATATTCCTTGCTGTAATGGTGACACTTTTTAGAATGACTGGAAGAAGCTGCATTTTGCTTTGAACAGGATGCAGCCTCATCAACAGCATCCATTATTTTACTTTCAAATTCAGGCAGCGCTCCATTCTGAGGCTCAGCCAAAATGTGCTGTCATGAAATTCACTGCGATAATATAAAAAATTCACCTTACCCGACAATAACCAGTTTTATTAGTAATCAAAAAAGAAACACGATCACAAAGTCTATCCAAACACTCATTAACATTGACTGACTCCGACTCTCTCTTCCCACAGTTTCTGACTATCTGCGCAGTAGCAAGAAATGTCATGTGCTCCCTCTCAGCTGCTCAGTGTCATTCATCTGCATGTTTTCACCATGTGCATAAATATCAAACAGTTATTTGCTATCAAACAGTTATTTTCATAGCCGATTTTTATTTTTGTTTGTTTTTAATGGAGGCGGTAGGTTAGAAAAGCCATTTTACACAAACAGGCAAGGGAAATTAAGGTTTTGTTCTACGTTTCTTTTTCTTGCTTGCTTTCACTATTTCTTTTTTTCTTTCTATTTTAACTGCAAATGATCATAACATTTCTTCAAGCCTTCACAGATGCCTGTGAGGGTTTGTCATATTGCCTCAGCTTCTCTCTTGTCTCAGGGTCAGTCACACAAACAGCTTTTGCATCCGAAGTGTTAACATTTTTTTCTGGAATATCTAGAAAACTGGCAACATCCACTTTAATGTCCAACAACTCTTTGGCACCCAGTGGGGTACCAAAGGGATTACTATCTTGAACAATAAACTGGTTTTGTAACTTGAAATCACAGAACATTTGTTTGTCCACATCTCCCGGTTCTCTCAGTGATGACTCTGGTGGTAGTGACACCACAGGTATCTCCCTTTGAGCGGCACAGGGTGGTCCTGACAACCATGGTCTCCCATGGTTCTGGATTGGGGTTCTCTCCTTCCCATGCACCTACATCTTGATTGTTCCTTCCTTTCTCCTTCTATTCTTGCCCTTTCCTTTCTGATCTTCAGTCCCCACTCCCAGGCTTCCTTTTCTCCCCAGTAAGAGGGTTTTACTACAGTGTTACCCGTCCTTTTCCTCTCTGCCTCCTCTTGAGGTACCACAAGCCTCTCCTACTTACATGTCCATGGATTTTCCACCCATATCCATTCCCATCCCGGAGGTAGTATTTTCTCTTTTTCCTTTGCCTCAGCTCCCCCTGCCTCTGCCTTCCCCTCCTTTTTATCCTCCTTTTCCTCTCCCACTTTTTCCTCTCCAACAATCACCTCACACCCTATTCCCGCCTGTACTAACTGTCCTGTTGTCTCTTGTGATTTAACCCTCTTCCCTCTGGGAGTCTCCCTCCTTCCTTTCTACCTCCTGTTTCTCTTCCTTCCTTTCTATGGACATCTTGACTGCTCTTTTTCTTACCTCCATTACTTTGTCTTCCCCAGTACACCTACTGGGTAGGACGGACAGTGCTTGGGCAGTATGGACTTTGTGCCTGCCGCCATCCTCACAACCCTCTGTGAGGCCATCATGGCCCCCTGGGAATCCGCAGACCATAGGTTAAGAACCTATAGTCTAGATTTTTCTCATGGAGTAATTCTTGTTTTGCTTCTATTTTAGGTTCAGAGATGGGAAAAATTACTTTTCGGGACTATCGCTGCCAGACTTCTCCAGCATGCTGGCTGTGATATCCTGTGAGTTATGATAAAAAAGTAACTTTTCTAATATCTGATTTGGTTCCCGCTTTTGATGGGTTTTGGGTACTCCTGTCTCTACTTGTCTTCTGATGGTCCTAGATTCTCACATGCCTCTAATGTCTGCTGAAATGTGTCTAAAACAATGGTTCAAAAACTGGTGTGTCCTTGGTAGCAGCACCAGAAAGAATAAATTTACAGATAGTTGATCGTCCTGATATGCTAACTGCTGGGAACATTGGCACAGGTCCCACTCACCACAGGCTATCTGCTGCTCCAGTCTGCCTGACACTGATGCCCAGGGTATCTGCCCTCTCCCCAGTGCGACCTCTCCTTCGCTTCCCCATTGCTGCTGGCATTTCCTCCTGGCATTTCCATTGTTCAGAGTTCAGTCAGAGTACACCCAATACAGTTATTTCCTAAGATGTAGGCACTGCTGGCTGTTAGTGTGCACTCGTGCATTTTGGCACAATCACTGAGAAGGTGTCAGAGGACACAGGGAAATATTTTAAATACGTTTTGCCTGTTTGTTTTTAAAGGGGAAAATAATGACTATATCATATTCATAATGGATATCTGGAAATTTCAAATTTTTAAAATTCTTAATTCTGAATCTGAAGATCTGTAATTCAGAATTCCAAATCTGAATTTTGGTGCTATTGCACATCCCTACTTGTGATATCAAAGGAGTGGACTTGTGATGTCTTGACATTTAAAATCAGATATCAAAAATGACAACAAAAGTACAAATTCTCAAATAGGATGTTACAAATATATATGCCCCTGGTTTCTGTGCACCAACAAGATGCATGAGAAGAAGATGCTTGTAGAAAATTAAGGCCTGAAAGTCTCTTTAATCCCAAATGTGTTGAGAATTACATTTAAAGGCATCACTATTTCCCACAGTTTCCCTCTTTATTCAAGGGACAAAGAAAATAATATTGGAGGTAATTTCTTTAAGACCCTAAAATAAAGTATGAACACAGTACAAATACATAGTATTACTACAAGAATGTGCCCTTCTACTACTCTTCTTGCAAATATATACTGAAATTCCATTATCTACATCAAGGAGATGAAGGTTTAATTTCTGCTGCAGAGGAACTGCAATTCCTTTGTTGTCCTTCTTTCTCTTTCTGAACTGAAACTTTATAATGGCAGCTCCTTCCTATAAATTTTTCCACACACAGGCTGACTCAGATAGCCCATAGAGGTTACATATCCATCCATTGGCTCTCTCACCAGTCCCCTCCCCTTTCTCCCGGCTTGTGCAAGCAAAAGGCACTTACAAACATCTTTGCACTGAGCCATTGATCCCTGGCAAAAGCTAGGAATGGGACAGAGATGCTCTTCTAGGGTCTGAAGTAGTCTCTTGCACAAAAACAAGTATTTCTGTTCCTCCATCACGGTCCACCTTGAGATTCATCAGCTGCTTTGGAGACCTAGGGTATCATTATAGTTCTTTGAGACTTCACCCAAAGACCTGGTAGCCCTAAGTATCTTCCATCAAAAGCCTCTTCTTTGGCCACTGGCTTAATTTTTAAGAACCTTCCTGAAGAGAAAGTGGTTTGAACAATCAGATCTCTAGGTTAAAGTTAGCATAAAGCTCATAGTTAAGTTTTAGGTTTATTTGCTTTGTCTGTACTGTGTCTTTGGGATGCTCCTAAGGAGCTGAACTGTAGCATATATTTGTCATCACATTTGCATGTTTGATTAAAAGTCAGGTCTCTGTCTCTCAAAATGCTAGAGGATGTTTGACAGTGGTTAAGATTCATAGCTATTAAAGTGTTTTAAAAATCATGACTCAGAATTGTTGCTATAGCAATGGAATAAAACATTGCTTTTAAGTTTCCATTTGCAGACTGATTGTTTTCAGATGTATTTAACTTTTCTTACTGGATAAAGACGAGTAATAAAATCAGCAGTTCACAAAAAAAGCTCTTCCAATGAGCATGCCAGGATGTGATCATTGAGGTGTTAACAGGTACATGCTACATGGAACATGTAATGGCAGTTTTATGACATCTTTGTGTGTGTGTTATGTGCTGTCAAGTCAGTCCCAACATATGATAACTCTAATAGTTTCTGAGGTGGTTTTAATGAGTGATTTTACCAGTGCCGCCGCCTCCCAAGTCAGTTGCCTTGGCTGACTACCGATTTGAACCCAGATCTCCTGACTCCTAGTCTCACATTCTGTCCACTGTACTACGCAATGCTATGCTACGCTGCACTACACTCTCTTTAACCTCCAAATTGGTTTTGGACCTAATTCAGACTGCTGTTTTGTTTGTTTATTTACCTTTCAAGCCCAGAATAATCTGGGCTCAGGATATTTGAAGGACTGCCTTCTCTCATACAAATTTAGCTGTACAGTGGTGCCTTGAGTTGTGAACTTAATCCATTCCGGAATGATGGTTGTGACTCAAGTTGGTCGTAACTCAAAGCACCATTTCCCATAGGAATACATTGAAATGTGATTAATCCGTTCCAGCTGGAAAAAAACCCCCATTCCATCAGGGAGTAAAAAACATACTGCAAGACCCATCAGAGCACAGAAACATAACCCCCCCATAATCAAACAAACCCATTCCAGCACTGACTAAAAAACACAGAAACATAACCCCCCCACCCAGCCAGAGAATCAAACAAACCCGTTCCAGCAGGGACTAAAAACCACAGAAACATAACCCCCCCACCCAGCCCGAACCCATGCTGCAAAACCCTGTACAACAGTACTCACTCAGAACAGGCATTTTAAAAAGCAAAAAGCAGTACCAAGCAGTCCGAAGCCTCTCTGCGAACGCACACTCTCTAACCGCTGGGGCGAAGGAGCTACAGAGAAGCAGCCTCTTCGCCGACTAACGGTTAGCAGTTTAAATTCCCCGCCTTTTTCTGATTGTATCTCAAAGCTCCGGTCGCAAGTCAAAGCAAAATTTTGCAACCGGAGCTGGTCATAACTCGAATTGGTCGCAAGTCAGGATGGTCGTAAGTCAAGGCACCACTGTATATATTTGACTTTGGAATCATGTCCTTTGTTAACTCCTGCAAGAACTATGGCACATTTTTGCAGACAGTCTTTTCTTCAGATGCTTCTGAACACTAGACTTCCCACCACAAAAATAACTTGTTCTGTTTCTTCCTTGCTAGCTTTTCAGTGCCAGGCAAAAACAATTTTATTTGAGAAAGCTTTAGAGGGTACTTACATTTTCTATTAGTTTACTGCAGTGTACTGAATTATGAACGCTACATTTTAGCCTTTGAATAGTCTTTGAATATTTCTACTATTTAATTTTAATTAATTAACTTAATGAACATTGTGGATATTTCCATAACCAACCAACCAACCAACCAACCAACCAACCAACCAACCAACCAACCAACCAACCATACCTTTAACAGAGGTTCCCACCATTCAGGAAACAGTGTTAGGTTTCTAAAGATCCCATCAGAACCAATTTTCAATATTACATATATCAAAAACATTGGAATGAGAGTACTTCATTTCTTTTTCTGATGCTATAATATGCTCTACCTGATGTAATGGAGTAGAAAAGCAGGTCACTTTGTGTGATAAGCAGATAGAGGTTCAGTGAGTTGCTTTTTTTTAAAGAGAGCAGGCATCAAGTATGTGCATTGTTTCCTTTGGGAAGAAAATATATTGTAGTCAGTTTAAAATTCTGGAATAAGAATCTGCCAGCAGGTCAAGTTCAAAGTATTCTGTGGACCACAGCTCCCAGAATTCAACATTCAGCTGCACTGCCTAAGAAATTCTTGGAGCTGTAGTCCAAAAAGAGAACTCAGCATTGCCTGAGTTCAAACTATGCAAACGTGGTCTCTGGCACACGATATAGAAATATCTGTATGCCGGTTGAACCTCCATGTTATGTTATGCATGTATGTGTGAGTGCAACCTTGTCTACAAAATCTTGTGCCTTTGGCCTTCTTTTTCCAAAATGATGTTTGCACACATCCTGTAAAAGGATGCTGGAGGTGCAAAAGGTTGCAAGTAAAGGGGGAATTTTTTAGAAATTGGGGACTTCCCTTGTTTGGATAAAAGGGGCTTCTGCCTGTACAAATGGGCTGTTTCTATTTCACCCTGTGTACACTGATGCTGATTTTCCTTTGGGAAACTAAGGTTTTGAGCTTGCTAAATAATTTAGGCAAGCATTGGACTAACATATTTCTTTTCCTGCGGATAATGTTATCATATATTACCTGCTGGCAGAGTCATCTCTTCAAACAATTTTCCTCAATACTCTGTGTTGCCGTTAGTCAATTATGATTAGTCCTGTTCCCTTTATAGTTAAAATTCAAAAGTAAAAATCTTCTGTATAATTGAGATGAACCTGTTGTACAGTTTCTTGACAACTTAACTGAATCCCCCCTCCTAATTTGGCTAATATTTATATGGAACCTGTGCTTATGTGGCATTTACTGATCTTGGCATGCTCCATCATGGCCTGAAGCCATGATTTCCACTGGGCTTCAGAAACCAGTATCTTATACTACTGAAAATTGTATCTCGTGGCATAGTTTGCAAAGCTGGAGTTAGATTGATTTTAAATGATATGTATAACCTCAGTATGGTATAAGTGAATTACTGTTGTAAATGGAACATTCATATTTCACTGTACTTTTCAGTACAAACTTAAATAGTACTTCTTGAAAGCTTATTCCACAATACATTTTTAGGTAAAGGTAAAGGTAAAGGTTCCCCTTGACAATTTGTCCAGTCGTGTTCGACTCTAGGGGGCGGTGCTCATCCCCGTTTCCAAGCCATAGAGCCAGCGTTTGTCCGAAGACAATCTTCCGTGGTCACATGGCCAGTGTGACTTAGACACGGAACGCTGTTACCTTCCCACCGAGGTGGTCCCTATTTATCTACTTACATTTGCACGCTTTCGAATCGCTAGGTTGGCGGGAGCTGGGACAAGCGACGGGTGCTCACTCCGTCGCGTGGATTCGATCTTACAGCTGCAGATCTATAGATCTTACAGCACAGAGGTTTCTGCGGTTTAACCCGCAGCGCCACCACGTCCCTCACATTTTTAGGTAGTAACCTCTAATAAACATACCTGGGAACAAATTCATTTTCGCTGAATGGAACCTACTGTACTTCTGAGTAGATATGCATGAGATTATACAGAATCCTTTTTTAGGAAGATCAACATGACTGCATCTGCATCGGCACACATAGGATTGCATCTTTAGTCTCTCCTCACATTCTGTATTCTTAGTTGTGATCTGAATTTCCTGATCCATTGGACCTTGACTTTAATTTATTGCTTCTTTTCTTCCAAAGATGGCAGGCTACAAAAAGGTATGATAATGTAACCCACTTTAGTGCCAGTTCGAGTGTTGACTTTGTTCACGGTCTCAAAAATACACACACTTTATGTCAAAATAAATTTAGTTGTTCCCAATGATAATTTCAACTGATTTTGATGTTGCACATCAGATCCTGGAACCTAATGCTGATGCTTTGTTGGTTATTGCAGCCATCTAGATTTGTTTTGACGAGGAGACACAATATTCCAGATGAGAGCATCTTTGAAGATTCATTTTCTGCTACTTTTGGTTTATGTGCATATAGAGTTTACCAGGAATGCTTCTGAAAGTATTATTTCCAAATTTGACCTTATGATATATACCCACAGTTTATGAAAACAGGAGTTATTGGAGTTACATTGGTCAGAACTGATTGTGTCACGGTACCAACATTCTCTCTAAGGGGCATATGTGTGCATGTGCACAGCTCCATTGGTGCTGTGCAGTGGCAGCTGGAGTTGATGCCTGTTTACTTCCAGGTTTCGGATGAAACCCTGCCACGTGTGTGCAGACGGCGAGGCTCCCACACAGCAGGGATGAAAATTAGAGAGAACATTGCATGGTACAAAAATGCCCATATTTTCTTGCTTTAGATTTCCCCGATTTGCACCAGGGAGACAGTTCATTCCTGCAGGCCAGATAGCTGAGATATTACTAGACTTACAAAGATTTTCACTTACCAGATATTCCAATCTAAACCTTTAGAGAAGCAAGAAAGATCAAACAAATACCACACTAAAAGACAGTAAATCAAAGCAACACCAAAAACACATTCAAAGCAGTAAGGCACAACCATCCATTAAAAAATTCCACTCAGGCAGCCAGTCATTAAGGGGAAACTTGCATGAACAGCAAAGTCTTTGCCTGCTTGCAGAAGGACAGCAAAGATGGGGCCAACTTGGCCTCCTGTGGAATGGAGTTCCAAAGTCTGGGAGCAGCAACAGAGAAGACCTTCTCCCATGTCTCCATCAAATGCATCTGTGAAGATGGTCGAACCAAGAGAAAGGCCTCCCCTGATGATCTTAACACTTGGGCAGGCTCATAAAGGGAGATGCCGTCCTTGAGATAGCTTGTGGCTGGTTTGTATATATATTTTCTTTTATTTGAAGAAATATCTAAGTGAAATGTTATTGTCAATGAGAAGACCCTTGTTGCATCACATTTAAAACTTTGTTGTTTGTTTTTTTGAAACTTAGCAGATTCTATAACACTATCAGCAATAGAAATGGATGAAGTTGAAATAATCTTGACTGGCTTAATAAAGATTTCATTTGCAGTTTGTGTTGATTTTGCTGTTATTTTCTTTTAAGTGAGAAGCTGAAATAATCACTGTCCTTTTTTATATTAGATATAACAGCATTTTGCTTAGAGCTGAAATATTTTCTTGGAGCTGGTACTGCTTACGCCCAAGGTCAACGTTTCTGATTTTAAGAGCCTTGTACCAGAATCTTTATGTAGCAAAAAGCCACAAGGCGTGTGTCCTTCCATTGGAGTTGCTTCTTCCTTTCCTAGACCCAGGCAATATCACCGTACCTACCAGTTTTTCCAACTGATAATATAAAATAAGTAATTTTTCTCATTCTCAGCCTGAGGACTGTTTTAGATAAGGATTTTGCCATCCAATCACTTTTCTTGTTTTATTGAATTTTTATGAAGATTTCACACACTATGTCATCCTCCACTCATAGCACTTCCTTGTTTTTCTACTGCTTCTTCCTTCTTTTTTTGGAGTCGAAAAAATCTGTGAAAGAGGGCAGAATGAAATGGCGACACAGTCCTGTTTGCTAGTGTTCGGAGATTTCTGTTGGGAAATGCCTTGAGAAACAGGTTGAAGGGCAGAGCTAGGAACTTTTCCTGCCTGCTTGTTGTGGTACAAGCTACTTCTTTTAATTTTGTGGCCCACTTCATACATTGTCTCCATGGCATGGTAACAACCAGATAACAAAGAATTTTGTGAGTGTCTTTCTATTTCAGACGCCACTTATGTAAAGCCACACTCCTCTGAAAAGTATGTTAGTTTTAATTTTGCTCAGTAAACCACTAAACACTGAGCAGGGGGTTGGACTCGATGGCTTTATAGACCCCTTAAGGTAAAGGTAAAGGTTCCCCTTGACATTTAGTCCAGTCGTGTCCAACTCTAGGGTGCGGTGCTCATCCCCGTCTCCAAGCCATAGAGCCAGCGTTTGTCCGAAGACAGTTTCCGTGGTCACGTGGCCATCGCGACTAGACACGGAACGCTGTTACCTTCCCACTGAGGTGGTACCTATTTATCTACTCGCATTTTTACATGCTTTTGAACTGCTAGGTTGGCAGGAGCTGGGACAAGCGACGGGAGCTCACTCCGTCGCGTGGATTCGATCTTACGACTGCTGGTCTTCTGGCCTTGCAGCACAGAAGCTTCTGCGGTTTAACCCGCAGTGCCACCACGTCCCTTATAGACCCCTTACAACTTGATTATTCTGTGATTCTATGATAACCAGCATTTTAACTGGTTCATTTGAATTTTCTCTTCCCTTGTGAGGAGCCACTTCCCATATGGAATTACTTAAATGAAGCTTAATTATTCAGAGACTGCAATATTACAAAAGTGATGTACAAATCATGCTTACTTTCTCTTTTTATGAATTGTCCAGAAACCCCTTTTGGCTTATAGGATTATATTTGATAGACCTCAAATATTGTAAAGACAGTTTATTTTAAACAATGGTTATACAGACAGTATGAAATGGTGAAAATGATAAACAGCAGGAAGACAACTTCTGTGGATTGGGGGCATTTTTGCCTTCCTCAAGGTCTTGGAGTCTCTTACCTTCCTCTCACCATTCTTGACACTCTGATAAAAATTGCCCTAAACTGCCAAGAGTACCCTCCCAGATGCCACCCAGAGAGTGACTTGTGACATATGCAAAATTCTTCCACACTGGCCCTGCTTTAGAGAAATAGGTGGCGAGTGGCTGGTTCTCTTGAGGTTCAGGGGCACTCTAGAGAAGCTGCACTTGGCCCTTAGGAGTGCTACATGTGGTCCACGGAGTATACTTTGCGTACAACTGTTGTAGATCATATGTGTAAGTCCCTCAGCTGGGAATTTGGGAACTGAAATTATGTAAAGCTTTAGTTTTCACTTTATGCAACATATCCTGAAGGGATAGGTTCATCTTATTCTGGACTTCAAACGTCTTCCCTAAAACTCTGTATTTTAATTTCTGCCCACATCTTGTAAAGATTCAGAAATTGACGGATCTTCAGTGGCTTTGGATGTGCAGATTGGAAATAGGTTCTTTTGGTAATTTTGTGGAGCAGATGTCTTATCGTTATTTCATCATCCTAAAGCATAATGACTTGAACTAAGTTGGTGTTCATAAACAATTCAATTCTGCTCCCACACTGTCCTGAATTGCTTTCCTTTTTATAGACTTTTAAGTCTTGTCATACTTTTTCTCTACCCTTCAAAGGCAAAGAGAGCAAAAACACACGCTAGAATAATTGATTATATCTTTGCTTTTCTGAAATGTACTTTGCTAACAATCATTTCAGAGTTGGTTCAGCTGGCACCTTGGGGAAAGCTGTGTTCACAAGGAAGCCCATCTATGAGCAGAGCAAATCCTGAATTGTGACAATCTATTACTGTGTCATAGCCTTTGGGGAAATGTATCCAGTTAACTCAGGTAGGCTTATGTTCCACAATGCAAATTCCTTTCAAGTTTTGTTATTCATTTGAATAATAATTACTGAAAGGTACCTTGAAATGAGCTGCAACACTGCAGTACAACACCAAAACCATTAGACATCTTGACTAAGGGCATCTTCAAAGCAAAACTGCAGTTCTGGACCAAGTAAAATATACTTACATCTCACTGATTTTGTTAGGATACATTTAATGGAATGAAAATTATAGCCTAAAACTGTCAAGATAAAAATATAAGATGGGAGCTCCTAAATATATAATAATAATAATAATAGTAATAACCTTTGAACTGCAGAGCTGGAAAGGACCCTATGGATCATTTAGTCCAGCTCCTGTCAAGGAGGCACAGTGGGGAATTGAACTCCCAACCTCTGGCTCCGTAGCCAGATGCCTAAGCCACTAGTAGAAAAGTAATGTTGTTCATGGGGAAATAGTATTTATTCAGTGATATTTGTGTTTATGCTTCGGAATTTAGCTATCAAAATACAAATATACTCCTGTTACTGTGTCTGTGTTTTGGGACAAACCCCCCCCCCCCCCACCATGACAGCCATGTGGAGAATATGTCAGAAAACAGGTGCTGGGAGAGACTTCAGCTGATGAAAAGTGGTGGGTCTGAGAGAAAGGCCCTGATGATCTCAACACTCAGGCAGACTCATAAAGGGAAACATGGTCTATGAGACAGCTTGGAGACAAGCTTATTTCTAACAGCAGAACTTTCTTCTTTAAAATTTCAAAGAACAACATTCGTGATGTTGAAATGATTTTGTATATACTGTATAAGTGTCTGTTATCGTGTTTGTGATAGAGCTCCATTCTGTGCCTTTTATTTTTGTTATTAGATTCCAGCTTCTGCTGAGAGAAAAGGGCAATAAAACAAAAATCACTCCAGATGTTCTTCAGTTAATGGATGAGAGGGATTTGTAGGAATTTTCCATCTATCTTTCTGTTTCAATATTTTTTGGGGGGCACACTTGCACACTTCATGGTAATGCATACGGTACCTTATGCAATTAAACTTTGTTCCCCTTTTATTCAGTGATTTTTCTTCACTCACAGTACTGTGAGTCTAAATAAACATTAATCTTTGAGCTGTTTAATTTGTGATATGGTCTGTGCACTCTGATTAAAAACCATTTGGGTTTGTTGCTGGAAGCTTCTTCGGAGAAACAATTTATGTACTTATTTGACTTGTAATGGCTGGTAGAATAGAAATCACCAGAGGAAAGTGCTACTTTTGAAACCCATTGTGGTCACCAAGGCAGTGTACGTAGTCATGATTCTACTTAAAATTTTAGACTGTGGCAGATATTTTTAGTAGGTTTCATTTGGAGCACACTATTAGCAGATAATGTTTGTTTCTGCAACTGATGGCTCTAGAAGGCACCATTAATTATGCAGGCCTATATAACTTGGAACCTTGGTAGAAACATATAGTTGTAACTGCCCCTCTTGGCCAGATCTTGAGCAGACATCCATCCATCCTCGGAGAAGGTCAGCTCTAGAATGGACTTTAGTTTTAGAGTGGAAGATGTATGCTGCCCTCAGCAAGTGACATCAGATGTTGATTCATGTAAGTTTCTGCAACTGTGAGCATTCTATTCAGACATATTTGTTTGTAATAATGATCCTTTTGTAGATTTTTGCTTTGTCAGTGACTTTGACAGAGTTGCTGAGTTGTAATTGTTGCAGCTGCCAGAGCATTTGGACTTATAAAATAATGTAGTTACCATTGCATCAAGTTCTATGAATGATTGTCTCTCTGGCAACTTGTGGTGGGATATGGTTTAGCTTGGGCATTGGAGACAGCTGCTTCTTGCAGGCAGCTGAATACTTTTTATTGCGTATATGAATGTTTTAGACTGTAAGATGACTGAAATGTTTTTTCAAAAAGGCAGGATTCATGTAAAATAAATGGTGGACTACAGAGCAATGGCAACCATTCCTAGGAATAGGATGCAGTACACTTATTGATGGGAGCTAGTATAGCTTAGTAGATTGAAATAATAGGGGTCAGTAGTTCGAATCCCTATTGTGTCCTTCTGGGAGGAGCTAACTGACATCACCCAGAGTATGTGTGGCTGATTGGGTTGTGTGCCCTGCCACCTGTGCAGGCTTGAACAAGCTCTGCACTGCCAGAGTGACCCCAGAAGGAAGGATTGGTAGACCACTTCTGAGTACTTTATACCTAAACATAACAGCACCTAATTGTTAATGTTGCCTATAATTGGTCAGCTGTCTATCATCATCATTATTATTAAATATTATACACATATCCATTTGGGAAACTGGTTCCATTATTGTCCTAAAACAAGTCATTAAATTTGTCCACCTATCTTTCTATGAAAACCCATATATATGTAAGTTACACCATATGTTTGTGGGGTTGCTTATATATTTTTATCACCTTTTGTAATACCTTATCCAGAAACTAGAGTAGGTAAGTGCTCTGTATATTATGTGAATTTAAAATTATGCATGCCATAACTATTACTCTCAGAGTTATGTTAATACAGGCATTGCTACTACTGTGTGTGATAGGGTGATCTCCACACAGGAAGGAGTCCTGAAATAATCCTGTCTGTGGGAACTGCTGCCCATGAAGATGATACTTTTTCTGTTGTCTCTGCATGATGTGCAAACATGTAATGTTTAAATGAGTCAGGTCCCCTCCCCCCAAAAGAAGTTCCAAGAGGAGAAAAAGACTGAAAAATGCCATTGAAGGGGTGTGTGCCCCATTGTGCTACCCTTCAGCTGTCAGGTCTGGATCCAGCTAATTAACAGTTTTCTTGGGTTAATAGTTGACTTATGGATTGTTTCTTAGTTGTTTTAAGCTGGCTTCTTATTTTTAAAAAAATGCTGTATAGCAATGTTTAAATAAGGAAGATGTAGTGAGATGGAGACAGCTGCCCTGTTCTGAAGGGGGGCTGGATTCAACTGATGGCTTCAAGTTGCTAACTCCAATGTTTCTTTGCCATTCTTTTCTTCCTTTCCCAAATATAGTCAGTCTGTTTATCCTAAAACTGACAGAGCTTAGAAAAGTTACTCTTCTGGATGGTAAGTTCAAAAATTCAACAGTTCTGGTGCATTTTGGGAACTGTAGTCCAAAAACTGATTTCTACATGCTCTGAAGACCAGGGTGGGCAGTTTGTGGCATCCAGATTTTATTAGACTGGTACTCCCAGCTCCTTGCCATTTCCTTGTCTAATAAGTGAACTAGTTCCCTCTACTGCCCATCTCTCCTTGATTCCCTAGTGATCACTTAGCTTCCCGCTCAGCTGTAAGGCTGCCTCAACTAAGACTTTCCTAGCACTTTTCTGCCTTAATGTTTCTTTGATAACTTCATTGATCTCCTGTCCCTTGTGCAGCCATTGAGACAAGACCACTGTTAATTAGCAATCTCTTTCCATCCTGAAATTACATGAAGTAATTTTCTTCTTAGTATTATTTTACATATATATATATATATATATATATATACACACACACACACACACACACACATCAGGAGAAAAACATTTTTAGTTGACTCAGTCTAATTTTATTTTCTTTCTGATCGTCGTGATTTGAAGGTTAAGTGTTATGATGCTTGAAGACAGCTTGAAAATCATACTACTAATTGGTCTTGGGTAGTAGTTCCGAAAAGCACAAAAGAACTCCTGCAGGCTTATGTCATAGTGCAAGATATAAAGAAATCCTGAAACTGTTCCCAGTGTTCCTTGAATACAGTGGAACTAGTAAAAGCCACTCCTTAAATATCTCACTTACCTTGAAAACCCTATTTGGGTTGCTAGAAGTCAGTTCCAACTTGATGGCTCCTAAGTAACTAACTAGAGCAGCTATATTTCAGAAATGCTGTCAATGGCATCTAGTGTGATCACTTCTCCAGTATTTTTTTCTCAAGCAGATGAAGGCATGAAACCTGCCTTTAACAAGTTGTAGGTTCAGTTTTGTCTGATGTCAGGAGCAATTAGGCTTTTTTTTGTCAGCTCCTTCTAAGTTTACATTTGTTCTCAGTTTGTTCTCTAAGATACTTAAGATTTGTAAATGGTATTGAGCTGACCAGCATAATACATTGCTTAAGCTTGTTATTTTAGAACAAATGATAAAGGAGACAAATTGTAAAATGGTTCATTTGAAATTAATGGTTTCGTTGTTATGTTTTATGGGAAAAGCAACAAATCAATTTTGTATTTTCTGATGGTAGAAAAACCACCTACGTTCCACACTGCCCCTTCTGTTCTGTCACCATTTCCTGTGTTCTAGCAGATAAACAACTCCCTCCCTTCTGCTCTTCCCCCCTTTTTAGTGAAACCGTTTGCCTTAAAGTTATAAACTGTATATGACTAAGCCTTCTGTCGTCACATCGAATAGGTAAGGCAGTCTCTTTGAAGTAGTTTGTCTTTGCATAGAACTATGTAAAGATTTTACGTAATTACTCAGAAATCTTCATTTGTTGGAATGCAGAATGCCTGATTCAGAGTACTAAGTAAAGGAAAGCTTTTGTAATACTCCACCAAGAATTGTTCCAGAGCTTACCTGTTATATCCGACTTTTCCTGGAAGAAGCCTATGCTGTTTGCTGTTACTAGTAGCAGTTCTCTGAGTTGCAGACAAATACATTTCTAAACATTGTTTTTACCCACCTGTCATTTCTGTATTCCATTTTCTCTTGACCTCACAGTTTACATTACCCTTCCAACTGCCTTTATATGATATCTGTAATTCAGGATAACAGTTTATGCATTAAATGGAATAGTTTGCAGGCCACTAAGCCATCTTGCAAGCATCTCTAACCTTTTTGGATCTGTGCCACATCTGGAAATTTGAGAAAGTCTTGCAGGCAGGGATTGCCCAGTTATAAAGATATCAGTTCTGGGAGAAAGGAGGCATATAAATAAAATAAAATAAAAAGAACAAGAGATGCTTCCAAAAAACTGATTATCAGTATCAGGCAGAATATGGCACAGAAGCCAAAATGCCTATGTATATTTGCTCATGAAGTTTAGCAGAATACCTGTTCAGATACCTGTTCCTGTTGTGCTGGACTGGGCCCATGTACAGCCCCAAAAACATTTTCAGGAAGCAAAGAAAGTGGAGTGACTGGAGGTTACTGCTTTCTTTTCTAGCATTGCCCAAGGTAAACCTGACTTACAAATTTTTAGAGAGGCAGCTGGATACTTTGCTGGGTGGCTTGATGGGCACCAAGTGGGATTCTTCTCTATGGCCTCTGTGATTCACATGTATGGGTTGCTTCTGCCTGGACATTTTTTGGAACATTCCAAAGCGTAGACATTAATCCACACTCCCTGCACTGTGCATGCTTCCCCCACCCTGTACTTAATCCTCAGTTCCCTTTCAACTTCCACTGAGGTAACACCTTTGGACTCCTCTGGAGACTTTTCTGTTAATGCTTCTGTGAATAGTTTCCTTTTTTGATAGTTCTTACCTGTTTGTCCCTTTGTTTACCTGAAAAGGGGAAAAAAAGAAGTCAATGTTCATTGTGTTTTAAGGCCTTTCTGCCCTTTTTTTTTGGCCCCTGCGGGCTCATTTAAAAAGTGTGTCACTCACAGAATTGCTAGTATTGTTGAAACTTCACTGTGGTAGCGATACAAAGCAGGCAGTTAAGACTAAAAATTTTTTGTGGGAAAGGTTTTTACAAGCAATAGATATCATCTCAAAACAACAGACAACAACATTGGCTTTCACGGTTTCAATCTGCGAAACACCATCTAAGCAAGTTTTAATGGAAGCCATTCAATCTGAAACAATAGCAACTAAAGCCTTGGGTAGGCTGGCCATGTAGTACAAGTGGCAACAGACAACAACACCGTGATTTACTATATAAACAAGGAAGGCGGAATGCACTCATTGTCTCTTCTGTACCTTACTGTTCAACTATGGGAATGGTGTGTTCAAAGGCACATCTTCTCTATAGCCATACATGTGGCAGGAGAAGAAAACCAAATAGCCAATCATCTAAGATAGCAGAAATCTCAAATTCACAAATTTAAGCTGTCCCCAAGTGTGTTCAAGGACATTTGCAGCTATTAGGGTGTCCCAAAGTGGATTTGTTTCCAAAGAAAGTCAACAAGGAACGCAGGACTCATGGGCTGTTTGAGAAAGCAACTCCTTGGGATATGTGTTTACAATCAAGGAGTTGAAGACATTTCTCTATCTCCATCAGCCTATCCCTCTGCTACACAGAGTAATATTGAAACTGTGTCAGGAGAAAACCAATGTGATTCTCACTGCCCCATAGTGGCCAAGTCAGGTCTGGTTTGGGACACTGAAACTCGTGGCTTGAGACAAGCTGACAGTAAACCCAGACTTAATAATGCAGAACAGGGGAGCTGAATGTCATCCTGACATATCGAGGCTGAAATACACAGCATGGAGAATTCTCCAGCATTGAAGAGAGTTATGCTAGAAGCCAGGAAGACACCCACTAGGTAAAATTATAAATATAATTGATACAAGGACCCTATCGACCGCCCATGTTACATACTGTGTTGCATTTCTTGTAGCATTTAAAAGAAGAGAACAAATCAAATTTAATAAATAAATAAAATGAAAATAAAAATTCCGGACGTCCTCCAAATTGTTTGTGAATTATCAGGGACCAAAGAAGGTCAAACTTGTTACACCTCAATGCCTGTCTAAATAGTGAATGCTATTACCATATCTTGCCAATTAGCAAAAACTCCAGTATCTCCATCTTCGAAAGGCCATTCAACTAGAGCAGTTGCTGCTTATGGTGTTCTTAAAAGAAATTCAAATGACAGATATCTGCAGAGCAGCAACATGGTCCCAGCCATTGACATTTGTCAAAAAAGCAAATTGGACATCAGAGCGAAACTTGATATTTTATTTGGCAGAGCAGTCATTTCTTCTGTGTCAGCATGATATCCTACTAGCTGGTCATTGAGCTTGCCAGTCCATAGGTGTGAATCACGGAAACTACAAAGAAAAAGGACACATTGATTATACGTAACTGTAGTTTTTTGAGTGGTCATTTGTGAATTCACAGAACCCACCCACCCTCCCCTCAGTCTACCATGCAAGCGTCTTTATTTATATTATTTATTTTATTTAAAATATTTTAACTTGCCTTTCCCCTTAAAAAGGACCCAAGGGGGCTTACAACAATTAGACAGTATTAAATTAGCAACAATGAGTATACAATACCAAAAGGAACAACAAACACAATACAAAAAAACGTAAGTGGCAGACTGGAGGAATTGAGGATTAATTACAGGGTGGGGACCATTTTAGTGCAGGAGGTGTGGTTTAACCAATTTTTAGGCTCTGGAATATTCCGAGGATGTCTATGCAGGTGCAGAAGGAGCCCATAAGTGTGAATTCATAGATGATCACTCAAAGACCTACGATTACAGGTAAGAAACCTGTCTATTCACAGGCCATGAGTAATGGTTTAAGGTATCACAAGACTGTTATTTTAACTGGGTGTATGTATGTGTTAGACCAGTCGTCCCCAACCTTTTTAATGCCAGGGACCGGTTTTGTTGAAGACCATTCTTCCAAGGACCGGGGGGGGGGGGCTGCCATCACCGGCGTCCATCAATGGGGGGGGCGTGGGGGGCGTCCATGCGTGGGGGTACTTGTTATGCATTAG
This sequence comes from Intellagama lesueurii, assembly GCA_037013535.1. Classification (NCBI taxonomy): domain Eukaryota; kingdom Metazoa; phylum Chordata; class Lepidosauria; order Squamata; family Agamidae; genus Intellagama; species Intellagama lesueurii. The sequence goes on from JBAJHW010000001.1 coordinate 86,898,992, forward strand.
TATGTTATGCATTAAGCACCATTTCCCATTGAAATGCATGGGAACGGGATTAATCCATTCCAGCATTTCAACCCCCCCCCAAATAATAATAATAATAATAAAAATAAACAGAGCAAGTCCCACGCTGGGACTGGAAAAAAAAAACCACAAATCCAAAAACAAAACAACACAGCACAGAAACATAAACCCCCCAGTCCAAACCCACCCTCCAAAACCCACCCAGAACAGTTTTTTTAAAAAGGAAAAAGCAGCACCTTACCAGTCTGAAGCCTCCTCAGCCTCCCGGACTTCCATTGCTGCTGCCGAGAGGCCTCCGGGAGGCCTCCTGCGCTTCCACTGCTACTGTCGGGAGGCCCCTGGGAGGCCTCCCGTGCTTCCGCTGCCGCCTGGAAAGCGAGCAGCGTGGACGGGCCCAGCGGTGGGAGGTAGGAGCCTGGGAAATTTGAATGGCCTCCCCGCCGGGCTCTGCCTTCAGCCGCTGGGTCTGTCCGCGCTGCTGGCTTTCCAGCCGGGCTCTGCCTCCCAGAGCCCGCCTGGAAAGCCCCTGGAAAGCCAGCAGCACGGACGGACCCAGCGGCTGAAGGCAGAGCCTGGCGGGGAGGCCATTCGAATTTCCTGGGCTCCTACCTTCTGCCGCTGGGTCTGTCCGCGCTGCTGGCTTTCCAGGCGGGCTTTGCCTCCCGGAGCCCACCTGGAAAGCCAGCAGCGTGGACGGACCCAGCGGCGGTAGGCAGGAACCTGGGAAATTCAAATGGCCTCCCCGCCGGGCTCTTTTTTGTAATGGCTGCCACTGTATCCCCACGGCCCAGCTGATGGCTCCTCGCAGACCGGCACTGGGCCACGGACCGGAGTTTGGGGACCCCTGTGTTAGACAATGATTACATTAATTTGGGATTTTCTGATTGTAAAGTACATGCAGTGTTACTGGGATATCAGCTCGTTTAATATGTTCACACTAATAAAATAATGATTCTCCTGAAATCAGTAGTGGTTTGTTAATGGGATTTAATGACTGTGGCCGACATCAATGATTGATTGACTCTTACTGGGTTGTGTTTTTTTTTCCCCAGTTTGGGATCCTTGATTATTTTCCTAAACAAAATTAGAGAAGATTGGTTAATGGAGGATTCTTTTCTAGGCAATCTCGTCAAAATGAACAGAAGTACTTAGTAACTGTAGAAAGTTGTTGAATATTGTAAAGCTGTTAAAAATGTTTCAGGAACTTATGACAATTATCTGAGGCATTAGCAAGTGATTGTTAATCAATATTTCCCCCCCTTTTTTGGGGGGGGATAAGTAGTATTAACCCAACCAGCCTCCTTCTCTGATATAAATCAGCATTTACTTCATGGGGGAGCTACAGCATCAGTGACTGCCGAGGATGAAACACAGAGGAATTCATTAGCAGCTATTCTCTTAGTATGAGAGCAGATCCCCCCCACCTCAACACCCAATTTATAGCACTGTGGAAACAAAAATCACCCTCGTCCGTGTGTGTGTGTGTGTGTGTGTGTGTGTGTGTGTGTGTGTGTGAGTGTGTGTGTGTGAGATGGGTGGATGAATGTATTTGGTCAAATAGTACTCATTAAGGATTCTTTATTGTGGAAAAAGTTCTCTCTCTTTCTGTGGAAACTGCTATACAAAGTCAGAGTATATTCCAAGGTCAGTGTTTTTGCTTTGTAAGTGACTGTATAATTGCAGCAGAACCTAATCCAAGATTGAATGAGAAGTATTGACTTGCAATCTGCAATGAATGAGAACTGATTTATTTCTCACCACTTTTGAGCTGGAAAAACTAATCAATATTTTGGGGTAAAACATATTGAAGTATTTTAGTTTTGTTGCACAGAACATTATCAAAGATTATGTGATTTACTTGTTGCAATGTATATATTTCATACACATAAATACATACTAGCACTGAAATATATATATTTCATACACATAAATAGACAAATAGACACCAGCACTGGGGCCCTGGTAGTGGGTTGTATCCTCTTTGCCTTGAGCCCAGGGAACTTGTGATCATCAGCTCCCCGGTGAACTGGGGTGCTGCACTCTGGGCAGAATGGGTGCCTGAGAAATTCAGGGATAGAAAATCCAAGGTCCAGGAATCTAGAATGTTTATGGAAGTCCGCAGGGAGGCAGCATTAGCAGAGAACCCAGATAAAGGGGAACACGCCCTAGAGGAGCATGAGGCAATTGGACCTTGGGAACTAGGGGATTTAAAGAGGGTTCTGGAGATGGGAAAGGATGATTCCGGGGAGGAGGGAGATGGAGAGCAAGTGGAGCAAGCAAGAGAGTTCTCCATGGGTATAATAGTGGAAGAAGTCAAAGAGGAAAGGGACTTGGGAGATCCCTTAGAAGACTCCCAGGAAGGTACCAGGTAGAGGTAGACCCCGTCCCCCCAGAAGAGCCAGAACCCCCAGTTGACTGGGAGTATGTGTACAAGGAAGATCCCTGGACTGGGGTTATTATATAGTTAAGAGATTGAGGAAGAGATTGAGAAACACTTAAACCCCATGCCTTTTCTAAACTCCAGCTGCTGAGGGAAAAGGGAGCACCAGAAGTGGAGATATTGGCAGTGAAAAACCTGGACCGACTGCAACCCAGCCACAATGCTGGAGGAAGCAGAAATGACAAGGAAGACAATGTCTGGCCAAGGAATGGTCCTCCAGCCAGAACTGGGACTTGTCATATTTGCCCTTAGTTGGAGGCATATAAACCCTGCTTATTTCGGATGACAAGGTGGTGGATACCACAGCCCAACCTGTTGAAAGGAATGGTGACAGAGACTGAATTGGTGATAGTAACCAAAAAATTCTTGGACTCTGTAAGATACCTCTCGAAGGAAGCGCCTTGTTCTATGTTTGTTTTCCCTGCCCCCATTACAATAAATCCTATTGTTGAAACCTCTTCAGTGTAGTCTATGGAGTTAGAGATGGAGGAAAAAGCCACCACAGCAACTGCGCGCACGCACACACACGCACACGCACACACACACACAGAATCCTGGTACAGTGTTAGCTTCAGACATAACAGTGCAAATCACTGCAAATGACTAATCCCTCAGTTTTTATTCAGTCATGCTGTTTGCGTCATTGGAGTTTTCCTTGTCTGGAAGAGGGTAGAGGTGGTTTCTGGCCCACAAAAATCTACTTAAGGAGATAGGGAAGACCATTGGAACAGCATGATAGATGGCATAGTGTAGGTGAGTGATTTCAGGAGAGATGGGGACTTCAGAAAATACTTTTCATTCCTCTTCTGTTCTTGGAAGCCTTTGCTGGATTAAAGAACTTTCTGTGAACAAAAGGGCAGCATAGAATACAGTTCTTAAATACTTTTTCAGCAGATCTATTAAATTCAAGGGAAACTGTATTGGAATCTACAGTTTGTCGGCTGAAATCCTGTTGTGCAAATTTGTGTGTGCAAAGAGGATGATGTCACCATCAATGCAAAAGTGCTGCTGATTAAGGCCTTTCTGCCTTTTTTTGGCCCCTGCCAAAAGGTGATTTTGGGGTGCAAAAATGCGATGAAGTTGTATGCATTCAAACATCCCCAAAAGAAAGCCTTTAATCAATGGTAGTTTTCTGCTGCTGCTGACATCATCACTGTTATGCACGCAGAGCTACACAATAGGATTTCAGCTGCTATTTTTTTTACCATGCATAAACCATTCTTAGGTTAGCACTGCAGTGCTAAACTTACTTATTTGGGGCCATAATTCTGAGGTAGATCCTTAGCAAAAACTGCTCTATGAACAGTTGATGGCCCAAATTCTCTTACTTAGTTATTCTGGAATATAACACAAATGGTTTTAACTTTTGGACGTGAATTGCCCAAATTTAAGGATCACTGTAGACATTATCAGTTACATACTAAACTATATAACTCAGCATACAACTGATAATGTCTACAGTGATATCTTAACTGGAGACATTTTGCCTCCAAAAATTGTACAGCTACAGTACATAATAGAATTTTGGCCATTAGGCTAATATGTGTCACTAAGTTGATTCCAACCCATGGTGACTCTATGAACTAGTGACATTGAAAGGGTCTGTCTTCAGTAGTCCTGCAAAGTTCTTGCAAACTCAAGGCTGTGGTTTACTTTATTATGCTAACACATATTCAGTTGACGGGAGAGAGTGATTTGGGAGAGTCTTTGCTGTTTTGAACTCTACCCGACCTTTATTTTGGCATGGATGATTCCTAGTTCCAAACCTTGGGTCCCCAGATGTTCTTGGACTAAAATTTCCAGAAACCTTCACCTCTAGCTGTGCTGGCCATGATTTATGGGCATTTCAGTCCAATAACATCTTTGGACCCAAAGTTGGGAACCACTGTCCTAGTTACTATCTTTGATCAAGTCCTGTTGTCTGTGAAATAGAAACACATCTTCATGACTGACCATGTAGTATTGATTCCCAGAAGCAGCAGTCTTCCTTAGTATGGTGTGAACATTTTAGGAAAGGTCTATGAGGTAAGGTCTTATGGTTGTGTCAGATCGGATAAACCAATGTCTGAACCCTCCCCAAAAGTCCTACAAAACTTTATAGACTGCCAGGGAAATATCAGAATCCTATGTTCGTCACAGCTGACATTATCCCAAAAAAGGATTAACTCCAGAATAAAACCAATCATTGACAATCATATCAACATTTGTCTGAGTATCCAAGCATAAGTCTGTTCATTGTTGCAGTAATTCCAAGCAATATCGGCTTGTCATCCAGAAGTCTTGCAACTATGAAAAGTTGCAAATAAGAAATAATCCAAAAATTAAACTTAGGTTGTAGGCAGAAATTAAATCATATTTGAATCCTAAAATAAAAGGGCCTGGAGATCAAGGGGTCTTAAGCTCCAAGAAAAATGTTTTAATAGGAATCTTTATTGGTGTCGCACCCACTGTAGTTCCAGAGTTTTGTAACTTAATACTAACTCAGTGCTAATAATGTTATTGTATTGACCAACTTTTTTGCAGACCCCAGAGTAAGAAGACTCTCTAGCATAAAGCCCTTGTAACACCAGGACTTTATAATACCAAGATTCTAGATTGCCAGAATATTGACCATTGTAAGTTCAAAAAAATTATGTTCACTGAAAGACTGCACCATAAGACTTACAAACACTGCTTCATATTTAGGCATTGTAACACACACAAAAAAAATCATAATAACAGACACATATTCCTTATAATATAAACAATTCACCTGTCTGGAAATGAGACCTTGCTGGGCAGAGGCCATTTACTCCAGATGGGCAAATTCTTGCACTGCAGGAGTGCTATGAATGCCACTCACCCACGGCTCCCTCACACTCACCCCACACTGGTGAACAGGAGGGAACTACTGTCTCTCTGAATGTCTACATCAGACTCCTAATTTTTTCAGTCTGATCTTCAGAAGTGAATGCATTTCAGTCTCTGCTGCAATTTGATTGTGCCCACGGGTTAAATTAAAGCCTCTGAAAGCATTGTTTAGATATTAATGCTGCAACTGGTGCTGAGTCATGTACAGTTCATGTGGCCCACTCTTTCACTGAGTCAGTGAGAAGGCTGAAGCCATGTCCACTCTTGAATTGTATGTGGAATAGCCACAGGAATGCTTCACTTCAAGGACACATTGTGAGTCATGAGTTACAGAAGCTTCCAGGATTGACTTGACCATGGAGATGCTGACTTTAAGATCTGTGCTATTGAAAAAACTTTTTTTCTAGTGTGTGTGTGTCACAAAGCAATAGCTTAGATGATTCTAGTTTATTTTTTAACTTAGATTTAAGTCAGTTTGTTTCACTAGTGTCCTGTTAAATTTGCCTCATGAATTCAAGTTTCCTAAGATTTATTAGCTCTGAGAGCTTTACTCCGCAATGAATGAATAAGGTGAGAAAAGGAAACCAAGTCTTCAGCTAAGGTCATCAAATTGTGGTTTCTGGATTTCTGTTGTCTTTTCAAAGTCAGTTATCACCCTCTGTGAGCTTTGTAGTTCACCACAGGATTTTGAGGATATTTAATTTCACATGTGGAAAAGGTCTAATGTGCTGTGAAATGCAATAACTTAATGCTGGAATAATGAATTACAGTGCATTTTATCTTGGGCTCCTTGTGAGTGGTTATATCACTTGATTCTTTTCATTTTTAAAATTATCATCATCACCAGCACTACCATCATCATTATTTATTTATATAGCACCATCAATGTACATGGCTCTTGCAGAAAATCTCTACTTCTGATTTATTAATCGAATTGAGAGACAGAAATTAGTATAGTAAAATGGTAATTACAGTCAAGTAGGTGTATAATTATTTTTTAATGTACAAAAGATTTCCTACCTTTATTTTACAATTGCCTGGTATCTTTTCTAAATTTAGAACTATTATTAACTCCATTAAAATTATCTGAACTCTTGTGTTAATTCAGTTGGAGAGGTCCTTTGTTGAGGAATCTTGGCTTTCTCATTTCTAAATCTTATGTAAGGAAGAAATGAAGTACCACAGTGGAATTTGAGGTACTCATTAGTGTTATTTATATGCACAGATTGTTCACTGTTACTGTGTGGAGCACAAGGCATGTTGCTGCCTTGGAATGCTGTAACACACATGTTCAGAGGTTATTCTTTGAATTGCCTTGATGCCGGTGTATAGTGATATAGAAGGATAGATGCATGTTGGCCTGACAAAAGAGATACTACACATAGAAGATGGAAGTAGTAAGAATACCTAGCCCTCATCAAAATCAATTTTGACAGATGTGCCGCCCCTGCGAGGCGGGACAAAGGGTCAAGTATCGACCCAGGGCCCTCCTCCTGGTTGGGTGGGGCTTTAGGATGATGTAGGGGATTGGTGAGGCCACCGTGGGCCTATAGGAGGGATTGATAGATGCAGGGGTCCCCCGTGACCAGAGCGCGGCCTCAGGATTGGCCCCAAAAGTGATGTGTCGCCCCCACAGCCCTGTAGGCCAATGGGGAGAGGTTGGAGGGGTTTGGCTAGAAAAGGGGTGGCCATAGGGCATGCCTTGGCATGCCCTTAGGCCGCCTGGGGCTGAAACTCCACAACGGTTGCTGAAACGCCACAGCTGTGGTTTTGGGGGCCTTCTGCGTGTGCTTGCCGCTCTTTGCAGAGACCGGCAAGGCTTGGAGAAGATGGAGGACAAGGAAAACCAGCTCCCCGGGACAAGCCAAAAGGCGACGGTGAAAGCCAAAAGGCACTTGTGCCCCGAAGGTTACTACCAGGGGCCTGTGGGTTTTTCCAAGCCCCTGTGCCCCTTAGGACCCCCTGGAAGTCTCAGGGGGATGCTGCCTGAAGACCCAGGAAATCTAAGAAAATGCAGGTCTGCAGAAGACCTATTCGTATTTACTGCAAAGCCAAAGCAGAAGCCGAAAAGCACAAGAAAGCCGGCCTGCACCCTGATGTGGGGTGATGAGGAGGATCTTGAGCTTGAGAATATTCCACCAACATTATTTGTGGCCACTGCTGTATACTGTAACAATTAATTAAATAATTATACCTTCTAAATAGGAGACAATTTTAAAGCAATGGTTAAAAAAACTCTTCTGTTATGATATAGATGTATAAACCTTACTCATGATTTCTACTTTTCAGTTCAATCTTATGTTATATAGAGAAACTAGGCTTTCTCATTGCAGCAACTCAAATATTCCCCTCAGCTTTCACTTGAGAATGTGCAGTAACAAAGGTTGCAACTTAAAGACAATGTGCCACTATCAAAAGCGTCAGTGCTTTTAGAGTGTTAAGTTGTATCTCCACCTTGTATTATATTTGATTCCACACTGATGTGTGCTCGAAGATATTGAAGATTTACCAATATTTCTACATCATCACCTTAACCAATTTTCAACCTCTGTTGCTCATTCTGCAAATTACAAAAATAAAACACTCACTCAGCAGTATACATTTATAATAGGTTAAAATAATTATTTATTGCAAGGATTCAGCACAGATTTGCAGTAAGGTGAAAAAGAAAAATAAGTCATTTCTGTTTCCCAGTGAAAATCAGTGGACAGCATGATCACTGAGATTTCAGATATTTGAACTCACATCAGAATCAGGTCAGATCAGGACCTAATAGGTCCAAAACCAAACTGCCAAATTGGGCTCCAGAGAGAATTGTGAGGGAGAGCTAATCATACTCAGTTTCATTTCTGAACTCAATTCTTGTGCTAATTTTCTGCTAATTTCTTGAGCTAATTTCAATATTAGGTTTGATAAGTAGGTTTGAAGTAGAAAGGAACAATAAGTTGAACAGTACAAAAAACCCACATTTTAGTAAAATTAATTTAATACTATTCAAAGTAAAAATTTTTTCCACATTTTTATACCCAAGGCCTTTTCCTAGAATCTCTCTCTGTGTGTGAAAACCCATTTTGATTTTCCAGGAATCACCCCATAGAGCTTTAAGCAATATTCTTCAGATAGAGGTTGATCAGACCTTAATAATAATCAACAAAATAGACAGCTCTCATAAGGCCTATAGACTTTTGAAAAAAGCTTGCAACTTAAAAGACAATGTGCCACTATCAAAAGCATCAGTGCTTTTAGAGAGTGTTAAGTTGTATTTCCACCTTGTATTATATTGATTCCACACTGATGGGTGCTCGAAGATTTTTGAAGATTTACCAAGTAATATTTCTACATCATCACCCTAACCAATTTTCAACCTCTGTTGCTCATTCTGCAAATTACAAACAGGTCAGCTCAGGACCAAATAGGTCCGAAACCGAACTGCCAAATTGGGCTCCAGAGAGAATTGTGCGGGAGAGCTAATTGTACTCAGTTTCAATATTTGACTAACCAAAATTCTCAGTGTTGGAAAAAGTGTTAAGAAAGTTAAAAGTGTTGAGATTGCTGATCATGTCCTGCCTGTCCAGCATAGTTAGTCCATTTTCCTGCAACACAGAAAGGGAAAAGAAGGGTTTATTTATTTGTAGATTCACATCTAGTATAATTGAAACTCCAACAATTGCACATGTAAAGCAAAGCAAAAGGCTACATAGACTAGCTTTAACCCCTAGCAGCACTCATAAAAGTAAGAACCAGCACTCGCTTGTCTAAGGCTTTGGCAGCTTCACGAATTCCATGGGCTAATAGTGATGTAGTGATGAAATGTTTTGAAAAACTGGTTCAGAGTTATATTACATCATCTCTCCCTCAGAGTTTTGATACTCACCAGCTTGCATATAGAGCAAATAGATCAACGGTGGGTGCTGTAGCTATAGTCCTTCATACTGCATTGTCACATGTGGAGCAGTAGGGGAAATATGTACAGCTGCTTTTTGTGGACTTCAGGTCGGCATTTAATACCATCCGCCCTCAGAGGCTGATGGTTAAACTAAGGGACTGGGACTTCCATATTCCACTTGTATGTGGATACAGTTTTTTGTCTGAACGCAGTCAGAGGGTTAGAGTAGGTCAATATAGATCTACGGTTCTCAACCTTAGTATTGGTTCACCACAAGGATGTGTGTTGAGTCCCCTGCTCTATGCCCTCTATACATATGATTGTATTTCTGCTTATAACAGCCATACCATCGTTAAGTTCACAGATGATACCACAGTAGTGGGGCTCATCTCAGAGGAGAATGAGTCTGCTTATAGGGACAAGGTGGAATGATTGATTAAATGGTGTAGCGAGAATAACTTGCTTCTAAATACTTCAAAAACTAAGGAGCTTGTAATAGATTATAGGAAGAAGGGGATCGATATTCCACCATTATTCATCAGTGGAGACTGGGTAGAAAGGGTGAGGGTTTTTTGTTTTTGGGTGTCCATATTGAGGAGAACATGACTTGGAGCATAAATACCTCAGAGGTACTGAAAAAGGCTCAACAGAGATTGTACTTTCTGTGAGGAGAACATGACTTGGAGTTGAGATTCTTGTCATGCTGTATGTGCACGTGGTACGCGGGTTGTATAGTGGCTCAGAGAAAATTACTCCAGAGGTTGATTAATACAGCACAGAAGATTGTTGGGTGTCCCCTCCCCACACTGGAGGAACTGTAGAGGTCCCGCTGTCTTAAAAAAGCACAAAATACTATAAAGGACACCTCCCATCCTGGACACTCTTTGCTTGAACTACTGCCATCAGGAAGATGATATAGATCTATTAAAACAAGGACATATTGATTTAAAAACAGTTTTTATCCAAGGGCGATGACTTTGCTAAATTCAGTTAAGATTTAATCTGACTTTTTTGTAGGGTTGCATGTGAATGTATTTTGTTGCCGTTGTATTATGTTGGAATTTTGTAAGGAGTTTATGAACAAAAAGCTGCAATTCTTTAATATTTCCACATGGCAAGTGTGTCCGCTATTTAGGTTTTTCCGTTGTTTCTTCCTTATTATTTTCCAATTCTTACAACATACTGCTGACCATAAGGAGTAACAGCAAAATGCAGCACTTCTATAAAAACTGTGTAACACATTAACAACAGCAATTACTGTGATGCAGCTTTCGAGATGGATGGACAGTGTCATTGTCACTGACAAACATGAATTTGACCAAACTCCGGGAGGCAGTGGAAGACAGGAGGGCCTGGCGTGCTCTGGTCCATGGGGTCACGAAGAGTCGGACATGACTTAACGACTAAACAACAACAACAAAAGTTTTCAATATTCTTACAGTACAGCTGACCCTTATTATGTAGCTTTCCTTGATATTCAGACAGAAATATTTAACACCTGAATATCATTATAGTACACTATGTCTTGTTCTTTTTGAAGAAATGCTGCATTGTTGATTTTAAATCTTCCTGAAATATGTAATGCTTGTTTATCTAGATTTTGCATGAAATAAAATTTGGCTTTTGGAGTATTGTATTTCATTGGCCACTTGCAATTCTTAAAGACCATTTCCTCCTTGAAACACATGGAAGGGATTGGTCACATTCAGTGAGTCTTGCAACAACTTCCCATCCCTACAGTCTGTAGCTATGTAGTAACTTAAGTGTTCATATCATCAGGCCCAGTCCATAACATCCTTCCAGTGACATAGTAGTCTGAGCCTTATTGAAGAGTTTTGATTCCTTGTGAAAATGCTAATCCTCTTATGCGGGGATCTTTCCTGTCCTCTGTCTCCCAGTTATGTTTGTTTGGTCATGTTCTTGGTACTATATTGTTGCTGTCTATGGAGGCATATTAGCAAATTGTGTAGAATAGACAGATTCCATAACCTGGTATTTCCCTTTTGGTAGAAAGGCTGTGGCTGGGATGATGGAAGTTGCATTTCAGTACATCTGGAGGGCCTCCAGTTGAAGAAAACTGTCATTGGATTGTATAAAGCAGTGGCGGTCAGGAAACATTTCAGACTGTTTCCAAGGTCTTGCATTTGTACTTCTTTAACATTATTAACAGTTCCTAATGTATCCTAATGTATCATATAGTTCCATTTAACAAGGCTCTCCTTTCTGTTCCTCCATTTTAACCCCAAATTATTTCCTCAGTAGATGTTTCCTTTGACTCCATGCAGAACAGGAAGATATAGGGACCTCCTGAAGGGAACAGTTTGTTCTGTTCTTTGGCTAGATTAGTTTAAAATTTAAGCAGGGCAGGGAGAAAACGTATCCATAATTCTTTCCACCTCCTCTGAAAATATATTAGACAAAAAAGAAGAGACAGAGACAATATGTTGTGGCACTTTAAAGAACGATTGCTATACTTTAATATGAATTTCCATGGATCAGGTCCACTTCTTCTGACATTAGAACGAGACTACATGACAGGGTGGATTTGATTTAAATCATGGTTTAAATCATGATTTAAATTCTAAAACCTGGATTTTTTTGACAATTAAAATTAAAAAATTATTTTTAAAAATTGACTCAAAATCAATTTGATTTGAAAAAATGATTGATTTTTATTCTGCTGTATGATTGTCATATTTATACCTGGCCACAGAGATTGAAAGGTTTTGAATAACATTTGAAATGAGGACACAGCCCATTAGCCACTATCTTCTGTGACGTTATACACACAAACTACTGTTTCACCTTTGACAGCAACATCTATCTCTAGATTAACATAACTGCCATCAGTACTTATATGGCACCACTATATGCTGACCTGGAACAATGCTTTCTTCGTTGATGTATCCCAAAGCCCCTCAGTTTGAGGTACATTAATGACATTTTTAATTATCCAGACCCCTGGAAAAGAAGCACTGGATACATCTACCAGAACATTAGTAACTTTCATCCTAACATCAGCTTTAGCCCGGACCAGTCTACACAACAGGTGCACTATCTGCACATCACTGTGAAGCTACATCATGGACATTTTACCATCACACTGTATTGAAAGCCCACTGATTGATATACATACTTGCATGCTTCCAGCTTCCATCCTGAGCACACCACAAAATCTGTTGTCTACTGCTGAGCAATTAGATATACCGTATTTTTCGCTCCATAAGACGCACCTGACCATAAGACGCACCTAATTTTTAGAGGAGGAAAACAGGGAAAAAAAATATTCTGAACCAAAGAAGATTCCCGGGGCCTGCTGTCGGGCTTGGGTTGGGGTCGGGAGGGTAAAAAAAAAAAAAGACTGGTGGGGGGGAGGAGGAGGAGGCTGGAGAAAGAAGATGCTGCTCTTCGTGGAGGTGAGTGAGTGAGTGGGGGTTGCGCCATGTGACTCTCTCAGGCGGCACGTGCCCGGCAGCCCTCCCGCCAGGTGGGGGAGGGGGGATAGGATTGACACAGCAAATATCTGCCTCATCGCCCGCGCGGAAAGGAAGCTTGCATTCGAGGCGCCATCGAGGGTGAAGGGGTGTGCGCGTGGAGGGGCGGGGGGGGAAGTCAGGTGGCGGCGGCCCAGCAGCCGCAAAGGGAAGAGAAGGCGGCCGGCTAGCTGGCTGACTCATGCGTGCATGGACACGTGCTCCCTGGCGCTCCATAAGGGCGAGGAAGATCACGCGGCCGCCGGGCGGGTAAAGTGGCGGAGGGGATTTTCTACGTTGGCTTAACGAGGGTGACTCGGGAGAGAGAGTTTTTTTTTTTACAGTATTCACTCCATAAGACGCACACACTTCCCCCCCACTTTTTTTTGGGGGGGGGAAGTGCGTCTTATGGAGCGAAAAATACGGTACCTGTAATCACATCTGCTTGTACTCACATGATAGAGATTCCAGACTCATGGGTCTACAAAATGCATTTCTCGGACTACAATACCCACCCAACATGGTTAAAGAACAAATTAACTGGGGAGGACAAACATCTTGATGTAAGACAGAAACAGAAGAGAAAATGACCAAACACCCTTAGTTGTCACCTTCAACTCAAAACTGAAACCACTCGCATCATAAGCAATCTATAACCAATTCTTGACAAGAACACTTCACTCTCCCAAGCCCTTGGTGACAAGACTGTATTTGCTTACAGACAGCACCTGCATCTCAGTAAACTGTTGACACACAAAAAACTGTACAACACCAATACAGTGTTGGGGACTAAACTCTGTTGCAAATCCAGATGTTAGCCCTGTTCTCAGATCTACTCTGACAGCAGGCCCCAGCAATGTCACACACACAGCATGTTTAGTTGTTCTGCTAATGTGATCTATGCCATCCTTTGCCAACAATGTCTTTCCACACTCGGAATAAACAAAACAGTCTCAACACGAAATAATTAATGGGCATAAATCTGACATCAGAAATGGCAACACATAAAAACCGGTTTCAGAACATTTCACTCTATCTGGATATTTTAAAAGTGATCTTGAAGTGACTATCTTAGGAAAAAAACCACTACAGAATTAAACATGAAAGAGAAATGGCTGAGATACAGTACATAGGATGCTGGAGACCCACTCAGAAGGATTAAATTTCAACCAGTTGCTCCCAATTCATTACCAAGTGTTAAATCCTACATTGATTCCCAGATCTGGTGACTTGTATGAGCAAACTACTGTTACCTTGTAGACTCATAGACTGGTAACTGAAAATATTCACATCCTGATAGTCTATTCCTTTACTGACAAACCATTGTCACTTTGTCTATTATCTATATCCACTGTCATATGGTCTCGCTTCAGTGTCTGAGGAAGTGGTCTTATCTGTGAATGCCCACATTAAAATACAGCAGCTAGTCTATAAGGTGCCACAACCACTACTTCTTCAAAAACTACTTCTCTGAAAACAATGTCAGAATTCTGTGAGCACCAGTATCTACTCCTGAAATGTTTACTAATTCAAAAGCATCACTGTGGCATGAAATAATGGAAAATATTTGCCAAAGCATCCTTGCAGAATAGAATTGTTGTAAGTATTATGGTAGATTTAAAAAAAGAGCTAATCTTAGTTGTGGGAGAACAGTCAGCATTTATTGATCAAGAACAAGTAAAACAAGAATTAGTAACATTTTAACGTGTTGGCTATAATCCTATTGGGCATTTAAGATTGGGAATGCAAGTGGCAACTGGTTAATTATTTGCAGTATGCCACTATGGTTTACATAGTTACACTTAACACTTAAATCATCAATAGGATCCTGGCCATTGTAAAGTTTCACCTTTGTAGTGGGCTTTTATCAGTTTCCTTCTCTATGAGCTCCTTGGTAGCTTAATGCAGTGTAAATTAGGGAGCTCTAAAAGTTACAAGGTTGTTTTGCTGTTTCCTACTCTACATTGAATTCACTGGAAGTGAAGGTGTTTTTAAGAGCCAATTAAAAACTTGGCTCTTCAGGCAGGCCTTCCCTCCTGTCAATACTTGATTTTATTTTTATTATAATTTTTGGTTTTTCCATCTTGAGCATTACTAACATGATTGTCTTGAACTGTTTTAGTTTTATAATATTTAATGGAACCCGCCCTGAGTAGACTTTGTCTAAAAGGGCGGGATAGAAATCAAATAAATAAATAAATAAATAAATAAATAAATAAATAAATAAATAAGGAGAGCTTCATGACATTCTTTGCCCCAGCTGGCATCAAGCATGTTCACATGAGCATCCTTTCTCTAATAAAGACCGCAGAGGCTGACCTTTTCAGTGGAATATTTTTGCAGTGCCAGCCATGTGAATACTGTAATGAATTCTTGTACAGAAAGGGAGGGAAAAAACAAAGGAAACTGCACCATGCACATACTAAGAAAACAATCCTAAGTGGGAACAGTAATTGGAAGATTAAAAAGTGGCTTAAAGCTCTATAAGGTGACTCTGGTTAGGATAGAAAGTGTAAGGTTTTTCCCCACCCTACTTTTCATTTTGGTCCTTTGCTGGCACATTTTTAAGTCCATTCCACTGTCTCAGTAGAACCATGTGAGAGGTTTGCAAGAGATTTAGGGCAGACAAAAGAAAACAATTCTTCACAAAATGCATAATTAATTTATGGAATTCGCTGCCTCAGGAAATAACTGATAAAATAGTATTGAAAGCAGATTCGTGGAGGTTAAAGCTATCAGTGGCTACTAGACAGGAGGCTAAATGCAGCCTTCAGCTTCAGAGGCAACATGGCTCAGAATGACCTGGTTCTGGGGAGCAAAAGTGGGTGAGGCCTGTTGCCTTCATGCTCTGCTCTGGGGTTTTGTAAAGCATTTGATTGATTAATACCTAGAGATGGGGAGCAGCAGTAGAAAGGAAATTAAGTGGATTGGGACTTTGTGTTACACTGACAGAACTCCTTATGTGCTCTCTGGTGTGCAGCTTTTTACCTTTTACGCTTCTCAGAAAAACAACAAAATGCACACATGATTTGAGTAATTTATGTGACCTTAGATGTGTGCACAAACTTAGTTCACTTTGTAAGAGACAATAAAGAGTCCTGTGGCAGCTTAAAGGTTAACAATATTTATTTGGTGTAAGCTTTTGTGGGCTGCAACCCACTTCATCAGATACTTCTGTTTATCCAAATGTCAGACAGCTTGACAAAAGTAAAATACTGGCAATTGCAAGGGGGTGGGTGGGCAAAAAGATTTGCCTGGGAACATTCATCTCACTTATTTTTGTACTATTCTTGTATTGTGGCCTTCATTTTAATGGTGATTTCAGATTTTTGAAGTCTTGCCGAGCAGTTAATAAGAGGGTGCTTAGGCTTTGAAAGAGAAATTCTTGACAGTTTCCTATGCTACAATGAGAAATAGGGAAAGGCTGTAACTGAGAATCCTGCTATCTGTGGAAATTGACTGATTATTGAGAAGAGGTCTAAGAGGAAAATAATACTAAAATGTTTGTCTCTGTGACCAGGCAAATTGGATGACCTTGATTTCAGTGCTGACATAATATTGATTTTAACTGACAATTAAAATAAAAGCTGATGATAAATATACCAAAGAAGGCAAAGAATGAAATTTTACCAAAGCTCAGTAGCATGATAAATACTTCTTCCATAGAAGGTAGATGTGGAAGTATGAAGGAATTATTTATCAGGATGTCAGCAAAAAAAGAAGTACATTTTGTAGTGCATAGGTTATACAAATGTTGCACACCATTTCATTTGAGAAGCTATTGAGGAGAATTATCAGGAACTAGCAGCTTCTCCCAACTTCAGATTCAGTTTGTATTAAGGGATTATCTCCTTTCACTCAAATCATCGGTTCCCAACCTTTTTAAAGTCACAGTCCTCTTTTATAATAGCCACGCTACCGCCCCATGCCACATTTTGCATAAACAGGCTGTTGTCGCTGTTCCGACATGGTGGCACCGTTGCTGCTGCTGCTACTTGCCCTCCTACTGCTCCTGCCACTGACTCCTCTGCCACCACTTCAGAACTGGGGAGGGAACAGGCTGGAGGAGGTTAAAGGAGGGAGAAGAGAAAGCAAAAGACTTCAAAGGTGGGCCAGGGGGCAGAAGGACATTGCAGTGCCCAGGGAAGGGGTAAAACCTTCACACAGAGAGGATCTGCCTCAGAAACTAGCACAAAGCTGTAGAAGAGCAGGCTATTTTTTGTGTGTGTCCTCCTCTTGGGGTTTGTTGTGTGTGTGGTATTTCGCTTCTTTTTCCTTTTCTTCCCCTTCCTTAGGCTCTCCAGAAGTGACTCATGATAGTTAAAAATCCCTTTTTTGTGGAAATGCAGTAATTTTATCTTTACACTGGATGTCTTTTGTGTGTGTGTGAAAAATAGACCCGGTCATCCATTCTCAGATAGTAGAGGCTCTTTTCTCCCTCAAAGGGCTTGTTTCTCATACGTTCTCTCTCTCTCTCTCTCTCTCTCACACACACACACACACACCAACTTTAATGTTCCACTCTGAAAGGTCAAGGACAAAATTATTTGACATGGGCTACATATAAGGTGACCCACAACCCCCCCCCCAGAAAACACTTTGTGACCCCCGTGGGGGTCATGACCCCCAAATTGGGAAACACTGACTGAGATTGTACAGCTGTGTTGTAAGGTACATTCTATCCTGTACCTATTTTGTTCATGTTATAACAGTTTTTTCTTTGTTTAAAGTAGGGATGACTTTCAGGGCCCTCTGGTTTGGTCAGATTTTTTTTTTTGGCAGGTGCTGTTCTAGAGGCATAAGTGGTTTGCCAAAGCCAAAATAAAAGATCCTTAGTATTTTGGCTACTGTCTTTACCCTTGCAGTCCTCTCAGGATGCATGCTATTCTGTTCCAGCAGGTTGCCCAACATTCAGGAAAAGAGGGATATTAAGGGATTTAGGGAGACAGAATTAGGTGGTATCTGGCTCTGGAGTGAGAGATTGGGAGTTCAGTTCCTCACTGTGCCTCCGAGCCTGTGAGGCCTTGGCAAGCTGCACACTCTCAGAGTACCCTCAAAAGAGGGGGATGGTAAAGTACTTCTGAGTACTCTCTACCTTGAAAACCCTGAAAAGGGTCACCCTAAGTCAGAATTGATGTGATAGCACACAATGATGATGATGATGGTGATGGAGAGTATTGAGGGAAGGAAGAGGCAGGACAGCTCCTTCCTTCGCCGCCCACTGTTTTTTTTTTCAGATGATGTCGGTCTATGGCTGTAGAGTCACAGCATAGGGAAAACAGTTGGAGATGAGGGATTTCTTAGGGTGAATGTGTATCTGAATATGGGGAGGGGTCTGTCCCCGGTTACTTACCCATGCTGTACTACAAATCTCACCCTCCATATGGTTTATAGCAAGTCTGGGCAAAGCGCAGCCCTCCAAAAGCAAAATGCTGCCTTCCTCAACATGGTTATTTTGGTTCTGGCTGCTAAGAGGTGCTGTCCATCTGCTGTATAGGGTGGCTGGCCACCTTACTGTGATAAACAGGTCTTTTTGGCCACTTAAACCCTGAAGTTGATTGGAGAAAAAAGAAAGCAATGGAGGAACAAATATTTGGAGGGTTAACCCGCTGTGAGTGGTAAGAAAGAACCGGCCGATGCTATTTCTCATTTTGCAACTGAAAAGCTGCAGAAATGAGTTTGGAATCCCAGACCAGCTTTCTTTATCCATCGGTCTTGAAGGAGAGTACAGTGGCTTCTTTGCAGGGGTCTTCTATGAAAATGTGTAGCTTATAGCTTATTTTCTGTATTAAAGTTGTTACCACTGCAGCATAGAGCTGTGACCTTAATTTTCTGTCTGTGTTTTGTTAGATCTTTCTTTAGAACACTGACAGTTAGATCTTGTTGGAAATTATGTCACCTGCTTTCATTGCAATCAAGGCTGCTGTTCAGGGTCCCCCCTTGGATCCTTCTCCTTCTTTAGGAATGCACAGAATTTTCAGTTTGGCTTGGTTTTCCTAATCCTGATTGGTTTTTATCATAAAAGAATTTTATGGAGTTTTATGAGGAATGTTTTATGCATTAGTGTACGCAAAAATATATTAAAGCTCATGAGATCATTGCTGGTGTGTGTGATGGGTACGGACAAGGAAGTGTCTCAAAAAAACTTGACTTTTAAGGTCATATTTTAGCATTAAGAACTGGCTCCCTCTTTCCCTTTTTAAACATGTGAGTATAAGGCCATTTTATTTTGGTGGGCATTTTTAGGCATTTCTTTTTTAAAAAAACTGTAACCTATGATAATGTGTTTTATTTGCTTCCTGTGATGTTTTTGTGATAGTATTGTTGGTGAGTATTTGCTTATTTATGATTTTATTTTAACTTGCTCCTTGATTTATATTCTGTTTGCTTGCTTAAGTTGCTGATTGTGGTAAGGTGGGATAAAATGTGGATAAAAATTATGTGACAGCATCACATTGTGAAGTTTCCTGGCCCTTCTCCATGTCATTTCTTCTTGCATTCAGGGATGGGATACTAAGAAATGTGTGATCTGTGCTTTTGATTGGAGCCGTGTACATGCCATGACTTTCTACTTCAGAATGAAGATGGCTTTTGAATTAAATATTCAATTGAAACAGAAAGGTATGGCAGAAATATAGCCTAAGTATAAAAGAAAAACATAGTTAAAATTATCCCTGTTACTATTTCACATAGATAGAAATGTGGCCAGGTTTATAGATGAGAACAATTTTTTTCCATCCTGTTTCTGTCACAGCCAACTGTGAATCGCTCCAAACTTACAGTATCTCCCTAAACTGACTCCCAGGATTCATGAGAGAAAAGGCTCACCCTCATCACCTGCTTGTGAATGTAAACCTTTCTGTAGACAATCAATAGCATTCTATTCATTGTGAGACCTCTTGCAAAATTACGAGTCACTCTGACCTTGTCTCTAACCCTAATTGTGCCTGTCTGGCTGAAATTACATGCACTTCTTTCCCCCAAGGATGGTTCAGCTTTTCCTGTCAGAAAGCATTGCTGCTTAATCTTTTCATTACTTTGTCCGGCTGCAGTAACTTGGTCAGCTGAATACAAAAGCTCAATGGTGGGCTTCTCCAGTGCAAGCAACTTTTAGGGTTGTTGTTGTTGTTTTTTGATTATTACAGAGTTTCATTCAGAGCTGGAAATGTTTTTTTTTGTGGGGGAGGGTGGCTGTGCCTCCCAGAAATTGGGATTCTGGGAGTTGCAGTCTGAATTGGTGAAGTTTTCAAGCTGTTTATCAACCCAAGACTTTTTGGCCTCTGGAACAGGAAATACAGCCCATCCCCCCTGGAGTGGTCTATACCTAGCTGTGACAACGTATGAGCTGTATAATTCACATGTTTATATTTTGACATTTATAATAGCTAGTGGAAATTGTTCCATTTCTTCTCTGCAATTTCTCCTCCTCCAATACCCTGAGAGAGATGGCAGATCCTGCCGTGCTAAAGACACAGGGACCTGGCCAGAATAAATAGCCAGAGGTGAAGCACAGCAAGCTATATTCTAGCTGCTCCCCATGATTTACCACCTGAGACGGTGTGCTTCACCCTGCTACATAAAGGAAAAATGCATCTTGTATTTAATGATGTTTAATGGTAAAAGCAAAATAGAAAAAAAAAAGTTTAAAAAAAAAGACAAAAATGTGGTGACTAACTAACTTCTGTATTTTCTAATGTGAAAATAATTTTCTAATTAGAGACTAACTTCTGTATTTTCTAATGTGGCCTTTCATGGACAAGTCCACGTCATCAGACATAAGAGCTTGTATTTAATGGATTGCAGTTGCCATTCCTAATCAAGCTTATAAAGTTACTCAGTGTAGTATAGTGGATAAGTAATGGACTAGGACTCAGGAGGCCTAGACTCAAATCCCCACTCAGACTTGATGGCACATAACAAACAACAACAACAACAAAAATCAAGCTTATACAGTAACTTTCTCAGATATCAAAGTATCCTGGTGCTGAATGACAACAACAACAACAACAGTAATCATCAACATCACACAGTACTATAAGCAGTTGCAGATCTGAAAAACCACACCATCAGAGCTACAAAAAGTGGCAATATTAGGAACAGCATATACGTATACTGCACCGATATTTAACAGATGCTTAGGTTTTTGGTTAAAACTTGTTCCTTGTGTTTATAATAATAATAATAATAATAATAATAATAATAATAATAACAAGAAGAAGAAGAAGAAGAAGAAGAAGAAGAAGAAACTAACAAAGTACAGAGACCTGGCTACTGAAACATCTTGCCTGTGGAAGAACCAGACTTCAGTGGTCCCTGTAGTCATTGGGGCTTTGGGAACAACATCAAGAAATTTCACACAGTACTATAAGCAGTTGCAGATCTCAGAAATCACACAATCAGAGCTACAAAAAACGCAATATTGTGAACAGCAGACATACTACGCTGATATTTAACAGATACTTACCGTATTTTTCCGTGTATAAAACAATGCTTTTTCCTAAAATAATTAGAGGAAAAATTGAGGGTCGTTTTATGCATGGAAGGCAGCAGCAGGAGACGGAGGCAGAGGAGCAGCTGCGCTCAGCCGCCTCTCGTGCCTGCCCATTGACTGCTGCCTCCGCAATCTGATCGCCCCCTCCAGCGCCACTGCCGGGGCTTACCTCCAGCTCACATCGCCGCCTTGTCCCTTGCCCAAAGGAGACGATCGCTGGAGGAGGCAATCTGGCGGCGGCAGCAGTCAATGGGCAGCAGTGAGAGGCGGCCAAGCATGGCTGCTTCTTTGCCTCAATCTCTGCCTCCTCCTCCTGCTGCAGTCTCTTCCAGTGCCACTCGCGGGCTCAGCAGCAGCAGGAGGCGGAGGCGGAGATTGAAGCAAAGGAGCAGCCGCGCTTGGCCATCTCTCGCTGCTGCCCATTGACTGCTGCCGCCGCCATCAAATCACCTCCTCCAGTGATCGTCTCCTTTGGGCAAGGGACAAGGCAGTGATGTGAGCTGGAGGTAAGCCCCGGCAATCACACTGGAGGAGGCGATCGGGCGGCGGAGGCAGCAGCAGCAGGAGACGGAGGCGGAGGAGCAGCTGTGCTGGGCCGCCCCTCACGACTGCCCATTGACTGCTCCTCTGCCTCCGGCAATGGTAAAAATTAGGGGGTCGTCTTATACATTGGGGGGTCATATACACGGAAAAATACGGTAGGTTTTTGGTTAAAACTTGTATAATACCAGTCAATGTTTTTATAATTTTGACTGTGCCTGGTGATTTTGAATAATAATAATAATAATAGCATGCCATCTGGTCAATTCTAACTCATGGCAACCCTTTCTAGGGTTTCCTCGGTATTGAGTACTCAGAAGTGGGGTACCATTTCCTTCTTGTGGGGGCTGGGAGCAGCTTGTCCAAGGGACTGTGCAGGTTGTCCAAGGCCACACAGACTGACTGTTGTCCCTGGATGTACAGTAGGGAATTGAACTCCTAGTCTTTGGCTGGAGCCAGATATCTATACCATTGAGCTATCCAGCTAGCATCCTATCCCTTTACATTACCTTTTTTTAAAAAAAAATACAGTGACACTGAACTGTACAAGATGGATACGGAATCTACCTCTATGTTGTTAAGTCTTGTCTGCCTGTAGGTTGTTGCCCATATTATCATCGTCATTAAAGACTTGTGAATTAGTTGAGACATTTTCCTTTTCTTAACTTATTTCTGCATCTGTTTTCTATCTATCTGCCATAAACATTTTAATCTCATCAACCAAAGATGAATTTACACAGATTATTTAGAGCTCTGAGGCTTTATTACCTTATTCCCACCATCAACCCAGTAAAATTGTATAGTGTGCTGTCCTTCACATCTCTTGCAGACCTGAGCCATCTGCATAACAGCTCTGCTGCCTTTCCCCCCTAGGCTTTAATTGCAGCTTGCAAAAATATTTTATTTCCGTCCCACTGGACAGTTATTTTACCTTTCCTTTTTTTTTTTTTTTTGCCAGACACCAAGCCTCTCCTGTATGCTTTTATCCTTTGTGACTGTCATTTGGGATGACTGATTTTATTACTAGCAGAAATGGTGTCAAACCAAATAGCATTTGCACTAATTGTTTTTTTTTTTTCAAAGCTGAGGTGAAAGAGTCAATGTGGAGCTTTAAAAATGAAGCATTGCTTTTGTTGGCCAGCGATGGAAGTACAGCCCTCCCGGTGAATGTTAATGATCTATTTCTCAGCTGCAAAAGGCCTAGGAAGAGTCTCCCCAAATGGCCTTTCCATGTTTGCTTGGTATTTAGGCATGATTTATTGTGAAGTGGTAAACTTTGCAATTAACAACCCAGCAAAATTAAAAAAAACCAACACCCTGAAACACTTCATTAAGATGTCAATATTAATTATGATATTTGGTCTGGCCTTAAGTAGTGAGCCTGGATTGCAGTAACAAGGATGCAAAAATGTTAGTCTGTGTTCTGTAGTGTTGTCTCAAACACCAGCAGTATTTCTGTCAGTTTCTGAAATCAAATCACCCTTCATAACAGGGATTTCTAGTTCTCTCTTGAGGATGAACCTAACTTCAGCAATAGTTCATGAGCACATGAATTCTTGCTCTCTCTTTCCTCTGCTCCGTGCTCCTGCCCCGCTCTAGGGGTTAATGGTAGAGGAGTCAGATTCAAGGATGGTTTACAACGAAATGGAACAAAAACTAAACGAAGCATCTTAAAAATATTAATTGCTTCCTCAGGTTATGCTGGAATGACAAGGATAGGTTGCATCTGAAGAATAAAAATCCATGAAAAAAAATAGAAGCTTATACTAAATAAAAACTCTTAGATTTTAAAGTGATCTTGATGTGATTCTTTTTGTTGTGTTTGCTGCAACAGAATAACACAACTGGAAATTTCTGCAAGGAGAGAACTGTAATAAAAAGCTTGTTCACATAGAGGCAAAACTACCTTCTTCAGTGTTGTTCCTTTTAGTTATGTTAACCTGATGATTGGATAGCACAAGGCTCTTCTGGGATTTTTGGATCTCTCTGGGGGCTTGTAGTAGTTTGAACTGAACTTTGTGGTGCAGGATGGAGGTTAGTGCTACAACACTTCTATGTAGAGCTATTTTCTGTTTCACGAGGGCTCATGGTTCAGAAACCTTTAATTACCAGTATATTAGCTTTAAAAATATGAGGGGAGGGGACCTAAAGAGGCAAAGCTGCTGCAATGAAGGACTTTATGAAGACTCCTACTTCAACCCTTGGGAAGCCCAGAGAAGTGATTTTTCAAGGACTTTTACAATATAGTGCTAACTGTAGTGTTGGTACGTTTGGGTTGCCTTTGGGATCAGCCATGTCTGCCTGTGTCATTTGCTGCAACATCTTTGCCCATTCGGACAAGCCCTGAGTTATGAGAGGGCATGAAACATTGTTATATCCTATTCTATCAACATATACGAAGTGTGATGTAATGAATAGAGTAATGGAATAGGACACTGGACACTAGGTCTGAATCCCCACTTGGCCCTGGAACCTCCCTGGGGGAGTGGAAGTGGTAAAACAATTCCTTAAATATTTCACTTACCTTGGAAACCCTATTAGGGTCACCATAAGTCAGTTCCAACTTGACAGCACATAACTGACTTACTACTGTCAGTATAACAATAGTGGTGTAAGAGGAAAAGTAGCAGAGAAAGGGGGAAAATAGCAAAGGTGATAGTAAGAAACTTGGTTAGTTTAGAAGACATCCATTGCTACCTGTCCATCTCTGCCCCATCATGTATGGAAGCAAAGTGGCTGTGATAAATAAATACCATTTTATAGTACCACAGGAGATCCCAGGAAAATAACAAGTGCCCACTCGCCACCCCTACGTCCTCACTCATATCAGGATGCATCATGTAGTTAGAAGCACTATGTTCTCCATCTCTTCCAAAAAAAGATTCATGATGAAGATCCAAATCTTGAGCCTTGAGTCTGCTGACTCACAGTTATTCCACTAAGCTCCATATACAAGGATATTGTGGTGTCTTTGTACCACAATATATGGCTAGCATTGCCCAGTGCACAAGGATATGTGGATGGGTAGGAGCCATGCCTCATATTTGGAAACTGCAAAGGCCTCCTTATCTCAGACTTCTCTTTGGTCTATCTTTATGCTTAGTGGGACAGGACACATAGATTTTAGTCTTGCTCTTCATTTTCTGTATAAAATTGTTGTTAGCCAATGGTAGGTTTTGTCTTGTACAAGCAAAAGGGCATCGGTGGAGAATGAGAAAAACCTAAGGTGTACCATCTTTTGTCATCCAAAAAGTTTCCAGTATAACCCTTATCAGGTTTAGTGTAAAACAAAGCAGTTATCTGTGCTTTTGGTGTGCTGTCTTTCAAAATGATGCTGTTTGTTCCTCTTCCACAGGAATCAATACAGACATGCTATCCACTGCTTTAATCCTTGAGCTTGCAATGACATTCTAAGTGTGTGTAGATTCTATCACCACTGACCACTTTACACAGGTTTCCTCTCAGACACTGTGATGAGGTACAGTCTGTTTTCTCCTCTGTATCCCTCATGTTTTCCATGCCAGAGGGGTTGTTGGCTGCTAGAGTTGTACTGTATGGGCTCCCAGGTGACTTACACTATTCTTGGAGAGAGAGTTGGTGTTTGCAGTAGTGATTGTCAGGATCAGCTCATATGTTAAGGAAAGTGCATATTTCCTTCTCCTACAAACTAATCCTTTAGAGCAGTGGTCCCCAACCTTGGGCCTCCAGATGTTCTTGAACTTCAACTCCCAGAAATTCTGGCCAGCAGAGGTGGTGATGAAGGCTTCTGGGAGTTGTAGTCCAAGAAGATCTGGAGGCCCAAGGTTGGGGACCACTGCTTTAGAGGTAAGTGTCTAAGAAATCACACTGCAAATGAAGCCATTTAATCTCTCAGTTACCAGTTAAAAAACAAAACCAACCCAGTTTGCAAAATGCAGATTACAGCAAGCTTGTGTAAGAATCAACAAACAAGTATTTTACCTCTTGAGGGACCTCTCCTTCTCATCATATGTCATCCAGGTCATCTAGTTCAGCCTTCAGCTGCTGCTTTCCGAATCACTGGGTTGTGGTGTGAACAGTATATGAGGAGGTACCATGGGACTTTCTTGTAATATGTTTGTGTTTTCTGTGTTGGAGAGGATATGGAAAGGGTTAAGTTAGAAGTGAGGAACCTTTGCCTATCCCTAATGCTGTAGGCTTCAGTGCCTTATGGTAAATGATTATGGGGACTATTAATCAAA
The DNA here is from genome assembly GCA_037013535.1 of Intellagama lesueurii. Classification (NCBI taxonomy): domain Eukaryota; kingdom Metazoa; phylum Chordata; class Lepidosauria; order Squamata; family Agamidae; genus Intellagama; species Intellagama lesueurii. The sequence goes on from JBAJHW010000001.1 coordinate 86,924,910, forward strand.
GAAAGCTGGAGGGCCAGAAGCTCTTTATCTCAGGACTAAGTGGTATCTCTAAAGTCCTCTAAGGTTTGCTGTGTCTTGAATGATATCATACCTTCATGGCTAATATGAGGTGAATATTGAAAGCAATATTGTGATTGATGGGCAGCCTAGAGTTTCTAGAGACTTTGTGGGAATGATCATTGTTGTTACACTGATTCCACTTAATAGCCTCCCATTTCCCAGTTTGAAGTTATTGCAGAACCAGGTAGGGATACCGTGTAGCTCCACTGTAGTGATGAGTGACCTTGTTACCTGCAACATAGCACATTTTGCACATTTTTCACATTAACTTTTTCTTATGCATTTTGCAACTAATGTTATTGTTTCTTTCAGTTGCCACGTGGACTTGGTTATCTTCTATAAATCTGATGTTTGAATTATCATTTCAGTGTTAGTATCAGAAAGGCAAGAGGAGGGGAATGCTAAGCAACTCATCTTTTTTTGGATTAAAGTCTGTTTGTTCTACTTCTTTGGTTGGGAGAGAATTTGTCTTTAGGCAGAGCTTGGGTCATTATCAAGGACATAGGACATTCGTAGTTATTTCCTTAAAATATGTGCTGTTCCAAGTAAGACAGCCTTCTGTGTTTGGTGTATTGTGGTGCACCTGGAGTATGAAGAACAAAGATGTTCTCTAGATCTTTTACTATGGCATCTAAAGCACCAGTTACAATTGGAACCATTTTCGTTTTCTTTTGCCATGACTACTCAATCTCAAATTGTAAATCATTGTATTTGGCAATTTTTTCAAGTTTCTTCTCTTCTCCTCCTCCTTGCTTTTGAAATATTTTGATGATAATTATAAGATGGAGTAGAAAAATAGTAAGTCAGATTGGATAGATATTTGACATTTTCTTTTGATGGCCAAGATCAATATTTGACATTTTCTTTTGATGGCCAAGATCTGTAGTAATGAGATCATTGGGTGTCTTTATTTTTAAGGAGTACAGTTTTCATGCTTACGGATCTACTGCTAAAGTCTTAGTATAATGCATGGCATTCAGGGGCAATGTGTATTTGACCTACCATTTTGTTTCACCATTCACCTTTTGTATCAGTTAAACTTTTGACAGAAGGCAGAGTCTACTGTACTTTGAAAAAGAGCAGAAGCAACCAAAGTCCTTGGGAAACTGAGGCTAATAGGGATAATGTACTTAGGGATAACAAATAATTTATAATATGTTGGATAGATACAGCTCTGAAGATGCTGTTCAAGCAGGCTGTAAACAGATTGCGTACACCCGGGCTTTCTATTTATTCCTAAGGGTGGTCAACTAGATTGATTTAAAATGAAATATTTAAATGTATTGGCAAGATTGTATTCTTCATTGCAAGCTTCACAGTTGTAACAATCTATTTATTCCCTCTGAAGTTACTAATTATTTAATCACATTCATTCCAGCAGAACTGACACTTGTTTTGTGGTGATTTTTTAGAAATGTCTGATTGATTAGGAGTAATAAAGTTCACTGTGAGGGCTGGACAGAGAGAAAGGCAAATGTCATTCAACAAAGGTTAAGGAGATCTTGTATTTGGAAAACCAATGGTAATTATATTTAATGCTATTTATAAAGAGCCTGCAAATAACTGTCTATGATGAAGAACATTGCTTGGTAGACAGTTAACTCACTGAAAATTTTTGCCGGAAAGAAATAAGTATCACATATACATACAATGGGAATTAAATTCAGCTGCCATACAAATATGACAGGTGCAAATGACAGTGTTAGTGTCATAGATGATGCTTAAAAGGTAAAGATTCTGACGAATGTTAATTCTTTTTCAGGCAGATGAACTGCTATTGTCCTAAAATAAGTAGAGTGAATTTCCCTTTTCAGCCCAAATTTATTTTCTGTGTTTCCTCCTGATGGAGCTGAACATCTGCGTCTGAATATAATGTAACTCTCATTTATGCGGACAATACAGCTGTATTTGCTGGTAGCATAATCATTCACTTGCAAGTGGGAGCACCCCCTCTTTGGCTTATCTCTTCCCCCACCTTCCCTGCCTTCAAGATGGTTGTTTCTGCCTCCCCACTGAATTGTTCAAATGTGTTCAGAATCAAGGAAACATCTTGCTTGAATATTTGTGTGCCTTTACTTTTAGACTTTCCTGTCAGTAGTGACTTCTTTGTAATTTGGGGCTGTTTTGCAGTTGTAGATTGATTTACTACCAAAGTGTACACTTACTTGGCAAGACGTATTTATTGCCTGTCTTGGCTCCATGGCAAATGTACTTGTCTGATACTCACCTTTGCCAATACACGTTTGTCACATTCACACTTAACATTTTTAGCTCTCTCCCTTAAAAATGTCACATGTTTTGAAGAACCTTGCAGTGCATGTTCTTTTCTACTGTACATGGACCCACTTGACAGCAGCAAGTGGTGACCCAAGCAGAGCTGTTGGCTGGCTGTGGTTGCTGTGTGGCCTATGCTTATTATGTTTTAGTCTGTGACTCAGGGAAGTTTGCATGTGTGTGGTTTGTGTGTATGCAGCAATTGGAAAGTGTGTGATGAGAACAGAGGTGCCAGCATTGTGCATTCCTTGACTCATGTAAGTTTTGATGTGCTCTTTACTCTGGGTTGTCCAGATATTATTCCAAGTAGGAACATAAATTGCCACTTGTCTCATCCTCACACATGAGGATAAGGAACCACCAAATTAGTCTCCTCATCCTGTGAAAAGGTGAGGTGTCATATGTTACTGTCCACAGGAGGGGAGAGAGAGAGAGAGAGAGAGAGAGAGAGAGAGAGAGTAATCTTTCTGTGCAAATAAAGCAACATTGTGTCAACAACTCTCTAGTATAAATTGCACAAGAAGACTTTTTTTGCATGGACTTTAAAAGGTCAGAAGCATGCGGAGGGGTACATTTATGCTTTCTATAGAACCATTAGCCAGTGCTTGCTGTATGTGCAAAGGTTATGTGGAAATAAGGCACTTGTTTTGTGCAGATACATTTAGTGCAATTTAGGAGACCTTGACGAGAAAAAAACCCATAGTATTTCTTGCCGCCACTTTCACCTCAAGGTGAGAAATCTCATGGTCCTGAAAATCCCACACTGAAGTGTTGCATTCCCCTAAATCGATCAGAATGATTATTCTTTTCATCTCTGATGCAAAGAAGAGAATTCAAACCTGTGTTGAAAAGAGAGAGGGGGAAAAAAACAGGCTGGTGGTCCTTTTATTGTATCAGAAGATGCTCCCCTGATTCCCCCACTGCAGGCCATGAACCATGCTCCCATACAGTTCTACCATTGAGCAACCCATTGGGGGGCATAAGGAGTTGCAGAGAATGGGGAGTTAGGAAAGCTTTGGAGAGGGCATCTGTGGTCTTTTGTTCTGGTATCCAGTCTCTAATATTTTGATTTCTTTCCCCCTTCATGACTTGTTCAGTGCACATTGTTTATTTTGAACTTAAGACCTAGTGTGGGAATTTTTAAAATTATTTTTTGAGAGGGGACAGTTTTTAATGTGATGTGATCATGGATTCAGAACTAGATAGTGAAGGGCTTTTTATACACTCTGATTAAGAGGAAGGCTTTATTGGCTATAAACGTCAATTAATATCAACTGATATACTGCTTAGCTACAGTTACATGATTGTGGCACTAGATCAAAAAATGGTAATAATAATAAAGGTGGGAATAAAGCAACAGTTCCCAAACTTTGGGCTCCAGATGTTCTTAGATTGGTGCAGTGGTTAAACTGCAACACTGCACCAAAACTCTGCTCACGACTAGAGATAGGGGTATTTGTATTCGTATACTAATACCACCACACAGCTGGACTTAACGAGGGTCCGCCCCCTGGGGCCTGATAGTCCACTCATGCATCTGGCAGCGGTGGCAGCCTCAGTCGCTCCCGGAGCGCTGCTCTCTTTCTGCTCATCTAGCCACTCGTCAGCCATGTAGGGAGAGTCGTCCTCCCCTCTCCCTGCCTGGAGTTGGCTAGATGAGTGGAAAGAGTGTTAAGTCCAGCTGTGCAGTGGTATTCATATACAAATACACCCATCTCTACTCATGACCCAGGTTCAATCCCAGGTAGCTGGCTTGAGGTTCGCACAACCTTCCATCCTTCTGAGGTTGTTAAGCTGAGTATCCAGCTTGCTGAATTGGGGGGGGGGGGGCAATATGTAGCCTGCATAATTAAAAATTGTAAAATACCCAGAGAGTGCTTGAAGCTCCATGGGGCGGTATATAAGCAGCACACTTTGCTTTTGGATTTTGGCTTCTAGAAGCCCTAAGTGGTGCAACTAGTGGTCAGGGTTTGATGTGTTGTAGTATGAGAACATCAGGGGCCCAAAATTAGGAAAGCAGTGGAATAAGATTGTATGGCTGACAGACACAGTCACAGAATGTGAAGAAAACTCCACAAACTATGCCCTGCATCTTGTGAGTAGACGTTTTCAAATACTTCTGTTCAGTTGAGAAATGTGGAAACAACAGGACTTTAAACATAAAAATAAAATAAAAGAGAAGGTTATCATAATCAATATTATTGTCTGGAATACAGAATATGTCTATAACTCTATGTTTGTCTAATTGTGGATGACTGGCTATCTCAATACTGTCTTAGTAGGAAATAATTCTTTCTCTTTAAGTAAAAGTAAAATGACTGGGCCTAATGAACTGTGTGGATTCCCAGTGTGGCATAGTGGATTGAGTGATGAATTAGGACTCTGGAAACCAGGGTTTGAATCCTCGCTCAGTTATGGAAACTGACTGGGGGAGCAGAACTGGTAAAACCACTCCTTAAATATCTCACTTACCTTGAAAGCCTCGTTAAGGTCACTCTAAGTCGGTTCCAACCTGACAGCATGGAACACACACAATTGAGTGATTAATTTTTTTTAAAAAAATCCTTATTTGTTAGGCCTTTTTTTAATAGATAACTTGTGTGTTTTTGTTATCCTTCCATTTAATTTACATTAATTGACAATGAATCCATTTATTTCTAGCTGAGCCTTACAATAGTTCTGTCTAACCATGCTAGAAGTGGGCACTACTTTTTTTTACTTCAAAGTTGTCATCTGGTATTAGTGGAAAGTGTTTGTGTGTGTGTGTGTGGGCTTTACACACTACACACACAGATCATACCCTGCACAGCTGAGGAGATAAAAATTGTGCTCTCTTTCTGTGTGTGTAGCTAAAAGCCTCTTGCATCATCTTACAGTCTCCACTGAGAGTACTGTTTTCCAAATGATCTCAGAAGCCAGGGAAGAACATTTTCCCTGGTCTGCAGGGAAATGTGGGCTGAGCTTCAGGGGTGAAAGGTGATTGTGTATTCTGATTAAAGTTGAAGTTTATCATGTGAAGTGAAAGTTTGGTAGAAATAGACTGTTGTTTATCCTACTGCTTCTTACTGTCCTTCAGTTTTCATCACGATTTCTCTCATTGTTTTAAATCATAGTGGCATTTCTGGACTACTCTCAGAAGTTCTCTGATCTTTCAGTTTGAAACTCTTAGTTCCCTCTAAGTGAAAGGAAGGTGCTCTGACTTTCTTGGCTACTGCATATCTCTCTTGAGATATTCATAACTTGCAGCCTTTTAAATACAGTATCAGTTTATTATGTGCTGTCAAATCAGAAATGACTTATAACAACACTAATAGGGCTTTCAAGGTCAGTGAGATGTTTAAGGAATAGTTTTAACAGTTCCACTGCCCCAGTGAATTTTTATGGCTGAATGGGGATTCAGACCCAGGCCTCCTCCACACTGGGCATCCCCATAAGTATCTGTAGTTCACGTAAAATGTGGGTCCACTCTCCACTGTATCCAACGCTGGTCATGTATCCTAAACTGTATATGCAGGAAGCCAGTGAAGTTCCAAATGAAGGCACTTTTTTGTGTGTGATGCTGCTACTCCAGCAGCAACATTATATAGTTGCCTTGCTGCAGCATAGGATGATCATGCTGGTGTGTGTGCGTATGGGGTTGCAGAAGATGAATGTGCCTGGTTTGTGTGTAAAACTGTTCTGCAGGATAAAGGAAAAGGTATTTAATCTATTTTCTTGGATGGAGGATCTTATGTGGCATATAGGAAACACTAATTTACCTTCAGCTGATCTGAAACCTTGGCTCCTGACATCTTGAAATATGCATGCAGGTGAACTATCTCAACCTTTGCCCCAGATCGTCTTCAGAGAGCAATCTTCTATGTACCGGAAAATCAATTTTGCAAATTCATCATTTGAAAATTAATGCATATTAGTGACCCTTATTTTATGTAATAATTTCAAGTAGTGTTCATTAAATTCAGCCTAAGTAGAAATAATAGTTTCTAACTTTTGGAAGGCTCACATGGATGAGGGTGAATGTGCTTTGAATTCTACACTGAGGCAAGTAACCAGAGGTAAGGAAAAGGTTTGGTCTTATGGGATATTAAAAGGCAGAAGAATTTATTTTGGAGGCCTTAGGTGGGAAAGAGAGATGTGATTAAGAAACTGCACACTGATGTTCATATTTTATTACTAAGACTTTCTCCTAGTTTTAAGGCATTTCCTAGCATTTTTGTATTTGCTGGTGAGTCTTGTGATTTGCCGAAAGCATGACAATCTACCTTAGTTTAGTCATTTTTGCTCTATGGAAAACCTAGGCTTTACGTGACCTAGCATCCATGTTTTTGGCTTTGGGGCAGTCCATAGTATCTGTTCAACACCGTATTCTGAATGAATTGATTTTTTCCTGTCCATTTTCTTCACTGCCCAGCTTTCACATCTGTACATAGTACTTGGGAATACCAGAGTATAGATGATCTTGACCGTGGTCTCCAGTGGCACATCCTTACACTTGATCTTTTCTAGTTCCTTTTTAGCTGCTCTTCCACTTTCTAGTTTTCTTCTAGTTTCTTGGCTTAATGATTGGACAGAGGCAACAGAAAATAATAAATGATTTCAATGACTTCATTGTCAATTTTTTTGTGGTTATTATTATTTTTTAAATTCATTTTCAATTAGGTAAGGGAAGATCATAGGGAAGGGGATTTGGATCAGGGTATTGGGGTAAATAAAAAATACAGAATGTGATAGAGAACAGTATACAGTATATCATTATTACATTTGTCGATATGTTTTCTTACTAAGCTTACTTCACACTTATCTTACCATTTTTTCTAAGTCTTTAACATCTAAAATTGTATCTTATATTTTCTTTCTCATAATTTTAACCCATTCATGTTCTCATCTCTCATCCAGTTATACAAAGGTTCCCACTTTTTTCTAGCCTCAGCAATTTCTTTGTCTTTTAATACTTCAGTTAAAATATCCACGTCTGCTGCTTCAAAAAAATTTTCTATTAACTCCTGGGTTGTTGGAGTCTCCTCTTTTTTCCAGTATTTGGCATATAAAATTCTTGCTGCTGTAGTTACATGTATGATCAAATATCTTTTTTCTTTTTCTATCGAGTCTGGTATTATATTCAACAAAACAGTTCAGGTTCATATGGAATTATAGAGGATAACATTTTTTGTAAAAACTCATGGACTAGTTTCCAAAAGCTCTTAGCTTCCCTACAAGTCCACCACATAGGATAAAAGCTACATTCTTTTGATTTGCATTTCCAACATTTGTTAGAGGTACTTTGATATATTTTCGATAATTTTTCAGGTGTCATATACCATCTATAGAACATCTTATACATATTTTCTTTGCAATTAATTGCTTTTGTTAGCTTAATATTAACTTCCCATATTTGTGACCATGACTTTAAGTTAATATTGTGGCCCACATTTTGGACCCATTTTATCATACATTCTTTAACTATTTCATCTTGCGTTTTTAATTCTAGTAGATAATTATACAACATTTTAATCAGTTTTCCCTTTCCATTCAGAAGTATCTTATCTAATGGTGTCTGTTCTTTACAAAAGCCTACTGCTTTATCTCTTGTATATCTATTATTTTTGTTTTCTTTATGCTCAGTTGCAATCCTGCTTTTGTGCTTTCTTTTTTTTAATTCATCAGTAGTCGTTTCAAGTCACTGCTGCTTTCTGCCAGTAATATGGTGTTATCTACTATCTAATATTTTATACTACTGACATTTCTTCTGCTGATTTTCATTCCTCCTTCATCTGAATCTAATCCAGATTTCTGTATGACATATAGTTTGAACAGAAAGAGATGTAAAATGCACCCTTGTCTGATACTTTTGCCTATGGAAAATCATTCTGTTTCTCCATATTCTGTCCTAACAGTAGCTTCTTGTCTAAAGTATAGGTTACACATCAGGATGATCAAGTGCTGTGGCACATGCATTTCTTTTATAAGTTTATGGTCTGTACCACAACATGTTCCTCATATTGTTTTGGTAAGGAGAATGCAGGTTCTGCATCTACTACCTCTAATTAAGTAGTCTATTAGATTTCTGTATTTGCCATTATATTAATTGGATTAGATTCAGATGAAGGAGGAGTGGTGATGTCTATGTGTACAGTCATCCCTTTGGTTTCTTAAGCATGTATCAGAAATAAACAGGTTGTTGATTTAACAGAATTCTGTGACTCACTCTCCTGTTTTGCTTTCTAGACCAAATTCTCCATCAAAGTTCAGTTCTGCTTTATTGCCAACTTTTGTCATCTGTGATTATCAGTACATCCTGTTTTAGTGTGTGATCAATTTCCTTCTGCACATTCTTGCTTAAAAGTTTTCTATTTCTGTTTCTTCAGAATCTGTAGTTGGAGCATAGACTTGAATGAAAGTTATCTTGACAGTTCTTTCAAGAAACCTGATTGATATTACTTGGTCAGATGTTTTTTACATCCCCTAACTGTTTGTGCTGTATCTTTCCTTAGAATTAGAGACAAATCATTTCATCTGAGCCTACCATTTCCATAGTAAAACAATTTGTCATTGCCTGAATGGCTGGTTTCATTTCGGTTCACTCACGCCATGTAACATTGTTTTAACTATTTCTTGCTTTTTGGTTTCAAGTTCACCTTGATTCTTGATTCTCACAATCCGTGTTGCAATTGTATGTGTCACACAGCGTGAGACTTTGGCCTCTGTGCACATCAGTAACTAGACAAGCTTTCTGTTTTAATCTAGTTGCTTCATTTATGTCAGTACTATTTGTAGTTGTCCTTTGCTCTTCCTCAGTAGCTAATTGAGTGCCCCCAGTGGCCCGATAAACATTGGCTTTAAAGGCAAATTTGTAATACATATTCTTCAATTTAACTTGCCTGATCTTGATACAGACTCTTTTTAGATACAGATCTAGACACATAGGCTGGCTTCAAAGAATAAATGACTTCTAGCACTGTTCCACAAAGCTTGCATTAGTACAATGCCAGGCAGGTTCTTCTGCAGCAGTTCTAGTATGTCTGCTTATATAGAAGTGATCTAACATAGACTTCTCCAATTTGATGTCATCCAAATGTGTTGCACTACAATCCACACCTTCTTGTCTATTGGAGATGATAAGGAGTTGTATTCCAGTCCATCTGGGGATCCAAGAGAGGAAGATGTCATTTTGCTGCTGAGCTCCTGGATTTTCCTTTTCCCTCCATGATAGTGTAAGACCTCATTTGCAGACTTATTTATCCCAACACTATTTCCAGCTTCCAGCAGCATCCATGCAGACATCTCTGAGTAGGAGACAGGTATGTCATCTGTGTAATTATAAATTTTTCCAGTTAAGTGTTCTTGCATATCCTTGGAAAGCTTATAATATTGCCTGGGACTCAGATGCTCTGATTTAACTAAAATGTTTATTAGGCATTGGTAGACTTAGGGACGTGCTGCTGCTGTGGGTTATACCGCAGAAGTCTCTGTGCTGCAAGGTCAGAATACCAGCAGTCGTAAGATCGAATCCACGCGACGGAGTGAGCTCCCGTCGCTTGTCCCAGCCCCTGCCAACCTAGCAGTTTGAAAGCATGTAAAAATGTGAGTAGATAAATAGGTACCACCACGGTGGGAAGGTAACGGTGTTCCGTGTCTAGTTGCGCTGGCCACATGACCACGGAAACTGTCTTCGGACAAACGCTGGCTCTATGGCTTGGAAACGGGGATGAGCACTGCGCCCTAGAGTCGGACACGACTGGACTAAATGTCAAGGGGAACCTTTACCTTTTTACCTAGACTTACCATTTTTTAAATTCTCTAATCTCTTCAAAAGAGACGACAGAACTAGTTGTGATCACCACAATGTGTGGTAGTGATTTAATTATACATTCCCTGAAAAGAGTATTTCCTTTTTTCTGTCTTTAACCCACTGCCCATAATTTCACCAGGCAATGTAGGGTTTTATTGTGAGGTATTTGTTTTTTATCTTGCTCTTCACTTTATTCATAAATGTATGCAACTCTGTTACTTCCTTCCCCTCTTTTTCATAACCAAAAATTTCCAGCTTCTTTATCCTTCTGTAATATGGAAAGAGCTCCAGTTTGTTGATTGATTTAGTGATGATTTTCTGTTTTTCTTTTACAAATACAATATTATTATTGAGATGGGCAAACAATGTTCTAAATATGGTTGTACCAGTGCTTTATATGAAGGCACAATGACACTTGCTATATAATTTTTAATCTATTTTCTAATCAAGCTGAACACTAAATCTAGTCTTTTCATGGCTGCTGCACACTTGAACTGACATTTTCAGTGAGCTTTCTCCTTTGACTCAAAATCCTTCTTAGGAATTGACAGTCAGTTTTAGACCCATCAAATGTCTGAGATATAACTCAGGCTTGGGAATGAGCCAGTCATGTGAATGGACATATTCTTCCGTATCTGATGCAAATGTCTTCTTTCCTTCTGGTGAGCACTGTAATGATTGTGTGGTAGTAGATCTCAACAAATCCTAGACTATGAAGGGTTTTATGTGCTATGAGTAAGAAGGAGACCTAATGAGCAATTAACCTTAGATATACTGCTAAACTACAGTTAAAGCAGGGAAGAGGATAGGGTGTGCTCTCTGTTCAACTGTCCAAAGAGTTCATTTGATTGGCATCAGCAAAAAGGTATTTGGAAATGAAACACTGTGGGCTGTTGTCAGCTGAAACATTAGATTTCACTCAATTTCATTGGAACCTGCAAGGAAAGAGATGAACTAAGTTGATACCTTCAGGCTGAAGTAAGGTCCATTCAAATTGGCTAGATTGGAACCAGTCAGATTATGTCAAAACAAATAAAATACAATCACATTAAAGTAATTCATGTTCAGTCAGGTTGGTCAGGTCAAACAGCTGGTTTAAGAGAAACTGAGGTATGACAAATTGGATTATGATTAAGTCATGGGAAAAGGAAGGAAGCCACTGGAAAAGCTATTTTCTTTGCTGCAGTCGCAATAGCATGTGGTTGCTGGATACTCAGGACCCTGGAGAGCTCCCAGTGCACTCTACTATTAGAGAGTAGCTGTAATGCTGAAAGAATTCAGAGAAAGCTGTGTGGTCCTTAAGATTATATATTTAAGAGTAGGGTGATACCTTTATTGGGCACTATCAAATCAAACAAATTGAAAGTTTTCGTGGAGAGAATTCCATTTCAGTTTGCTGAAGACATCTAAGACTTTAAAGAAGCTGACAGGGCCTAAATGTTGCATGGCTTTTTGAAGAGTTGCTTGTAATCGTCAAAGAGATCATAGTTAATTCTGCAGCTTTGTGCAAGACAGGCCACATGGGTCCACAGAGCTTGAGAATGAGGGGTAGTTATAAAGAGGAGAATGAAAGAATGTGTCCGCCTGCCAGTCTGTGATTTAATTCTATTTTGAGCCCCGTATAAGGCAATTTGGATGCAGTGGATTGGACAGGATCCAAACTTCACTGCTCACAAAACAGATGGTACCTTCTCGGTACAGAAGATTTTTGATCTAGTGCAGAAATTGTGGTAACAGAGTTGATTTTTGCTACGTACAACACGGTTCCAACCCTCTGGAGCAGAGTGTTAGAGGATACCAATGTAGCAGGGGGAGTAGATTCAGGAAATGTTGCCTGGCCTCTCACCTTCTGCTAGCAGGAATGACACTTAGTTCTAAATGTGGTCACCTTAGAATTGCAGTTACGTGTAATTCCAAGTCTGTGTTAACACACACTGCCTGCTTCAAAGATGCTTGAATCCTTTGCAATACCAGCACAACTAAACCAATAATGTTTAGAGAGGCCATGACACTTCTGCTTGCCAGCCCTTATAGTGATACTTGAAGATAAATTTAGGAGCAGCAGAACAGGCAGGACTGTTGCTGAAAGATCGAGAGGTTAGATAACCAAAGGAAGGTAAGCGTAGGCTCATTGTGGAAGTTTTAGTAGGTCACATACATGTGCTTCCTAGGGTCTATTGGTGGAAGATACCATCCCATGGGTCCCTCAAACCTATATAGTAGGGTTTCTTTCCCTACATCATCACTGACAGCATTCCCAAGGGCTAGGTCAACATCTAGTCTTTATTCTTTTAATTCAGTCTTTTCCTGACTTGACTTCTTTATTAATTTCTGTTTTATTCAGTGCTGTTGTGGTGGTCTTCACTGCAGGTATCTTTGGGAATATCAATTAAAGCATAGCTCTGCTAAGATCTGTGGTTGAAACAAGTTCTGCAGTGCAGAAGTTAAACTGTGTGTAATTTTCTTCAAGACCAGGGCCTTGGGGAGATGGCATGATGATGGAGTATAATGATTTTTAACAGCAGGCGTTTGGGATGATTGCATTATTCACAAGTTATGAAGCCAGATATGCTGATAAAGACTTTATGCCATACTCATGTGTTCTGGATCAGCTGTGAGCTCAGTAGAAAAAAAAATCTTCCCTAGAGGAATTTTGAATTTTTTTAAATTAAAATTCATGCTCAAATGCACATATCTGTAAAGCCTAGATTGCCATGATCTGACATTGCTGATGATTAATCATTTTTGAGGATCAATTATTGCTTCTATTAATTGATTATGCAATTGTATAATTTGTTTAATATTTAAACATAAGCTTAACATTCCTAGCAAAATATAAATTGAAATCATGCAGGTTATGCAGTTCTGTACATTAGTTTATCTTTTAAAACCCTAGCATAATATAATAATATAATATAAAATTATTTGTGCTTCCAAATAATAAGAACCTAAGAAGAGCCCTGCTAGATCAGGCCAAGGGCCCATCTAGTCCAGCTCCCTGTATCTCACAGTGGCCCCACCAGACGCCTCTGGGAGCACATGAGACAACTAGATACCTGTCTCCTGAGACCCCTCCCCTGCATACGGCATTTTGAGGTACCTTCCTTTCAAGCCTGGAGATTATACATCCCCATCATGGCTTGTAACCTGCGATGGACTTTTCCTCCAGAAATCTGTCCAATCCCCTTTTAAAGGCATCTAGGCCAGATGCCATCACCACATCCTGTGGCAAGGAGTTCCACAGACTAACAACACGCTGGGTAAAGAAATAGTTTCTTTTGTCTGTTCTCACTCTCCCAACACTCAATTTAAGTGGATGTCCCCTGGTTCTGGTATTGCGTGAGAGGGAAAAGAGCTTCCCTCTATCCACTTTATCCATCCCCTGCATAATTTGATAGGTCTCAATCATGTCCCCCCTCAGGTGCCTTTTCTCTAGACTGAAGAGCCCCAAACGCTGTAGCCTTTCCTCATAAGGGAGGTGCCCCAGCCCAGCCCAGTCATCATTTTAGTCGCTCTCTTCTGCACCTTTTTCAGTTCCACTATGTCTTTTTTGAGATGCTATGACCAGAACTGTATGCAATACTCCAGGTGTGGCCTTACCAGCGTTTTGTACAATGGCATTATAATGTTGGCTGTTTTGTTTTCAATTCCCTTTTAAAAGATACCTAGCATGGAATTGGCCTTCTTCACTGCTGCCACACACTGGGTTGACACTTTCATCAAGCTGTCCACCAGCACATAATCTTCCTGGATCTGTTAGTACTCCTCTATCATTCATAGAATCAATAGTGGAGTTAAAATGGGGCCTGTAAAGCCATTCAATTCAACCTACTGCTCCATGCAGGAATCCAAATCAAAGTATAGATGGCTGTCTAATTTTCTCTTGAATGCCTCCAACATTGAAGCATTCACCACTTTCCAAGGTAATTGGTTCCATTGTCATACTGCTCTAATAGCTAGTACGTTTTTCCTGATATTCAACCAAAATCTGACTTTCTGTAATTTGAGCTCATTTATGTGTGCCCTGTGCTCAGGGGTGATTGAGAACAAGTACTACCCCTCCTCTGTATGACAGCCTTTCAAATATTTGAAAAGTGCTATCATATCTCCCATTAGTCTTTTTTCTCAAGGCTAAACATGCCGAGTTCTTTCAGTCTTTTCCCACAAGGCTTAGTTTCCAGCCCCCTGATCATCCTTGCTGCCCTTCTTTGCACTTTATTTATTTATTTATTTATTTATTTATTTGGCTTTTACCCCGCCCATCTAGATTCAAACGAATCCACTCTTGTTCCAATTTGTCAGCATCCTTCTTGAAGTGTGATATCCAGAACTGGACACAATACTCAAAGTGAATGAAAAGAGGGAAATTAGTCCCTCATGGAATTTGGAGATTATACCTCTGTTAATGCAGCCTAAAATAGCATTTGCCTTCTTTGTAGCCACATCACACTGTTGGCTTATATTCAGCTTTTGATCTACAAAAATTATAAGAGCCTTCTTAACTGTAGTATTGCTAAGCCAATGATCCCCCCTCTTGTAAACTCGCATTTGTTTTCTTTTTCCTAGATGTAGAACTTTGCATTTATCCCTGATGAATTTCATTCTGTTGTTTTTCAGCCCAGTGCTCAAGCCTATCTAAATCATTCTGAATTTTGTTTCTGTCTTCCAGGGTGTTGGCTTTTCCACGCAATTTTGTGTCATCCACAAATTTGATTAGCATTCCCTGTATCCTCCTATCCAGGTCATTAATTAAAAAATATTGAATAGCACTGGGCCCAGGACTGAGCCCTGGGGTACCCCACTTGTTACCTCCTCCCAGTTTGAGAAGGAGCCATTGATAAGCACTCTCTAAGTACGATTCTTCATGCTGTGGCCAAACACATTCTTCCCAGTCTTTGTGAGATGCAACCCATTACTTTCCAGCAGTCTATCTTCCAGGAAGCGTAGCCCATGGTCCCAAAATCCAAATGCCTGAAAGGCTCAGGAGAAGACTCAAATCATTGAAACTTGTCAACAACCAGAGCTTGGAAAACATAATGTTTTGAGTACAACTTGAAGAATAGTTTTTGTCAGCAAATCCATGCTGTCTTGAAGATTCTGGAATTTGGAATCCAAGAAGCAGCTTTTCTGAACTCCGACTCATTGTACCAGTATATGCTATTATAGAAGTAAGCTGTTTATTCAGACAGGAGGAGAAATATGCTTCCTTTTATAATAGCTAACTTCTAGAAGAGGGCCTATGTTTCTGGAACACTTTTAATTTTCTAGCAGGCTTCATTTTTCTTTCTTTCTTTTTTTAAAAAATGAAATGAATCAAATGAAGGCAAGGTCAGGGGCAACAGTGAAAGATGCTGTGTGTGGGAGAGAGTGCGAGTCAGTTGGTGATTTATAGTTGTTTTACGGTTTGATTCATGCAACATTTTGGGCTACGTTTTTGTTTTGTTTTGTTTTTACTAACTGCGGCTGACTTTGCCTTGTGTTGTCACAGGCGTCAAAGGTCATATGAAAACCAATAGCTGCTGGTTTTGTGCTGAGCTTAGTCCATAACAATTATTTGTACTCATTTGCAAAAATTCCCAGAAGCTGCTGCAGCAGCCAGCCTCACGTTATTTATTAATACATGTTCTTGGCAGTAAATATATTTAATTATCAACAAAGCATGATGTGGTCCAGTGTAAAATATTAATAGCTAAAGAAGTCTCTGGAGGATTTTTAATTTCATGTTTTCTACAGTTTTTCCTTTGACTTTTTCCTCATATGTGACCCATACCTAAAGATTGTTTTCTCTTTGTAGTGGTAAACTGCTGCTGCTATTTGGAGCAGTTTGCCATGCTAATCATTGTGCCTAGGGACCAATAACTCCAAGCAGAACAGTCCTGTGCAAGTGTTTGCCAAGATCGTGTAGAGGGAGGAGTACAGCTGTGCGTAAAAGCCCTGCTTGCAGTATCTTTGTCCTTGCTGACTGCATCCTCAGACCTTTGCAGATTTAATCAGAAGGGGAGAAGAGGAAATCTCTGCACCTGATCATGCAAGGTTTCTGGCTCCAGAGAAGATTGTAAACACATTCTCCTGAGTGCACAAAGATCCTCCTGCTTCAATCCTTCCGTGCAGTGTACAAAAGTACTATTAATAAACTGCATGCTAACTGCATCACTGTCAGTCATGTCAGGGTTTATATTTATTTAATAGGAAGCATTGCATTTATGTTTGTTTGAGGAGAGGACAGATGTGCCGTTTTTGATTGCCACGACAATGTATGAGAAGATTATGTTTTGCCTTTTTCTTCCTAGCTACAATCCCTGCAAAAATCACCTCCCACCATGTTTTCCTAGTGCTAATGGCAGAGTAGGGGGTAAGATCTCTTTGTCCACATGGTGCAATCCAGATAATCACCTACCCATGCTTGCTATTAAATCAACAGACATCTCTGCAGTGATTAGTCCTGCTGTATTTAGTGTTCTGTGTAGGTTGGCCCTGTGAATGCATCCAGGAAAGACTGTGTTAGTGGGGGTGCACATAGTCCAGAGCCATGCTCTCTGCACATGCCTGCACAGGGTTAATGTATACTTATGACAGGATATGTCATTTGTAGTGTTTTGTTAAACCTGTCACTAGAGTGTCATCTGTGTGTCCTACTTGCACATACTGTTCACTCTAGAGTTGCATCTGTAACAGCCATCACCATGCCACATATCACTGGAGTCAGCAAATACTGTGAGTACTGGACATCCTACCCTTATTAGCTTGTTGCTTGGATTTCAGAGGGCTGTGTTATTTTTCAGATTTGCAGAAACCAGCTATATCCCTGCAGCCTCTTCACACATTTTGTCCTTGTTTTCTACTTTCTTTCCAGTGTTGTATGCTTACAGCTTGTTCTGTTCACTTTAATCTTTGGATACTTTTTTTTGTTTTACTTTGCTTTAGCTGATCTTTTTAGCATTGTCGTGCATATGCAGAAATTGGGATAATGTGAAACAGTCCGCTGTTCAGTGCACTGGTGGACACTTCGTAGGTGACACCAGAAGACTGGAACCTGAAGCAAATGCAGGGTTCAGAAAGCAAAGATTGTGAGAATACTTTTTTCTTTTCATTTGTTCTGGAATTCAGTGATTCATTCAATTCTCAGCTCCCCTTTCTCCAGTAACAACTCAATGTGAGTAATACGTCCAAGGAAAGGAAAATTCCAATCATTCTATTTTGTTTTAAATTCAGGGAAAAGATGAGGTCTGGAGTTGTCTTTGCCCTGTCTCCTTTCTTTCTGCCTCCTACACTCTCTTCTAACAGTAGTGCATCTATAAGTCCAATATGCCCAACAGAGTGTGGGTGTAGCGAACACCCTGTCTTCCTATATATATATATAATGGTATTGGCCTGCACCAATGGAAGCTGTTGGGAGGCGGAGCCAGAGAAACTAGAAGGGAGGAGTGAGTCTGAGTCTAGTCAGTTCAGTCAGAGACAGAGAAGAGAGAAGGAGTTTAGGGGATTGAGGCAGAGAGAGTGTTTAAGGAGTGATTAGTGAGAGTGTGACCTGTATTAATTAAGATAGAAGAGGTTAAAGTGAAATACTGAAGCTTTGTGTAACTTTAAGAATGTGCTTAGGAACTAGTCCTAAAACAACTTGTAATTAATAAACCTGTTTCTGTTTAAAAGTTCAGTACTGAATGGACCTGTCTTTCATAGGAAATATAGGTTGATAAAGAGATCAACTGGTGGCAGCATGTTAAAGGGCATGTTGGGATACTTGTGTGAGCTCTGTGTTTGGTGAAACAAACAGGGGCCACGGGGTAAACACCACAGTGGAAATATTTAAGATAATGTAGTTTCGACGTAGACTAGCGCTTGCACTATTCAGAGAGCATTTTTCCATTCATCCAATAGCTGTGCTTATTTCTGCACTGCATCATTTGTTAAATATGGCAGCCTTTCTCCCATAATTGCCAGGCATGCTAATAGCTTTATGATTACTGGAGAGGTGGAGATGGAATCTGCAAAGACAGTGGGAATCCTGAAACATTGCTTTTCCCCATATCTGTTGTCTTCCCCTCCCTGTCAACTTTCCTAAAATGAGTATACTGCTTTTCTTGTTGAAACTGATTTAGGTGGAAGGAATAATGCCGAAACATTATGCTCTTATATACACTTAAACCACATTGGGGGCTATTAATCATTCCATTGTACTCCTTGCCAAGGGATATAGCCAGTGTTAACCATTTTTACATTATGCTGGCTACAATGGGACAGTTGAACATGTGCTTAAATCTCTCCTCTTCAAATCAATGGGACTTTAAGTGCTTCTAGCTGGATTGTTATCTGGTAGTTTTCATTACTTGATTTAATATCTTCTGAGACACAGGAGCCAGACTAAGTGCTCCATAATTCTCTGAGTAATCTTGCTGTCCCTGTTACTTTCTCCCCTCCAGTCTTTAGTGTCCACACTTGTTTGTGGTTCTAAGATCTTTCAGCTAGCTCCTTGAAATTCCTTCAGTAGCAAATTCTATTAACATGATTAATTTAGATTGCCCAGGAGAGTTGTCCTTTCTTAGAGTGAGCTGTGGCCATTTCTCAAGTATAGCCAGTCTCCAGTCTAACTCGTGTATACATGGAAGCTCCTTTTGAATGAGCATAGGGCAAGAGTGAAACAATGCTCTAGGGGCAGTTGCCCTTTTGGGGGCACAGTTCTACAGGATCCTGTGATCTTGGAAAGGGACTTCTTTTGGGGGTGGGCAAGAGACTGGAATTCTGAACTGGAAAGTCCATATACAGGCAGAACACCATCTGCAGTAATTTGGATCACAGATCTCTCTCTTTTTTAAATTAGTGTTCCTAAAACAAAATGTCCTTTTTAGTGAATCCTAAAAAGGACAAAATGTCCTTTTTAGCCTGAAGTGAATGGTTCATCCTTCCTTTAAGGTTTCCCTTTTTTATTTTTTATTTATTTTTTCTTGTCATTATAATTTGGGTTCTTGGATCTTGTCTTATAGCATGGCTCTTAGTGTGGCAAACAGCTAATGAAAGTAGCCTCAATCCCATGGCTCAGTCAAAATTGAGAAATACATTTTCACATATAAAACAGGTCTGCAGCGTCAGCAGAGGCATCAAGAAGGGCATCAAGAAAAGATGTTTTAGGGAGGATCTTCCAAGGTCAGGGTGCTCCCACTGAAGAGGTTCTCTTGTGCATAGCCATATGCTACACTTTACTTGGCAGTGCACTGCAGAAAAGGTCCTTTAACTTTTGAGTGGAACAGTAGATAGACCTTGCCTGCATTCCCCCCCCCCCCCCAATGTATTTATAATATACTTGTTTCAATGTCCATGATTATCTGTAGCTTACTTTTGCTTTGCTTTTCTGGATATATGTGTTTGCATTTAACCAGGAACACTCTTCGCTATCAATAAAGTTGGAGGTGTTATCTTTCCACAACAGCATAAGGGGAATTGGTTGTACCCATCATTAATTTATACCCATCAGCAGTTTGGGAACTGTCTCCTCCCCAGTTCTTCCTTAGAAAGTATATTAGTAGTGATTTCTTAACAGTGGCATCTTTCTGTGAAATACATTGTCCATGGAGACATAATTGATTAATATACAAATGGTATTGTCAGGGTAATACTGCAATTCTCAGATAACAGTTGATGCTTCTGGTATTGAAATTCTTATCTCTTTAACCACAATGCTTTACTTTTTAGGCAGATTTCCTTTTTTGGCCAGCTGTAACGTGTTGTGAATTGCTTGTTAGGAGCCCTGAATTATTGTATATCTGTTGGTGTGGAGCAATTTGGGCACAACACAATTTAATGCTCTTCTTGATCATACAAGGGGTGCTGGGTTTCACACTGCATCTCATCCATAGTTTCTGTTTAGCATTTTTTGGGAGGAGCAGGGTGTTCTTTTCCATTCAGATGCTCTGTTGAACAAGGCAAAAAGGATGTTGAGTTACCCATCGATGCACATGTTTTGTTTCATGTAGAGTTTCAGTGGAGTCAGCAAGAGACAAAACTGTTCCTCATTCCAAGCTCCTTCTTTTGTTTTTCTTGTCTAACTGTGGGCTTCTTTGACAGGTCTACAGCCATTATTGTCTGGTTGCATCCTTCGGTTACTGTGCTGCTGAATTTCAGAGGCAAACTGGAAAAAAAATAAGTTTTAGAAAGCCAGAAATGGTTGCTTTAAAGGGATTCTTTTGGTTATTCTTCCAATTTCTGTTTGCTTTAGAGATTTTTCAGCCATTTCCTGTCAAAACATAATGGTGTGATTTGCCATCAGATTTTGGCAACACAGGGTGGCTTGGGCATGTAATAAAACCATGCACATGTTGCCTACTCTTTCTCTAGTTCATTTTATTCTTGATTTAATTTTCTCTGCATAGTGTTTCTGAACTGTTGTGCCATTTCTTTTCTCTTTCTGTCTCCTTCTGCATCTTCATCTCTGCAGATTTAGAAATAATTATATTGGTAAACTGTGGTTTTTATTGGAGAGGAATGGTATCTCCGCAGATCACAACCATTCCACACTATTCTCTTTAAGAGTTTCTGTGGCCATTTCATCACATGGTGGCCATCCTTCTGGTGATGACTTTCCCTCAATATAGGACAGCAGGTGTGCAGATTTATGCTGGTCCCTACTCAAAGTTTTACCAGTTTATTAGAACATGCCAGAGCTTGTGCTTTGTTGTAATTGACATCAGGAGTTACCTCTTCCCATGATGGAGAGGTAGAGGATAGAAATAATAATTTAAATAATTGGAATTTAAATTTCACAGAAGATAGGGCAATTAATTTCCCATGAAAATCATCACATTCTCACTGATCCAAATAACTACTCTCAATCAGTTCATTTATTCCCAGATGATGCAGATTCTGCTTAAAAATAGATTTCCATTCAATAAGTTACTCAGTTTAGTTGAAATGCTCACATCATTATTGATAAATTATTGATAAATAGGTTAGGCATTACAATATAGATCTGATGGTTTATTTATTTAAAATATTTTTACCCTGACTTTCTCCTTGAAAAGGACCCAAGGTGCCTTAGAACAATGAAAGACAATATTTAAAGTTGAAAACAATGAGTATACAATGGTGGTTAACATAATTAAAAGCCAATATTTTAAAACTACAAACAATGAATAAGGAGGCATCTTACATCATTAACAGGCAATGTTAAGGCAAAGATCAAGAAGTATACAACATTTTTAAAAAATATCACTCTGAGAAATGGAAAACACAAAAATGGAAAAACACAAGTAGTACTAAAAATCCAGTCAAAGCAGTAATGCATAACGATCTATCTAAAAATCACACACAGGTAGCTGAGGAAAGGCTTGCCTGAAGAGAAAGGTCTTTGTCTGCTTCTGGAAGGATAGCAAAGATGGGACCAGTTTGGCCTCCTGTGAGAAGGAGTTCCAAAATCTGGGAGCAGCAACAGAGAAGGCTCTCTCCTGTTTCCTCATCAGATGCACCTGTAAAGGTGGTGGGACCGAGAGAAAGGCCTCTCCTGATGATCTTGACACCCAAGACAGCTCATAATGGGAGATATGGACTTTGAGATAGCTTGGACCTAGGCAATTTAGGGCTTTATAGGTTAAAATCAGCACTTTAAATTGTGCCAACTGATTGGCAGCCAGTGGAGCTGTTGTAACAGGAGGGTTATGTGGAATTCTTAGAATGAGATGGGGACACAAGTTGGTTATATGTAGGCTGGCCATATTGTCTGTTTAGTTGGGTTTTACCTGGATTGTAGGCATACTGTTTGCTCCCTCCTTGGACAATTAAATACACTAGAGTCCCAGCTTTCAAAAGAAAAGAAAAGAAAAAGAAAATCTCTAGCTCTTGTAGAAACAGAGATGTGTGGCAAAATGCACAGTCATTGTTGCACCTAATTTTTACAAGATAAATGTCACTGTCTTGGGGGCACTTAATCAATGAGTGAGCCTCAAATTCATGACTGATTTTGTTCCCAGATTTTTAATGTTAGAGGGGTATATCTTCCCATTTATTTCAATAAAAGTTCTAGCTTTCTGGAAAGCTTACTCTGCTTTCTACCTGCAAAAAGTGCACAGAAAGCATTAGAGCCCTAGAAATGAATTAGTTGGGATGTAGCAAAACAAACTAATTATGCAAAGCAACGCCAAAGCTGTTAATGCCATAATAAAAACAATTCATATGGATCATGAATTCTGTTGTATTTTTTTTTCAGATACAGCGATATTATGCACTGTTAGTGGATAAGGTCTGTTTTATATTTTGCCAGCTTGTGGGAGCTGAGCACGTGCTACCCGGAGAAAATGGAAGAAAAAAGAAGAGTGCATAGGATCTTTATGAGGCTGATGCTTGTAGTGCCTCTTAAGATTTTAAAAGTAGTTTAAAACAATGAGACAGAAATGTCAAATTCCTTTTGGAAGCCCTATGTCCATATTCACTTCACTTGGGAATATAGTATGACTCTTAAATTGTTTATTCAGATGTTGTTCCTACAAAGTGAAAGGAGTCTTACCTCTAAGTAAAGGCACATAGAAGAGTTATATATTTCTGTTTACTAGGAATCCCATTTCATACTGCACTGTAAGCTGTAATAATTATTATTATATGCTGTATGTTGATTTTGATTTAGGGTGATCTTTTAGGGTTTTCCTGGTATAAAGTACCCAGAAGTAGTTTACCAGTACCCACTCCAGTTGGCACTCTGGAATTGTGCAGAGTGGCCAAGGCCGCACAGGTGGCAGAGTACACAACACATGACCCAGATGATAGCTGGCTCCTTTTCTGAGAGGTACAGTGGGGTTATGAACTCCCAGCCTTAACTCTTCAGCTAGGTGCTCCAACCTACCAAGCAATATAAGCTTTCAGGTAAACTATAGCAGGAATTTTTTTAACTAAAAAGAAGCTGGTGTGAATGAGACCATAGAAAGGATTTTCTTCAATAAAGTGGAAATAAAATATGGGAGAGTGGTTTCATCTGCTATATTGGATTGGCACTTTTTCTGGAAATATTTTGTGACAGAAAAGAATACCTTTCAAAGTTTTCAAAAAGGCAGTAAGTCCTGTTGCCGTGAAAGCAACAAACACTTTTTATGGATGTCAGGACCGAATCTCCCTAAGGAGCATGGATCCTTCGGTCAGGGAATTCCTCAGCCACAAATCTACCACCTTTACGCTGGGGCAAGTCCTCAACCTCCAGCAGTGCGTAGCCTTTGCACCTAGAATAAGCCTGACCTTAAAAGAACACTTTACTTTTACTCAGTACTTTGCAAGTACAGACACATGGGCTTTGTAGTTCCTTAGAACTCACAACAGCTCAGTTAATTAGGACTTCTCTGGTAGCTAGTCAATGGCCGTTACCACTCCTCTGGATTTAGCCAAACCCTGCTGATCCAAGAGACAATCCTTGTTGATGATTTTTATAATTAATTTTTTATTAAGAAAATATATAGTTTCACAGAAGCAGTTTGTTTTTGCTCAAGCATAGCATAAGGAACATGTTCAAAAGAATACATAGTTAAATACAACAACTAATTCCCATTAAAAATAACAAACACTAAACTGGGCTAAGGTGGGCTAGCCCCACCTCCTTCTTTCCCTTACTTACATTCTCTTTCTCCTCCAAGCCACATACTCAAACCATCAATCCATCATCATGGATCTCGAATAGAACGAGAACCTCTCCCACATAACCCATCGTCCATTTTCTACATTCTCTTGACCTCCTTCTTCTTGACCATAAACCAATCAACTTCAAAGAGGCTTAACTGTCCGTTCCACCCATAATTCTCATGAAGATGCAGGTGGTTTTATCTCCATTCCAAATAGGAAAGAATTTGTTGGGTCCTTCGTTCTCTCTGCGCCTCCCCATCCTTGTACGCTTATCAGGATTCATGCTGTACCAGGCTGGCTGTAAATTAAGAAAAACAACCTCTCTGCCTTTTCCACATTCCCATGTCTTCCTTTCATTTTTAAAGCCTAACAGACTCCATTTTCTCTCTTTCTCGTTGACTACAATTCCCATTTTCCTTTAATCTGACTACAAGTCCCATTCTCCTTCAAGCTCATGACAATGGATAATTTAGAATAAGTTTTTCTTGCTATGTCTTTATGGACTGCAGCATCTTTCATCAGGTATATGGATTATTATACACATGTTCAGGTGGTACAGTGCAGTCAGTAGATGGGATGGAGTGGAGGTGCAAGAATTTCAAACACAAATTATTCTCTTAGCTACAGCCATGAACAAATAGTAGTTGGATGATTGTAAAAATATTTAAGGATTGAGGAACTAATTATTGCATATACTGTGATGAAAAGTTGGATAGGATAAAAAAGTTAAACTCTACACTTGTTGTGTACTTGAAGTATATTGTCATCCTTTTTTTTGGATTTAAGCATCATCACATCTTTAAATTAATTTGCTTTTGAATGTATCTCCTAATTATATAAAGCATAGCAAAAGAGCATGCCTCTGATTATGTCCAATGTAGCTCTTAGTCAAGGAAGGATAATTTAATTCTTGCTACATTGGACATGACAATATGACAGTTAATGGAAGTAAATATTATTATAATATTGCCTATTTTTAATGGTTTTAATGTTTTTAAAGTTTTAATATTGTTGTACGCCGCTCAGAGACCACTGGTAATGGCGCGGCTAAAAAAAAAATCTTGTACATAAATAAATAAATAAATAAAATCTTGCAGGGATTTCTTTCTCATTAAATTGGCTCAGTTTGGGTACCTCTGCAATTAATGAAAAGTTTATGATAGTTATTGCTCCCCAAAATACATTTTATCAATACTGGACAATTGTTTGTCAAGATACCTGCTGTTGAAGACATCTTTAACCATCATAACATGGATTCTTAAGTGTTTGTGTAGTCAAAATATTAGATTTTGAGTCTTGCAACTTGCTATTGCAGTTCCTTCTTTGGATAAAGCAACAGCATAGGGTCCAAGAGTAGCTACACTTTAGTATTTTCTTACTGCCATCCTTGATAGATATTTAGTCTTCTCCACAGTGGGATTTTGCATAATATGTTGTGAGGCAGAAGTTGTCTCTGCTCACTACTAAGTTGAAGAGAGCACTGAGTTCATGGCACTTGTTTATTCCAACACACACCAGGAGGCAAGAAGTCCCACAGGGCATGCAAATGTGTGAGGTGCTTATTTTTTACAATGCTTCTGTTGAGCTCAGCCATCCAATAGCTTGTAAAGTACAGTGACTTTGGCTGACTTTATGTTCATGGTAAAAAAAAACTCTTAATGTTTTGAGCTCTTAATACAAAAGGTACACAGAGAGAGAGAGAGAGAGAGAGAGAGAATTACCTTAAAGGCTCTGGGAGTTGTTTCTGATATATTATAAAATGCATGTAACCATTTTGCTGTTACTTTCCAAAACTTCTCACTATTTCTGTGTATGATTCTTTGTAAGCGTATGCGCCTGTACACATAAGCAGTTCCTTGGTTCATTTTAATATTTGCTTGCCTTTTTCTAATTTTGATCCCTGCTTTCTTTTCTTGGTTACTTGCATGTAATTGTGCATATAATTAAGGCTGGCAAGATAAACACCTACAGCTGCTCCATGAAGGAAGTCAGCCAGCACTGACACTGTTCCTGTGCTGTACCATTTGCCAACTCAGTGTTGCTTGGTTGTCAGCTTCTATTCCCTTTGTTTAGCTACTACTACCCCCAGGCTTCTTTGGCAAGCTCAGCTGGTAGAAACATTGGGAGTGTTGTCAAGTGCAGCATGGCCAAGCCTTTCTTTTTTCTGTGAACAACAGCAACAGTTAGAACCAGAGCACATATACTCTGTTTGTCCTATGTTTTTCTAGTGTTGTCAATCAGTAAAAGAAACAGCGCATGCGTGTATGAGCTTTTAATTTCCTTCTGACAATCTGAAGTATGCTGCCAGCCTAGTGAGGGTGTACTTTGGTGACCCTTGTTTCCACCTGAATGCTATAGCTATAGCAATGACAGAAATGCTGATGAAAAGGCATGGAGCTGCATTTTGACCCAGTCTATATTTGCTCATACATCTCCCAGTCAAGCATGCCATTTTCACTTTCAGTGGGGGTGGGGTGGGGAGTCTAAGTCCTCTTTAACGAAATTCTGTTATATTGTATGATTTGAAGGCTAGATCTTTGGATGTCATTCAGCAAAAATATATTATTTTGCAGGTACTGAGCAACAGCAGATAAATGTTGCCCCCTCTTCAGAATCTTTTACCAACTGGAGAGCTATCTTATCACCAACATGGCCTTCTAGAGAACTTGAGTCTTCCTCAGTGGCTGACGTTTCAGTGAAGCAAGCCTTGGAGAATGCTAATCTGCGTCAGATAATAAGAAGTACATTAGCAGGGACACGGAGCAGAACTATGGATCAAACTAGGGTTTTGCCAAGTCTGTATCAAGGCAGTGGCAACAGTGCATCCCAGGAACCTCCTGAGGTATCGGCTGAGTCATCAATGAGGTC
The DNA here is from genome assembly GCA_037013535.1 of Intellagama lesueurii. Lineage (NCBI taxonomy): Eukaryota > Metazoa > Chordata > Lepidosauria > Squamata > Agamidae > Intellagama > Intellagama lesueurii. The sequence continues at coordinate 86,951,488 of JBAJHW010000001.1, forward strand.
TCAAGATGCTGATGAAATGACTATTGTATCAGGTTTGCCTCAAATCAGTGTGTTTTCTGCATTGTCCACATCACCATCAGTGACACGTCCAGCTAATACTGTGTCATCTCAGATAATGCCATATGTAACATCTCCCATTTCAAATGAGATTTCTCCAGGATCAGACATACTTTCAACCTCTTCATCTCCATCCCTTTTGCCATTTGTAAAAAAGTCACCTCATGTCATTATTGTTTCCAAGTTGACTGTGCAACCCACCAAAGTGCCTTCATCCACAAATACAGAATTTTCACTCGTCATGAACACGGCTAATTCTCATTTTCTTAAAGGTTCAGGTAACCCACTGAACATACTAACTGCTAGAAATTCTGGCAGAAGAAAACATTCAGTATCCAGAAAGGGTGGCAAAGAGTTTTCAGTTGCTCCCTCTTTTAGTAATAACCTTGGATTGATTAATGGATACCCTACAATACCAGTAGGCAGACACACATTCTCAAGGAATTGGAAGCCGAATTCTCCTATTTTGCATGCAATAACATCAAACCAAACTTCTCTTGTAGTATCTGCTCAGAAAATGCTGTTGAATTCTAGCAAAAACAGTTCCTTCTCGGGATTATTTCATAAAGCATCTTCTCTAGCAATGCTTATGAGTCAACCGCCTGAAGCTGTGAGATTTCATAAAGAGAGTAACATTTATGTATCTGCATTTCCGTCTGTTCGTAAGAACAAGATGACAAATCCTGGGGTTTCTGCATCAGCCCCCCATACTTCAAGTATTCCATCTGCATTATTGAAAACTATTAACATTTTGCGTTCTGTACCAGTGTCTAGTTCTGCCAAAGAGAGACCTTTGACATCAGCTTCTGAAAACCCAAGACTTTTTCATTTGGTGACAAATGTGTCTTCCTCAACAGTGTCAACTCAAGCTATTTCAGAAGCAATAAGCACTAGAAATGCAATAGCTGAAGTACCAGCACCTACACGTATACCACTCTCCTATTCCACAGATAAATTTATTTCTGCAATAGTGGGAACAAATCAGACTTTTAACACAGCAGCACATGTTACTGTTTCTTTACCAAAGGGGAAATCTTCTCTAAAGGTTCATTTAGTGAACCCTCACATCACTAGGTGGGCTTTCACAAAAGACACTTCTGGTACAGCATATGGAGTCATACTTCCTAGAGATAATGAACCTGCATTGTGGCCTCCTAATTATTTCTTTGTGAAATCGGTACTCCGCCGATCTATCCCAAAAGGTATGGCAGCCCCAGTGTTCACAGAAGCCGATGTTAATAGTGTCCTTCCTTTCCAGTCATCATGGACACAAACCACAAAACCACAGACCTCATGGAAGGCAGTGCTTGAGAAAATTTGGTCACAGGAAAGAACCCGCTCCAGTGCATTGTCACTACCTTGGCCGACTTCCTTTAGGGGCCTTTTGAAATCTCATTCCATTACTACATTTATATCTTCCCCTTATCATTCTGTGAATTTACAGCTACCAGAGTATAATGAACAAAGCTCATCTCATAGCTTAGAGGAAGAGAAAGGGGGAAATGTAGGTAAATCTACCATTACAGAACATTTATCTTACCCACCTTTAAATAAATCTGATGCTGAAATGCGTGAAGCCTTAAATATGTCTGAGACATCCTACAGGCCCACTAGCCCACCTTCAGACATATATGTCTTGGCCTCATTTACTCCAACAGTAAAACATTTGAAAAGCCCAGTGGCAGCTTCCGTAGGTGTTTCTAGTGCTGCTTCAGAAGGCATCTCAAGTACTTTTAATGTAGGAAAGATAGGTAAAACCACAGATTTAATTTCTCAGTTGGATGTTGGAGATTGGCAGTCTTCTACTGGAGTTACAGGGTCTTCTACAAAAAGAATGACCACCATGTCCCAAGTTACAAAAAATAATGCAAGCCCTGCACCTTTAAGAATAATGTATACAGAGGTTCCAGATCTTCAGCAGCAAGCAAATTATTTGAATAAACAAATCCCTTTTAGCTCTACAACATCGTCTGTTGATATGCCCATACCATATGTTCAGAATATTTCAGATTCCACTGTAACCAGAATCAAGTCTGAAAGTCTCACAGAAATTAACCCATCCTCATTTACCATGGAATCATCTTTTAATCAGTATTTTTCTGTTCCGGAGAACTTCTCACAAAGCACGGAAGTACCACCACTGCAATCAAAAAAGGATACAAACACTCCTGGAAATATTCTGGAGTATTTTACTGCTAGGAGCATAAATTTCACTTCAGGCTTTGAAAAAAAATCTAATTCTGTATCTAAGGAATTCACAGCTGCTTACAGAAGACCATCTACAAGGGTGAATGCATTTTCCCCAACTTTATCATCATATTCTCACTTCTGGCCTTTTGTTTCTTATGCCAAAGTCCAGACTGTACTGAAGCCTCAAACAACCGACTCAGAAAGCTTAAGCACACAGAAAGCCTTCTATGCCACATCATCTCCACTATCACTAGCTTCCCAGTTCATTGCTAAATTAACTGTTCCACTGCATAGTAGTAAAAAAGCAAAAGTTTTCCCCACCCCAGTGTATGATTTATTAAATTCAACACCAGTATTAGATATCATTGAAGAATACATGACTTCTAGAAAAACAACATTGTTCACAAATAACCTTGGTTCAGAAACAAATAATTACTTGAGTGCACAGCCACCAACATTAAGAGCAATAAGATGGCATACAAAAGGTGCAAATAATGACCTAGATACTGTTAAAGTGCTTAATGAAGCCTCTGAGATCACTTCATCGCAAATACATACCACTAATGCAGCCATCATAACCCCTGTCCATGCATCACAAACACAACTAACTTCTTTGTTGCCAACAACCAACTTTACCCATTCTGTCATTACAGTGTTACCGTCTGTGTCTCCTGGTGTAATACCATCTGTAGCAACTTCAGAAGCAACACCAATTACAGGAAAATCAGCTCCAACATCACCAATGCGGACTTCATCCTTGTTCTCACTGAGCACTGAAAATTTGCCATCTGTGATGGCATTAAGCACGTTAATATCTACACTAGCAAAAAGTAGCACTGCCACAAAAATGGCACTGACTTTAAGCCCAATAGTGACACATGCAACATTTCCAGTTGTATCAAGAAATGAGTCTGCAACCCCTGTGCATACCACCAGTTCACTTCCAAACTCTAAGTCTAGTACAGTTTCATCTCCCACAACACATACACCAGAACAAACTGAAACAACAGTACTTAACCCCAGGAAACCCACAATCTCAGACATCACTAAAACATCAACTGCATACCCACTGACAATTACAGCAGCTTTGACATCTATTACAGCATCAGCGAAAACAACTAGACTTCTCCCTACACCTGCTGAAAATACCTCTGCTGCTGCTGCTGCTGCTGCTATTACTACCCCACCAGTGTCAACTGCAGCTTTTGCTAATGTGACAACAGTTCTTCCTTTGGAATGCCAGCTCTCCAGAAACCTTCTTATTAAGACAGGTATGAATATGTCTAGCTATTAATATGGTGGGATGAGATGCTGCCTTTGGCAAGGAAAGTGATATTAATATCAGGTAGTTAAAAAATAATTTATTAAATGTCACTGGAAGATAAATTGTGGTTAAATTGTGAGATGCAGTACATGCATATTTGAAAGACTATTAATAGTTGTGCAGTTAACTAAAAAATTAATAAATTGTGCAATGTGACGTCCATGCGCCTCTAGTTGTGGCCATCTCCTGTTTGCTCTACCAATGCCAGGTGGTTCAAAATTCTAAAGGAAAGGGAGCCATCTGTGTTCCACACAGAAAATGAACTGTTTGGCAAAAATGTCACAGACAATGTAGTAAGAGTAGCTATTGTTGCAACCATTCTTAGGGTAAGCGCCTGTACAGATGTTTCTGCTATCTCATTGCTTCCTAGCATGTATCAGAGACCTCACCTGGAGCCTGGACCAATTAAAGAATCTGACTTCCTCCTCATGAGTAAAAGTCACAGATGGGAAGTGTTAAGCTGCCAGATGGGCACTGTTCCTTTAGTTTTGGGCCTCAATCTGAACATAATGCTAGCTTGCTCCTGGGAAGCCCTGGAGATAAGGGGTGAGATCAGGCAAGATGCATACAGTTCTCTGAATCAGTGGATTCTGCAGGCAGGATGTTGTCCCGGGCAGTGGTGGCATCAAGTTCTTCTTGACGTCCCTTGAACTCTGTAGGTATTAGATCTGTTAATAGACTCCTCCTCTTCCTCTGATGTCTTGTCCAATTCTGGCTAGTTCTCACAGGAAGCTTGCTGGTCATGACAGAAAAAGTTCCATGTAGACATGATCAGGATTCCTCCTTTGGTCTCTTTTCTATATATGTTTGCTGGGTTGGTAAAATGTCTTCCTAAAATATGTGGTTACTGCAGTTGTTGCATTTTTTCTAACAATAACAGGTCACTGTTAGAGCATTTCCTTATACTACATAAGTCCTGAACAATTCAGACACATCAATATCAATGTTCACCCATCAGTCAGTTCCAGGATAGTTCTAGTGTTGACACATTAACTGCATCTCTTGCCTTCACTCTGTCTTGACTGTGGTGTCCTTTTGGACCACATGACTACAATGGGTATTGGGAGCACTGTGTTGCAGTGGTTCTGATCTTAAGATGTGCTCAAAAGGTGGTGCTGAGGGAGCAGTTTTAGCACCGTGGCCTTTGATGTGTGGTATACCTGGGGCTCTACCCTGTTTCTTATATTATTTAACATCTACCTGAAGCTGCTGGGAGCTTTGAGTTATGTTGGTATTAGTGCTGGTAATAGGATCATCTTTTTCCTCCACAAGAATGCATTCTGAGTTTTGGAGTAAGGTTTCATCAGAATATTGGTGACACCTTACTCCAAAGCTCAGAATACACTCTTGTGGAGGCATGAGTTGCTCTTTGATATCCAATCAGTACCTTTGAATACTACCTGAATTCAGTATTGTGATAGGCTGAATGAGGGCAAACAAACTAAAGTTAAATCCTGAGAAGACAGAAGTACTGCTGGTGGTCAAAAGTCAGGCTTGGGGAATTGGATTCAACTTGTTTTCTAGAAGGAGTTGTGGACCCCAGATAGGTCAGGTTCATAGTCTGGGAGTTCTCTTTGATTCTGCAGAGCCCTTGGGTTCCAAGGTGGCAACAATAACAAGGAGTTTGTCTACACAGGTCTGCTTAGCATATCAGCGGTGACCTTTCCTGAGCCAAGCTGATTTGGCAACAACCATCCCTGCCTTGGTTACCTTACACCTTGACTAGTGTAAAGTGCTCTTCATGGGCCAGGGAGGGTCAGGGATCTTCACTTGGTGCAAAATGAGTGATATGTGGCCATTAGGCTGCTAACTGGTACATTGTATTGTGCTCACATAACCCAGACACTGCAAGACTTGTCAAATGACATCTCTGGGATCATGTCCCCCCAGAAATTATTCTTTCATGAAGTCAGTAATTCCTTTTAAGTTAGAGGGATATTAATTTTCCATGACAACCTACTTTGCAGATTTTTTTGAGTCATGCGTGTCAATAATGCTAAATGGCTTTCTTAATCTATTTTAAGATAATCCTTCACTTTAAAAAAATGGCCTGGTTGTAACGACTTGGCATGCCTGCATGGGTTTTAACTGAGTAGCAGCTAGTGGCCTTTGATTTCCAACTTTTTTGACTCCCAGCTTTTTTCTGCTTAAGAGTGTCAGGGCTGAGCTCATTTTCACTTACTGTATACAGCTTTTTTTGTGTAGCCTGTGTGACCAGTTGTTATGCTTTTGAAATAGAATATTAAGCAAATGAACAGAGGTTGTTTATAAATTAATGTGTGACTTTGTGTCCTAGTTTTGTTTCTGAACACAAGAAGGCTGCTGCTGAATGACTCCTTCAAGCAGAATGTCACAAAAGGTCTTACCCAGGCATTGCGACAGGCTTTCAACCAAAATGTCAATGCTCAAGTAAGCACATTTAGTTGGTATTTTATAATCAAATTAAGAATGCAGTCTGAGAATTGAATAATGATGAGTTTAAAATACTGCTTCTGGAATGTCCAGAGTTCATGGAAATGCTTTTGAATGCATATCATATGTGAAAATAAATCATTTAAAAAATCACATTTTCTGTTGAATTTCATATCATTAGAATACTTATATCTGTACAGGAACTCAAAGAAATATCACTTGAATAGGATAAGAAATATAGACAGGAAGTCCATGAGTAAGTCAAAGAATATCACCTGTATTCATAGGGAACTGCAGATTATTGGTACAACCAGTTTTTGGGGTAAAGTTCAGTCTGTGGTAACTTTTTATGTTATCAACTGCTGGGACACTTCTCATAAAGAGTATTAAGAATAAATTTGAATACTGGTCAGTGGATTCTGTAGACAACCATATCATTATTGCATTTGACGATAGGATAGAATTTGGGACAACCCAAAGCCATTTCGGCTGTTTTTGTTGTTGTTGTTGTTGTTTAGTTGTTAAGTCGTGTCTGACTCTTCGTGACCCCATGGACCAGAGCACGCCAGGCCCTCCTGTCTTCCACTGCCTCCCGGAGTTGGGTCAAATTCATGTTGGTAGCTTCGATGACACTGTCCAACCATCTCTTCCTCTGTCGTCCCCTTCTCCTCTTGCCTTCACATTTTCCCAACATCAGGGTCTTTTCCTGGGAGTCTTCTCTTCTCATGAGATGGCCAAAGTATTGGAGCCTCAGTTTCAGGATCTGTCCTTCCAGTGAGCACTCAGGATTGATTTCCCTCAAAATGGATAGGTCTGTTCTCTTTGCAGTCCAGGGGACTCTCAAGAGTCTCCTCCAGCACCACAATTCAAAAGCATCAATTCTTCGGCGGTCAGCCTTCTTTATGGTCCAGCTCTCACTTCCATACATCACTACTGGAAAAACCATAGCTTTGACTATGCAGACCTTTGTTGGCAAGGTGATGTCTCTGCTTTTGAAGATGCTGTCTAGGTTTGTCATCGCTTTCCTCCCAAGAAGCAGGCGTCTTTTAATTTCGTAGCTGCTGTCACCATCTGCAGTGATCATGGAGCCCAAGAAAGTCAAATCTGTCACTGCCTCCATATCTTCCCCTTCTATTTGCCAGGAGGTGATGGGACCAGTGGCCATGATTTTTTTTAAAGTTGAATTAAAAAAGAAAGAAATACTGTATCTCCCGTTTTCCTACTCCATCCCTTCTAGCAGAAGTTTGAATGTTTAAAATATACAGTATAGAACAATTTTTTAGTGATGTATGAAACATAATTAATTTCAGTGAAGTCATTATCATTTTATACATTAAGTATTTAAAGGGTATTTAATGTGTGGGTGTGAAAGCTGGACAGTTAAGAAAGCTGCCAGGGGAAAAAATGACTTGTTTGAAATAAGGTGCTGGAGGAGAGCTTTGCAGATACCCTGGACTGCCAGAAAGACCAAGGGAGTCCTAGATCAAATCAAGCCTGAATGATCTCTGGAGGCAAAAAGCTTGAAGCTGAGGCTATCCTGCTTTGGGCATATCGTGAGAAAGCAGGATTCTCTGAAAAAGACAATAATGCTGGGAAAGGTGGAAGGCAGCAGGAAAAGAGGAAGACAAAACATGAGATGGGCTGACTCTCTAAAGGAAGCCACAGGCTTGACGCGGCAGGACTATTGAGTACAGGGCATTTTGGAGATCGCTCTTTCATAGGATCGCCATAAGTTGGAAGCGACTTAACAACAACAGAATTTAAAGTCTGTACAATGGAAGGGAAATTATTTCTAGCCAAACAGTTTGATCTTATAAGAGTTATCAAAATAAGTCCTACAGAGTTCAGTGGGACTAGCCAACAGTAAGTAAGCAAAGGATTGCAGCTTAAATATGGCATTTTTTAAATCTGAGAACTAAAATTCATTTTTCTAAAAAGAATATAATTGTGTTCTCATCCTTTAAAAGGAAGAATTCTGGTTTTGTTTTTCCTGGAGAACTCTCTCTGTGTCTCTCTCTGTCTCTCTCTGTCTCTCTCTTTCTCTCTCTCTGTACATATATTTCAGTTGGTTTTTCTCAGTGTGCCAGTCGCATGTTGATGTGTAACAGCCTAAAGCTAAATGAGGATTTATAAGAGTGTATAGTATTTCTATCTGCCATTTGCAGTCAGGTTCATGTCAGTGGGAAGATAATATTTCTACAGTTTCTCCTGAACCTAGAAGAAAAATGATGTTAATACCAATTTTTCTTGCCATGATTAGGTTTATACCTCCCTGCCTTTAAAAAAGAAATTGCACACCTGTCGCCTGTAAAATTACTCTGTGTGATCGTCAGGCAGTGCAGGGCATGAGCTTTTACTTGTTCAGAGTTTGGGGCATATTTCGCAGTGATCGCAGTTTGTCTCGCTAGAAAATGCAGTGCTTTCTAATGAAGCAGGTAACAGGGATTCAAATGTTAGTCAGCTCCTTTGTGGGTGACAGCTATTGGCTTGCAGACCACTATGACATCTGAAATTAGAAAATTAAGAATATTTCTGTACAGAGCTCATATTTACAATTCCTCATCAAATTCACTAGGAAATCCAATAACAAGCTTGAACTGTCACTGTTAAGCTGCCCTCTAGCTTGTCTGATTTGTTGATTTCTTTAAAGTTTAAGATATCTGCTGGTAGAAAGCAATTTGGGAAAAAAAGAAAATGGGGTTGAGGAGAATAGGAGGCACATTAATCACTGTCCATTTTAATTACATTGGGACAAAAGGTTATCTAGTGTAAAACTACTGATGGGAAATAGATTCCTTGTGTCTGTAGTGGTAACATACTGAAAAGACAATACTTGAGGTTGCCAAGGAGATTCTTGGTATACAGTTCTGGCAGAAGCATGTGCTTATAGCATAAATGTTGGAGGTACAGTAATTCTTCAAGAAAGACAAAATGTCATATTTGGATTTACTGCCCAAGGTTTAAACATGTGAAGGAAGGAAGGAAGGAAGGAAGGAAGGAAGGAAGGAAGGAAGGAAGGAAGGAAGGAAGGAAGGAAGGAAGGAAGGAAGGAAGGAAGGAAGGAAGGAAGGAAGGAAGGAGCCAGGCTATTGTCTGCTGTCTCTTGTTCACAGTAGAGGAGACTTAGAAAAGTTATTTTTCAGACTGCAACTGCCTGAATGATCACAAACAGAGTGGCCTATAACTTTTCCAAGTTCTGTTTTATTGATTCTTCTCCAGATGGTTACACCATCTGAGGCAGAATGGAGAGTGTTAGAAAACAATCTTACTGTAAACATTTTGGATCAAATAGACATTAAGGGAAATGTGCATTTTCTCCAACTGATTTTAACTCCCACAGTAGGATTTCCTCAGACATAAGAGCTTGGCGAATCAGACTTTTAGATTAAGCCCAGGTTTACCTTCCAATGACCGGTCAGAACACAAATCACACTATATGTAAAATAGTCCATTTAGGAAGATCGCAAACAAAAACGAATACACAACTTTCACCAGGTCTTCTACAGAAGTGCTGAATATATTGTCTAGTTTAACACTGTGTAGTTATGTAAGCTGGAACCAAGAAACAAGCTTTTATGGGTATGGCTTCTGCAGTTTTTATTCTGTTGGAGCATAGCAATTGATGCCCCTTTCATTGCTATGGGATCTATTGAATAGGGCATAAACAGTTTACAAAGCCAGCAGTCAACATACTCTGGGTAGCTTAGTATCCTTTGAGAATAGCCTGTAGAGGTTCTGAAATAGATTATTGAAGTTACTGAGAAAGGTGACCATAAGGCTTTGATGTTGCATGCATGCCAGCATCATGTCAAATCACAACAGATGGGAACAGATTTAGAGGTCATAGGTAGCCAAGGTGCAGTGAAATGTTTTGATTTTGTGCTCACTAATGATCTTAAGGAAAGGTTGTTTTTCTAAATTACTTTTAATTTTATAGATAGGAAAATATTATCTTGAGTTTCCTGAAGTAGAAATTACTCTAATTATGCTAATTGATGGCTCAAAAAACCATTGGAATACAGTACCTGGTGTGCATACTCAGTTAACATGGTTGATTGGAAATTGCAAGAGTAAAATGTATGATTCTATTTCTCTCTGCAGTGAAATCATTCATGCAGCTCTCTATGAGCTTCTAACTGCACAACTGAAATAAATCTGAAATAAAATTATTAATTTTGAGGATGATGTATGAAATTTAGGTGAATGCTGTTTTCCCGTGTGCTTTTTTTTCCAGATTGAAATCCTGGAACAATCAAACAATGTGACAGTTGGTTACTATGTAACTCAGGAGAGACTGGTTTTCATACCTGCTGTGGTTATAGAAATGCTGATTGCTTACGGTGTTAGTAATGCCACTTCGGATATTAAGCAACATGTGCCAAATCTTCATTCTGTTGCCGTCTTAGCCTTGCCATGGAACCCACTGCCAGCTTACCACTTTCAACTGAAAACAGGCAAGTCATGAGTGTACATCTCTGAAGAGAAGCAGCTATAACCTATTGTGAGCTCAGCCACACATTAAGTGATAAGAAATAGAGATTAAAAACTTCATTTGCATAGTCCAATTTATTTTATATCCTTGGCGGGAGTGTCCCAATGCAGATGAACCAATGCGGGCTGTCCATTGATAATGAAATTTTGCTGCTTAATTTAATATTATTCAATGACCAAATTTTGGGTGGTTAATGTAGTAAGCTACACTAGAGTAGGCCCATGGAGTTTGGTAAGTCAACTCCTCCATAAGTTTTATTGTGTCAAGTGGGCCTACTCTAGCTGTGACTTATTTTAGCATAGTAAGTGGCAGTTAGAGTAGGCCCATTTGAATTTATGGAGGAGTTGACTCACCAAATCCCCAGTAATTCAGTGGATTTACTATGCTAAGCAACAGGATTTTGGTGATTAAGTTTTCAGAAATGGATTGACAACGTTTGGTTTAATTTATTTATGAGTCTAAAACAATAGGTGTGAAGCAGAAAGCTTACTTCACTCTCACAAATATCACATCACAGGAGAAGTAAATGGAGAAGAGGCATTAGCTTCTATGTGAGAGTGAAGACCAGAGAGATGGTTTCCCATTCTCTTCTTTCTGTGAAAGGATCCTCAATGCTATGCACCCAATTTTATATTATCAGAGTCATTTTAGAGGTTTCTGACATATTGTTTGCTGCTATGACTATCATAACATGTGATGATGAGGCACATGTTTAATGCACATGTGGTTGGCAAGGGTCCCTTCCAGCTCTACCGTTCTAAGATTATTCAGTAGTAGTAGTAATAGCAGCAGCAGCAGCTGCCACCACTGTCTTGGGTTTTTTTTTAAGAAGAAAGGTGGGATAAAAATGTTTTAAATACATATTCTGGTATTTAAATCAATCAATCAATCAATCAATCATAGTAGTAGTAGTAGTAGTAAATCCAATATCTTATTACTGTTTATTTAATGCTACAACAGTTTCCTGTGCTGGATTATGAAAAGCTTTTGTACTGCAATCTTGTGTATGCCTGTTCAGAAGTAAATTCTGTTCAGTGGAATTTATTTTCTCTTAGGCAGGTACAGGATTGTAGTCTTTTGAAAGCAAAACAGAAAATGCATGCTCACTTAACATGTTGTTATTCTTCATCTAGGACTTCAGTTTGTGGGCCAGTCAGACAACATACAGTCGTGCATATTTGTTCAGACCATGGAACTACGATTGCAAAAAGCATTTCAAGATGCTGAGAAAAAAGTCTTCAACACCACTAGCAAGTTAACTGTTCAGGTGAAAGTTCTTTCTCTCTGCCTTTTCTCTCTCCCCCCCCCCCCCCCTCTCTTCTTCTTGCTTTTTATTCTCTCTTGGCACTCCTTCTAGATTAAGTTAATTTTATTAACAGCATAGTTAGTGAAGAGGACTGATCTTGCATCCTGTGTTCATCCTTTTTTCCCTGAATTTCATAGTGCTTGAAAAGTACAGTAATAATAAGTAATGCATTAAATATATTCGTCCAGTCCAAATTTATGTGCATGGAGATATTTGTATGGCATATTCTTCAATATGTATATATTTAGTAGCTTTGATAGTAGTTCTTAATTGAAATTACACTAGAAAAAAACAAAATGGTAAATTGTGTCCATGTATTAGAAATGTATGTTGTTACTCCCCTAGCAGTCATTTGGTATGGCATTTTTGCTGGATCTAAAGCAGCAGCTCTGCGCAAAATTTCTTAACTCTATAGAAATTATTAGCAGTGCAAGCAAATGGCAAAATGCATTTTTGGGAATTGTATCTTTCCTAAGCTCACCAATAGGATGTTTTGTGCAGATGGTATCCCACCAAGTGGAATGCAGACCATTAACTATGTATTATGGCTTTCCTTGTACAGCCCTCAGGCCAATCATTTTTATAGTTCCTTCAAAGCAACAGAATGCGAGCTGTTCGAAGCCCCTGTAGGCTGCTGTACTTGGCGGATATGTTGTGTTTGGCTTGGTAGATCAGAGACAGAGGAAACTCAGTGTAAACAATTTTATTAAGAAAAAAAAGATAATTGAAAGTAGAATGTAGAATAAAAATACTGCAGCTGAAGCATAGAAATACTGGGGAAAATGATATTTACCGTATTTTTCCGTGTATAAAATGACACTTTTTCATAAAATAATTAGAGGAAAAATTGAGGGTCGTTTTATACATGGAAGTAAGGGGAGGAGGGATCAAAGCGCTTTGATCCCTGCTTTCCCCCTGCACTTTTTGCAAAGAATGTGGAGGGGGAAAGCACCCCCTCCACTTTCTTTGCAAAAAGTGCAGGGGGAAAGCAGCTTTTTGCAAAGAAAGTGGAGGGGGAAAGCACTTTCCTTGCAAGAAAGTGGAGGGGGAAAGCGATTCCTTTCCCCCCCCCCCCACTTTCTTGAGAGGAAAGTGCTTTCCCCCTCCATTTTCTTTGCAAAAAGCTGCTTTCCCACTCCACTTTCTTTGCAAAAAGCTGCTTTCCTCCTCGCAAGTGGAGGGGGAAAGAAGGAATCGCTTCCCCCCCTCCACTTTCTTTGCAAAAAGCTGCTTTCCCCTCCACTTTCTTTGCAAAAGGCTGCTTTCCCCCTCCACTTTTTGCGAGGGGGGAAAGCAACTTTTCGCAAAGAAATAAATTTTGGATTAGAAAAGTGGGGGGGCGTCTTATACATGGGGTGTCTTATACACGGAAAAATACGGTATTGATAGTGGCATTTATTCCATTTCACCAAGGGAGCTAATGGCTTCTCTAGTTCATAATGGGAGCAAATCTGCAGTCCAGAGCTTGGAAAAATTACTTTTTGGGGGCTACACTTTCTTCATCTCCTAAGTCAGGCTTGCAATTTCCAGAATCCCACATCCAACAAATGCATATGTGTGTTCTGTGCCGTCAAGTTGGAACTGACATAGAGTGAACCCTAATAGGGCTTTCAAGGTAAGTGAGATATTTAAGGAATAGTTTTACCAGTTTCACCCCCTCAGTGAGTTTCCATGGCCAAGTGGGGATTCAAACCCTGTTCTCCAGAGTTCTAATCCATCATTCTATCCACTACACCACACAGGGAATCATTCAGCATATATCCACCCCCTCAAAAAAAACAACAACCCAGTAGTGTGGCCAGGGCCACAGGCTGGAGAGTTCATCAAGTTGTACTTCAGAAAAGTAACATTCCAAGCTCTGTATTTAATGGTACTAAACACTTTTTAAACTTCCTGATACTTAAGAATATTTTAGTTGTAGGCAGGGACCTGTGTTCTTTATACTGTGTACAGTGCCTAGCATAATTTATGGCACTGTCTTCGAGTTCAGAATATGAAGGGGAATAATCCTTGCTCTTTTGCTTTTCTTATGAACCTCAAAAAAAAGATGGAGGCCTTGTCTGCCCTAGATATTTGCTGCAGGTCAGTGCAAATTGAATGCACGTGCATTTGACCTGCCTAAAATGCTCTGTAAGCATCTGGCAATTTGTGTGGGCATGGCATTACTTTGTAGAAGATGGCACTACTGTGAAGATAGGCACATTTTCCCCACTTCAGTTTGGTGCACTTCAGAATTTTGTGTGGATGGAGGAAGTTGTGACTCACCTGTGCATGGAACATGTGGTGTGTGTCCTTTGTAGTTTTCCTGCCCGTTCCCTCATCCACTTCCTTTTCAACTCTAAACTTTCTCAGAGGATTTGGTGTACCAATGCCTTTCTCACCTTGTTTCTATTTTGCACAGTTGACAATCCTATACATTTTAGACATGAGGATTTAACTGTAATAACATTTCCTGCATTAAGCAGGGGTTGGACTCAATGGCCTTCTAGGCCCCACTCAATTATTCTATGATTCTCTGAACAGATGGGGGAGCACAATGAATAAAAATCAGTGACCGTCATTTAAAAGACAGCAGAAACTAGATCAGTGGCTGAAATTCTTTCATATTCATGCTTACCAAATACCTCTGACATACCCAGTATTATGCAGATATAGGATGTGCTTCCAAGATATGATAAGAAGAAACAGATAAGGAATGTAGTAAAAGAAATGTGAATTTCGATCATTCCAACAGGAAGCAGTATAGAGATAGATGCATCATGCTTGCTTAGAAAAAGAGCATCCTCTGCTCTTGCTTAGGTATTTCAAGACAAAGCTGAGAGCAAGGAAGAAAACTTTCTTCCACAGCACACCAGAATGAACAAGATATGGATTATACGTGTCCTGTGCTTTTCCCCACCAGCCCGGGGAACCTAGTGTAGACTAAAGTGCCCAAAAGCTTTAAATTGTGTGATCTCTGAAATGTTGAAACAGAAGCTTCTGAAATGACAACTTTCTGGATGTACCCTCTTGTTTCCAAAGTGAAAATGTTGCCTCCAGCCTGCATTCAGTAATAAAACTGGATAATCTAGTTGAGAAGTTAAAACACCCACAAGCATGTACGTTTTACAATAACAGCATGATTAAAATTTTCCTTTGTCATTTGCACTGATGTAGCATTATATGGGGAAAGTAACAAGTGAAAATGAAACTACCTGTTGTTTGTTTATTTCTTTCAGATTCTGAACACCTCAAATATTTCTCAGTCTGTCAGTCTGTTTTATGTGGTGAGAAATGAAAGCACAGTCTTAAATGGCACGGTGTCAAGCAACCTTCTTAATCATCTTTCAGCAGAATTGGTGGGATTCTATCTCACCTACCCGCCTCTGACTATCGCTGAAGGTAATCCTTCAGGATTTCTTACACTTTTCACTATTTGCTTGTGAGTTGTGTTTTGCAGGAAACATCCCTTGGAAACATCCCTGTTGTTATGTATGTACCACAGCTTTCCCCTGCTTTAAATACAGTATTTTTCACACAAAACAAATGCTTCCTTCATCCATGTGTTTGGCTAATAATTCTTCCTTGTATTCGAGAATACAATTCTTCCTTTCTTAAAAGAGGCCTAGATTAGCATGGCAAATGTTGTTTTAAGTGCATATGGGGGGCGGGGGAAAGCATGTGATTCATACAACTATGAAATATGCATTTATATAATGACTTCAAAAGCATTTCACAACTGTAAAGGTAAAGGTTCCCCTTGACATTTAGTCCAGTCGTGTCCGACTCTAGGGCACGGTGCTCATCCCTGTTTCCAAGCCATAGAGCCAGCGTTTGTCCGAAGACAGTTTCCGTGGTCATGTGGCCAGCGCGACTAGACACGGAATGCCGTTACCTTCCCACCGAGGTGGTACCTATTTATCTACTCGCATTTTTACATGCTTTCGAACTGCTAGGCTGGCAGGAGCTGGGACAAGCGACGGGAGCTCACTCCGTTGCGTGGATTTGAACTTACGACTGCTGGTCTTCTGACCTTGCAGCAAAGAGGCTTCTGCGGTTTAACCCGCAGCACTACCACGTCCCTTCTTCACAACTGTAGTCCTTCATTAAATGGTTGGACAAAGACCCAGAATTTGTTTAAGGCGGTTGTGGTAATTTTCTGGGACTCACTGTTTGCTGAAAAGAACAAGAGGTGGAAAGGTATCTCCTTGGAGTTGTGGTGGGGCAGCACTTGATGACTACTCTGGAACAAGTTCCCTGGTCACCTTGGCCAAGGAAGTTGAGTACAGATTCAGGAGGGGAAGGTAGAGCAGTCCAGTGTAAAAGTATAACAGCTGGGGTAGTCTGGGTGGCTGTGGAGCAGAGGAGACATGAAAGGGAGCAGGAGAGGCACAAAGGGGAATTAATAGTATCTGAATTACACGGCCAGCTGTGGATAAACACCAGAGAGCCCTCCGAAGAGAGGAAAGCCAGGCCCCATCACAAATCTCTGCTAGCTTGAGCAGGCAATGGGCTGTTTTCTAGAACCTCCTAGGAAAAGCCTGCTGTCAGACAGCTTCTTTTTTTTTTGACCCAAGCAAGCAAACTCCTTATGAGTAGTTTGAAAGGGGGGGTGGGCATGAAACCTATCACCTATCTCTGCTGCAAATCATCTTCCCATTTTGATAGAATTCTTTGCTGAATCAAAGAACATTTCTCAAAATAATACCAGTTGGATACAATGAAATATGTTTGGGGAGAGGGGGATACAGTTTTGTTTTGCATACCTGAGGTCCCCAATATTTTAGGTGGTTCTGAAGGATGGAGGGCATAATACACATACCTGTGAGTTTTCTTACCTCATGCATTGAGTGGGGACAAATATTTCATAGCCTTTGACAAACAGCGTTTTCTGTTTTTTTTTCTTCCTGTTGATTGTGCAATGGCAGCTTCCCAAGAGAAGAAAGAGTGGCACATTAGATTATCAGTTGTAACTATGCCCCTGGCTGGGCTGGCAGAGGGGTTCAGGGACATGTAATATTTTTTTTAAGTAACATTTCCAAGCCCCGCAGTTGAAATAGCAAAGGAGGAAGCACATGCAGCAAGGAAGACTTTTTAGATTGTTGTAGTTGTAAGGTGTACATACATTTTTCCACAAATGCGTACAGTGAGGGAAACATGTTATGTTCTGGGAAAACACCTTGAGGTTGAGCCAAATTGTACTCCTTTATGTTGAACTGAAACCTACTGACCATTATTTGGTCTAATAACTGTGTTTCCAGGATGTAACAGTTTAAAAATGACATCTTTGTGTCATTGTAGAGACTTTCATAGGAGATGAAAAAGCTGACGTGGTGTGAAATGTGTCGCAAACATTAAAGCACCTTTTGAAAATCAGTCATTCATGATCCTGTCTTTTTTCCCTTAGCTACCTGGCTAGTGGTTACATGAAATATTTCTCTGAAGTGTCTTGTGAGAGTAACAATAAACCAGCCAGTCCCATGGTGATCAAAAGCTTCGTAGACTAACCAGAGCAGCTGAGTGATGATTATGTATTCATAGGTCCCCATGCTTGATTTGTAAAATCAGAGATGCCAAGACTAAAAGCTGCCTCCAGACTGCACATGTTGACCTGCTAAATCCTGCCCTGTAATCCCAGCCACACAAAGCCTGGTTACAGTCAATTAGGAGTCAAGCAGGAACTTTCTGCTAACCAAGTCTACAGGCATAAGGAAGGAAGTTCTAATCACTGTGTATTGTGGGAGTCATTACATCAGCCCTGGTATTGATGTATGTGCTGGGAATTGGCCTGCAACTGAAATACCTATTGTGTTCTTCCCAAGGGAAATTATTAGTTGCATGTCTGTCCTGCTTTTCATCCACTGAATTTAAGGGACTCCTGCTGACTTCATCTTCACAATAATTTTGCAAGTTTGATCAGGCCACGTGTGAGTAATTGGCCCAATGTTTTACCTTGATTTTCATAGCTTTGTGGGGAGCAGAGTCTTGGATTTACTAAATCCATCTCCCCCCCCCCCCGACCCCACATTGGATCTCATTCTTGCCCTGACGATAATGCATAGCAATGTGAAATATGAAGTCTAGAGCTGCCACAATAAGTTTCCATGCCCCTACTCCATGTTCCAAACAGCCAGTGGAGACCTGCAACAGGATGAGCCACTTTTGCAGATTACGGCTGGGAACAGTAACCCATGTGGAGGTTTCAAAGGCATTTCTATGAGAATCACAGTCTTCACAATTTACATGCTTTATGCTTTTGCATTATTCTGTTTTAAATGCACACCTTTACAAATTCTGCTTTATTTGCTTTTGAACTTGGGGCTTACTGAGCTACAGAGAGCATAGATCAGGGGTACACAGCCTGGTGCCCTCCACACTGTAGTTGTCATAAATCTGTAGCCTGCACGGCCAGTAGTCAGGGATTATTTTTGTATTTTTTTTTGTCCTACTGTATGTATCATTCTTTTGATACTGTATTAGATGTGCATTTTAATGTAGCTTTTAATGTAGGGTTTTTTAAAAACTATATCAAGCAATGCAAAATATTTCAAGTAGATAATAAATAAAATAAATTATGGAAATTATAGCCTAAAGCACCAAGATGGCACCAAATCCTGTGGGAAACTTTGGTATCCAGTGCCAGTAAAATTAGGCCTTTCTTTCCTTCTTTCCAGTGTGGTAGGCTCCCTCTGTGGTGCTAGCAACAACACCCATAACACTCTAGATCATTTTCTAAAACTCGAGAGTCTATTTTTTGGGGGGGATGAACAGTGGGCTGTAGGAGAGAGGCAGTATTGGAATGAGATGCAGCAGAAATAACCTTGGTCTTCGATGAAGAGCCATTAATTAGCTGAGTGGGTGGTATATGCAAAGACGTTTTTAGGAGAGGTGTGGTTAGATGATGTCCCACTGAATGATGGTCAGGTGAAGCGGGTGAGAAGAGGAGTGTCATTAATTGAAAGGGGGAGAAATTGAATCAAATCAAATACCTGTCTGGACCCTTCTCACAGGAGGAAAAACATGGATCAGTGTGGATGGAAGGATCACTCAAATGAGAGATGAAATAGATTACACTAAAGATAAGAACCCTTTAAGCGCAAGCCAGACTGTTCCAACCTCCCCCATCTGGATATGCCCTTAGTTTACTGAATAGTATTGTTTTGACATTTGATGCTATTTGGTCTTTGGGGTGAAGTTTTCTTGGTAAAAGCAGATCTTTTTTCATTAAAGAATTAGATTTATTGCTGTAATTGAAAAAAAAAAGATAGATTCTTATTTCAAACCTCTTTGGCACCTATTTTGTGTTGTCAGCCATAAGATTAATGATACAGCGAAAGAGACAGATTGTGCATTTGGAAGGATGGCACTGCTCACGAAGTCAGAGCTATTAAAGTTATGGGAGCCTCAATCCTCAACAGTGCCCTTTTAGAAGTAGAACTGTGAGAGTCTGGTTCAGACAGTCATATACCATGTGATGGACAAAGGTCATGACATGAATGACACTTCATGTTTCTTTTCTTCAATCCTTGCAAGTCAATGCAGCTTTAAAAAACACTGCACAATGATATTTTTCAGGACTATAAATGATGTTTTTTTAGACTATAAATGTCATAAACATCCAGCCAGCATGACTGCTAGTTATACTGACTGGGAGATTCTGGGAGTTATAGTTTGAAATGGAAAGTTTTATGAGCTGTGTGAGCACAGTAGAAACTGTCAAAGAAACGTAAGTGAGGATATCAGTCTTCTTAAAAGTTGCCAGAGATAAGATGAAAATGAAGCAGTGGTGGTGGTGGTGGAAATGAAAAGAAGGTTCAAAATACAAGAGCAGGTTAAGCTTACTCCTAGGGGTGAGGATGAATCCCTCCCAAAATTCCTTGCAGCAATGCCATTCTCCATGGCTGTTTTGCTTCCAGCTACTGTTCTCCTAGCTATTCAAAGAATGATGTCTGTTTATATGTTGTCTCACAAACCTCCAGAACATATTTATCATTTGTCTTTTGGAAATACGAACCTAGAAAAATTATTGGAGCTTTTTAAATGTGCTGCTGTATTGTTTTAATGTATTCGATAAACTGGCTCTTTCCAAAGCATTCCATTGTCCCTTGGACTGTAGTGACTCCTTCATAGTTACTAAGACTACTGCTTATGTTGATGCAGTAAAATTCTGTTACAGAAAATACCTATAGTACAGACAATAAAGGGTAGTTTGCCAAGTTCCATATATGAATTTTTTTCTAATAAAACCTTACTAGAGGAATTAGTGTTTGTTTGTTTGTTTAACTTCTATAGCGTCCCATTAGCGTTATCACTCTCTGGGCAGTTCACATTTAACAGTAAATCATATGAAAAAAAATATAATGTAAAAAAATACCTTAAAAAGACAAAAGTACAATAAATCCTGTTGCTATTTAAAAGCAATGAACCAACCTTTAAATAGAACTATACAAATTAAACTCCATTTAAACATCTCAGGTCAATATTCAGTAGTAGAAGACAGCTTTATATAATTCTGTCTTAATAGCGTATTAAAAAACGAGAGGGGTGGTGCCTGGCAAACTTCTATAGGAAGATTATTCTGAAGGAAGGGGCCATGACCAAGAAAGCTTGATTCCTAGTATTGACTGTTTTGGCCTCCTTGAGTGTCACAGTTCTTAAGTATATTTTGAGATGAAAACATTCAATTTCTTCTATATCTGTACACATTATTTGTGTGCATATAGTCATATATATATATATATGTATACATACATACAACGCCTATAGATTCTGAGGCACTTTATGTCTATGTATAATTTTAATGATATGTTCAAGACTGAAAAGCAAAAATCAGTTACATTTCTGAAGCCTTTCTTTTAAAGTAGCAAAGAAGTAATGGGATAAGTTCCGTATAATGACAGCTGTGGGCAAAATGTTATTAGTTTTACGTGCAAGTGTAAGTCAAATGGTGTAACTTTTGGAAAATAATTGCCTCAGGCTAGAAAATTATCAGAGACATACAGAACCTGTTACATCCTGAGTTCTGCATAACAGGTAATATCTATAGTGATTTCTTAACTTCGGGCAATTTGCTTCCAAAAGTTATGCCATTTGTATTATACATTCTAAACTACAAGCAAACCAGTAATTGTAGATGGACTTTTGAATCCAGTAGTTTAAAATGACATCTTAATTGCCTTTTATTACTTATAGGTATACACCATTCAAAATATGGTTAAACCGATTTTTGCATTGTCTCAGCCTCAGTTACTTTCCAGGGTATTTCTCAAATATAGTGAGCATATATTGAAGGTATGATGATCAGTAAACAAAGCTTATTGAGTGATGTTTTTCTCTATTTCGAGTTGTGAAAATTAGTGTAGGAATTTTAAGATATTTGCTTCTTGTAGTGTAAATATTTCTCTCTCTCTTTTTAATTTGAAGCTTTGGAATACCCAAATCTGGATACTTCAGAAGCCACTAGAGACTATTGGGTGGTTACAGGTAAAGTTTTGCATTTTTGAAGATATCATTCCTCCAACTGTTTTTCCCATATTTTTTTCTTGGCTTGTGAGAACATGTTTGATGCTACTAATGTGAGTTGGGTTTCTACTTTTTCCAGCTTGGCTAGTGGAACATTCAGTGGCTTGTGATTTTTGCAGTTATTTGTTAAGTAATTGTTTGAACAGTTCTTCCTTTCTTATCAAAAATTTCTAAACTCATGTGTAACAGTTTCAAGAAGAGAAACACCAAGGACTAGGAAACAAACAGGCCATAAACATGCACACTAAGGTGTGACCGGCATTATCTTATTTTTTAAAAATGTAATATGAATCTTCCTTGCCTGATCACAACCATCCGTTCCTATACTTTTTTTTTGTTTTCTTTGTTTTCTCAGATTGACTATTTATCAGCAATTTACCTATGTTTTTTCATACTTTGCACTTTTTTTTAAAAAAAATGGGCTATGTGCTGGTCTTAAACTTGTGGCATGTGATAAAACTTCATGTAAGCCAATGATGAATCTCCCTTAATTAGTTCATTGTTCTAACACAGTGATTCCCAATCTGGGCTATGTGTACACCCAGGACATTTAGGAGTACTGAAAAATATTG
This sequence comes from Intellagama lesueurii, assembly GCA_037013535.1. NCBI lineage: Eukaryota > Metazoa > Chordata > Lepidosauria > Squamata > Agamidae > Intellagama > Intellagama lesueurii. The sequence goes on from JBAJHW010000001.1 coordinate 86,973,342, forward strand.
ATTAATGATGGGAAAAGGCACGTATGTCAACAGCGTAAGTCACTTTTTTATACCCTGAGCAGTGAGAAACCCTTCGGCGTCTTCCTTCTTTTCCCAGCCACTGCATGAGCGCTCAGCCAGTTGGGTTTTGCTCCAAGGCAGCGTCTGTTCTTGTTCCACCACTAACCCGGGGGCTTGTGTCACCTTCTCCTTTCCTACTGATGGCAGTTTGTACGGGACAAAATTCATTATATATTTTAACCCCTTGCTTGTGTGTTCATGCACACTACCAGAGGCAGTGAGGAAGCAGCCTGAAGACTAGCCCCAACCCCCTAATATGAAGGGTAAAATTTAGGGAAATGGACTGCCAAAGGGTGCACAAGTGAAAAAGGGTTGGGAACCACTATTCTAACAGAAAGTTGTAAGGAAGTAATGGGAATTTGCAGATTTAGGAAATTTTGCATAAGTTGTTCTTTTGGGCTTAGCTGCTCTCCAGTTGTTCTTCAAGCAGAAGCCTTATTGATAGGTTGGAATTGTTGGTGGTTGACTCCCTAATGGGGCCAATGTTTGGGACAGCAGTTGGCAATATCCTTGGATCTCAGAATATGGAAATAACATCTGGAAAGGTAACATCTCCTCCTCCATAAAGTCAAATATACTTTGTGATGGAAAAGATGTGATGGAGAGAAAAACAAGTTTGGAACAGACAGAGATTGGAAGCACAGAACAAGCTGAAGCTGAGGACATCTTGGGTGATAACAGGGCTTTGTTTCTCTTTCTCTGTGGATTTGATATGTCTTTTAGCAAGTCTGTAACCTGGTTGGAGTCTTTGTTGTTTACCTCAGTATGTAACAAGAAGCAGCACGCACCTTGATTTTACATTCTGTTTCTGTATTTGTAAATAAAGCAAATATTATGAAAATGCTGTCTTGCCTCCAAAGGCCCAAGTATCACTTCTCCCCTCAGTCTTCTCACTTTTTGGGAAAGCAAGGATTGTTCAATAACATAGCTTTCATATGCTGCGGTATAAAACTTTCATACAGTTTGTATTTTAATGTTAGGGTTTATTAGTAGGGGAGTCAAAGCTTGCAGGATCTGGTTTGAAGGCTCTATCTTAGCTGGAATTCCTTCCACAAACAACATTTCCCAAGTTAAAATTGACTGATTAATCCTGCTTATGTAGCGGTGTAAAGAGGGCACCAAGTCCTTTCTTTGACAGACCCAAGATTTGTCTTTACTCAAAGAGCTTCTTCTCTGCAGTCCATTCATTGGCTGTTTGTGAATCCTTTCCTTCCAACAATCTCCTAGAAAACAGTTTTCTGTTTTCATATTCCATTGATTTTCAAAAGTAGCTGTCTGTGAGAATGTCCTAACCTGCCTTGGCCTTTTGTTTTACATGGCTGGATTAGATAACATGATGGTTGATGTTGGCTTTGGGCCACATTCTCTGTGCAGAATTTGGGAAGCTTAGTTTTTGGAGGCTTTAAATTCCAAAATCCTTCTGTCAATCAGGGTAATTGTTGCTAGGGAGATTTTATTTTTATTTATTTATTTAATCTATTTTATTTCTGTGATGCCTTTTCTTCAGTTATGCTATCCAAAGTGGCTTACAAATTATTAAAAGATAAGCCAGTTAAAAGCACTATAAACTATTACATTAAAAACAATTATATATATTAAAGTAATTAAAACTTCTTAAAGCACCTTAAAAGCAGATTAAAGCACACATAAAACAATAACCCAAAATTGGAATTCTTAACAGCACAATTAGCTGTTAAAAGCCTGTCTAAAAAGGATTCTGGGAGTTCAAACAAGTAACATTTTCAGACTCCATCCGTGTGTGTGTGTGTGTGTGTGTGTTTGTATATCTCTGTGTGTGCACACCACTTTTGCTATAGTGAAGAACAGTGGCCATGTTAAAACTTCTCAGTTTAAAGAAACTGTGTTTAAGGGAAGTGGCATGCTAACAATTCAAATATTTAACAAGATTTTATAAAGGAGGATGAGGTCAGCAAGCAAAGGGATTTAAACTGCAGAATGGCAAATTTAGGTTAAATATTATGAGAAACTTCCGACAGTAAGAACAGCTCAATATTGGAGTAAGCTGACCCCCAGGGGGTGAACGTGTGGAATTTGCCTCCTTGGCAGATTTCAGGAAAAAGAGTTTTGCAGGCATACTGTAGGTTTAGGTGACCCAGTTTGTTCTTCTGATTTCTGTGACTATATATGTGCCTGAAGCTGTAATGTTAATATATCCTTCATCTATTGCTACTTTTTCTCTGCTCCTGCAGTTATACAGGGAGTTGACATTACTTTGTTGGGAGTGAATAACCAGAGTTTTGCAAGACTAATGGAGCAGCGTTTAGCACCACTGTTCCTGATGTCTCATCAACAAGGAAGACGATTTAAACGAGCCACTACAGTTGGCAGCTACACTGTGCAGGTAGCTAATAAGACCTTAAGATGAAGAAAAAGAAAGCATTCTGATTTCCTCCTGTTCTTCTTAGAATCTTTGTGTAAGGTGTGTCATTATACTCCAGAAACTGAATGGAAGACCCCTATGCGAGGGGCAGAATTGTAACAGTTGCAGCTTATTTTTGTTTGAAGGCCTTCCCATCTCAAAAATACTGCTGTTCTCTTCTAATCAAGAATAAGACAGATTGTTTTAAAGCTTTATCTACCCCAGCTCAACTGGATGCTTGTCCCCTTATGTTTCGAAGAGTAGAAACTCACATTGTTCTCTGTGGGGGCATTCTGAATCCCACGTGCTTTACATAAAACAAATCTTTCTGTTTTTGTATGAAATCCTTGTACTGAAAGCTTCCAATTGTTGATATCTTGAGTTTGCCCTCTGCTTCCTTGTGTTTCCCCATTTTTTTTTCATCCATTGGTGAGTGTCTTATATAAAAAATGCTTGTGTAAAGGAGCTAAAAGACTAAGTAAATTCCCTTACTGTTGGATGTGTTTATGACTGGCCACGACACAAACATGCATTTTGGAGACTAGGGAAGTATTCTGCAAGGGTCAAATCACTTAGGTTTAATGCAGAGTTTGTTAGAGGAGTAAGTCAGATGTTCAGGGAGTGGAAATTTGGGAGATATGTTGGAATGTTATTCATTTATTTAATCTTATTTAATCTCTGGGGTATCAACTGGTCCAAGCTTGAAAAGTTTTTTCTTGGGAGTGCAACTAACAGATTTACAAGTCTGCAACTATAGGAGCACAGAAATGGAGGATTCTGGGAGTTACAGACCAAAGAAGTAACTTTCTTAAGCTCTGGAGCAACTTTATGATTTTTCTGCACAAAATATTATTATTTTGGATTTTTATGTATCCTCTGATTTTAACTGAAATTATAGATTTAATTTGCCAGCCTGTTGTGTACTAATTTTATCCTGTTGCTACAGAGATTTTTGACATTTCTAGAAGTAATTCTTTTCTTTTATGTTTGTTGTCATTAAAAAAAAAAGATGGTAAAAATGCAGCGGATTCCAGGTCCCAAGGAGCCTGCAGAGTTAACTTATTATATTTTATACAATGGCAAGCCTTTGCTGGGCACAACAGCTGCCAAAATTTTGAGCACCGTTGATTCACAAAGGATGGCCTTGACATTGGGATACGTTGTTCAAGTACAAGCTGATCGTAAGAACTAATTTCTCTGTTTTTCCCATATTTTAAATACTTTATCATAAACCTTATGATCATTTGTTACAGAAATTCAATGTGTAGCTTCCCATATGCGAGTCCCATCTATTATAGGGCAGTAACTTTTATAAATGCTGATGAGACATATTTTTCTCTGAGTACTATGTCATGTACTTTATCAAACTATATATTAATTAAAATATTACTCTCTGGGAATTTTCCCAGAAATGACAGAGAAGGGGAGCTGAGGAATACTGCCTCCCCAGGTGATCTGCATGGATCAGCTGGGACTCAATGAACTGGGAAGGGTATACAAATGTATTTATGTGCTTGCATGCAGGCTTCTCCTCTTCTGCCACACGTGTGTGCATGCAAGGGGAAGGCGGGGCTGCATGCAAGCAGTATCTTCTTTTACTCTTTCTGTAGACTCCAATGTCCATAGCTTGGAATTTCATTTCATTTCATTTTATTTATTTGGGGTTTTCTGTGGGTTATATGGTCTAAGGAAGGGTAATGGAAAAATTACTTGTTTTTTACAAAAGCAAAATTCGAAAAATTTGTTCCAAAGTTTGAAAAGCACTTTGGGATTTAAAAGCTGTAGTCCAAAAAAGTAATTTTTCCAAGCAATGCCATTTTCCCATCACATGGCCAGTTCAACTTCTTTTACTTCTCTGTTCTCTTTGTTGTTTTGCTGGATAAGGAGACAGAGGTGGGAAAGTGGCTAGGCTTCTTCTTAAAAGAGGAAAACCATAGTTCAGTATTACATCTGAACACAGCTATAATTTGATCATTGGATACTATGGCTTCACTATAGTTCCATAGACCAACAGGCTTTTTCTGCTGTTGAAAATGTCGGGAAAGAGAATTTGTGAGCACTGGTCTTCGAAGTTTGGTCTGTTAATGGCAATCAACCAATGAAAGTAGCTGAATTTGGCATAGTACGTTGCAACTAGAATAGGCCCATTTGAATCAATGGAACTTACAGAAGAATTGACTCAACAAGTCCTCATTGATTCAATGGGCCTACACAAGTTACAATGTACTATGCTAAGGAAGAGAAATTCAGCCAGTGCTTCTTTCTTAGAAGATAATGATTCTATTTGGGCAATCAGTATATTAATAAGCCAGGATATGCACCTGCATATAGCCATTTCAGTCTCCTCTTTGCACAAGCAAACTATGTAGAAGGTACAGTTACTTAATAGGAGTTTCTTTTTACATCTGAAGCAGGAGACTGTAGTTAGTGGCTTCTTAAAAAAAGGAGAATATAAAGCCTTAGTTCAGAGTTGGCTTTCATATCCTGTCTTAGTTGGGAGCTATTAACCCTCATTCCTGGTCTGGGCATCATGGGAAGTTATGATTAACTGCAATTCCTGCTTTGATTACTCACTTGTGTGATGGGAAGGGTGAAACAACAGTGTCCAGGTATCTAAAGCTCATGCATTTCTTGATTTATTCAGTTGCAATCTTGGTTGTGTCTGACCCAGCTCAGTATATCTTTGGAGCAGTAGCTTGTGGCTTGAATTTTAAATATAAGCTGTGTAGCATTGTCAAGGCTAAAATTACACAGATTGTTCTTTAAAAAAATTATATATATGATATAGGATTATCATATATATATGATAAATTATTCAAATATTGCAGATTTTCTCACTTTTAATTATTTTCAGTTGTTACAATATTCTCTGGCTAATGCTAGAAGCATTTATATTACATTATTGATTTAAGTCTCTTTCCAGCTGGAAATAGTCATCAGTGACCTGCACCTCTTTCCCATTTCTAGTCACTTAACAGTTGTAAGTGCTCTATTACTAATCATTCATTCAAATATGTAATTGCTTAAATGTTATGAAAGAAAGTAGAGCATTCAATTAGTATTACAAAGGAGTTTGTAGGGGGGAGGAATGAGCACCTCTACCATATCTGGCAAGGATTACACCTGCTACTGCTTACGGAGGCCACTTCTCACTATGAATACCTTGTATTAAGTCAACACATTTGTCTGTTAAGCTGTGTATTGTCTACATTGACTGGTACTTTCTGGGGTTTCAAACAGATGACCTTTGTGATCTCTGTGGTTTACATGTATGGGTTTTTCTGCACTTGTGCAGACATTCTCAGAATCTTCTGTAGCTTAGAAAAAAGTTGTTAGCTCCACCCTACATTTAGCGCATGCTCTTCTGTCTGACATGGGATGTGGTGGCGCTGCGGGTTAAACCGCAGAAGCCTCTGTGCTGCAAGGTCAGAAGACCAGCAGTCGTAAGATCGAATCCACGCGACGGAGTGAGCTCCCGTTGCTTGTCCCAGCTCCTGCCAACCTAGCAGTTCGAAAGCATATAAATGCGGGTAGATAAATAGGTACCACCTCGGTGGGAAGGTAACGGCGTTCCGTGTCTAGTCGCGCTGGCCACATGACCACGGAAACTGTCTACAGACAAACGTTGGCTCTACGGCTTGGAGACGGGGATGAGCACCGCGCCCTAGAGTTGGACACGACTGGACTAAATGTCAATGGGAACCTTTACCTTTACCTTTTACCTTCTGCCTAACAGTTAACTTCAGTTCCTTTTAACCATCGGTGAAGCAGCTTCTCAATGGCTGTCCCAGAGCCCAGTTCTACTTAAAACAGTGTGGGTAGTTTTTTCCTTACCTTTTGCAGTTAGCCTGTTTTTTCTTTTTTGTAAAATTGACATTATCTTGGAAGAGACCATGGAACTATCAGTATTGGTCTGCAAGACCCATGCAAAAGCAACTCTTGTGGAGTCTACTCAGATTGATCATAGAATCATAGAAAAGTGAAGTTGGAAGGGGCCTACGAGGCCATCAAGTCCAACCCCCTGCTCAATGCAGGAAAACAACCAAAGCATATCAGCCAGGTGATTATCTAAGTTTTTCTTGAATGCCTCCAGTTTTGGAGTGCTCACCAACTCCCGAGGGTAACTGGTTCCACTGTCGTGATGCGGGGGATAGATAGATAGATAGATAGATAGATAGATAGATAGATAGATAGATAGATAGATAGATAGATAGATAGATAGATAGATAGATAGATAGATAGATAGATAGATATCCGAGAAGAGTTGGTTTTGCAAGCATTGAGAGCGTCTTATCCAGCTCCAAAAGCTGTGGCTTTGGCAACACTGAAACCTACCCCATCAGCATTGAAAGGAGGAGACCTGTCATGGAAAGGATGCAACTGAAAAAGACCAAGACTATAACCAAACAAGGAAAGCATCTTGCATCAGTAGCAGTCTATTTTTCAATGCTGCAGCTTTTGAATGCACAGCTAAAAGAACAGGAAGAATTAGTCTGTGCGGGCTCCATATCAGAGGAAGACATAGCTCTGTGTCTTTTTCCCAGTGCCTCATCACATTCACCATCTTGGAGCCATCTAACACAAATATTGGGGAAAGACTGCATTTCAACCCACTAAGAAGCATGCTGAGAAGCATAAATGCAGTACTAATACTGTGGTGACCTCGTCAACCATGGTTTGCAGTGCTTCTCAACATGGAGGACAACATCAACCATCTGCTCCTGGAGACATATCTAATATCCCTACAAAATGGCACAATACCAGACCTCAAAACCCTAAAGCTGACACCGTGGAAGATTCATTGATGATCCAGAATACCGACAGAAGACAGAAAGCCCTCCACAAGGAAAGCCTACAAATATAAATGGAACAAGTTTATGTTTGCTAACTCTGTGGGAAAACAGACAGTCCTAAGTTTCCTTCTACACCTGAAAGAAAAGAGACTGTCTCACGCCTCATGGAAGGTCTCCATCTCAGCCATCACTGTGAACCAGAAAAGAAACTCACCATTTTCAAAAAAATGTACATTAAAAAGATTTCTCAAAGGCTTACAGAATCTCTACCTGGATGTTAGAGTACCAGTTACCTCAATGGTCTCCTCCTTTGGTTCTTCATCAGTTCACAAAACTGCTGTTTGAACAGCAGTTCACTTCTGCTCAGCCTCTATGAGTCCTAACATATAAAACAGTTTTCTTGATTGCTATTACATGGGCCAAGTGAGTGAGTGAGCTGGGAGCATATGCTGCTAGTCTCCCTTTTTGCAGATCTTCAGAGATAAGGTGGTTCTCACAACAGATGTCTTTCCTTCTTGGGGTTGTAACATTTTCACATCAATCAACCTTTGGTGTTCCCGACTTTCTTTCCAGGCCCTACTTCTAATTTATAAAGAACACGCTAGATGGCTGCAGAACTCTGGCTTTGCTAACAAGGCAAGTGGCAGGGCAATCATTTTCCTCACAAAGGATATCCAAATGGCTTGTAAATACCATTATTTTGTCTTACCAGTTGGCAAGAAAACCTGTGCTACATTCCTTAAAAGGACATTCTGCTAGGGCCCTTGCTGCCTTGACAGCCTTTTTAAAGGGAGTTCAGATGAATGACATCTGGTCTCAGCCCCTGGCCTTCATCAAGCACTATAGACTGGATGTTAGAGTGAAACTTGACACTTCTTTGGTCAAACAGTGATCTCATCAGTATTGATATGACATCTCACCAACTGGTAAATGAGCTTGTTAACCCATTAGTGTGAATCACAGAGACCATGAAGAAGATGGACAGGTTACTTACCTGTAACTGTAGTTCTTTGAGTGATCATCTGTGAATTCACACAACTCATCCCTTCCCCCCTCTGTCTGTCACTCATTGAGTTTGATACAGTGGTGGACATGGGAACTGGAGTTAATCGTTAGGTGGAGGAGCATGCACTACATGATGGGGGGGGGGGGGGCTAGCAACTTTGTTCTAGGCTCTGGAAGTTTCCAGGGGCTTCTGTGCAGGTGTAGAACAACCCATTATTGTGAATTCACAAATGACCACTCTGAATAATTACAGTTATAGGTAAGTAACATCTCCTTCTATAGCTGTAGTCGGAGACTGAATCCAAGACCTTTTTCCATGCCAAGCATATGATATACTACTGAGCCATGGCTTGTCCACAAATTGAGCTTGAATTGATATTGCTTACATTGTTGTTGTTTTTCTTTCTGTTTTTGCAGTGACTGATAGTGGGGGTGGTTGTTTAGTGGGGGAGGACAATAGCAAGACTGGCAGAGCCCAATATGCATGCAAAAACATGCAAGTTGGCAGATGTTTTTATACCTTTAACACCTTAACTGGAGAAACACCCATACTATGAGCAGAAAGATTGTTTTGGAGAACTGCTTCTAGTAGAAGTAGATAGTACTGGGCTTGATGGGTCGATAGCATGTCTTTAAGTAGCTTTCCAAGCATTTTTTTTTCTTGATTTCTCTAGCTGTGGTAAAAAACCCACCCAACAATCTGTGGATCATTGCAGCTGTGCTGGCACCCATTGCTGTAGTTACCATCATCATAATCATCATCACAGCTGTTCTATGCAGGAAGAACAAAAATGACTTCAAGGGAGACACAATGATGAACCTGCCACAAAGAGCCAAGGTATGTAATTTTAATTCCAGACTCAGAAATGCAGAGTTGTTTCTTCAGAGTCACATTGTTCATCCTACTGTGCTGGTTGCACAAAATATTTCCTGTGGCAAGCTTTACCAAATGCTTAAGATAATGATCTGTGCTCAAAGACATACAGAATGTCTGTCCCATTTATACAAAAAGGCATTCTTGATTGTAGCTTGCTGTTTTTAAAATGGTTTTATTTGTTGTTGTTTTTGTCTGTGTGTCCCTATATGTGTGTTGATGAAAATGAAATAGGCACAAGAGATCTGCTATAAACCTCACTTATTCACAGTAAGAAATTGGTCTGCATTTTGCACCCTCCCACATTGAAGAGGAAGATGTATAGGTACTTAAAGTGTCTTTAAAAGAATTTATGTTTTTTTGCTATTGAATAAGTTAGAAAGGTATCATGGGTATGCAGAAGCAAAGGCAAAGGCAATACTTGAATCAAAAGAACCTATTTCCTCCACAGTCTCAAACTGCTCTCATTCAGCAACTTCTACCAGGAAGTCTCAGACAACTTAGACTCTATATATCACATTTCTGGAACGGCCAGATAACTTACTAGTGCTGTATCAATGTCCAGGCTGTAACCAGCCTAAGGAGAATAATAGGACAGCATGATTATAATTCATCAGCTGGTCAGTATTGCAAACCAATAACTCAAACTGGTTTCACTGTGTCACCATGGTAAATAAAACCTCCTGATACCATGTTTCCCCAAAAATAAGACAGGGTATTATATTAATTTTTGCTCCAAAAAATGCATTAGGGCTTATTTTCAGGGGATGTTTTATTTTTTTTCATGTACAACAATCTACATTTATTTAAATACAATCATGTCATCTTCCTCTGGTTGCTGCACAATGGTGGAGGGTGGGGTTTCACTTAACTGGGGCTTATTTTTGGGGTAGGGCTTATATTACAAGCATCCTGAAAAATCATACTAGGGCTTATTTTCAGGTTAGGTCTTATTTTCAGGGAAACAGGGTAGATATCAAGTGCTTTTTTGTGACTTTGTTTAAATTCTGATTCCAAAGCAAGGAGCTTTTAATGGAATATTAGAACAATCAGTCTAAAATCAATATGCCACAATAAAGATAATTTTTTTTAAAAAAAGATCAGATTAGTGAAATCACAAAAATATTCAGCAACATTATTTAAAATGTGAACATACTGTAATAATATGCTAATATCTCATTACAGTTCAGCTTGAAAAACAACAAAAATGAATCTGAGCTAAATTCTTTTTTTTAATAACCATTTTTAAGGAACAGAACATATAATGGTGAGCTCTTCAACATGGCTGAACTGAAAATTTTTGTGATCTATCTGGACTTAGTTGCTGGTATCAGGATATAGCTTTACGGCCTGTTCCTTTTCCTTCTGCTTTAGGAAATCCTGTCCCTTTGGTACAGGTTAGTGACCCTGAACAACCCAGAAAATGATTTAGATTGATGGTTTACTAGACCACGGACCTTCTGCCAAACTTTTATGGCTTGTTTTTTATTGTTTTTAAGCTGAGTGTTGGGATTTGGGACTGAATCTAGCATCATGGGAGTGGGCGGTGGAAGCTTCCATTCCCCTGGTACCCTGGGCCCTTTCCACCATCAGCCCCAAATCTGTTCCAGAAATTCCTCCAACCTTCTTGCACAGATTTTGTTGTGTCTGTGTATGTTTGGGGTAGGTAGCAGCAAGAGGTGAGTGGGTGGGGGAATTCAATGTGTCAGTGGTGTATGGTTTGCTGGCTGGAGGACACCACTTGGTATTATAGTCCAATACATTTTTTATATTTAGCTTCAAATTTATGGAAAACTATTTCGTTTGTCCATTTCATATGTTTCATTGGTTGGATGGATTGGTGTTATGTAAAAGGTGGTTGAGTGGATAAGTAATACAGTGGTGCCTTACGACCGTCCTGACTTACAACCATTTTGAGTTATGACCAGCTCCGGCCGCAAAATTTTGCTTCGACTTGCGACCGGAGCTTCGAGTTACGACAGGAAAAAAGATGGGGGAAAAGGCGGGGAATTTAAATTGCTAACCGTTGGTCGGCGAAGAGGCTGCTTCCTTGTAGCTCTTTCGCCCCAACGGTTAGAGAGTGTGCGTCGGAGGAGTCTTTGGACTGCCTGGTGCTGCTTTCTGTTTCTGAGTAAGTACATTTATAGGGTTTTGTAGGGTGAGTTTGGGCTGGGGGGGGGGGGTTATGTTTCTGTGCTGTGATTTTTTTTGGTGTGTTTGGTGTGTGTGTTTTTTTGGGGGGCCCAGTGCCTTCCGATGGGGCTTGCTGTGTTGTTGGGTTTTCTTTTTTTGTGTGTGATTTTTTTCCTCAGTCCCAGCGTGTTCCGATGGGGCTTGCATTTTTTGTTTTGTTTTTTGGTATGTTTGTTTTTCAACCCCAGTGTGTTCCGATGGGGCTTGCTCTGTTTTTGTGTGTGTGTGATTTTTCCCCCCCGGCCCCGACGTGTTCCGATGGGGCTTACATTGTTTTTTTTGTTTTTGGTGTGTTTGTTTTTCGACCCCAGTGTGTTCCGATGGGGCTTGCATTTTTTGTTTTGTTTTTTGGTGTGTTTGTTTTTCAACCCCAGTGTGTTCCGATGGGGCTTGCTCTGTTTTTGTGTGTGTGTGATTTTCCCCCCCCGGCCCCGACGTGTTCTGATGGGGCTTACATTGTTTTTTTTTGTTTTTGGTGATTTTTTTTCCCCGGCCCCGACAAGTTCCGATGGGGCTTGCAGTTTTTTGTTTTTTGTTTTTTTGTAATTTTTTCCCCAGCCAGAATGGATTAATCGCGTTCCAATACATTCCTATGGGAAATGGTGCTTCGACTTACGACCATTTCGAGTTACGACCATCATTCCGGAACGGATTAAGGTCGTAAGTCGAGGCACCACTGTATATAAAAATAAAGGGAAGAAAGTGGAAATGCAGCAATGTATGAAAGTCAAAGCACAATCTTAGATATTTCTAAGGAAAGTCTCACTGAGTTTGCTGTCTTAGTCCCGGGTTGAACGGCCAGCTAAGTCTTCAGTGTAATTGATTTGGCTACTTGCACAGAAATACATATGTCTTTGAAATGTCAATTAGCTTTAAGGAGCCAGAAACAAGAAATGCAGTTCTTGAGACATAAACTACGTACTTTTCTATGTTTTTTTTTTTTACAATTCAGATCCTTTTACCTCTCCAGGCAGAGCTAATAACTGAATAATTTCCTAGACAAAATCATGACAAAAGATGATCCACTTACAGAGCTGAAAATAAAATGATATGAGACCCTCACACAGGTTGCAGTGCATATGTTGTTGGGGATTCCAACATTTCCCAGAAAGCTCTCAGGTGTTTGTAATTGAGAAAACCAGTGATGGCAAATAAGCTTCTTGTCAAATAGGTATAGTACTGGGATGTGTTTCAGATAGTTTGGTGGGTGCAAAATGTATGGATGGCAGCCCAGAGGAAGTGATTGTGTGTTGTACAGTGTCCCTTGCCATCCTTGGGCATGAGATTCTGTGGCATCTGTGCAAGAGTTTGCCTCTGATCAGATCCTTAGCAGTTCTAGGCAGAATGGGAAGGGTCTTGGTCTGAAAGCAAGGAGGTAAAGGTAAAGGTAAAGGTTCCCCTTGACATTTAGTCCAGTCGTGTCCGACTCTAGGGTGCGGTGCTCATCCCCGTTTCCAAGCCGTAGAGCCAGCGTTTGTCCCATAGACAGTTTCTGTGGTTACGTGGCCAGCGTGACTAGACATGGAACGCCATTACCTTCCCACCGTGGTGGTACCTATTTATCTACTCGCATTTGCATGCTTTCGAACTGCTAGGTTGGCAGGAGCTGGGACAAGTGACGGGAGCTCACTCCGTCATGTGGATTCGATCTTACGACTGCTGGTCTTCTGACCTTGAAGCACAGAGGCTTCTGCGGTTTAACCCGCAGCGCCACCACGTCCCTGTGAAAGCAAGGAGAGCTGCTGCCATTTAATATTTACAGTTTTGATTAGACATGGGGTATTCGTATTTGTATCCTGGGGATACAAATATGAATAGCAACACCACATGTGCCACGGAGGCCCATTCTCTCCACCCAGAACCATCCAGTCCACTCACCGTTTGTAGCACAGTGCTCAGCTCCGTTGTTGTCATCATCGTGCCAATCGCAGTAAGGAGCCTGTCTGGGCTCTTCCCTTCCTCCCCGTGCAACTGACCACTGTGGTGCAGAGGCAGGATGGGAAGTCTCTCTGCACGTGGTTGGCTGTGCGGGGGAGTTGGGGAAGAGCCAGCCAGGCTTCTTCCACGATCGGCGTAATGACGATGTCAACGGGAGCCAAGCACTGTGTTGTGAACAGTGAGTGGACTGGCTGGTTCTTCGGGAAGGGAATGGGCCTCCATGGCACCTGCAGGGCCGCTATTCATATTCAGCCAGAGATACAAATACAAATAGCCCATGTCTAGTTCTGAGTTAGATGGCCCAACAGTCAGACTTAGCATAGACGTTTTCCTCTGTTCCTATGTAAAGTGAACCTTCTGAAAGTGGGATGTTTGAACATCACAGTGAAATAGAAACTTCCAATCAAATTTAAACTCTTTTATTTACAACCTTGTATGCTATCTGTAGTCTGAATGACTGGCAGGGACTTTTCAGCACTAACCAATCGTTCCTTCCAGCTTTTGAATTCAAAGAGAGCCTCTCGGCTGAGTGTTCTATTCCATTCTGGTCAATTGGTGGCAGTTTGTTGCTGTTGATCTGTTTGGTTGGTTGTGAGTATATGTGCAGTAAAAAAAAGCAGTATTCATAAGTCTGTAATTTCAAGAAAGTAAAGAAACATTTTAGTTATTTCTGCTACAAATGTCTTGAGACTTTAAGTGCCAGTTAATGAGAAAGGGCTTGATTCTGGGCAACCTGAAGCTATTCTCCTCTGTGGTTCTCTACTTCTACTGTGTAGCAAACAGAATTTTACTAGAACTTGGCAACATAAACCACTTCAAATCTTTCATAGTAGGTCTAAAATCCTGCTTAAGGATGGGCTCGTACTTGGGTACTCTCCAGAATCAGACCTAAAACTGCTCTCCTAACAGGACACACAAGCTGAAGACCTGGTATTTTCGGGGCAGAGTAGATGTAATATGTCAATAGGATCTTCCAATGTTTAGAAAGTGTTAATAGAAGTTATGGAGGAGATTAAATTAGGACTGGGATTGTTGCTTTGTTTTGATCTCTTTTGTACCACCTTCACTTTTTTGTGAAATTGCCTAATACGGGTGTCATACAATAGCAGATAGGTAAGGAGAGTTAAATGTGTGAAAAGGAATGTTAACCTCTTGTTCCCAGCATTGTGATCCCAATGAAACATCTTCTACTCTGTGGCTACTATTAGCAGTTTTAAATCTGCAGGAGTAGTTATTTATTCACTTCTAGTTGGAGCCTGTCATTTCTGTTGGTTTTGCTAGGGCCATTGCTTTGAAAATCACGCTTTGAAAAATATAATTAAAAGCCTATTTGTGCATAAGGATAAAAAGACAAAAATTCTTCCCATTTTGATTTATGCGCTCCAGTGTGAAATGTTTGATTAATGATAGTAGAACACTTTTTTTGTTTGCCTGCTTGGAGTTTTGGTCTATTGGGCATAACAGTAATTATAATTGCTAGCAAAGTATAAGCATAAAATCTTGGCAATTCAGACAGTTGACGGTAGTGTGTGCAAAGCAAATTTAAATAGACAATGTGTTATTTGTCTAGTTCAATAAATAAATAGATAAATAAGTAAATAAATAAATAAAATGCTTGTAACTACTTTCGTGTAAGAAACCTGCTCTGTGAAAATGACTGGAATTGGATTACTTATCTGTTATCTACCATTTCTGTTTTAATGTTACATTTAGTAAATTTGAAATCCATGTATCTAGCAGAATGGTTGCAATTGGTTTTTTTTTGGCACCATTTGATTTGGAAAACATGCATGCATGATTCAAGCTCCAGAAAGAAAACCCTTCTTGGTCTGCTGCTTGTATCCTTGTGGCGTGTTTCTGTCTTACTTGCCGTGCTTGTTCTGATTTCACGTATCAAGGGGGAATAAGAAGCGTGGTGCTGCATAATCAGTGCTGCAGTCCTCCTGCTGCTATTGCTAGTGACAGACTTCTATGCACTGCAGAGCTTTTGTATAGAAGAGCTGCCTGCTGGATCACCGTGTAGAACCCTCCCTCCTTGAATGAATGGAACTCAGTGAATTAATGGAAGGATCATTCAGCATTTCGTACTCCAGTTTACAGTAGGAAGTGGAGCAGATGGGTTTCTGCACCACCCAGGCCTGCTGTGCTGTAAGAAGAGCTTTTCAAAGGAGGCTGGGCAAATGACTGTAACTTGGAGAAGATCAGTGGCCGTTTTAAAAGCAGTGCAGTTTGTAACATCTGGAGAGTTTGTAAATCTTGATTGATTTTGAACAACTGGGATGATCAATATTATACTGTGTGACATTGGTTTTAACTGACTTAGCTACAGAAGTGGGGAAAGAGGGCTTTTTGACACAAGAAGCAAATAAAGCATGCCCATAAATATGCTTTAATTTGTCCATGATGTCAAAATAAGAATAGCTGACCATGATAAATTTACAAGTAGCTTTTGTCAGTAATCGCAGAGATAAATGATTTAAACTGAATATGCTGGATTTTTATCTTTTTAAAAATGTTTTAACTTTGTGGTTATGATTGGTATCTCTGTGTTAAACCTTTTTTCCTTTCAATTAATGACATGATTTCAGAGATAGTGATTTTATGACTGGCAGGAAAAGGCAGTTATATATGCCATAATGTTATGCCCTTGCATGAAATGGTATATTCCTATTATCTTAAATATAGTTGTATGATGTTCATTTAGTGAATATATTTCTGTATGACTCCATTTGTTCCACTCTATGAGTACTCTCTTTTGCTGATCTCTGGATCTGATGTGATCCAGCCACCTAAGTTTTGTGTTGAAAATCCAATGAAATGGGCACATTGTGTTGCTGAAAAGATTTATGTACTTATTTTGGCAGTTTGCATATTTTAAATTGCTGTAATCTTGCACGTTTTTTTATTAGAACTAGATTAATTGTTTTGCTGAATTAACTTCAAAGTAGGGCCCTAACTGGTTTAAGGCCCGTAATGTGAAGTTGCTATTTAAGAGTTAAAGCTGGCATGATAACTGTGCCCATTCGTCCGACATGAGACAACTTCTTGCTTCTCTCCTATGTGCCTGTGCTTAACGCTCACTTCAGCCCACCCTCCCATTCCTACACCTCGAGAGAGGAAGGACCATGACCTCTAGAGGTGTTCTTTTGGCTGCAAGTCCCAGAATTCTGCCTGGGGAGTTCTTGGAGAATTCTGGGAGGTACAGTCCAAAAGCACAAGTCTGCACGTGCCTAAAAATTAGAGTGCAGATTGGACAACTGGAGTTTATACAAACATTAGCATCTCTGAGTGTAAATGCCTATGTAGATATTATGATTAAATGTATGGATATTGCATGCACAGAACCTGCTGAAGTTGCAGTAGCCCTTCCACATGTATGAATGTGGAACTAACATCCTGAAGGAATGTCATATCATCTTCTCTAGCCTTGCAGTCCATATTCCTTGCATTCTCCCATTCTATATACTTTCATTTAAAAATAATTCCCAGTAATTTTTGTGTTAATTTTGTTCGAAGTGAGCATACTTTGGGCAGCAGCCTGAAAAATACCCAGAGGAATTATAAACACTTCAGTGGAAAATATAATCAGTGGAAAATCATGCTGTGAAAAAGAGCAAGTAATTGATGGCCAAAGGTCAGCCTAAATAAGATTAATAAAGCGGGTGGTGGTGGGTGGAGATGGGAAGTACAATGGTTCATTTTCTTATGCTGTTTCACAGATGGCAACATTTTTATAGCACACTGGCAGCGGAATTCATAGGATTAATTTGTAACCTGTTTCGTGTAAAAAAAAGCTGTTGTGTGCATAGAAAAAAATGGGTAAGAAACTTTGTCCCTACATTTTTTTTTCAAGTTGTTGCATTTTTCTGTTTTAAAAATGGAGAATAAGGAAGAATTATATGGTATAATAGGTGGTTAATGCAGTTTCTGTTTACAGGTTGATTGCATGAGTAACCACAGGTTGATTTGAGGAATGAAAGAGCAGGCATGTGCATGAACTTTGACTGCCCAGTGGATTTCTTTGCTTTTTAATATATCCAGGTTTGAGAGAGAAGTGAGATTTGTGATAGGAATGCAAAAAATATTTGAAGGGGTTGAATTGGAACTCCTGTTCATCAAGCACTGTCTTCATTTTCCCTACAAGTGCTAACAATTTTCACTCAGATGTAGGAAAAGACATCTAGAGCTTGGGACAGTCCAAGCTGAAGTTTTGATGGTCTATTTTCTATGAAATATGGCAGAAGGGATTTACATTAATGACGGAGTGGAGTTCAGAATTGGAAATATATTTTGGACATTGAGGTTCTTGGGTCGAAAGCTCCTGCATCAGTTTCAAATTGACCTCAGGCCTTCAGACTGTAGGCTGACCTGGATCTGTATATACATTTTATGCCCCTACAGTGAGGCATGCATGCTGTGTCTTTTTAGGCAGTAGCAAGAGCCGATGGCAGACACAAAGGCTTCTGGTCCAGAACCAATGCGAAGTATTTTCTTACCATGTGGGCATCCATTCAGAACCGACAATACCTTCTCTGTTTGTATTAAGCAGTGTGTTAAAAGTATAAAAATGCAGACAAAAACAGATTGAGAATATAATCTAAATAATAAATATGGCCGAGGGCTGGCTCAGCAGACTCTGGGCCAGCTGAAGTGATGTTGAATCTGATCCCCCGTCCCTGCCCCAGTCTAAGGATGTTGCATCACTGAAGACTACCCTGGCTCTGGCCTAATTGTGTGCCAGAATGCTGTCTGTGTCTCACAGCTAAAGAAGCCTTGGATCTGGTGTGACTCAGCTCCTTCTTTGTGCTTCCTCTTATCCACCCATTTTGGGGCTCTTTTGCCAACAGGTCTTAGCTGGCAAAGCAGTTGTGCTGGAAAATTGCTCTCCTGGCAGCTGTCTGAAATCAGGCAGCTGAAGATGGTTGTGTTGAAATGAGGGCATTTTTGCCTATTATAAATGCCCTATAGTGAGTATGTTTTTGAGGCAGGATTGCACTGTTGGTAAGAATGCAGTTAAATTAGAAAGAAAACAAGGATAATTTTAGGACTAGTGTACGTGCTGAATTTTGTGCGCCTCTGTGAAATGTAATTTATTGTCACAAGTTCCTGAACAGGAGCTAATCTTTACATAAAGCAGATGGTGTTGTGTATTGTAGACAATTCCGTGCCATTGGTGAAATTAAAAATGGATATGTTCCAGCATGTACTGAACACAAAAAGCTTTAAAGAATAATGCTTCACTTCAAACTCATGGGGAAAGGTATTCCACTATTCAGTTCAAAAAAAGAAGGCAATGTATGTTACTGGTTTACTGGTTCATCATTTACTGCCAGATGTTTTCATTCATATTCTGAAGTAACCTAAGAGTGAACCTTAATATTACAACATTATGTTGTTCTGGATGAGAAAAGTGTTTAAAGGTACTGATTTCAATTAGGCTCAAAATATCTCCCAATGCATTTTCTGTCTTATTCATATTGTCTATTCAAACAATGTATTTACGTGTCTAAGAAACAGTGACTGAAATCCTGTTGGCATAAGTTACACTGATAGGATTTCAGCCATAAGTATCTAAAAACAATCCTTATTTCAGATATTTTTCTATAATCCTTCTTCTTTCCTCCTTTCCTTTTAATTGATTTGATTCTAGTAAGTAAATTGTCTCTGTTAAAATACAACTGTGCAAAATATAGTTTCGCTGCACTTAGAGATTCGTTTCCCTGATTCTGGCTGCAGCTGTAGTCTCCTGGCACTATTTTTCTTTCTTTACTCTCCTGCCTCTTGGTTACATTTTCCTAAGCTGCTCATTAGTTGTGTTGGCTGCAGCAGTCTATACAAAGATGATGTTGATTAAAAAACAAACAAACAAACAAAAAACACACACCTAGGTTGCCACAGCTGAAGATGGGGGAAGAAAATAATGTAGGATGGCCTGTACTGGGGCCATGTAGGCAACAATATGGTAGCTCATCCGGATTCAAAACAGGCAAATAATGGAACCAAAGCAAAGCAAGGTAACTAGTTTTTCTGCTTTAACCTAAATAAATATATGAATCTGTTTTGTTTTGCTTCTCTAGCCAGTTCAAGGCTTTGACTATGCCAAGCAACATTTAGGCCAACAGGGAGCAGAAGATGAAGTTTTGCCTGTTACTCAAGAGACTGTTGTGTTGCCGCTTCCTGTGAGAGATGCTCCAGCTTCCCAGGAGAGGGATATTATTCAGGATGGAAGCATGGCTAAAACTGCCAAGTCCAATGACACAAGAAAGAGGTATGTATTGACAGTGGCAGGATGAGTTGAGCTTAGGTGATAGTTGCCTAATTTTGAAACTGCTGAGGAATGAATAAATATTTTGCTCTTGACATCTCCATGTTTACAGTGTTCACAGTGTTTTCATTCTGGTATTATCAGGAGAAAAAAGACTGCCTGGATTACCGTGATACAGTTCTGAAATGCATAGATTTTCTGAAGAAAATGTGACAAATGTATGCTCATTTGAAAGACATTCATTCTGTTCCAGATGGATTATAGCCCTTGTCTCTCCAGTCCAGGGGCTGGTTCATAGTTCTGAGATGTTTCTAGATCCAGTCACTGGAGGGCCAGACAGCTTCCACTGAACAGCCCATTCATCAGCTGCAATTCTGAGAGAAACCAGCCACAGTGGCTGCTGTTTTGATAACTTTAACTTTAGGCTATCAGGCAAAAACAAAACAAACAAAAAAGAAGACAACAAAACCATTGTGGCACCTTAAAGACTAACTCCAATATTTTATTGTGAGCTTCTGTGGACAAGTCCACTTCCTCAGACAGTTTTGTCTTCTTAATTTTTTCTTTTTCTTTTGTTTTTGCCTCATGTGCTAGCACAGACTAATGGGGCTACCTCTTCTAAAATTTAACTTTAGACTGTTACAATGCACGGTATACAGGGCTACAGTCACAGATTGCCTGAATGTTTCAATCATTTTAAAGTATTGTTGCTGTATTGCTGCTAATTTGCCAATTGGTATTAAGTCAAGCAAACATCTCTTCCTTAGCTAGACAACTAATCAATGAAAATCTTTCCATCAAAAGGGGTGTCCTCAGAATTATTATTTTAAAAATATATCCACTTGCCACCTCAGATACCAATGTTTCTCGGCTGCAGTCCTGTCGTTCACTGCTTACCTTAGGCTTACTGTGGAGAAAATGAATGATTTGGCAATATGGGAAGGAATGTGTTTCCTTTTTATGGTAACATAGTGCTCAGACAAGTCTTTATTTCAAGAAGCTTATAATTGAAATTTCAAAAAGGAGATGGGTAAAGAAATGGCAGACAAGTGGAAAACAATGTACATACTCTTGCTTTTATGCTTAGGGTTAGTTTCAGTACTGGTGGTGACCTGAGGGCAGCAATAGACTTCATAGGGAAGGCTAATTTAAGAATAATACCTAAAGTTTTGATAAATCACAAGGTAACAGTTCCTCAGTACTGATCAAAGACCTTAGGCAACTGCAGAGCTGTAGAAACTGATATTTCACTGTCAGCTGATGTCAGATCAGATAAAGTGATGGCTGAACCCTCCTCCTTAAGAGTCATATAGACCAGTGGTTCTTAACCTTGGGTTACTCAGGTGTTTTTGAACTGCAACTCCCAGAAACCACAGCCAGCACAGCTAGTGATAAAGGCTTCTGGGAGTTGCAGTCCAAAAACACCTGAGTAACCCAAGGTTAAGAACCACTGATATAGAACTCCAGGGAAAAATCAGAAGCCTGTGTTAATCACAGCTGGTATTATCCCCAAAAAAGGGTTAACTCCAGAATGAAACCAAGCAATCATTGACAATTATATCAAAATTCATCTGAGTGTCAAGGCATGTGTCTTTTCATTGTTGCAATAATTCCAGGCAACATCACCTTGTCTAATTCTACAAACTTTATTTATCTATGTTCCATAAACACAAAATACTTCAAAGTTGTTGTAAAGATACAAGTCTTATAGCTATGAAGAAAACTATAGGCACATATATTTAAAAAAATATATGAATGCTAAACTTAAATTGCAGGCAAATACTTAAGTTAGAATTCAATCCAAAATACAGGAGCAAAACTACAGTAAAGTATAAAAAATAATGTTTTAAGTTACATTCTAAAAATTTAAGTGCTTATAGTCTAAAAAGGCACATTTAAAAGCTGGGAATATATCTCTTAAAATGTCAAAGTTCTTAAGAATATTAAAGAAAATGACTTTCTTAGCATCTATGCATATTAAGTATACACACACACAAATTACATTAAGTGCTCACCCAGCCACACCAGTCTTGTGCCAATTTGCATCTATGGAAGGAAATCCTTGATGCTTGTTGTTAGTATCCGGAAATGAAGCTGCTGCACTGCTACATGATTGTTGCTTTTTGATGTTTGATGCCCAAAGAGGTGTGGAGTTGTAATGATGTGATGAATTCCTGAATGCCTGTGTGTATGTTATCTCCCTACATTTATAATTCGTTCAATTGTGTACTTTTTCCTTTCTACCTTTTGGGCCGGGCTTGCAGGTCCAAAAGCTTGGAAATCCAAGAAAAAAGTTTCAATAGGAAACGGTATTATTCCTGCACTTTCTGTAATGTCAAAGGTTTTGTAACTCGAAATCTGGCAATTTGACACCATGTTGATAACACTGTTGTTATGACTAAAATTTTACAGAGCTTGGAGGAATAAAGGCTGGTAACATAAAATATCTAGAACCCTCCAAACCTGGAGAACCAGAACATAATAATTTTAAAGAGTAGAAATTTTAAAATCTGTCTCCTTTGTTGATATTTAATTGTTGATATTTGCAAAACAAGTTCAACTGGCAGGATTGTTATGATACAGTGACCTTGCTCAGGTGGAGCTAACTAATTGGTTTGAAATTACTATAGTAAACTGTTATTTAAGCCTCAATTTTAGAAGCATTTTCATATTCAGGGCTACTTCTTTCTTAACTCCCTTAATTATTTTAGCACTTTATACACACCAAATTTCAAACCTTGACACTGGCACATTCTTTAATTATGAGGTTGAACTTACAAGATTCTTCCAAAATCACATGACAAGAATGGCTAAAATAGTGCCTAAGGGAAACAAGACTGATTGAGATGGCTGTCACTTGATGTATCTGATAATGAAGATATATACTAGAAATGGGGGTATTCGTATACGAATATCCCCTCACAGGTGGAGATAACGAGGGTCCGGCCCCATGGGGCTGGACTGTCCACTCATGGTTCTGCCACTGACGCGAGCTCAACGGAGCCTTTCTATCGCTCCGTTGTCCGCAATGGATTAGCCACTCTGCGACCTGGCAGAGAGGCTCGTCATCCCGCCTTCTGCCAGGACTGGCTAATCCATTGCGGACAATGGAGTGATAGGAAGGCTCTGTCGAGCTCGCGTCAGCGGCGGAATGGTGAGTGGACAGTCTGGCCCCATGGGGCTGGACCCTCGTTATCTCCACCTGTGAGGGGATATTCGTATATGAATACCTCCATCTCTAATATATACATCTTTCAGACATTGTGTTATAGTTGCCAGTAAACCATAATTCAGCATAGTGTGAATACCTTAGGCTTCTGAACTCTGACTTGGCTGATCTTTGGCACAACCATAAAGAAGAGACCTGAAATATTTGTTCCTGTTTTCAGCTAATCGTGATTTGTTGTTATGTTTGAATCCAAACAAATTGTGGTTAGTTTTAATTGTGTCAACTTCCTACCATGGTCCGGATTGCTTTAAGGAACTATACATTTTGCTCTTAGTAGTTTGCACAAACTGTGGTTAGATGAAAATAGAAGTGGATACGTGGAATCTCTTGGTGGGTTTGGATAATGAACCTGCTATAGTATTGTGACACTTTAGGCTAACATATTTTATTTGGCATAAGCTTCGTGGAGTGTAGCCCACTTCTTCAGACGCAGCCTGAAGAAGTCACCTACTGTCCGCAAAAGCTTGTGCAAAACAGAACTAGGTTGTCTTTATAGTGACCCAAGACTTTTTTTCTTCCAGTTTTGCTGCAGCCAACCAACAAAGTGATCCTTCTGGAAATTTCTTCTATACTCTGTTTGCTTTATTGTTTAAAAATGCAGATGCATATAATTTATACATGTTGTGTAGGTACACAGGCGTGTAAAATGTAAAGTAAATATATATTCATAATTGAATGGCTTTTATAAACTCAGTGATGAGAGAAATTCTTGCAAAGAATAAAAGAAGGAGTCCTCCCCCCATGTAGAGGCCATTAAACAGTTCCTTCAGAAATACAGCTGCAGAGTTATTCCATACATTAAAATATATGGAATATATCCGCAGCAACTTTTCAAAAATAATGTTGAGGCAAATGTTGTCAAAATTGTTTTATAGAAAAAATACCCAAACCCTTGCTCTTTTATCCTCTGTAAGATTTTCCTTTGTCATTATAAGTTTATTTTAAGGGGGGAGAGGGATTCAATTATGAATTTGCAGAGATCTCAGTTCTCAGCGCGCGTGCACACACACACACACACACACATTCATACATACACGCACGCAATATAGATTGCTCCTTGCTTTATTGTTTCTTTATTGCAACATATTTTAAATCTTTCATTCTTATATAAAAATCAGATGTGAAAAGTCAGTGATGCAAACCAAGCAAATGTGATAACCTTGAAATGAGGAATATGCAGGAGAAACTTACAGTCTTCTTCCTTGTTGCTATGGTTACTTGCAGCAGGTCGCCTAGTGAGAATGGTTCTGTCATCAGCAACGAATCAGGAAAGCCCAATTCAGGCAGAGGCTCTCCACAGAAAGTAATGGCACAGCAGAAAGTGACAAAAGAGGAGGGAAGAAAGAGAAATGGTGAGAAATGTTTCATGATGAGAAATCTACTATGTGCCTGCCATTTCTCCCATAGACATAGGATACTTCAAAAAATGCAATGTTGCAAGCCAATCTTTTTTTAAAAAAAGTATTATATCTAATAATCATTTCTGCATCTATTCTTCTGTGTAGCTGCATTGCCTTTTGTTCCATTGTCTTTATTCACTCTTTTTTTTGCTCTGTAAAGTAGTTCCCTTTGTCACTGAAGTCAATAGTTGAATAACATTTTGCAAACATTAGTTTATTCTTATAGTGCATTGAACAAACAGGACATAGTGTTTTGTAAACATGAACCTGAATTGTATCTGCAGCACACAAATCTTTGTTTCTACTTTGGTGTGGCTTTTAACTGGCCCAGACCCACTAATGTGGTTCAGTTAGACAAATTTGAGTGTGAAGAGGCACAATTTCCTTCTGAGCTTCAGTTTGCTCTTTGTTCATTTAGTACCCTCATTTTTGCACTAACTGCTATGGCTCTAACCTGCACATGTTCTTCTAACACACTGTATCCAGCTGCTGCATCCCTTTGTGATTTAATGAGAACTGGTGTTTCTTTCCAGCATTCTGAGGATGGTTCTCTTTCTTTAGATTTTGTTGTTTAGTTATCCTCAGTTGTAAATGTTTTACAGTGTAAATGGATGCATGAGACTGTGGTTTTATAACATCTTCTGCTATCTAATTACTGGTGAATGACTTGATCATAAAATTTTCAGTCCCTCTTAAAAATGCACGAAAAGGAAAGGGCTCACATTTATGCAAACGCAGCATCACTAAACATGACTACTTGCTTTACAAGCAGCATAAATACATTGTGGAAGGTTCATAACAAGTGATAGATGTTAAGGATCAGGATGTTTGGCCTCTATCCTCAAACCATTTGTTCTGGAATAAATCTATTTAGCTCTTGAATTACCCTCTGTGTTAAGTTGTCAAACACAGTAAAGCAAATATTGCAATATGCATAGATCCCTGGATTCGTAGGTTCAATAAAGTTTTCTGTTTGTAGGACTGATGTAAAAATCTGCATTATTTTACAGGATGTTGCTAACTGTATAGAGTAATAAACCTATAGTAGCAATTTTCTTAAAGTTCAGATGGTTGCTGATTTCAGAGTATGAAAAATCTGTTTAATTTTATACATATTATATTTGTATGCTTAAATTTCATCAAAAAATCATTTCTGGAAGCATTAAGCAGAAAATTATTTATCACCTATATGTGTGTATGAAAAAAAATTAAGGAATGTATGTTATTTTTTGTTTTGTTTGTTTTTCCTTTGACATTTAGGTTTTAAATCACAAAAAATTGTTAACAGATTTTCATTTCTAAATTAAAATTATATTAATATTTCATTTAAGCAAAAATGGGTACAGCTATAGTGGCTGTTGAACTAAATAATTCATTGTTAAGCTCATGTTGTTTTAAAAAAATCATTGTATTTGACAATGACTTGAGTCTAGTAATGTTGAGTTAATTGACTTCTGTTCTATTGATTTCTGTCAATCCAGTTATTATAAAAATTTTGCTAGGATGGTATGCCATGGTTGAAATCCTGTTGTGCAACTTTATGTCAAGTAAGGCTGATTATGTCAGCCTTATTTCACAAAAAGTAATGTCCGAGATTTCTGTGGGATCCTTTTTCATTGTGGGGAAGCTGGTAGGGCCATTTAATGGAGGAGGGGAGAGTTTTTTTTAATTTCCAAAGGTCACAGCTGGTGGGGTGTTAAATTTTTGGAAGTTAAAGACTTTCAAATTTTTGGAAGTTAAAGACTTTCCCTGTTCTGCTACCCCATGAAATTTTTAAAAATCTGCTGAGGCTGATGACATCATCAGCTTTATGCAGTACAAAGTTACACAACAGAATTTTAGCCATGATCTCCTTGGGTAGCATCCAATTAGTGTCCATTAACTGACAGAAAGATTCTATCAGTAGACTGGGAGGGGGTTTATTTCTAGTGTTTTGTCCCTAGTCCTTCTCTGACCCAGAAGGTTCCCCACTTATCTTCAGCAAATTTTGGGAGCTACAGAAGACTTCAGAGAAGAAAGGAAATAATTATATATCTCCCCCACTCTAGTTCTGTAGCCTTGTGGCACAGTGGCATGCAATATTGCAGGCAAAACTCTGCTCATGGTCAGTGTTAGGTACTAGTGGATTCTGACAGCTGGCTTTAGGTTGACTCATGCTTCCATCGAGGTCAGTAAAATGAGTGCCCAGCTGGGGGTGGGGGGGAAAGCAATTTGTAGCCTGTGTAATCAAAAAATTGTAAACTACCCATAGAATGCTTTAAGCATTATGGGGTGGTATATAAACAGCACACTTTGCTTTTTTGCTTTTGTTAATAATGTGCCATCAAGTCAGAACTTGAGGATATTTGATAGATAGACTGGGTAAGGCTTTAATACCCAGTGTGGTGCAGTGGATAGAGTGAAGGACTAGGACTTAGGAGGCATGGGTTCAAATCCCCTTTCGACCATGGAAACCCATTGGGGGTGTGGCAGTGGTAAAACCACTCTTTAAATATCTCCCTTACTTTGAAAGTCCTATTAGGGTTGCTATAAGTCAGTTCTGATGTGATGGCATCTAACACCAACAACAATGCATTAATATAGTGTTCAGAGTTAGATATTTTTTCTTGAGGAAAAAATTAGAGTCTGAACATTGGACTAACTGCCTTTGCTATTCACACTGGTTCATTTAGGGGCTCAAAGTTAGATTGGTTCGTTAGTCGTCATAGTAACAAACCAATTTTAGATTCTGTTCCTCTGACATTTAGTTAGATGGAATTGACAACATTCTGTGGTTATGTCTAAGAAATAAACTCTAATGTAACTCTTCGTAAAAGATTCCTTAGTTTAGGTATGCAGCTTCCTGTGTCAGCCCTCATGTCAATAAAAAAAGTAAACTAGTAGAAGCTGAAAGTCTTGACCAAAGGACTAAATACTTTGAGCAGATTGGCCTGCTATAGTCAGGATTGAGTGTTAGGATTCATAATAGTAAACAGATGTAAAATCTCTGTCTTTAAAAGCTTAATCATAGAAAGTAACTCTTGGTAGGACACTGAGAACAGAAACAGAAAGGGGTAATTCAGCTGACAGATTTCCTTCTCTCCAACAAATTCCTCCCTTGTTTCGCCAACAGCTTCATTTTCTAGAAGGTAGAAGAAACAACAAGGGGATCAGCTATTGTGGATTTGGTCCTTACCAAAAAAGGAAGAACGTGTCAGCAAGAAGGAGACAGTGGGAACTTTGGATGGACCTGATCTTGCCCTCTTGGGATTTGTTCTATTAAGGAAATAGAAAACTAACAGTAGTGTTAGTCTACATTCTGGACTTTTAAAGAAAATCTTCTTTCTATCAACTTAAGGGAAATAATAAGTAGGATTCCATGTTCAGAAATACTCAAAAAGAAAGGATTGGCAGGTTGGGAGTTTCTTAAAGGAAAGATACTGAAGGCACAAGCACAAAAAGTTCCTATGAGAAAGAATGGGTGACATCTGAAAAAACAGGGATGGCTGCATAAGGCACAATCAAGTAGCCAGTATTTCTGAGAAGAAGGTCTAGAGGGCTATAACTCAGATTGAACTCATACGTGGAAGAGAGGTTAGAAACAACAAAAAGGTTTTTTTCAGCTCTGCTGAGAGTAAGGGAAAGAACAAGAAAGAATGGATTGATCTGCCCTGTGGAGGGGATGGAGAAGTACTAATGGGTACAAGAGAACTAAAGGAACATTGAGATAGAATTATAATTCTTGGAGAGTAGGTGGGGTCCCTGAGGATTGGAGGTGATAAAATGACACCCCCATCTTCGAAAAGGAGAAAAAGGATTGTTACATCTGCTGATCAGTCAGTTTGACACTGATACCAAGAAAGCATCTAGAACAGATAATAAATAAACAGTAGGTCTGTAAACATATAGAAAATAATATGGTGATTACTAGCACTTTACCTGAGGCTTTTGACATGATCCTGTGTCATATCATTGTGGCCAAGCTGATAAAACTTTGGCTACATGAAGCTACTGTTAGGTGAATTTGTAGCTGGTTGATGGGTAGTACCCGAAGAGTACTCATCAACCATCCTTGGCATCCTGGAAAGAAGTGACAAGTCAGGTACTGTAGGGCCTGTCCTGGGCCCAGTATTGTTCACAATTTTGGATGAGGGTATGAAGGGCATCAGGGGTCACTGCACACAATAGACTAGCTAATGACATCCATTAATCACAGTAACAGATCATCTCCCCCTTATCACAACAATACACCCATAACAAAAAACACCCTGATCACCATAATCACCCAATCTCCTGAAAAGGACAAAAAGCTGATGCCACAGCTACAAATACTCAACTATCCCACACACTACACCAGAACACAGACAGAGTTCTAACTCCTGTCCTCTGAAGATGCCGGCCACAGAGACTGGCGAAACGTTAGGAAGAAAAACCTCCAGAACACGGCCAAACAGCCCAAAAAACCTACAACAACCATTGTATTCCGGCCGTGAAAGCCTTCGAGAATACATTTTTATTTCAATGGGTCTAGAGGAGTGGACTTGGAGGAACAGATTCAATTTGTAACAAAGGATATTTTGACCAATCATTAGGAAGAACATCTTGATAATAGGAGCTATTTGACAATAAGTGAACTAACTTGAGATGTGGTGGATTTTCCTTCACTGGCTGTGTCAAGAAACAGGAAAATGGGAGATGATAGTTTCAGTTGTCCTGTGAAATGCAGGCTTGTTAGCTTATGCCTGAGATGAGTAGGCCAGAAAAAAAGGGGGGAAATTGCCTGTTATCTGGGAGGTTTTGCCATCTGTCATCTTTCTGAAAAGGAATTTCCAAGGCCAAAACTCACTCCTGGTACAAGCTAATTAACAAAACTGGTTTCAGCTGAAGAGAAGGGAGGGGAAGAGAGTGACATTACTTTGGGAGAAATTACTCTCTTCTTTAAGAAGATTTGGTGCAACTTGAAATCTGATTGGTAAATTTCCTCAGAAGGCCTGGAAAGTGGAATGGTGGGTATAAAAATGTAAAGAGAGTTAGTTTAGTTTAGCTTAGTCTCTCTCAACTGAATGCTATGCTCACCTGCTGCTTTGTTACCCGTTTTGTACTATATACATGTTCTGGAACCATGCTGAAGTTCAACTTGGACGTATTAACTGCAAATAGTTAGCTTTCTTGTGGATATTGTTCTGGAATTGCCTCTTCCTCAAGATCTTTTGAATGCTTATTTGCCCCACAACTTTTTTGAATGCTTTTGGGATTTTTGGAACTACTTTTTGAACTGTCTGGAACATTATTCTTTTTTATTTTTACTTATTGTAATATCTTCAATAAAATAATAACATTTTACAGCAGTTTAGTTATCTTGGGAATAAAAGAGTGTTGCTGGTTCTAAGTAAAAGTCTTGCCTTTACCACCTACTGGGTGGTATTTTGGTATTCCTATCTAGCAGGGTTGGTATACAGGCTAAAACACTGAACCTTGTGAATTTTTGGTAACTCCATGAAGCACTGAGGAGTCAGTACCAGGCAGGAAGATTTCTCCCAGCCACCAGCACAGCCCTTCTAAAAATTACCCACACCAGGAAAGTCTGGGCAGTGTCGCTAAGTGGTTAGTGTGGGCCTTTCTGACCAGGCCATAATCTTGACAGGCAAGTTTTAAGCAGAAGTTGGATCACCACCTACCAGGGGTGCTTTAGTTCCTGCATTGCCAGTGGGTTGGATACAGTGACACTTGGTGTCCCTTCTAGCTGTGCAGTTCTATGATTATTTCAGATTTGTTTAGTTCAGGTTGTCTTTGTAGTCCTGGAGATCAGGCCAAGTTTACATAATTTATGGAGTCTTTGCATGGTAGAGGAGTAATGCATCGTTCTCTTTGGGGCCAGACAGATTACCTCATAAAAGAATTCGGCAGTCTATGCTGTTGCTTCTTTTCATGGAGATATCACTTCTATGGTTTCTCTGTCTCAAGCAAACGTATGGAACATCAACATTGCTGCAGCAACTTGGGTGTAGTGGAATCTGTACACTGTAACAATAAACTAAAATTGGAGGGGCAGAGGCTGTTTACAAAACCTTGATTTGTCACCTCCATTTTAGTGATGTTTGGTTGTTAAAGGTATAATGCCAGCTGAGGTAGCCCCTCTAATGTTATTAGAGTGTATAAATTGTTGGCTCCATGTGTATTCTGTTGCACTTGGAGGATTTTACATTGACATGTTCTGAGAGAAATATAATAGAAGAACACCTAAAAAGGGTGAAGTGGGTCATGTGTAAGATAATATAAAGTCATGTGTATGCTCTTTAGACTGTATGTGCACTGGAAAGTATTATGAACTATGCATGATTTATTATTGCAGTGTACTAAAAATCTGTGCTATCATAAACTTTAGAATTCAATGGATTTTTGTGTTATACTGTAATTTTATCTGAAGTGCTTGTATTTAGTAATTGGCAAAAATAAATCCTAACTGGGTTTATGTGTCCTCATGTTGGATCTTGGAAATATATGCTTTTAAAAATTACTAGTTGCAGAGTTATTTTTGTCACTTTAAAAATACATTGGATTCTAACCTCTGGTACAAAACATACCTTAGTCACCTGTATCAATGATAAAAAATAAACAAACATGCAGAGGATGGCATTTTAAAAACTTACCCATAGGTTTAAAGATAGATATAAAAAAGAATCCAGCAGTAAGTCACAACTAGAGTATGCCTGTTGAATCAGTGAGGTTTTGGTGAATCAACACCTATGTAAGTTCCATTGAGTCAATGGGCCTACTTTTGTCATGACATAACTAGATTTCAGCCCGTGTCCAGACTCCCATGCAAAGACTCCCTCCGAGCAATGACATCCAAAAACAAATCATAGTTTTTTTAAAAAAAGTGTACATGTTTATTCAGTTTTTGCCAGATTACCACTGTGCTGATGCTGTAGACTGCTTAAAGTATAATTAAGCCCTTGGTGGCAGCGTGGTTCCTTCATAGCTGAGACAGTGCCTTGTCAAATGCATGCAGAAGACATTTTAATGACGTCCAGCGGAGGATACTTTTTTCTTAGACTTTTTACCTCCATAAGAGATTTTGTAATAGACTACACCAGTTAAGACTGCACCAATCCACACTACTCAATCAAAACCCTTGCGACAACCTGAGGGGGAGTTGGTTTTGTGACCTTTGATTGAGCTAACATGGCTCTGCCGCTTTCAGCTTCAAGATGTTCAGGGCTGCTCTTTCAAGGTGGTGGGAAAAGCAGAATAATCATTGTATTTTGAATAATTGTATTTAAAATCTTGAATAATTGTATTTAAAATACTTCTTACCTCAGCCTTGTCCTGTCACAGAAGAACCACTTGCCCAATAGCTGCTTTGCCAATGCATTTATCCAGCTCAACATCTAGGGAGAGGGTGTCAGAGATCATTGAGCCAAGGTACACAAAATCATGAACAACCTCCAATTCTTGTGTGGAGATGGTAATGGAGGTGAGTCCACGCCCTGGCCCATGACTTGTGTTTTCTTCAGGCTGATTGTTAATCCAAAGTCTTGGCAGGCCTTGCTAAAACGATTCATGAGTTGTTGGAGGTCTTCAGCAGAATGGGCACCAACAGCTGCATCATCGGCGAAGAGGAAGTACTGCATGCATTTGAGCTGGACTTTGGTCTTCGCTCGCAATCTAGAGAGATTAAAGAGCTTTCCATCTGATCTAGTCCGGAGATAGACACCTTCTGTTGCAGTTCCAAAGGCCTGCTTCAGCACGACAGCAAAAAAGATCCCAAACAGGGTCGGCACGAGGACATAGCCCTGTTTCACTCCGCTTCGGATGTCAAAGGGATCTGATGTTGAGCCATCAAAAACTACAGTGCCCTTCATTTCCTCATGAAAGGACCTGATGATGTTAAGGAGTCGAGGTGGACATCCAATCTTGGGAAGTATTTTAAAAAGGCCGTCCCTGCTAACCAAATCAAAGGCCTTTGTAAGATCTATGAAGGCCACAAAGAGTGGCTGTTCCCTACATTTCTCCTGCAGCTGTTGGAGGGAGAATACCGTGTCAGTGGTAGATCTATTAGCTCGGAATCCACACTGTGATTCTGGATAGACTCTGTCTGCAAGCACCTGGAGTCTCTTCAGCACAACACGGGCAAGCAGCTTCCCTACAACGCTGAGAAGAGAGATCCCATGGTAGTTATTGCAGTCGCCCCTGTCGCCTTTGTTTTTATACAATGTGACGATGTTTGCATCCTTCATGTCCTGTAGTACTCCACCTTCCCTCCAGCAAAGACAGAAGATTTCATACAGCTCGGTGGTGATGATCTCTTTACAGCACTTCAGCACTTCAACAGGGATGTTATCCTTCCCAGGTGCCTTGCCAGAGGCGAGGGAATCCAAGACCGCTTTTATTTCTGCTAAAGTTGGTTTGCTGTCCAACTCTTCCAAGACAGGCAGGCACTTGATGTTATTTAATGCCTCTTCAGTTACTGCATTCTCTCTGGAATATAGCTCAGAGTAGTGCTGCACCCAGCAATCCATCTGCTGTGCTCGGTCCTGGGTGATCACGCCTGTAGCAGACTTCAAGGGAGCAGATTTCTTCTGTATTGGACCTAAAGCCTGCTTGATACCGTCATACATTCCTTTGATGTTACCTGTGTCCCCTTCTATCTGTATCTGAGAGCAGAGCTGAAGGCAATAATCGTTGGAACATCTCCTGGCAGTCTGTTGGACTTTGCTATGAGCAAGTCGAAGAGCCTGCAAGTTGTCCTCACTAGGAGAGGCTTTGTATGCTGCTAGAGCTCTCCTCTTATCCTTGATGGCTGGCATCAACTCCTCCGAATAGGCTTCAAACCAGTCTGCCGTCTTTTTGGTCTTCTTGCCAAATGTGGACAGGGCGGTGTTATGAACAGTGTTCTTGAAATGTTCCCATCATTCAGGTGCATTTGCATCAGCCGGGCCTGGAAGGGTTTCCTCAAGCGCTTGGGCAAATTCCTCCACTTTTCTTTGATCGCGAGTCTTGCTGATATCAATACGTGGTCTTCCTTCCTTTTTTGTTTGATACAATCTCTTTGTTCGCAGTTTTACTCTACTTCACACCAGGGAGTGATCAGTATCGCAATCAGCACTCTGGTAACTGCGTGTGATCGTAATACTAGGAAGGCTAGAAGGTCTAGTGAGGATCAAATCGAGCTGATGCCAATGCTTCGATCTTGGATGTCTCCAAGAGACTCTGTGTTGAAGCTTCATATTAAAGAACGTGGCCATTTTCATTCATCTTTCCAATGCCAAACCAGCCTAGACAAGTGGGCCAAGAATTGTGATCAGCACCAACTCTAGCGTTAAAGTCTCCGAGAATGAACAGTGGCTCTCTCTCGGAGATTTTTTTGATAGTGGCTGCTAGATCGTCGTAGAATTTGTCTTTGACTTCTGTTGTGGACGACAGTGTTGGTGCATATGCACTAATGAGGGTGACCAGTCCCGCTGATGAGTGGAGCTGCAGAGACAGGATTCTTTCACTCCCCACAGTAGGTGGAACAATGGATCTCAGCAGAGTATTTCTGACCGCAAAGCCAACACCATGTTCCCTGGTCTCATTCAATGGTTTTCCCTGCCAGAAGAATGAGAAGTTTTTTTCCTTGACAGATCCCATGTCTGGCAATCTCGTCTCTTGCAAGGCAACAGTGTCCATCTGCAGTCTACTCAGTTCCATGTCGATGACAGCTGTCTTGTGCACGTCGTCTATTTCCTGCAGGTTGTCAGAAAGGCCAGGGATCATTGTCCGAACATTCCAGGTGCCCAGCTTTAGGGCAGAAGTTTTCTTATGATTGTTGCATGGTGCAGGGTTATCGATCTGCTTGTTGGCTTTCACCCTAAACCCCACGAACCCCGTGAGGTTAACAGACCATGGTGAGGCAGCACCTTACTGGCTGGGGGCTGCCCAGCTTAAGGCGGTTGGTAGCTACCTAGTCAGGTGCAATGACCTCTCCCACCATCGGAAGTAGCCCCTGGCGTCAGGCTCTACGCCAATCGAGCAAAGACTTATAACCGGTAACTGCTACTTCCCGTATTGTTTCGACACTGTATGCGAAGCTGGAGTGTCCTCCCCAGAGCACAAAGCCTGGGTAAAATAATATGGAGGATAGGCTGTTACCCAAGCAGCAAATCCCCCCTCTCCACGTTGCTGAAATAGTCCAATGGAAAGGCAAGAGCCAATACAACTGGTTCCAGCGACTTCACAGGAGCTGCCAGAATGACATGAACTGCCTCCGGGACTCTGGCTCCAGATTTTGCCTCGAGGTTAACTCCTGAAGCCTTTTCCATCAGTGGATATAGCCACAAGGCAGTGGAGCTTTGAAATCGGAGTTTTCCTTCTCCTAGATGGGCTGCCTTCCAAGGCTGACGAGCCCCACCTACCCGGCCTGCTCCCTGATAGTGCGGAGATTAGAACACAGGCCTCCAGCTGCCGGACCTTGTCTTCCAAGAGGACCACCAGCTGACACTTAGAGCATTTCTACCCAGGCACCTCCTGCCTCAGCTCCTCTTCAGGAAAAGATGCTACACATAGTGCTTGCTATCATCCATGGTTTTCAGCATCTGTTGAGGGGCTTGGAACCAATCCCCTGCGGCTATGGGGGTCCTGCTGTACCTTCTAGAATCAAACTGGGACCATTTTGAGAATAAAGATGACAGCAAAAGACATCAGATAATTATCTACTAATGATTAAGTATGTAATCCTGTATATACTAGTTGGAAAATAAATCTTGCTGAAGTTAATATGACCTACTTGGCATGATGAAAATTATGGATAAATATAAATAAATTGTTATTAGTTACATTGCAAAAAAAAGTAGTTATGTTAAAATGGTCATGTAACTTACTTGTCCTTTTGTTACTGGAAGAAGGAAGTAATTAAAAGCAACTTGTTATCGAGGTCTTGTAGCTTCAAAGCTTTGTCTTACCCTTTCAGTACCTTCCCCCCCCCCAGTGGATTCTTGTTCATCAGCTGCATATGTTCATATGGGAAGAGCAAAGCCCACCTTGTTGGGAGAGGCCCTTGGTCTCTCCCAACAGATTGGTGCCTACAGTTCCTGTGGTCCTGAGTCCTAGCCCAAGAGATCGGCAAATACACTTGAGAGTTTGATTGTCTTTCTAGCTTCGCGGTCTTCTCTCCCAAGTGGAACTGATACCCTCTGCCTCAAAATGTTTTTTTTTTTTTTAAAGCGAAAGCGGGCTGGGGTGGGTGGCATGAGACTGTAATCTCAAGAGGTCCTGAGTTTTTAGAAACATCATTAATCTCAGCTGCACAAGAGTACCAGTGCAAATATGCAGAATATTTCACCAAATTCTAGTTTCTATAGTAACCGCATTTTATTTCTTCCCTTTCCAAAAAAGGCTAATAGGCACTTAGTATGCCTAAGCTTTGGGAAGAGTGATGGGATGCAATGAACATAAAAGGACACTGCTGAGCTGTGTACAGTCAAAAAGTATAACCACAACCTTGGCCGAAGGTTGTTCCTCCTGATCCCTTTGGAACCTTACTTAGAGAAAGCCCAAATGCTCAGAGAGATCTTTCCCTCCGCTGAAATAAGTGTTGCCTTTTTATTTGAGAGCTTTTCAACTTATTTATGACTTAGTGGTGATGGGGATGGAGAATACAGAAATCAGATTCTGCTGGCCACTCTTTATGTGGTGCCAGGGCGAAAGCAATAGATGAGAGCGAATATAAAACTGCCCACCGTGCTTGCTTACAGTTCATTGCCTACCTAAAACGACAGCTTGGGTTTGCCAGCATTTTTGAACCACATCTTGATTTTATTGTTCATGTGTCAGTGAGATGAAACACAAGACTTGAATTCAGTTTTGTAATTTAAGTGACATTTACCAAACCAATGTTCCGGTTGGAGAGAGAGAAATTCAGCCTCTGGTTTTCTTGTATCCAACATCTTCTTGTCTTTACATAACATTATTATGGTGAGCATTTTTTAAATGAAATGTTAGTTTTAACTCTTTAATATAACTGTGAACATCTTTTTTTTTCTTTAATGGCCCTGAACATTTGTACTGATATGTGAAACATAAGTGATCTAAATCAGAATTTAAGTGTGGAGCACTAACTGGATATAGGGAGTGTACTTGCTTGTTTTTTATATGGTGATTGCATCAGGTCATTTTACACTTGGACCCCAAAGAACTGCTGTCATTATATGCCATCAGTTTGCCTCCCAGTATTATACAACTTATGTACGTATGCAAGAGGATTTCAGCTAGTATGTCTTTATGAATATTCACACATGTGCAAACACAAAATAGTCTTCTTTTGTAATTTTAGAAGTGATCCTGTGAGGTGCTAGTCCCCCTCTATTCAGCACTGGTTAGGCCTCACCTTGAGTATTGTGTCCAGTTCTGGACACCACACTTCAAGAAGGATGCTAACAAATTGGAACAAGTTCAGAGGAGGGCAACAGGGATGATCAGGGGGCTGGAATTGGGCATGTTTAGCCTTGAGAAAAGAAGACTGAGGGGTGATATGATAGCACTTTTCAAATATTTGAAAGGCTGTCATACAGAGGAGAGGCAAGATCTGTTCTTGATCACCCCAGAGTGCAGGACACGCAACAATGGGCTCAAGTTAAAGGAAGCCAGATTTTGGTTGAATATCAGGAAAACTTCCTAACTGTTAGAGCAGTATGACAGTGAAACCAGTTCCCTCGGGAGTTGGTGAGTGCTCCAACACTGGAGGCATTCAATAAAAACTTAGATAATCACCTGGCAGATATGCTTTGATTGTATTCCTGCACTGAGCAGGGGGTTGGACTTGATGGCCTCGTAGGCCCCTTCCAACTTCTCTTTTCTATGATTCTATTCTATTATCTGCACTAACAGGGGAAAAAATAATAATAAGGAGAATAAAAATAAAAATTGAAGATAAAAACGTTGTGGCACCTTAAAGACAAACTGCTAAAATTTAATGTGAGCTTCCGTGGACAAGTCCACTTAGTCTTTAAGGTGCCACAATGTTTTTGTCTTCTTTTTTTAAAAAAACTTTGCTTTTTGCCTGATATGCTCTTTTTGTAGTGCAATTTTTAAAACATGTTTTTTGCCTTCAAATGTTTTTATGCATTATGTATTATGACAGAAGTAGAACTGGTTTGGCTTGTGGACTGTCTGCAGGGCAGACAGTCCACAAGCCTTTTGGGTAATGCTGGGAGCTTCCACAATTTACCCTCTCCATGCATTGGGATAAAGAAGCTCAGCTCTAGAAGCATGCTGTTAGTTCAATATGCAGAGCATAGCATCCTGAATGTGGGTGATCATAACTGATGCCATTGTTTACCTGTTTTATTTATCTGTTCATGTAATCTTTTTCCTCTTTCCCCAAAATGCCACAGGCAGCTGATAATATCCATTGTTAATAATGTAACAACAACAATAAGATGAAAGAGGGAAACTTCAGGGTGAAACTGGCTTATTATGAGTCCTACATAAATTGCCTCTGTTGGGCTGAGTTTTCTATTTGTAAAGTGAAACGAATAATAAGGGTCAACATTAAAGAGTGCTAGCACAGTTGGCTCCAGTTGGGACCCTTGAATTTTCCATTGAAACTGGTATTGTCAACCCTAGTAACCATTGTAGTATTCCAAAAAGGATAACCTTTTACGTTGCAGGCATTTGCCTGGCAGAGCTGTAAGGCTGTTATAAAGCCAAGTGATTTCTTGGATCTAATGTAATGGATTTCTTCCATTAGTCCCAGTAGACGTCAGTCACCTTCTTATTAATAGAAGAACTTTCCATTATGGAATTGAAGTTGTTCTAGAAGATGAATACTTGTTTAAGTCATGATGACGACGATAATGGTTATTTTATATAGTGTCTACCTCTCAGTGCTACAGACAGTTGGATTAAAATAGAACCAATCTTGAGGTTTACAGGCTGAAATTATGGTTAAAACTCAGTGGAGAGAAAGTAAACAAAGATAAAAATAAATGAAAACAAAATCCAAGTGCATCTACCACCATTATTTTAAAATAAAGTTATTGTCACGATCCCCATGTGACCCCTGCTTGTTTCACCAAACTAGGAGCTCATGCTACGTGCCCCTCAGCTGCCACCAGTTGATTACATCAACATTACCTATTATTAATAATCGAGGTCCAGGCCATATGTCATTTTAAAAGAACCAAATAGAAATTGTTTATTGTTACAGATGTAGATACTTCAAGCAATGTTGTTACCTCTTAACAACAGCCTTCTTCATCCACTCTCAACCACTGCTTTCCTGCACAAACTCCAAAACCCACACCAAACTCTTAAACTCTCTCTCAAAACTCTCTATCTCTCTATCTAAACTCCCCCTCCTCCTGCTGAGTCTCTTACATCTCGTGACTCCGCCCCTCCAGCACTCCCATTGGTTTATGCAGATAGCATATGAATATTCATGACCTGGATGGACGCCACAGTTATTTTTAAAATAACCCCCAAAAATGAATTGAGAAGACACTGGGCAAAAGCTGGTATTATGAGGGTGAATCTCTGTTCACATAATGGGATTCCCTCTATCTCCTCCAGGATCTTGGTTCTCACAAATGCTTTGGTACTTGCAGAAAATGGAATTTGATGCAGAGGTTTTGTGTCTTGCTTAATGCTCATGTTGTAAGTTTATCTCATAAAAGCATCCAACACCACAGTTAAGATAAAACTAGATCACAGAAGTGATGGGGTAGAGACGTCCCATGAACATCTGATTCGGGTTGAAGAAATTTACAGTGGCAATCAGAATCAAATAGAAGCTGCAGATTTGACAGGAATCGAGGAATCTGTGAACCTCTATTTTTTATACTCCAGTAGTTCTCAGATAAGGGAAAGGACAGCTTTTGTGCAGATAGGAAGATATACATGCTAAAAAAATTGATCAAGCATCCCTTTTTTTAATTTGCATTGATAGCAGCAGATGCAAATCACCATTTTTCCAATCTGAGAATTATACTTTATATCAATGGTACGGGGTTTGATGCAAATGGTCATGCTGCTCTGCTAATTGTGACAACATTCTCATCATGGAACTTATTATTTTATATTTTGTGAACTTCATATTTTGCTAAAAGTAAGTTTAAGAGAAGGAAAGAAAGGTTAAGTAGATTGAAAAGAAGCATCCTCCCTCTTTGTAGGACATTGTTGAGAAAGGGTAACATATGAGATCATTAATCTAATATATGATGGAAAATGCAGATCAGGAAACTGATTTTTATTCACAGTTTTGCAAACTTGAAGGAAATTATTTAGTAGAAGCCTTATATGGCCTTTGTACTTCTGAGCAATTTAGATAATTATTCATCTCAGCCTATTATACATACTCAAGGGTACTTGAGAGTCCAATTTTTAAAAAATTCTGTAAAATGACGTCTTTCTGAACATCTAGTATTATAATGGTTTAAACGTTCTAATTCATTCCTTTGTGCTGTGTATTCAGTCTATGCCACAATTCTTACAATAATTAAAAAATAATACATTCACAGAGGAAGTACATTTCCAATACACTCTGTAAACTGCTATGAGAGAGTAATTTATTCTTGTGTCATACTGGAAATAAGGCAAATATCACTCAGTTTCATAGTGGCATTAAACTAGTTTGATAGGATCTCTTCTGAATTTGGTATTTTTGTCTCTTTCTTCTCTTTCTTCTGTAACCATTGAAAATAAGTAGGAGACAGATTTATGTTTCCAAATAAATTAAAGGAGGCCTTTTCACAAAGTAACCCTGAGAAGAGTATTTGAAATAGATCGCTAATTTAAAGGAGCATAATGAAAGCTTTGAAACATTTTTCTTGCTCAGGTACTTGAGCCTAAATAATATGCTCCTTTTAAACTGTATATGATCATTGGATCTGCTGTTTTATAAGGAGCGGATAAAAGTACTAGATGATTAACTGTTGCTTATATGTGTGTTTATGGGATGATCCACTCCCAACCCAAAGGGTGGTGGTCACCTGATATTAGGTGTTGTCAGCCAAAAGCTTCTTCCCTATTTCTGCTGCTTTCCTTGCTTCTTAGACAAGCAAGACTTCAAAAGAGATTACGCAAGTGGATAGAGAGAGACATCACTTCTGATATTGTACGCATTACTTCTGCCTGACCACTGCCTCTGGTCAAACAGGCTTCTGAATCAACATAGAATCTTTTTCCATTTCTAATTTTTTTATTCTTTTCAATTGGGGTAGGATTATGGGGAAGGGAATTTAGGGTTAGGGTGGTAGGTATGGATAGAAAAAGGGTAAAATTCCAGAGAGTGAGATAGTACATTTACATCAACTTGTACAATTATACTACAAAGAGAGGTTAAAAAACCCCCAGCAAATGTTCCCAGTATTACTATAGTTACTAATCTATCTATTCCCTAATTGGACCTTCACGTTCTTCTTTAATCTATGCTTTCCAGGCTATCTTTCAAGTCTAATTATGAAATTATTCCCTATATATCCACCAAACATAATAAAAGTCTCCTGTGTTTTACGTTTCCCACACCATTTAAAAGCATTTTTGTACATTAAAAAAAAATTGTTGCCATTGTGTATCATCAGTAAATCATATATCATCTGTAAAACATCTGCATTTTCTTTAATTACTTATTTTTAAACATTAATATTCTTCTACCATTTTATACCCATTATATCCTACAGTCTTTAAACATTTTTTTCATTTAGTCCATCTTTATTGTTGAGGTTTTCTTTCCTCCTCCTGGATCTTCTTGTTTCTATAGTGTGCTTTCCGTTAGAGCTTCTCGCTTGCTCCTCTGCTCTAGTCAAGCTTCTTTCTGCTTCTGATCCTGATGATCCACTTGATTTCTCCTTTTCTTATTTCTCATCTGCTTTTTTCTCCTCTTTTCTGCCCAGCCACCTCTTTGTTTTCATAAAATATTCTGCCTTCATTTTTGAGTTAATATAATAACTCTACTCCTGAAATTCAAAGAGGACACCTTCAGGCACCAACCACTTATATATAATTGAGTTTGTTCTCAAGAGGGATGTCCACATATTGTCTCCTTTTCTGTCTTATTTGCCATGGAATGTTTCAAGATCTTAATTTCTTTATTTTTTTCTATTTCTATTAGGTTCCTTGCCTTGGATATTTCTTAAAACTTTATCTCGAAAGATCTTTCTCATAAATTTAACATGAATTTTTCTAGGCAGATTTTTATTCCTGGTATATGCTGTATTAATTCTTCGTGCTGTGTCTATATTTTGTTGAACATCCTCTGGTCGCATTTCCATGAGTGATGCTAAATAAGTAGTAATCACTTGCGCTGTATCTTCTCTTTTTTGTTCTGGTAGATTCTGGAATC
Source organism: Intellagama lesueurii (assembly GCA_037013535.1). NCBI lineage: Eukaryota > Metazoa > Chordata > Lepidosauria > Squamata > Agamidae > Intellagama > Intellagama lesueurii. The sequence continues at coordinate 87,014,778 of JBAJHW010000001.1, forward strand.
TAAGTATGCCATTGGCTCTTTCCATTTGTAGATTTAACAGAGTAATTTCATCTTGCTTGCTTTCCTGTTTTAGCTCTCCCATCTCTGCATTCAAGGCCTCCAGTCTCCCTTCTGCTCTTTTTGATGTCTCCGCTATTCTAGCTATTTCTTTTTTATTTTCTGTAATTTGATTTTTAATATCAGTCATTTGCATCCCTAAGTCTTTCATTTGTACACATAGCTGAGCCGTCCCTCCTTGTAGTTGCTGTAGCCCTGTTGCTGACATCTCTTGAATACTCTGTTGCCAGTCCTTAAATGACTCTTGCCCCAATATTCCACTGAGGTTTTGTGCCAATGAGCCTCTTTGAGTTCTCTCTTTTCCACCTTTTGTCACCATATTGATTTCCCCCCCTTCTTCTTAAATTAAGTAAATAAGGGATGCTGTTTAAGTCTTCTGTCAGCAACTTTTCTTTTTCTTTAAGGAGTGCTGTTTAAATCTTCTGTCAGCAGATGTCGCTGTAACCTTACTTTTCTTTCTTATTTACATGTCCGATCCAAGAGGGGAGGGGAGCTTCCCTCCAGGTAGAAAGTTCTCACAGTTGCTAAGTGTAGGTGATCACAGAACAAAGAAAGGCTAATGATGTGGGTGATCACAGAACAATAGGAAGGCAATTAGCCTCAGAGAAAGTACAAAGAGTCGACTAGAGATGTCCGAGCCAGCGGAGCCTCAAGCAACACCTTGAGAACTCTTTTTATTAATACAGCAAGAGTTACATCGTATGTTGTGAGAATTCAGATAGGACACTAGTTACCTAATCGCCACTAGGATTGGCCAGAGAACCCTTTGATCTAATTCTCTAACTCTAAGCAGAAAGGCAGAATGAGAGGTCACCCCGCCCTCTGGGAGCTGCTGCTTCTCTGCCAGGAGTGTTTGCATTCACTGAAACAGATAACAGCTAACAGCCTTGGGCAGGATTTTCCCACAGCCAAGTCACAACAATAAAAATTTAAAGGATCCACAATGCTTTGAAGTAAATAGGATTTGATATTAATATTTCAGATAGCCATGGGAGTGAGACTTTTATCTTAGATTGATCTCCTTTTGTGACAAAGTAGTTTTCTCCCCTTTCTCCCGTTTTCTCCTCTCTCTTCTTCTCCCGATCCAAGCTAACGGGGGGGGGGGGGGTTCTACCATGACAGCAAGATTTTTTAAAAAGGTAAAGTCCATTTTGCTGACTCTTTATATCTATCTCTTTTCTGTGTAGTTATTTGGGTCCATGGAGAGTATTCTTACATGAACAAATATTTTAACTTACTCAGAGTCTCTGGTTGAGATATTTCCAACATCCTTTTGCACTCTCTCACTCTCTGCTTGAGGTGTTCCCAGCTCTTTGCCGAGATGTTCCTCTTCAGTCCATGTACTCAGATGTGACTTCGGAGGGGGAACCAGCCTTTGCTGATCCCATTTCCCCCTTTTGTCATCTCTGCTGCTTCAGATGCCGCTTCTCCTAGTGGCGTCCTTCCCCCCTCCCCGGTTTTGGGGGGCGGAACTGAGGGGTCCCAGTCAGTTTCAGGAGCTTGCCTGAAACCCAACCGGTTCATGCCGCAACGAAACCCGCCTCTCTGAATCAAGATAGAATCTTGACAGAAATGAAAGTGAGATACCTGTTTACATTACAAACAGTGATCCTTCTTCTGATTACTTTGGGGTCAGGGTGCCACTTCTGTCATTGATGTGCTAAATGCTTGTTTTGGGAAAGGAGTTGTGTGGAAAAATAAGAAAATGCATAGATGGTTGTCTACTGTTTTATTTCTAACTTGCCCTTCCTTCTTGGGGTATGGAATGTTTTGTCCCTACTAACTGTGCAAAAGACCAAAAAATTTTTTTGATGCCATTTGTTTCACATCTGGCCTAATATGTTCCTTTCCTGTAATTCATCATGGCTCCACCTTGCCATCTTGTTTTTTTTTTTTTTAATCTTCTAAAGCATGGAAGGAGAATAACACCCACAGTACGTAGTTATTCTTTTTCTGAAATCTAGCTGCACCATTTCAAGTTGAAAGAGGAATCGGCTTTCTACTATAGATAAATGAATCAGTTGCATGCAGTCATTCATTTTCATTTTCCTCTCACTGATACAGCGTTAAAATGCCAGATCGGTAAACTAACTTGATCTTAACTTGTTTCAGTGGCCATCAGTGATGAAGAGGAGGGAGGCATGCTCTTTGATAATGTTGCTAAATCTGCCATTGATCCCTTCGACACATCTTCTGGATCTGTACAATTGATTGCCATAAAGCCTGTAGCTTTGCCTTCTGCACACCCAACCTCAGACAGGAGTCAGGAAACTGCTGTTCTTAATGGGGAGGTAAGAATGTATTCCATAATCCATTTTGTGTGATCATCTGTGCATTACTTAGAACAAGCTTCCATGTGACAAGAATGTGAGGCACCTGGCTGAGCACAGAAGCGGACAAGCTTCAGCTGTAGATGCTAAAAGCTCTGTCCTCATGCTCTGTGGAGGCAGGAGAGGGAGATACACACACCCCTGCCAATTTATTTTCTTCTGTTGTTTCTGAATATGTGTGAAAGAAATGTAAAATGGAGAAAATGAACTTTTCTTGAAGAGAATCTCCTCAAGAGTACTTTTTATTTCTCCCCCCACCCCCGTGCAAAGATCACCCATTGTCATAACATTTCTACTAAAGGGAGGCTATAGCCACAAGGTGTTCCCTTAATCAGATGATTCCATTCAAACAACAGTTTAAACACAGGGATTCGAAGGAAGGGGCTGTTTCAGCCACTGGCTAAATTTCAGTTTGGGAAGACCCCTGGTGTTGTATTGTAGCAGAGGGTGGTGGCCAAAGATACAGACTGGACAGAGGCAAAGTGAAATGGATAGGGCCAAATGCAATTCTTATTAATTTCAACACTTTTCTAACTGAGCTAAGCAATGACAGATCCTGTGAGATGCACAGGTGCATGAAATATCTCCTGGTGTGATTACAAATTGCATAGCTTGGTGCTCTTCAAGGTTACATAAAAGTTAAATATTTTTCAATATTCTATGTTTGTTTGGAAATAAAAGCTAGAGAACGTGTATCTGAATGGGGAAACTATAGGATTCTTCTCCCCATGTAGGTTGAAGTAAAAAAACCAGTTCTCTGAAAAACCCAGTATCCTTCTGGCTTCCTGAATACTGCACAATTATACCTTCCAATGGATTAGTCTGGATATTCATCAAGTTAACTCTCAGGCATTTACCTCAAAAACTCCAGAGAGAATTCAGTTGTGCTTATACAAGCAATTCCACTTAATGCAAGGATGACCCCCCCTGTTATTCTTCTGTTACATCTGAGACAATGGTGGGCTATATTAGGGCAAGCAACTGAAACTGAATCCTGTTAAGACACAGAGTGCAACTACATTGGCAAACTGAATTAGAGTGATTTTACTTTCCTGTGGTTTGATTAGCAGTCTATTTTTTGGTTGTATTTGGTTTAGGTGATCGCATGAAGACCATGGATTGTTTGGGTGCCAGTGTCCACACTGGCCCTCAGTATGATGCAGTTTGATGCACACCGACAGACCGTGGCTGCCTTTCTTTTGATACTACCCACCTGATAATCCTTGGCTCGCCTTTCTTATCTTTCAGTGTACAGTACTTTTGCCAGTATATTTAGAGATACTGCTTTCTTCTTACTGGTGTTCTTTTTTTAATTTCTCTGTTACTGCGAGGAGGGAAGGCACTTACATCTCCAATTTGCATAAGCCCTACTAAGCTCTGGATAGTAGAATGAGTGTAAGGAACAATTCATGCAAGGCTAGCTTCCATCCTATTCAACAAATTAGGAAAAAATGTGCAGCTTGTGGTTTCCTATTATGAGGAACTAGTGTTGCACTGTGATCGTATATGACTTCATGTCTATGACATTATGTTTCAAAACTGAGTAAACTGCTAACATGATTTGAAAAAGCGAGCTGAGAATTGAATGTAAGAGGTCTGTCCAATTTCCTTGTTGCTTTAGTGTAGATTTTGTTAGAAACTTCTGATGTACCTGAGTTGTCCATCCAGCAAGATCCAGATAAAGGAGAAAAGGGAATTACACAAGATCACACAGGGGGTTGTCCCATTTCTATTAATGTCTGGTTATGATTAGTAATATCTGTCAAGTTTACTATCAAAGGAATTTGAATATGAAATAATACCTGAAGCATCTCAATCTGTTTCTTCAGTTCCTAAAAGCGCTATGTTTAAAAACCATAGAACAGTTGGCTAAAGGTCCCATCAATGTATATCTTTCAGAATTAAGTCTGTGCCAATGTTCATTTATTTCTAGGAATTAATCACCTGGAAAAATTGATAACATGATTTGATTAATTTGCACCTCTTAACATTTATTTACTTTTTGTTCATTGTCAGATTAACAAAGCATTGAAACAGAAGTCTGATATTGAGCACTATCGCAACAAGTTGCGTCTGAAAGCCAAGAGGAAAGGCTACTATGATTTCCCCCCAGTTGATAACAATAAGGGCTTGGCAGACAGAAAGAAGATTTATGAAAAAGCACAAAATGAAATAGATCATATTTTGGATCCTGATACTGATGGATCCTCTCCATTCATAGAGCCCAAAAACAGGTGAGTGTTTCTGTGTGGCTTGATGCAATGAATCTTTTTCTATTGGAAAACTGACAGTCAGGGAGGACAAATGCTCTACGGGTGTCATATGGTGGAGCAGAAATGTGAAGAGGCAAGTTTATTTAGAAATGAAAAATATTTTCGACATATGTCATCTTTACGCTATTGCCTGAGTTCTCATTTCTTCAGGATGGTTGATGCTTGTTTCATGAGGGTGTAAAATGGTAACATGAGGATGATTTTAAAAAAAAAAGTCAGCAACAAATGTGGTGGAAAGACCTTCTCAGTTTTTTTTTCTCTCTCTCTAGTAGATAACAATACAAAAAATGTTAACGCAGCTTTTAAAAAACAATTAGCTTTCATTGACCTTATTATATTGGTCTATGTAGAGAGGCATGTGGTGCTCTGTTGAAAACAGTGGCAAGGTAAATGATGTTTTATGTGGTTCACTTCAATATTATGAATAAGTACAGTGTAGGGAATTACCTGATGACTTTTGATTGTGATTTCTTTGGGGATTTTTCTTTCCTATCTCTTGAAGTTATTACATCTGTCCCAAAAATAAAATGAGACATCTGAGTGGCTTTGAAACTGGATAAAATTATAGACTTGTTCACTTAGGAAACATATTGTCTAGATTCTAGACTAAATTAGAGCATATTTGATATATGTCATACACCTTTCACATCAATCTCTGTTTGAACCCCTTTAAATACTAATAGAACTGCACCTAGTACCTCTTCTACAGCAGTACCTTAATAATAATATAAAGAGATCTACCTCTTTGTTGTTGCTGTTATGTGCCATCAAATCGTAACTGACTTACTGCGACCCTAATAGAGCTTTCAAGATAAGTGAGATATTTAAAGATTGTTTCTACCAGAAAGGAACTGAAAATATTTATGCAGTTGTGGAAAAATTATGCTTCACCTCTATGTTCCCTCTTTGAACTGAACAGTGTCAATTTTTTTTTGCACCCAACTTAACAAGATGTATTCAAGAGATAATACTGAGATTTTGTAGAAGAAGCATTATCTGAACCCTGTGAGGTTAATGCATATCAAACCTAATTATTTGAAAGGTTCAGACGATTGGACATTAAGGTGACATTCTCTTGATTGTTGTCCTCTACAAGGAGTATGACTATTGTATTAGATCACATTATAGTGTCTGAAACTCACGGGCAGTCCTATGTAGGAATTTTTTTTTTGTTATTTTCAGGACATAAATGGTTCTCAGGTCTCCATCAGAGAGCACTGTACCCATGCTGAGATTGGTACAAAGTGCTTCTTGATATTTTGCAGCATGGATTTACATGAGTGCCAGTGTCAATGGTCTGTTCATTATATCATCTGTTTCCAGTGGGACTGGGGAAAAAAATGGTTGCATTAAGCAAAGACAATCCTGTTGAAGGTGATATTATGTATTTCTTTTCTGTTGCTCATTTTTTATACCACAAATAACACAACATGAAACTACTCTTATCACCAGCATTAGTTGTAAAATAACAGCATTCTAATCTTTGGTGGCTTAATTTTCCTGGAGAACATTAATTATGGCAATACAGTGGTAAAATAATGTGTTTTAAAATAGCAATAGAGTTAAGAAAGTTTCTTCTGATGAGTGTGTGAGAGAGATACATATTTTTAAACAAACTGAATGAAATTCTTAACTTATACAGCATTGTAGAAGAACAAAAAGAAAACAAAGAGAGCATCAAGAAGGAGTGGTTATCTGGCTTGAAACATGGCACTGTTAATGTGCATTTTAGCACATTATTTTCTCCTGCTGATGATTCTGTTTATAAAGAAATAGAACTTTATTTGCATTAACTTCTGCCCTCTTGTGGTGCTTGTCACATGGAATTCTGTTCAGCTTTGATAAGGAAACTTGAGGAAATCAGCTGAGAATTTACAACAGTTGACGATGCAGTTGTACAGTGTCTGCTCAGAAGAAAACTCCCTTGCATTCACTGAGACTTAACTGTTGTAAATATAGGATTTTAGCCTCAACTATGTATAATTCCAGAGGTTTTTAAAAATTCCTGGTGAGAATTCTCAATAAAGATCTGTATAAATATAACAGGAACCACATACATTGTTCTAGCAGTTGTTCTAATCCAGAGGAGAGCATATATCAACTGCATGAATCAATAGAATTGATTTGATTAAATTGTAGAGAAATACAATTGGAAAGAGATACAAGAGAGATACAAAGCAGGGTTCTCTGGAAAAGTCAACGCTGGGAAAAGTGGAAGGCAGTAGGAAAAGAGGAAGGCTAAATACAGGATGGATTGACTCCCTAAAGCAAGCCATAGACTTGAGTCTACAAGAGTTGAGCAGAGCTGTTGAGGACAGAACATATTGGAAATCACTTATTCATAGGGTTGCCATAAGTCAGAAGTGACTTGGTGACACATAATAACAGCAAGAGAGATATAATTCCATACAACTGTAGAAGTATGAATCAAGGTAAACTGGAAAATGTAAAGCAAGAAATGGAATGTATGAACGTTGCAGTGGTTGGTGTCAGTGAGCTCTAGTGGACTAGAACGAGATATTTTGTCAAACAACTACAAAGTGTTCTACTCTGAAAATGAAAAACCCAGAAGAAATGGAGTAACTCTAATACTGAGACAAAATGTATGGCATGCAATTAGGGGATATAATGCAACATCTGACTGAATAATGTCAATCAGACTCTGTGAAAAACCAATCAACATAACCATCATTCAAGTCTATGCTTCAGTTACTAATACTGAAGAAGAAATTGAAAGCTTTTATGCAACTGTCCAAGAGGAAATTAATCACACACATAAACGATATATGCTTATAATCATGGATGACTGGAATGCAAAAGTAGGGGACAAAGCAGAACCAAATGTTGTTGGAAAATTTGGCCTAGGGGACAGAAATGAAGCAGGAGAATGACTCATAGAGTTCTTTGAAGCCAGCCATCTGTTTATTGTAACTACATGCTTCAAACAACCGAACAGGCAGCTGTATGTGTGGCATTACCACATAATCAACATAGAAACCAAATAGATTATGTAATTGGAAGCAGTAGATGGGAAGCTGCTTTTTCTCATCCAAAATAAGACCAGGAGCAGATTGTGGTGCTGATCAAGAACTGTTAATATCCAAGATTAGAGTAAAGCTGAAAAAGAACACTACAAATCATAGTGCCAAAATATAATCTAAACAACATTCCTGATGAATTAAACTCCATCTAAAGAACAGAGTTCTGGACTGACTCCCTAAAGGAAGCCACAGGCAGTACTAAACTCAATTGACCATGAACCAGAAGAACTATGGAGTGAAACCAGAGATATTGTCAAAGAAGAAAGAAAAAAGACAATTCCTATAGTAAGAAGAAAAGAAAAACCTAGATGAATGATGGAAAAAACACTTAAAATTGCAAAGGACAGGTGAAAAGCAAAAGTAAAAGGTGACAGAAATAGAGTTAGAATCATGAGTGCAGTTTTTCAGCAACTGTCATGTACAGATAAAGAGAATTACAACAACCCCAGTACAAAGAAGTAGAGAAGAACAAAAGGAAAAAACAAAGCATCTCTTCTAAAAAATCCAAGAAATCAAAGGGAAATTCAAGCCTAGATTAGGAATGCTGAATGGTCAACAGGAAAACACACTATCTGACCAGAAGAAAATAAAGAGAAAGTGGAAACAGTATACTGAAGACCTATACAGAAGACAGAAAATGATTACTCCTTTGAAAAGGATGATGATGAAGATCCTGCAATTCTAGAAAGTGAAGTGAAAGCTGCTCTGAAATCACTAGGAAGAAATAAATAGATGGTATACTGATAGAAATATTTCAAGCCATAGAGACTGAATCTGTCAAAATCCTAACAAGAATATGCCAACAAATATAGAAAACAAAACAATGACCCACAGACTGGAAATGCTCAATATACATTCCAATCCTCAAGAAAGGAGATGCCAAGGAATGCAATAATTATAGGACCATTGCTTTAATTTCTCATGCAAGCAAAGTGATGCTCAAAGTGTTGCAAAAACAGGTTGTTATCTTATATGGAGTGAGAAATGCCTGATGTTCAAGCTGGATTTCGAAAAGGACGAGGCAGTCAAGAGTACATTGCAAATATCCATTGGCTATTGGAGAGCACCAAAGAATTTCAGAGAAAGATCAGTCTGTGCTTTATAGATTACAGCAAAGCCTTTGAATGTGTAGATCGTGAGAAACTTTGGGTTGTTCTGAAAGAAATGCATGTGCCTCAGCACTTGATTATCCTGATGCATAACCTGTATCATGGACAAGATGCTACTCTGGAGACAAAGTTGATCCACACTTTTATCATTCCAGTCACCATGTATGGGTGTGAAAGCTGGACAGTAAAGAAAGCTGATAGGAAAAAATTAATTGATTTGAAATATGGTGCTGGAAGAGATCTTTGCGGAAACCCTGGATTGCCAGAAAGATGAACAAGTGGATCCTAAATCAAATCAAGCCTGAACGATCTTTGGAGGCAAAAAATGTTGAAACTGAGGCTGTCCTACTTTGGGCACATTATGAGTGGGCAGGATTCTTTGGAAAAGACAATAATGCTGGGAAAGGTGGAAGGCAGCAGGAAAAGAGGAAGACAAAACATGAGATGGACTGACTCCCTAAAGGAAGGTACAGGCCTGAGTCTTCAGGACATTTTTGACATTTTTCATTCATAGGGTCACCATCAATGGGAAGCAACTTGATGGAACATAACAACAAAAACTGAAGAAGGGGCATGATGATTGTCCTTCAGAACAGGTTAGTATGCCAAGATAAGACATAACAAGAGAAGTTTTCCTAATGTCTTTTATAGAGACAGTTCCAAAAAAGTGACCCTCTAAACCTTTGCTCTCATATTTGATATACAGCTCTTAATATTAGTGATGGTTTATGATGACTGTTGGAATGTTTGTGATTTGTCTTTAATCTTCTTCATGTCATTTGTTAGCTTTCTCAAGCTTAATATGCTTACATAAATTTTATAGGGACAAGTAGCTGTTTTGATGTTTTGTCATGTTGCAATAAAACCAAGAGCCATTAACTTTTATGCTCACCATTGATTTTTATGTTGTGACTGTCCTTCATGGGCTTCTGATTGTAAGATAATCAAAAGAGTCCACTACATTAGAAGTTTGAAATGGTATGGCTATCATGAAGCTGGGCATCGTTTTCGCTCTGACCCAAACTGCTGCACAGAACATGCGAACTCCTCAATTACATTTATATCATCAGCCAAAGACACAACAGTATCTAGGATTTCAGAATATGCTGCACTAATTCAAGTTAGCAGGAACTGAGATATGTCTGGGAAGTAAAGGACTGAGGAAACAATATTTGGTTCTTTGTGTGCTACAGGCAAAAAACCCAGACATTCCAGTAGCAGAACAAAAACTTTAGAATAGTAGTGTACTTTCACTAATATAGTCTGATTGTCAGACCCCCCCCCCCCCCCCGCAGCTAAGAATAGTGAAGTTTTTGGAAGATTAGTTTTTTTGTTTTAGGCTATGTATCTCAAGAATTCTAATAAATCTCTTGGTGGTCTGAATAAGACTTCCATTGGCATGGGCAGCTGGCTATACGTGCATTTGAGCATAAAATATACCTTGATCAATTCCTTGCTTTTGTTTTAATTTCTGCAGGCATTTGGCACTGTTTGCACTCTGGTCTTGCAGACCCTAACACATCAGTTCACTCTTATGTCCCATAGGATCAGGTGCAAGGACACCGTCTCGAGACATTGTTAATCATAAGGGACATGTTTTGATGCATAGTATCTTTTTGGAGCTTTGCCTCAAAAACTACATCTTATTTTTCACTTTACTGCAGAGGCAAAAATCCTTGGCAACTGGGTACAGAGGACAGTCATAGGTCCTGTCTTGCAATCTCACCCAAGAACAGATAAGCATCTAGAGTAAAGGTTGGAACTTTGGCAGGCATGGGTGCCGATATTTTGCTGCTGGTATCCTCCAGGGGCTTCACAAAGTTCCAAAAAATGCAAAAAAATAAAATAAATAAAAATAAAATAAAAATAAAAAAAAAAGACCAGAAGTGCACTTTGGTTTTTAAAAATGGTAATTTGAGGATGTTAATTGCAGAGCTTCCAAACTCAGGCTTGAAAATCGATTCATTGATGTTTACTGTTTGAAATGGGGAAACTGTTAGCTAAATCACGGTAGAAACTATGATTGAAGTATAGCCTTATCAAGAGGCTCCCCACCCCAGTCTTCCTCTCTCACATGTTATACAGGCCACAGACCCTTAATGTTGTTGAGCTGTAAATTCCAGAAGCAATGCCCCTTTGCTGTCCTGGCAAAAGATCCGGAGAGTAGTTCAGAAATATCTGAAGTGCCAAGGTTAGGAATCACTTGTGTAGAGTTAGTTCATAAGGAGAGGTGTGTGGGTGCATTCTTTCTTTGGAGAAGGAGCGGGGGACACATAGACATAGCATAAATAATGTTTTAGCACACACAATATGTGCCAGTTGTTATTTTTAAAGCATCAGATAAATAATGGTTTTTATTGTGCTGAATGGGAAAAAATGACTTAAATACTAGCAAATTTGTTTTAACATACTATTTAGAGGTTTGAGTAAATGATACAGGAGGAGGCCCTTTCGTTATTTGTATTTTTAACCCACTCTAAATCAACAGTTCCTAAGGCATTGCATAATCAGTGAAGCCACATTAAAAGAATCTAATACAATTTAAATACTTTAAAGCAATTGTTTTTTTAAAAAAAAATATTTAAAAGAAGCCAACATTTAAGACAATTGAGTCAGAAAACTGTATGACTGAAGAGCAAGCCATGATTTCTCTAGTTGCCAAGTGCTCAGTTTTAATGGTTGTTGTGGGTTTTTCGGGCTCTTTGGCCGTGTTCTGAAGGTTGTTCTTCCTAACGTTTTGCCAGTCTCTGTGGCCGGCATCTTCAGAGGACAGGAGTCAGAATTCTGTCTGTGCTCTGATGCAGTTTGTTTGGATAGTTGAGTATCTAAATCTGTTGATTTAGAGTGAGTTAAAAATACAAATAACGAAAGGGCCTCCTCCTGTATCAACTATCCAAACAAACTGCACCAGAGCACAGACAGAGTTCTGACTCCTGTCCTCTGAAGATGCCGGCCACAGAGACTGGCGAAACGTTAGGAAGAACAACCTTCAGAACACGGCCAAAGAGCCCGAAAAACCCACAACAACCATCAGATCCCCGCTGTGAAAGCCTTCGAGAATACGCTCAGTTTTAACTTGGCACAAAAATAAAGGCACTGTTGACCCTTGTCAGGTTTCTAATTACAGTGCAGAGTTTCCAGAGCAAGAGTACTTTTAGAGAACAAAGAAGAAGTAAGAGCTTTCATACATATTGTAGCATGGGAAGATTCAAATGTGGAAGAGAGCAAGTGCTGAATAAACAGGTTATATAGGGTGATTCAAGTCAGAGAAGGAAGCTCCTTGATTGATATATCGGGTGCCGCTGCATGGGGGCTTTCAAACTCTGTACAGGTCTCACCCCATAGTGCTTCAAGCACTCTCTGGGCGGTTTACAAGTTAATTATGCAGGCTACACATTGCCCCCCCCCCAGTGAGCTGGGTACTCATTTTACTGACCTCGGAAGGATAGAAGGCTGAGTCAGCCTTGAGCCGGCTACCTGGGATTGAACCCCAGGTCATGAGCACAGTTTTGGCTGCCGTACAGCAGTTTAATCACTGCGCCACGAGCAGGAGGAGGAATTGTTACATTTGTACTGTAAGAGATAAGATAACTTGTGAATTATACAGTGGCCTCTTTTATTAGCATAGACTGTTTTAGGAATATAAATGAAGGAGCCACAAATTTCATATTAATATACCCTGTGGAGATGATGTACTGCTGAAATCATGTCTGGAAGGTTGGAAGGTATCAAAGGAGTAAGAAATTCTCACCATATATTTAACATGAAGTTTTAATATTGATCCAGTAATTTTTACTCTCTACACTGAGATTTGCCTGCTTTTGCACAGTGTAGAAGGAGGGCATGGAATATGTTTTCCAAGACAGAGTCTAGATATTTAGAATGATACTGGCATATTTAAATACATATTTCCAATGTTTCCAGAACAGATACCTTTGAGTTTAGCCAGTGAGATCAAATAATCAAATTGATTTAAAGTTGAGGTCATTTTAAACTGGTAGTAAAGGATGGCATTGTATTCTGAGTACAAACCAAGGATTTTGGAAATTAAAAAATGGATAAGTAGGCACCAGCTGAAATCCAATAGCGTAACTTAAGCAACTGGTGGTTTTTTGGAAATGGAAAACTTCTGATCTATCTCTGGAGGTCCCAAAACTCCCTTAGGATGCCTTCTGGCATGGGGAAGCCATTGGGGATTTGGGGGGGGGGGTAGTTCTTAATTTCCCAGAATTGCTGCCACTGGTGAAATCATTCTGATGGTGGTGATTTTTTTGAAATTAAAGATAGCTAGAATAAAGTTTATGAAGTTGAAGAGAATGTTGTGTAACAAACAGCTTCATATAGCTTTGAGAATGACGATGTTAAAGTGTTATATATGTTCAGCCCTCTAATATGGATATGAGGTTTGGACTTTTAAGAAGGAAGTGCTCAATAGAATAAATACTTTTGAATTGTGGACATGCCAGATCGGATAGCTCTGAATCCTGAATCTCCTGAAGAGTTCTATAGAACATTAAAGACCTCCGGGGGGGGGGGGGGGGGGAGGGGAATCAGAAGCTGTGTTCTTCACTGCTGGCATATATTTCAAAAGGATTTAAATCCAGTATGACCCAGAGGAATATCCTGCACCTTGTATAATCGACCCTATTTCTGAATATCCTTCAATTTATTTGCCCCAAATAAGATAGATAAACTGAATGTCCAAAAAGTATCTATTTCTCTTCTTTTTATAGAACGGGTATATGCAAGCAGATACGAGTATATGGTTGTATATCCAAAACTTAACTATAAAAGCCTAACACAAAGTTATAGAAATAAGAGTATAAAAACTTAATAAACTAAATAAAAATGTAAGTAATTGCTCTAATGAAACCAAAAACTAATATGGTGCTTTAAAAAAAGTTTTAAAACCCTAAATGTGAAGAAGGTTTGAATATTGTAATATAAAGGCACTGGATCTATAAAAAGTCGAAGATATCAGACCTATGTACCTCACCTCTCAAGTTGTAACAAAAAAATCATTCAGCTGTCAGAATATTATGTTAGAGTGACCTTGTTCCGCTTGAGAGCAAGCCAATTGTTTTGATTGCCTATAGTAAACTATTCTCAAGCTGCACTTTTAAATGCACTTTCATTTTCAGGGCTGCTTTTTCTATACCCCCTTAATTATTTTAATTGTTGTTGTTAAGTCATTAAGTTGTGTCCGACTCTTCGTGACCCCATGGACCAGAGCACGCCAGGCCCTCCTGTCTTCCACTGCCTCCCGGAGTTGGGTCAAATTCATGTTGGTAGCTTCGATGACACTGTCCAACCATCTCGTCCTCTGTCGTCCCCTTCTCCTCTTGCCTTCACACTTTCCCAACATCAGGGTCTTTTCCAGGGAGTCTTCTCTTCTCATGAGATGGCCAAAGTATTGGAGCCTCAGCTTCAGGATCTGTCCTTCCAGTGAGCACTCAGGGTTGATTTCCTTCAGAATGGAAAGGTTTGATCTCCTTGCAGTCCAGGGGACTCTCAAGAGTCTCCTCCAGCACCACAATTCAAAAGCATCAATTCTTCAGCGGTCAGCCTTCTTTATGGTCCAGCTCTCACCTCCATACATCGCTACTGGAAAAACCATAGCTTTGACTATGCTGACCTTTGTTGGCAAGGTGATGTCTCTGCTTTTTAAGATGCTGTCTAGGTTTGTCATCGCTTTCCTCCCAAGAAGCAGGCGTCTTTAATTTCGTGGCTTCTGTCACCATCTGCAGTGATCATGGAGCCCAAGAAAGTCAAATCTGTCACTGCCTCCATATCTTCCCCTTCTATTTGCCAGGAGGTGATGGGACCAGTGGCCATGATCTTAGTTTTTTTTATGTTGAGCTTCAGACCATTTTTGGCTCTCTCCTCTTTCACCCTCATTAAGAGGTTCTTTAATTCCTCCTCACTTTCTCCCATCAGAGTGGTATCATCTGCATATCTGAGGTTGTTGATATTTCTTCTGGCAATCTTAATTCCAGTTTGGGATTCATCCAGTCCTGCCTTTTGCATGATGTATTCTGCATATAAGTTAAATAAGCAGGGAGACAATATACAGCCTTGTCGTACTCCTTTCCCAATTTTGAACCAATCAGTTGTTCCATATCCAGTTCTAACTGTTGCTTCCTGTCCCACATATAGATTTCTCAGGAGATAGATAAGGTGGTCAGGCATTCCCATTTCTTTAAGAACTTGCCATAGTTTGTTGTGGTCCACACAGTCAAAGGCTTTTGCGTAGTCAATGAAGCAGAAGTAGATGTTTTTCTGGAACTCTCTGGCTTTCTCCCTAATCCAGCGCATGTTGGCAATTTGGTCTCTAGTTCCTCTGCCCCTTCGAAATCCAGCTTGTACTTCTGGGAGTTCTCGGTCCACAGAAGTACAATTATTTTAATACACACTTTTAAACCATGGCAGACATACAGAAGAATCCTGCACATCACATGGACTGATAGAATAAAGAATGAAGATGTACTTCATTGGATAAAAAACCAAAAAGAAATAGAGTTGATTATGAAGAAATGCAAGCTTTCATATCATGGACACATAATTCATCATAACAAATACAGTATACTTCATATTTCATGGAAGAGAAGATTGAAAGTCAACATGGAAGTGGTAGAAGACTTAGATGAGTAACATCAGAGACTCAGTGGACCTTAATAAAGAGCCAGTAATCTAGATAGTGAGAGATAGGTAGAGATATACCATGTTGGTTGCAACTGAGAGAGAGAAAGATTTTCCCCATCACAGAGCCCCCAATGGCTTCTCCAAAATAAAAGGGATCCCAGGGGAACCTTGGGAGTTATTGAAATTTTTTAAAAATTATTAATTTTCTAAAAAGTGCCATGACTGATAATATCATCAGCCTTACTTTCCTTAAGTTGCACTGCTGGATTTCAGCCGCAGAAATTGAAAATGACTCCTACCACCTTGTACCCACATATGCCACATTTGGAGAATCAGTGGCCTTCCTTATGTTGTTTGACTCCCAACTCCCATCAGCTCTAGTCAGCACTGCTAGTCATCAGTGAATTTTGGAAAACATAGTCCAGTGTCACCAGGAAGATCCAAAGTAAAATTAAAGAAGACTGTAGATCTTGATGGGTCATGTCATGTCATATCATGTCATCTTATGTTATCCTATCCTGTCTTACCTAATCGCAGAATGAACAACTACAACTTCCTCATGGAATGTCAAAGATGTTACAACAGAATAAGTTCTGTGTTCAACTTGGATAAACCATCTAGCAATGACTGAAATCCTGTTGCTTTGTTACTCATGTAGAAAGCAAAAGGTATAACATTCAATTGTTCCTAGCCAGCAATTGACAAGTCACCACTGGGATTCCTGGGGGCACACGTGTCCCATCTATGTATGTCAGGTGGCAGCATGATGAAACCCCCATTTGGTTTCCCTAGTATGCAACGCCTGTAGGTACATTTCTTGTTCTGCTTTCTTTGGTATATCAGAATATCAACTGAAGAAATAGTCACCAAAAGCATTATCAAGCATACTTTTACAAATCCATGATTTTGTAAAACAGTACTCTAAAAGTATTTACAAATTGCCAGCACTAATAATTCTGGTTGTACAAGAACCATTTCTCCACCCTTTGCCATCCTCAGAGTATTCTCTGCCATATATTTGTTGCTATAAAATGCTGCTGTTGTGTTCTCTGCCAACAGTGACTAACCTGTGCTTGTGCTAGTTGTTAATGCTGACATTTCCTTTCTCATTAGTGAATCTTCCTTAAATCAGCTAATTAGCAATCTCAGGAGAATTACACAAAGCCTACTCATTATATGCTCTGTTTTAAATTTTCCCTCCCCCACTTCCCCTTAATGGTTTCACAATTAGGTCAAGGATGTGAATCTGGTACAACAATCTGAAAACAACATAATTATTTAAGTGTAGAAGAATGGTGTCAGTCGCACCCTGCTGTACCTGATCTTAAACAGAGTTGGGAGGCACTTGGTGCCAGTCATTGCTTGAAAAAGGGAGGCAAGAGATAGCGGGCTGCTTCACCATGCATTTTGAGAACAACTTGAGTCTGCTTCTCAGGAAGCTCTGTCACTCTAGGACTAGCCTACTTTGTCTCTGGTGCCTATAGCTCCAAGGGATTTGTGGGGACCTGCTCCCTTTAAGAAGACTCTGGACCACTCCTCTGAATTCCTAGCTTCCTTGCTTGTTTAAAGTTGTTTTGATACCCTTTTCTTGGAATGTATAAAGGGAAAAGTACAAGCTGTTTTGCTTATTGGGGGATTTGGGATGGGAGGTTGCAAAACTGCTCTAGAGCTCACTTGGCTCAATTCCTGGATTAACCATTTCCTGGTGAAACTTGTTCTCCTGTACCCTGATCTCCCATCCTTCCCTAAGCCCAGTAATTTCGTTTATGCTCCTCTCCCCACTGCAGTAAGAAATGGAGCACTGGGCATACATTTAAGCAAGAAAGCCAAACTATATGTTGCAAATTGCTGCCATTAGAAACTGAAATTCATTACTGCTCCAGAGACACGATTCCAGCAAACCTTCATGACTGAGCAGTCATATTTGAAAGGGAAACCTGTGTTCACTTCCTGATAGCCGTTTACTAAACAAAGCAAGCTAATGGGAAGTGTGAAAGTCTACTGTGCCAAGCAGAAATTTTCAACACTTAAACAATACTTTTAGTTCTAAGGTACAGTATCTGTAACGTGTAGTTCAGTCTTTGGACTGGTTCCATTTTTAGACTGCTCCCTCTGTTGTCAGTGGAGATTTTGCGTGAGGAGTAGGTTGAGCTGTGGGGACAAAATATGCAGTCTGGTTTTATTATTTCATTGCAAGGCACCTTGTTTCAATATGCTTATGATGGAATGTGTAGCTCCTGTTTATATGCTGTGTTAGTTTCATTTCACAATGAATAGTCACTGCCTAGCCCCTGTTCTTGTCTTCTGCAGCATCTGAATCAGACTTAAAGAAATGAAAAGAGATATAATGCTCTGTCAGATTTAAAACTCAGACCTTCTCAAGAGAGAAGGTTATCATAGGCCATCCTATATTTTAGAAATAAAGAAAAGTTTATAGGCATTTAAAAGAACTTCTTATGGAAAAGTCCTAATTTTTTTTTTTTAAAGTTCTACCATTCTCTTTCTTGGAATTGCAATAATATGCATACAAATAAATTGCATGCATTTTGCTAATACGGGCTACACACTAGACAGTTTTCCCTTACCAGCCCCTCCTCCCCACATATTTTTTACCAATTCATTTTGTCTTGTATACTGAGGAAAATTGACAAATAGAAGCAAGTGATTGACCTTTATACCAAGCTGTTGTATTTGCCTTCCTTGCCTCTTCTTGCACCGAAAGTCACAATAATCTCATTCTGCCTAAAATGGAATTCTCTCTTTGTCTAATGATGTTTGTTGACTTTTTTTTTTTTTTTTGGATCTTAAAAAGAGATACTACTATATGAAGCCATTTCTGTCATCCTTGCCAAAGGGCACACACAAATACTATCTGCCACTATCGGATGTTCTTACCAGAGTTTTACACAAACACCAGTTGTGTAGGAAAGAGACACCCACGTTAAAAACAAACAACACAGGGCCATGATCTCTGAATTATATTTAAATCTCTGCTTTGTACCAAGACATTACAAAGTATATAACAAGGTATTAAGTCTGCATATCAAAGTAAGGGTTGCTATTTTTATGCTTAGACATAATTAGGACTTTTCAGAAGTTGCATGGCAGGAACATAATGCTTGTTCCCTTGCACATAGTATCATTTTAGACTCTCACATCAGATGTTCTAGGCATATACCTCAACCTTTATGGGTGAAGCAAGTTTACAATCAGAACAGAAAAAACGTAGGTGTTCTGGGCCACAAGTGTTTCCTTTCTACCCAACAACCATAAAGTGGGTTTCAGTCTTGATTTTAAAAATCAGTAGCAATTGAAAACCACCAAGCAAAAAAGAACAACAAAGAGTGTTGTGGAGTCCTGAAGAAGAATACAGTTCATTTCATATACGTGTTTGTATATAGCAGCTTTTTCATAAGATTCATTTTCTTGCTGACCCTCAAGAAAATGGTTGGCCATATGAATGCCTCCAACACTGGAAAAATTTAGATAATCACCTGGCAGATGTGCTTTGATTGTATTCCTGCATTGAGCAGGGGGTTGGACTTGACGGCCTTATAGGCCCCTTCCAACTTCACTTTTCTGATTCTAAGGGTATACCACACAAGGATCAGAAAGCATCACACAGCCTCTGCTTTCAGGAATGCCAGAGCCTCGTTCCTTAAATATTGTTGTTTTAGAAGAATGAGAACTTTTCTTGGCTCAGGATGTGGGTTCCTGGTTATGAGGTCTGTTTCTGTAATCTGAAGTGCTTGGGGTTGTTGTGTCTTCTGCTTTGATGTTAGAGTTGTGATCCAGTGAGAACAAAGATCTGAGCTGGGCAAAAGTGGCTTTTTTAGTAGGTCATATTGGCCAGGTTTGGATGTGGATGAAGAATCTGAATGTTGGGCCTCTTCATATGCAGTGTCAAATGGTTTGGTTATTGCTGGCATAATTTGTTTGTTGTTTAGTCGTTAAGTCGTGTCCGACTCTTTGTGACCCCATGGACCAGAACATGCCAGGCCCTCCTGTCTTCCACTGCCTCCCGGAGTTGGGTCAAATTCATGTTGGTAGCTTCGATGACACTGTCCAACCATCTCGTCCTCTGTCGTCCCCTTCTCCTCTTGCCTTCACACTTTCCCAACATCAGGGTCTTTTCCAGGGAGTCTTCTCTTCTCATGAGATGGCCAAAGTATTGGAGCCTCAGCTTCAGGATCTGTCCTTCCAGTGAGCACTCAGGGTTGATTTCCTTCAGAATGGATAGGTTTGTTCTCCTTGCAGTCCAGGGGACTCTCAAGAGTCTCCTCCAGCACCACAATTCAAAAGCATCAGTTCTTCGGCATAATACTGATGTTTTAATACTGGATATTGGTAATTGATCTGTGGGTATATTTAATGTTCGTTTATACTTTGTTGTATCTTTAAATGAACTATTAATTGTTGAGCTATCAGTTATTGCTAGTGTATGTTATGGCTTTTTACTTATTTCAGCTGTTTTGTTATTATAACTTAATTGTGTGTCATGCAATCCATTTTGAGTGCAATGTCTCAGCAGGAGATAAGCTGTAGTAGAAACCTATGTCAGCAGGAGATACACCACAGTAGAAACCTGCAGCTCCCAATTTAGCTCTTGAGGGTTGATGGATCCTCAAGAGTTGGAAGGGTTTGTAGGGGAAAGCCCCACTACATAAGCAGTGTCCCACTTGTATGATGTTGGATGGGACCCAAAGTATTACTGGAGAATGTCATGTATAAATAAACATACTGTTTTATGGCAGAACGATGGCAAATCTCACTTTATAGTTTGTCAGTGGTATCTGTTGATGATTCACGTGTAGTAACTGGAGCTTGATAGTTTCATTTTCATGACATGTAAGCATTTTAGACAGTCCTTTTCCCACTAATCTAGCTGGTTTGTTTGCTTTAGGCCTGGGACTTTTGTTTCTGGAATGCAATTCCTAGAATTTGCCAAGAATTCCCCGGGCAGAATATCTGGGAGCTGCAGTCTGGAAACAGCAGTTTAAACAGGAACTTTTCTCATCATGTAGCCTTCTGTTGCCATTATACTGGAACTTCAAGAAGAAGGACACTGCTCTTATTGGTGCCTGAGTTTGGTGCAAGGGTTTATAGGAGCCTCAAGGGAGTATGAAATGGATAGTACATTGACAGGCTCCCTCTATAGAGCCTTAACAACGAGACTCCCATCCAATGTTCCCTTCATGGACCTTTGCACCACTCCCAGGCATCACTAGTTTTCTTCTTCTTGAAAGGCCAATGTAATGGTGACAGATTCCTAAATGGAGGTGAGAAAAGCTCCTCTTTCAACTACTGTTTTTGGCTTGTAGCTCCCAGGATTCTCTTTGGGGGAATTCCTGGTGAATTCTGGGACTTGCAATGCAAAAGAAATAAACAGTCCCATGCTTAATTTGCTTTTTATATTTTTCAACTCATTAAAACAGAAGAAGAATGGTTATACATAATTATAGCTGAGTGGACAGGCAGAGATTAATATTCTGTCATAAGTATGCTACTAAGACTACTTTTTTGTTTTAATAAATGGAGTATCCCATTACCTAGGTCTGCACTGTGGCCTTCATCAATGTTCAGTTTTGTATGTTGCTTGTACAGCCCCTTTCTAAACTTGGGTTTAGCTTAATTATCTATTTGAGATCTTGTTTCCACTCAGACTTCTTGGTCAGAACAGGACTACAAGAACTGTAAATACCTGCAGGAGTTTCTCCTCTAGGGTTTAGTTCCTGAACCAGAATTCTGGGGAAGGAATAACATGGGAGTATGAGTGCTGTGGGCACCTCACCCTGCAAGGTAAGGCTGCCAGTGCCCCAGCTACACAAAGCCAACCCACATAATCTGCATAATTCAAATTACAGCCTAATAACCTAAGCGACTAGTGGAGCAAAGGGCTCAAGAAATAAAGCCAAGCCATAAGGTGCAAGGGTTAGGAGCTTTAGCTCTAAAAGAACATCTGACATATCTCTACAAATATAAAGTAAGAGACTGCAATGCGCCAGGAAACAAGAGAGGAAATAAATTGGTTCCATGGTGCACCCAGCCATAACATTACTGATAGGAAGAAACGAATCGGTAATATTAAAACAAATGGGAACATTAACTCTGGTATATATAACACGTGACTGTGATTCAGTAGAACAGAGGTATGGAATGTATAATTAGAACTGGGGAACATTTGGCTGGTGTGATCAGGCCCTAACATTCTCAGTCACTTGGACTGAAGCATCTAAGATGAAACCTCACTTCTAAATTGGGGATCTCTGTGTAATGGCTGCAGTGATTTTATGAAAAGTCCTAGTGGGACATTTCATTCTGTCAGTGGTAAATAGAACGTTGTCCCTGAACTGTTAATTTTTAAAGAGATGTCTGCTTAGGATGCAGCTTACTTTGATGGGCCCTTGTTTTTCTTTAAGGTGATGATTAATACATAGCAAAAAGCGTGCTGCTTATATACCGCCCCATAGTGCTTCAAGCACTCTCTGGGCGGTTTACAAGTTAATTATGCAGGCTACACATTGCCCCCCCAGCGAGCTGGGTACTCATTTTACCGACCTCGGAAGGATAGAAGGCTGAGTCAATCTTGAGCCGGCTACCTGGGATTGAACCCCAGGTCGTGAGCACAGTTTTGGCTGCAGTACAGCACTTTAACCACTGCACCACAAGGCTCTTAACAGACACATGTAAACTAAAAAAGTGGGTAGCACATCTTCTCCTTGCAAAGCCAGTTAACTTGTGTGTGTGTGATTCACTTTCATTTACCTGATGCTTTGTCCCTGGGTCTAAGACACTTTGTCAATGGCCTTTCCTCACACTTGGTGAACTCATTCTCACACCTGATAATAGCTGCCTCTCATAGTTTGATGGTATTTTCTGCATCCTAGATATGAATAAGAATGATCTTGATTCTTGCTATTTTAATACAGACTAGTATCAGTTATGGATTAAAAATGATACACATTTACATACTGGATCAAACCAAATGTCTATCAATTACCGCACTTTGTTGACAAGGTTTAGGGAAAACTCTCAAGCATCTCACAAAAATTGTATGGTGGAAGATAGATCCTCTGCACTGTTAAGCCTCGCCAAATTATATCACTTAATATTACCTTTTGCTTCTACTTTTATTGATTTTCTCTGTGGTCAAAGGCCTATCTCCAGAGGTGATCTAGCACATTTTTAGAAACTGTGAAAGGGTAGTATGTGCAACCAGTTGTGCAATGGTATAGTCTAGCACAACTTCACAGACCATGGATTTTCATGCTGGTAGCATTTTCATTGTAGTATAAATATATGTGGAATGTATTTGTTATATGCCATCTAGTCACTGTAGCCTTCTGCGATGTATGATACAATAGTCCCAATGTACGTACTCATTTTAGCTTCTAGTCAAAATTCAGGCTTAATTTATTTGGATCTAATATGGGAAAAAATTATGGGGACTAGTTTTTTGAGTTCTTTATTATATGAAACTGTGTGACATTACTTTTATTGGTAGCATAGTACTTAATAAGCACTTTCTGTAATACAGTGCCCATATATAAGCATATTTTAAAAGCATATTGAAGATTTTGATGTGTTTATAGAGTGCTAGTGTTTTTGTTTACTAATTTTACATATCTTTTTAAATAGCTTGCCAGTTTAGAATTTTGGGGATCATGTGTTAGTCTTTCTCTTTTGGTGATTCAGACATTATCCCGGTGATGCAGTTGCTTCAGGCTAGAATTCTGAAGAAGGATGGGACTTTATGTATAGTGAGATAATTTATATGAAATATTGTCCCTATGGTTTGGGTGATTCTGAAGTAGACCGGCAAATGCACCATTGTCAGGGATTATAATAAACAAAGAAGTTATTGATATATTGTTGTTGACATTTAAAAACTTTCACAAGCTTTCACAAAAGTAAAAACATTTCTGTATCTGATTAATTCAAGGTGGATAAAATTTTTTTTAAAAAAAAATAAAATTGATTTAAATTTAAAAAATTGATTTTTTAAATTTAAATAGTAAAAAAATGGAGTTTTAAAAATTTAAATCATGATTAAAATCATTTTGATTTAAATCAAATCCATCCTAGTATAATTCATTGTCTAGTAAATTCTAGTCCTTTATTTCCAGGTACTTCACACCCGCCAATTCATTGAAACAACCAAATTATAATTTCAGTGGTTACCTTGTTGCATTTTTATTTATATGAATGTGCATCTAGATAAGTCAAATTTTTATGTTAAAAAGAATAACTATCGAATGTAATTTTTTTCACGGAGCATAGTAAATTCTATTGGGTTTTCCCTTATTGAATATTTTGTCATTTTACAGGCAACAGATTAAGAACTCTGTTTATCGAAGCAGGCAGTCTTTAAATAGTCCTAGCCCAGGAGAAACTGAAATGGATCTTCTAGTCACACGAGAGAGACAAAGGCGTGGAATCCGCAACAGTGGCTATGATGTAAGTGTATTCAAATCCTATTAACTGACCAAATGTCATTGGTAATAAGCTGTCTTAGAAGAATAAACAGTAAACCAGCCCTAGCAAAATAATGTTATTTTATGGGAAAGTGCACTTAGAGCTGTTGTGTTCTTAAAGGCGTTCAGAGGTAGCTTTATCAGTCTCTGATGGAGCCAGTTGTATGCATTTTTTAGGTTTTATTTTTGGTATAATCAGTTGAATTAATCCATTAGAAGGAATAGGAAAGTTGCCAGAATCAGATAAGAATAATACTAGTTTATCTGATTCTGTGATGCATTAACAGAAGTATAGTCTCCAATCCTGTGAAGTACCAGTCCCCCTCTATTCAGCACTGGTTAGGCCTCATCTAGAGTATTGTGTCCAGTTATGGACACCACCCTTTAAGAAGGATGCCAACAAACTGGAGCAAGTTGAGAGGAGGGCAACAAAAGATGATCAGCGGATTGGAAAGGCTAAAAGAACTGGACATGTTTAGCCTTGAGAAAAGGAGACTGAGAGGAGATGTGATATCACTTCTCAAATACTTGAAAGGTAGTCATACAGAGGAGGGGCAGGATCTGTTCTCTGTTGATTGTCCCAGAGTTCAGGACACATAAAAATGTGCTCGAGCTACAGAAAGCCAGATTTAGGCTGAATATAAGAAAAGAACTTCTTAACTGTTAGAGCAGTACAACAATGGAACCGGTTACCTTGGAGGTGGTGAGTGCTCCAACACTAGAGGAATTCCTGCATTGAGCAGGGGGTTGGACTCGATGGCCTTATAGGTTCCTTCCAGCTAAATTATTCTATGATTCTAATTCATTTTATTTATTTCTTTAAGACATTGCATTATGTGACAAAAATAAAACAAAAAGCTGTGACTAAGAGATTTTTTTCCAGTATGAGTTTTCATTGATTACAATCCACTTCTTCAGACATGTGAAGCATAGTTAGGCCACAGGTTTATATACGCAAAATACATGGTAGAGTAGTGGCAACCAAGTGAGAAAAAGAGAGTGAAAATTAGAATGAGAATGGGCTTTCAAAATGACATGGGCATTATTAACATTAGTAACAACTAGTCACACAATGCTGATTACATAGACATCCTGTTATTAGCAATCAGTTGTTCTTTAGGAAGTGTGCTACAATTAGAGCTATGTTAAAGGAAAAGACGTTTTTATTATAGTTACACCCAAGACTGTGAATGAATCCAGAGTATTGGTGTATCCAGTGAACTAGAACTTCTTGGTCCTTATTTAATCCTTTTGATGTACATTGCTCTCTGTAAATATAGATCATTTTAGTTCATTCTCTCTCCCCCTCCCCCCCGTCAAAATTTCCTTTGCAATTCCTTTTTTCCTTTAACAGTTACTTTGAGATCTGTAACAGAGTTTCTTGGGAGGTTGATGTGTTCTGAAACTAGCTTTTGTGTGTTGCAATTTCTGATGTGTAGTTTGTGCACATTTATGCTCTTGTGCAGAGATTGCCCCATTACTCCTGCATGCAGTGCTCCTCTCATTGTTGGCAAAGAATAGTGCAGGTGAATAAGTAAACAGGTTTCTAACTTGTGGGCAATGTTGTTGGGGTCCATAATGGTGTTGCCAGACTAGATGCGGATACATAGTTGTCATCTGAGTTTGGAAGGATTTCTTGTCTCCTTATCCGTATAACAAGTTGTATGTCGATGGCTATTTAAAAGGGGACGGGGATGCTGTCTGTAAGTGAAGTGAGTTGGTCATCCAGAGCCTGGGTGAGGAAAATACTATTGTCTAGAATTGGCTGTAGATCATTGATGGTACCTCTGGGTGGTCTTGGTTGAGAGTTGTAGGTGCCATCTCTTTTGGGTCTGCCTTGTAGTAGGTTGTTTCTGGGTACTCATCTTGTCCTGTCATTTTGTTTTTTCATCTCATTGAACGGGTATGGTAGGTTAAGAAATGCTTCCTATAAATGCATGGGTTTTGCATCTCTGCCTTACAGATCTGAGCAGATGTGGTCATAATTAGAGGGCTTGGCTGTAGATAACTGATGTTGTTGTGTGTTTTAGGTGGAAGCTGGAAGCATTTAACTGTGCATAATGATTGCTGTGTTTTTTATATAATGAGATTCTTATATTCTACTCTGTAGCAGCATGATGGTGTTAAGAAAGTGTACCTGTTATGTAGTTGGTCTAGATTCAGGTTAATAGTAAAGCAAAACTTACTGAAATTCTTGTGGAATTTTTCAAAAGGTTCTCTTCCATGAGCAAGATTACAAAGATGTCATCAGCGCATGTCAGACAGAGGAGAGGGCTTATGGCTGAGGACCTGAAAAAATGTTGTTCAGGTTGGCCATGAATATGCTTATGTGTTGTGGCTTCAGTATATATGATGCCACATATGTGTTCATGGCCATGCTGTCAATCTGGAGGTGCATGTTATTGTCAAAGGTGAAGTAATTGTGTGTGAGTACAAAGTCACAGAGTTTAGCAGTTAGATGTGCTGCAACCTCCTTCAGAATGGTATTCTTGATGATTTCAATCTATCCTTGTGTGGCATAATATCATTGAAAAAGTTGTGAATGACTATAATTTCCTCAGGAAGTGAGTTGGTTACTTATGTAGCTAGGCATATTGATGAACTAGGAAGCTATCTGGAACCCCGCTTTGTGGCACTCAGAGGATTGTGAGGGAGAAGAGGCCAGTATTATGCTGGATTTAGGCTGTTAGGTGATATTCTGCAGTGGCCAAGATAGCCCCTTGTTCTTCCTGATTAAAAAAAAGCAATATGCAAATATTTGTGATTATTATACACATTTCATAATTCATTAATTGTTCTAATTTTCTAGGTGCAAAATTCTGCAAGGTCAGAGAGTGAAAGATTGAGAATATGAGAAATTGGTGTGGGGTGGCATGGAGAATGATAATGACTTTGTCGGAAAATAAAATATAATCATATAAGGCAATGTATAGAATCTTATTTTATTTCCAGTCAACGTTACTCCCATTGCTACAGGTTTAGAGTGCCAGAAGCACCAGAACATGAAGTCCAGTGAGCTGCACAGATTTCAGAGTGACAAGTCTATAGTCTCAGAGGGACTAAAATGTCCTTTTTTAGATGCAATACTTAAAATTTGTTACTTGGATAAGTTTTACCATGATCACAGAGTATTTTAATTAATGCACAACATTGGCATATGATATCATGGCGTGGTGGCAAAACAAATACATTTAAGCACCAGCATTCTATTGTTTAGTATTTTAAGCAGCAAAGTATTTTGTTTTGACAGTGGAAAAATCAGGGTTGTATATATGCTCCACCCCCAGCTGCTTTTTTCCTGTTAGCTTGTAGAAGGATTTGGGGACAAAAGTAGGCATGAACACACAGCAATGTCACAACCAAAGTGGACTGTCTTCCAGGGACTTTGAAAACAGTGACTGTGTAAATATAACAAAGGCATAATTTAAGGCAGTTATAATACACAGTCTCCATTCCATTTCTTCAGTCCTGAAGTCAGTTGCACAAGCCTAAAACTTAAAGATGAGGTTACATCCTAATAAAAGTAAGAGCATTTATCCACTTCCTTGGGACATGAGCAATATTTACGTATGCAAGAAGTGCCTTTGGTGGATCAGAACAAGACCTTTTTAAGGTATATATTATAGTTATTATAGTCATTGTGCCTATGATGTAATAAATAACCTAGCTGCCCACTGGAGTATAGTGTGCTCTTTTGCTGTGGCATTTGACAAGGTGAAGAAAACTGTGAAGCATCAAAAGATATTCTGAAGAGTACATTTGAGAAAACATTGTCCCTGTTTTGACACTGCCTGTCAAAAAGCATAAATCATAGATATGCCAAGTAACTAGCGTTGGGAGCTTCTGTGCTTCTATGTGCTTCATTGTAGCAGAAATTTAAAGGAAGAGCCTGACTGAAATCTGCTTTTATGTAGACTTTTCTTTTTAAAAAAGAGTATGTTTTGCAGGCGAGAACATGGCTTTTAGCAAAGTTTGTTTAACTAGGTATTTGTCAAGAGTTGGCTTTTCTGTTACCTATGTACATTTCCTCTGATTCCTTTTTTCCTGTTCTTTTTTCTTTTGTTTTCTTTTTTCTTAGAAGGTAGGCTGTTAAACAGGTTTGTGTGCTACTGTTTTATTTTTTACTATTTATTTTTATTTAATTTCTTCCCCACTCTTCACAGTGTGATCTTTCCTTCATCAGAGCAACCCTTGTAGGTTAGACTGAAAGATAGTCACTGGTCCAAGACACCCCCTTAGTTTCCTGGTTAAGCAGATATCTGAACCCAGAACAAAAAGATATTGTTGCTGAACAAGGTTGAGGTGACACTAGCTAGCTAAACATACATATATGTATATAAAATGTCACCAACCTGATCTAACATGATAATGCATGGACCAGCTGTCAGTCCTCTTGCCTCTGTTACAATCCATGTGTCAGAGTAGGGCTTTTGAGCATATATTTTCTGCTGATATCTTGTGTTCCATATAATAATTTCATAGAATCATAGAATAATTGAGTTCGAAGGGGCCTATAAGGCTATTGAATCTAATCCCCTGCTCAGTGCAGGAATCCAAATCAAAGCAGATCTGACAGAAAATTGTCCAATTTTCTCTTGAATGCCTCTAGCATTGGAATGTTCATCACCTTCTGAGATAACTGGTTCCATTGTCATATTGCTCTAACAGTTATGAAGTATTTCCTGGTATTTAACCTAAAACTGGCTCCCTGTAGTTTGAGCTATTATTACATGTCCTGCACTCTTGGATGATCGAAAACAGATCCTGCCCTTCCTCTATATAACTACCTCTCAAACTGCTTTGGGTCATTTTAAGGAGAAAGGTGGGGTAAAAATATTTTAAATAAATAATAAATATGTATTTGAAAAGTGCTATCATCTGAGGGGAGCCTCACTCTTCTTTTCTCAAGGCTAAACATGCCCAGTTTTTTCAATCTTTCCTCATAGGGCTTGGTTTCCAGCCCCCTGATCATCCTTGTTGCCCTCTGTCAAAGTACACAGTGCTATTGATAGGTGTTGTTTGACTTTAATAACTTCCAAACAGTGAGCAGTGCAGAGACAAAACAATGAAAACACAAGACTCAGGTGTGTTCCCTTCACCACCAGAACTGTATTTACAAAATATACATACATATATGCACCTCTTCAGAATCGGCAGTGCAGAAATAGCAATCACAGTCCAGTACAGTCCAATACTCCAAGATGCTGACTGACAAAGTGACATGCTGCTTCTCCATCAATATCCCAACAACATAGGTTTGTTAACGGCCTACCTATATACCAGTGTATGATGCAACACTTACTCAGCAAATTGAGCATTGCACATGTACAGGCATGTCACCTGTTCTGGCTAGATGCCAACTAGAATTACTCAGTGTTTCTTCCTTTGCTTAGTCATTCTCCCATAATTCAGACAGACAATTCCATATTTTTCTGTCATATGTTAACACCCTCCTCTCAACTTGCTCCGGTTTGTAGGCATCCTTCTTGAAGTGTGGTGTCCTGAACTGGGCACTGTGTTCAAGATGAGGCCTAAGCAGTGCCGAATAGAGGGGAACTAGTACCTTGCGGGATTTGGAGATTATACTTCTGTTAATGCAGCCTAAGATAGCATTTGCCTTTTTTGGAACCACATCACACTGTTTGCTCATATTCAGCTTGTGATCTACGACAATTCCAAGATCCTTATTGCTTATAGTATTAATGAGCCAGGTATCCTACATTTGGTTCCCCCCCCCCCCAGGTGTAGAACTTTGCACTTGACTCTGTTAAATTTCATTCTGTTGTTTTCAGCCCAATGCTCAGGCCTCAAGGCCTTTTTGAGTTTTGTTCCAGTGTAGTAGCTATTCCACCCAATTTTGTACCATCTGCAAATTTGATAAGTATTCCCTGCACTCCCTCATCCAAGTCATGTTGAAGAGCACTGGGCCCAGGACTGAGCCTTGGGGTACCCCACTTGTCTCCTTTTCCTAGTTTAAGAAGGAGCCATTGATAAGCAGTCTCTGAGTATGATTTTGTAACCAACTGTGTATCCACCTGACACTTGTTCTACCCAACCCACACTTGCTTGCTAATCAGAATATCATGGGGCACTTTGACAAAAGCTTTGCTGAAGTCAAAATACATTACGTCCACAGCATTACCATCATCTACCAGGGAGGTACCCAATCAAAAAATGAGATAAGATTAGCCTGGAGGGATTTGTTCTTGACAAATCCACGTTGGCTTCTAGTTATTACTGCATTGTTTTCAAGGTGCTTGCAGAGTGACTGCTTTATAATCTGCTCCAGAATTTTCCCTGGGATTGATATCAGGCTGACCAATCTGTAGTTGCCCTTTTGAAGACAGAGATAATGTTAGCCCTCCTCCAATCACCCGGCACTTCACCCATCCTCCCATTATGGCCTCCTTAGATACTCCAATCTATTTATTTTGATATTCTAATCCACTTACTGTCAGCTTTCACATTTATTTGAACATTTATTAATGCTATATTATGTAGACTGAGTTATTTTTTTTCCTAGATGTTGAACTATAATGTTAGATTTTTGTTGGATTTTACAACTAATTTCATGTTCTTTGGTTTATTTTAATATTTTTTAGTTTGGGCCTTATTGTTTTGGTTTTGGTATGATGCTGTTGGCCACTTTGGGTTTCATTTCTAAAAGGAAAAGTAGGATACAAGCTTAAAAGGGGGAAAATCATGCTACGTTTCTAGGGAAAAAATTCAGGCTGTGTGGTTTAGAAAATTGTTGGCAAAGCATCTTTTAATGTTCAGGAAAAGAAACTGATCCATCTGCCTAATTGCAGTTTTTGTAATTCAGTACTTGTGACATCTCTACATCCAGTATTTAGCCTACTTACATATATAAAGCAGGAGATCTTACCATATGTTTGTAACATACTTAATATAATTCATTAAATATATGTATTGTCCTGTAATTGTTAAGCAATTGTTAATAACTGGCTCAAATAGGAATTATTCTCCCTATTCTATGTAAATTTCAATAGGAAAGGGATGGTCTTAATATTAAACTAATTATTATTAGCCTAGAATTATTAGCTTACATTTTCCCTGATTATGATGTAGAAGTGTTGCAATAATTGAAACAGCGAGTAAAAATGATGTGTCAGACAGTCTTGTTCAGAGACCTTGATTTATGGGGATTATGAAAACACACAAGGGTCTAGACTTCTGGGCCAGGGTGAAATACAGCTGGGCAAATGGGTTGGCCCATTGCCAATGTAAAGATGAATACTGATGCAGGAAGTTGTGGCAAAGACCAAGACGAGACAACTGCAGTCACAAACTTATCAGATGATGGGATGATTTCCTTCTTATGACTGTAAAAGATGGGGCAGGATTGGAGAAGTGGAAAGGCTGCCACATATTGCAAATGTTATAGGCATTTGTCTCTTAGTCACTTTGCAAGGCTATCGTGACAAGGTTCCAACACAAGACATAAGCAGTTTTTTGTTTTCTATTTGCAGAATAATAAAGATGGTAAAGGGGGACCAGGATGATAATTTCATAGTTTCAGATACTATGGGTAGGCATGGAAAGCTGATAGATTTTGTAAACAAAATGTAGCACTGATTGAAACTCACACATAGCCACTACACAGACCTTGAAATATAAGCAGATATTCTGGCTAAGTATCGCATGAACAGCCTGCACAGCATTCTCCATTAAATGCTCTTACTTTCTTCCACAGACTGAACCTGAAATGATAGAAGAAACAAATATTGATAGAGTCAATGAGCCCCGAAACTATACTAGATCCCATCAAGCAAAAGGTCATTCAGAGACATCAACTCTGAGTTCGCAGCCATCTATTGATGAGGTTAGACAGCAGATGCACATGTTACTGGAAGAAGCCTTTAGTTTGGCCTCAGCAGGCCATGGAGGACAGAGCAGGCAACAAGATGCTTACAGTTCTACACAGCAGTTGCCATATTCTGAAGTTGTGACCAGTGCTCCTGGTACCATGTCTCGACCTCGGGGAGGAATTCAGTGGGTGCCGACATACAGACCAGAGGTGTACCAGTACAGTCTACCTAGACCAGTGAGTGACCACTTATATGGGATATATGCAGGACTGTTGTGGAAAATACTAGAATTTATTGCTATTGTTGTTGCTATTAATGTCTGCAAGAAAAAACAACTGCCTTATGTATTAGCATACTTTGTATCTATCTGAATATAAGACCTCTTTATCTTTAGTATTTTATTTTATTTTATTTTTGAGGATGGAACTCTCCCTTGACTATCATGCAGAATATTTCATACAGTGACTCCAGGACTATGCTGGGCTGTGTGAATGTTTGAGGTTACATGTTAGTTTGGAAAAATCCCCAAAGTGGGCTTTACCAAATAAATATTTGTCTATGGCTGAAACCCTGTTGCTTTGTTATGCATGCAGAAGGCAAATGGCATAGCATGAAGTAATCTCTAGTTAAAGGTAAGAGTCACTACTGGATTCTGGAGGCACTTGCATGTACTACTTGAGCACTCTCATCAGGAGAAAGGTGGCCTAGAAATTAGACCAAACAAACAAAAGCTGCATGACAGTGTAGCTGTGATATTTTGCAACAGTGCAAATCAGCATTCTACAAGACAGTACTAAAAATGGGGGCAGCCCAAACTAATAGTTTTAATGGTTGTTGTGGGTGTTTCAGGCTGTTTGGCCATGTTCTGGAGGTTTTTCTTCCTAACATTTCGCCAGTTTCTGCGGCCGGCATCTTCAGAGGACAGGAGCTAGAATTCTGTCTGTGTTCTGAGTTGACTAGAACACAAGACAGAATTCTAGCTCCTGTCCTCTGAAGATGCCGGCTGCAGAGACTGGCGAAAGGTTAGGAAGAAAAACGTCGAGAACACGGCCAAACAGCCCGAAAAACCCACAACAACCATGGGATCCCATCCTTTGAGAACACATTAATAATTTTAACTTTGAAATCACTTCACACCCAAACACAAAGCAATTGGGAAACCTTGACATCTGAGCGTTCAGCCTTGAGGTAGGCGGTGCAGCATGGCCTCTCCCAATTTGAAGAGACACTTGTTCAGCAGGCTGAGGCAAAGAGGCAGTCCCGAAACCAGCAAAATCAGGGAGCTGGACAGGGGACAGATTGTATTTGTCTTCAGTGTGGAAGGGATTGTCACTCTCAAATTGGCCTTCTCAGCCACCCCAGACGTTGTTCCAAGACCTCTATTCAAAGCACATTACCATAGTCTCTCGAGACTGAAGGATGTCTACATTTCAGGGCTGTTTTTCAACAAGTTCTCTAGGCATCTATTGCTTGGAAAATAATAAAGTACCATGATGAAATCTCTGCTTTTGGGTGGGGAGGAGAGGAACAATTGACAGAGGATTATGCATCCAGATGATCAGTCCCACTCATGACTGAACTGGCCTTGAACTAATTGCAGATGTTTATGGAAGGAGTTGGCTTTGACTTCACATTTTAGGAATGGAATTTGCAGATTCAGAGGATGGAGATTTTACCACTTCCTTCTCATCTGCATCAGGAACCTTCTTTTTCTTTGCTGACGCATGATACCACTGAATCTGATCTTTGCTGCTGATCTTGTTTTTGAATCTAGATGCTGCCAGTGTTTCAAACACAAGGTGATGATTAATACATTCTGATATTAAGGAGGAGACTGAGAGAATGATTGGCAATATTTGCTGCTGCCTTCATCTTGATGTAGAACAGCAAATAAGCAAATACAGAAAGGTGTGGGGTTGTTTAACCTGATTTAACATAAATTTTTAGACCAAAAGAGATAGCCAGTCAGATGCCCTAATTTAAGCCATTTCACTTCAGTTCCAAAGGTACAAGTAAATCCCCAGTAAACATCATTTTGCAGAGAAAGACCCAGACTACACATTGTAGGTGATCACGGAACAAAGGGAAGGCAATTGCAAAGAAGTCGACAAGCAGATGTCCGATCCAGCGGAGCCCCCAGGCTCCACCTTGAGAACCCTTTTTATTAATACAGCAAGAGTTACATCGTATGTTGTGAGAATTCAGATAGGATACTGGTTACCTAATCGCCACTAGGATTGGCCAGAGAAAGTCTTTGAACCTATGCTCTAACTCTAAGCAGAAAGGCAGAATTAGAGGTCACCCCGCCCGCTGGGAGCTGCTGCTTCTCTGCCAGGAGTGTTTGCACTCACTGAAACAGATAACAGCTAACGGCCTTGGGCAGAATTTTCCCATATTTCCCCTTTTTCTTTTTTTTCAAGCAAAGGCATATATTCTTTCATATATTTGCGAACTACATATAAATCTTTTCGGCGAAGGCCAGAAGGCGAAGCTTTGAAACAGGTAGTTATTATGGAAAAGAAGGTTGGTATACATTGAATAAAACAACAGCAAATTATAAGGAGTATGAAGAGCATAATTGCATACATTAATACGGTGTGAAGCCATCCAAAGTGGGGCAGCCATGACCATAAACCATCCCACCAGGAAGGAAGTATGTCCTGTCATATGTTATTGGCGAGGTGTCTCAGCTGAGCAAGCTGATTGTTCACTGCATGACTATTATCAGATAAATTAAAGCAACAGAGATTGTTAAAAGACTCACAACCAATGTGATTACGCAACATGACATAATCCAATGCTGCGTGGTTGTCTAAAATAGTATTACATAGCTGTCATTGTTCCTGATTCAGCAGGGCAATAGCAGTGGAAGTGCGGTTAACGGCTCTAGCTAAGGTGCACGCAATGTTGGCAAGAGTGCGAGAATTATGAACAGCGAGGCCAGGAACGCCAACAAGCGACACAGCCAGCGAAACATATTCTGCTTTGGATAACAAAGTAACATTACCATTACAAGTACTATCAAGAGACAAGCTTTCTCGTCTCAGCCGAGTTGAGGAGTTCTGCAAAGCAAAAGGTTGCATTAAGTTGATTGCTAATCTACTAAGGCAGCATTGTGTTTCTGACAGATTGGCTGGAATGTAGCTAAAAGTATATTGACCACATGTAAAAAACCACCCTGGAGGTAAGATGATATGTGCCCAATTATAAGAAATGTTGACAGCATGTGTACAATTCCATGTGGCTTTGGTTGTAGAAATGCATGTGTTAGAGGAACAGTTGACTACTCTGGCACATGAGGTGTTTTCACTAGTTGCTACAAAAGGGGTGTAAAGGGAAAAAGCATCAATGGGTAGCATTCTTGTTGTTCGCCCCAAGTCATGAGAATTAGTGTATTTAATGACAGTGACATTAAACCATTGACCTAACCAAGTGTCATTAGCAATGTCGCAAGATTCTTTACAGACAGGAATTAAGCAGGTTCCCAGTAGTCCATGCATAGCATATGCCTCCTGCAGGCAGAAGTGAGAGATGTTCACAATTTCCACCAACCTTTCCCATAAGTTAAATTGCAAACGGGCATGCAAATCTTCTGAAGCCTCTGCGACACCTATTGGAACAGTTCCAAGAATGAGAATACAGCACAACAGCATCAGGGAGTTAGCATTCAGCTGCGAGATAACGGCTGCTAAAAAGGTTTCAGGAGTCTCTGGGATGTGCTGCTGATTTAGAGTTCTTTTTGCATCAGTACTCAGCGTCATTAACATCCCCCAGGTAACTTTGGGCTGAGTGCCTTCAGGTCTGGTTGGGCGCTTCCGACGACGCACAGTCATCTGGTCCCGCTCCAGAGTCATCGCTGGATTGAATTCTGGAATGGGGTCCTGCAGGTTGCGATGCCAACTCATTCTTTCCACGATAAGGCCTCACACACCGAGCAGGGATCCACAAAGGACCTGTGGGAGTAAGCACAGCAGCATAGCCGTGACCCCATGTTAGTAAAGGGGCTGGACCCTCCCACTGAGGGTCAGGAGGTTGCTTATAAGTCACCAGCGGCCGTTCCATAGGGATTTCTTTATGAAAGTGTTTCTCTACTGGCAACAACTTGTGCTGACCTGCAGATACAGTTAAATGATTTAGTGTGG
Organism: Intellagama lesueurii; assembly: GCA_037013535.1. Taxonomy (NCBI): domain Eukaryota; kingdom Metazoa; phylum Chordata; class Lepidosauria; order Squamata; family Agamidae; genus Intellagama; species Intellagama lesueurii. The sequence continues at coordinate 87,050,675 of JBAJHW010000001.1, forward strand.
ACAATGCTATTGACAGTACATCTGGAACATCCTGGGGCTTGATCCCTCTGTTTTTTGTTTGTTTTGCAAGGAGAAATTTAAAAGAGCGATGTGCTCTTTCCACAATAGCCTGTCCTGTGCAGTTATAAGGAATACCATGGGAAAGTCGAATGTCCCATTCATTGCAGAAAGTGGTAAAGGCGTGAGAGGTATAGGCAGGGCCATTGTCTGTTTTTAAGGCTTGAGGCTGGCCCATAACTGCAAATGTACATAAACAATGTTGTATGACATGGCGAGAGGTCTTGCCACGAAGAGGGGTAGCCCAAATGTATCCTGAATAAGTATCAATAGTTAAATGGACATAAGAAAGAGGCACAACAGTAGGAACATGAGTGACATCCATTTGTCAAAGCTGATTGGCATCTGTTCCTCGTGGGTTAACAGCATCAAAAGGAAAGGAAATAGGAGACATGGCACAGGAAGAGCAGGAGGAGACGATGTCTCAAGCTTGAGAAAGCGGAATAGAAAATTGCTTATGGAGTTGTTTAGCACTCTGATGAAAAAAGGAATGGCTGTCAATAGGATTGGAAAAGAGGGGACACAAGGAATGAAGAGCAGAGTCTGCACGATGATTTCCCTCTGAGATAGCATCTTGGAATCCAGTATGAGATCGAATGTGAGCTGCAAAAAAAGGTTGTGATCTAGCAGCAAGAAGGTTTTTTAAAGTCAGAAACAGGGAAAGTAAGGAGAAGTCAAGAGCAGGAGAAAGGTAGGCATGTGACAGATGAGTGAGAAGGTTAAATACATATTGAGTGTCTACAATGAGATTTAAAGGTTGATCCTGAAACATTTGAAAGGTAAGAATGACTGCTGCCAGTTCTGCACGTTGGCTGGAGATTTGAGTACAGGTGAAGAAGGTTTTCCAGGTCCTGGGAGGTTGCTGAAAGGTAACCACACCTCTGGTAGGCGCACCATCAGTAAAAACAGTTAGAGCATCAGGGAGAGGAGTAGCAGAGAAAAGAGAGGAAAAGCGAAAGGGTACTTGCTGAATGAAAGTTAAGCGAGGGTCTTTAGGAGGATTAAAACGTATATCACCAACATAGTCTGAAAAAGCAATCTGATAATGACGTAGACATTAAATGATCATGGTCAGCTTTGGAAATAGGTAAGCAACAACACAGAAGATCCCAGCCTGTGAGTTGTTTGGCATGATGGCGTCCTTTGATTACAAGGTCTGTAATCGCATTTAGAGTAGAGTAAACGTTCCGGGGAGGAGTGTTAGGTAAATAAAGCCATTCTGCTATAGCATTGGCCTTGACAGATTTCGGGCTGCACAACAGTCCAGTAGGCAACTGGGGTGTGTTTAAGATGACCAGGTGCAAGGGATCAAAAGAAGGAATGCGGTCGACCATGGTACGTTGCAAGGCTGCATTAATTTGATGTATGGCATGTTTCATAGCCTTGGTGATGGGTATGGAGTCAGCAGATGACTGATGTCCCCGGAGTGCATTAAACAAAGGTTGTAATTCATGGGTAGAAAGGCACAAAAATGGACGAGCCCAATTTAAGTGCCCGAGGAACTGTTGCAACTGCACTAATGTAAATTGTGATGGAGTTTTAGGTTCTGGTAAGAACGGAGAAGATGTAGCTTGCAGCAGTTTGTGTCCTAGATAAAGAAATGGAGGTGTGGTTTGTATCTTTTCTGGAGCTATGTGAAGGCCTCTTTTCTCTAAGCAGTTAGCTAGAGAATCATAGACAGTAGTGGGGAGGGATTGCCCCGCCACCAAAATGTCATCCATGTAATGATATACAAGCAATTCAGGGTGTTTTAAACAGAATTGCTGTAGGGCTAAATCCACAAAATGTTGACATAAAGTAGGAGAATTCAACATTCCCTGAGGCAAGACTTTGCACTGGTATCTTTGAGTAGGATGGGAATTGTTGTACACAGGGACTGTAAAAGCAAAATTTTCCCTGTCTTGTGATGCCAAAGGAATGGTGAAAAAACAGTCCTTGAGATCCACTATCATTAACTCATAGTGTTGGGGTATCAAATTTGGATTAGGTAAGCCACATTGCAAACGGCCCATAGGTTGGATGCGCTTGTTAACTTCCTGAAGGTCGTGTAGCAAACGCCACTTGCCAGATTTCTTTTTGATGGTGAAAATGGGAGTTTTCCACGGACTGGTGGAATACTCTATATGTCCTTGATCTAATTGCTTCTTAACTAAGGCCTCCACTGTGTGGAGCTTTTCTTTAGACAATGGCCATTGATCAACCCAGACAGGTGGTCCAGGGAGCCACGTTAATGGCAAGGCTGTGTCAGATTGCGTAGAGGCCTGTATTATAAATTTGTCTGCAATTTTGTATTGATCTTTTTCAAGAGATCCCTACCCCAGATGGAAAAAGGAATAGGCAAAATGTAAGGAGTGATTGTGATTTGTCTAGGAGAATCACCTGAACTTTCCAGAACAATGGGCTGAAGGCTTTTCTGGGCTTGCTCATAGCCTCCAACTCCCCAAATGTCGTGTACTGGATGGGTGGGATAGCTTTCTGGCCAGTCTTTCTTTGCAATAACGCTAACGTCAGTTCCCGTATCAATCAGTCCATTTAGGACCAGCGATCCCATTTTAAGAGGGAGTCGGGGCTGCGAGTGCTCAATGGTAGTTAAGGCAGCAACTCGAGTAGAACCAAAACCTCCAGTACGAGGGTTGGTAGAAGGACCCATCTGTGTTAATGGAAGCAGCAACAATTGAGCAATAGATTCACCTGCAGGAAGGACTTGTGGTATATTAGACCAGGTTTGAATAATTAGAGGTCCTTCAAAATCCCCATCAATGACACCTGGTACAACAAATAAACCCCATGCAGAGATGCTAGAGCGGGGAATAATTGAGACCTACAGTGTCTTTGCAAAGAAGTCAACAAGCAGATGTCCGATCCAGCGGAGCCCCTAGGCACCTCCTTGAGAACTCTTTTTATTAATACAGCAAGAGTTACATCATATGTTGTGAGAATTCAGATAGGATACTGGTTACCTAATCGCCACTAGGATTGGCTGGAGAAAGCCTTTGAACTTATGCTCTAACTCTTAAGCAGAAAGGCAGAATGAGAGGTCACCCCGCCCGCTGGGAGCTGCTGCTTCTCTGCCAGGAGTGTTTGCACTCACTGAAACAGATAACAGCTAACGGCCTTGGGCAGAATTTTCCCACAACACATCCCTGAGAGTGATTTAAAATGAGGTTTTGCAACAAGTATTCATACCTTTTCTTCATCCGTCTCTCAAAAATCTAGATACTTTGTGCTCCATCTCGAGTGTAAAAGAGCATTGGCCCTGAAAGAAAATGGCTAAGACTTATAGATAGATAGATAGATAGATAGATAGATAGATAGATAGATAGATAGATAGATAGATAGATAGATAGATAGATAGATAGATAGATAGATAGATAGATAGATAAAACTTTATTACGGTCAAAGATCAGCCACAAATAAAACATTGAAATATATAAATATACAAAGGTATACAAAAATATTGGGATCAAATGCAAATACTCGGTTCTGAGGTGAACAACAACAGCATCAAAACATCTCCCCTAAAACAATTCCAGAATTTCTAGCAAACCATGCTCTAACTACAGAGGCTAAGACTTATTTTCCAATATATATGACTGGGCATGCCGGGCATCAAGTTGCATGGGACAGAAGCACTCCAAATTCATGCAAATTCCTTCAGGATTAACAATCTAATACTTTCTAGCTGCACAGATGTGTACTTGAGTGCACATAGCTAATCTGGAAGACACATTTCGTGTAGGAATTTTGATTACTTTATGGCTCCAAGCAATAGATACCTTGGGAACATGTTGAAAAACAGTTCTGACAATTGCTTTGTGTTTGGGTGGGAAGTGGTTAACTGGTGAAAAAAGGAGTCAGGTTATGTGATTTTCTCTTGTGTGGTGTCACTTTGTGAATGGTAGTGAGCACAAGAGGGTAGACTGTCCTGACTGCTGACATGGGTGTCATCAGCATTCAGACTACCTTTGCAATGGCTGTGACTACACGAACAAAGACCACAGGATTTGCTATGGTTATAGTATGGCTGAATTCGAAGGATTTTTTAAAAATCACACAATGCAAAGGCTGATTTGAATTGGTCCAGCCCTTTTTGTTCCTGACACATCTCCCCCCCCCTCTACTTCTGGGAGCTTCTACTTTTTTTCAGGCTGAACACCTGCCCCCACATTTTTCCCCCTGATCATCCTCTGAGTTTTAAGAATATTTTTACATATGTGTGAATAGCACTAGATCACCTTATCACCCTATCTCTTGTATTGATATGCTACTTTAGCATTAGATCACCTCCGGGTGAGAATTTCTTTAAAAAATTATAAGTAAAAAAAACACAACCCAGACAGAATGAAATATGTGATGTTTCTGTGCCCCTTAAGAAGAACTTTGGAATGCTGCTACCTCTTCTGGAACCCTGGACAACCCTTTCAAAACCAAGCGGCTTGACAGCAAACCATAAAAGGATCAGCAGAGGTGGGATCAGAGGTAGGAAGGAAACAAGGGGCAGCTGTGGGCTGAAATGCAAATGGTATCACATAGAATGTGAACACTGAACTCCTGACTCAACCCGCAGTCCCTGTGTGATCACTGACTGCAAATTCAGCCATAATATAGGCTGTAAATCAAATCACAGGAAAGGTGTATCAGAGTGATTTGGCTGGCCAATGTAGGTGCAGCCTATATTAAATTTGGCATCCTTTTTCCTGCTGGCAATGGAGGCATGATGTTGTACGGCAATATTAAGCCATTTCCTGGTGTTTTGAATTGTGGATACAGAAGCACAATATCCGACATTCATAAAATGGTGGGGAGTTATTTCAAGAATTGATAAGCAATCATATTCTTTGCTTTCCATATGTGTAACAAATAACAGGATTTCAGCCTGTGTGTTTATTATTCCTTTTAAAGGAAAAGAGGAAGTGATGACCTGAATTTCTAAACGGCATGGATCTGTGTGTAAGATACTCTGACTTATTTTCTTCTGATTTTTCTGGCTCATGAAAGGGAGGCTAGAATTTGAATAATTAAAATGAAAAAAACAAAACAAAAGCCTACCCCCATGGGTCATCAGATGTTTCCAGTAAGAAAGTCCCTGAATTTTATATGGATACTGGCACTAACAGCTCGGATACAGAATGACTCACTCTGAATATACTACAAAGGGTAGACAGACAGAATCTATGTGTGGGATATTCTGATCCAAGAAGGTACATTTGGACTATGTTATGTATTCAAAAAATCATGATCTTGTGAGTAATACACAGCACTGAGGTATTTAAGACAGTCATATTCTGTTCAGAACACATTATGATGAAAGGAAGGATCCATAATATCATATGCCAGAAATCTCCTATGTAGTGCTCTTTGTCTGGTGGAATACGATTTATATTATCCAGGCCTTTAAAAAGGAGACAGAAGCATGACTAAATCTTACTCCTTTTGCCTCAACAGTTACATGATAACAAACATCTAGTTCTGCCTGAACGTAATCAGTTATGAATTAAGCCATTGGATACTATAACAAACCTTGAAGGGCTGTGTGTCAAAAATGTGACTAAACAGAAGCAGCTGGTGATGTCTAATCCACCTACATACTAAAGAAATTAATACAGGGGGGAAAATCCATTCAAGCATCCATGCTCCCTCTGTGTTGATTCCTAAAAGCCAAGCCATCCCAATCTGTTTTCTTTACCAAAGTACATGTTGTACAGCGACATGTGGGCACCTACCAACTCACAGCTCCACAATAATGTGCAGTTGGAAAAAGATACACAATATATTAGAATTCCCCCAGTTTCCTTATTAGCTGACATCCCCAGTGATCAACCAGTCTTTCATATAATCTCTGAAGGAAGGGGAGAATTGCAAAGTAGGCCTTTATAAGTATGAAAAGAGAGTAGGCATCCTTCAGTCTCAAGAGACTATGGTAACATGCTCTGAATAGAGGTCTTGGAACAGCGTCTAGTGTGGCTGAGAAGGCCAATTCAAGAGTGACAATCCCTTCCACACTGAAGACAAACACAATCTGTCCCCTGTCCAGCTCCCTGATTTTGCTGGTTTTGGGACTGCCTCTTTGCCTCAGCCTGCTGAACAAGTTGGGAGAGGCCATGCTGCACCGCCTGCCTCCAGACTGAACACTCAGATGTCAAGGTTTCCCATCTGTTGATGTCCATTCCTAAGGACTTCAAATCCCGCTTTGGAACTTTGTCCTGCCAGGTGATACCAAAAATGCGTTGGAAACAATGCATATGGAACGTGTTCAGCTTCCTCTCCTGCCGTGCACAATGGGTCCAGGACTCACTGCAGTACAGGAGTGTACAGGAGTGTACAGGAGTGTACTCAGGACACAGGCTCTATAGACCTGGATCTTGGTATATGCCATCAGCTTTTTGTTAAGCCATACTCTCTTTATGAATCTAGAGAACATGGTAGCTACTTTGCCAATGTGTTTATCCAGCTCGACATCTAGGGAGAGAGTGTCAGAGATCGTTGAGCCAAGGCACACAAAATCATGAACAACCTCCAATTCTTGTGTATAGATGGTAATAGAAGGAGGTGAGTCCACGCCTTGGCCCATGACTTGTGTTTTCTTCAGGCTGATTGTTAAACCAAAATCTTGGCAGGCCTTGCTAAAACGATTCATAAGTTGTTGGATGTCTTCGGCAGAAAGGGCAACAACAGCTGCATCATCAGCGAAGAGGAAGTCCTGCATGCATTTCAGCTGGACTTTGGTCTTCGCTCTCAATCTAGAGAGATTAAAGAGCTTTCCATCTGATCTAGTCCGGAGATAGACACCTTCTGTTGCGGTTCCAAAAGCGTGCTTTAGCAGGACAACAAAAAAGATCCCAAACAGAGTCGGTGCAAGGACACAGCCCTGTTTCACTCCGCTTTGGATGTCAAAGGGATCTGATGTTGAGCCATCAAAAACTACAGTGCCCTTCATTTCCTCATGAAAGGACCTGATGATGTTAAGGAGCCGAGGTGGACATCCACTCTTGGGAAGTATTTTAAAAAGGCCGTCCCTGCTAACCAAATCAAAGGCCTTTGTAAGATCTATGAAGGCCACAAAGAGTGGCTGTTGTTGTTCCTTACATTTCTCCTGCAACTGTCTGAGGGAAAATACCATGTCCGTGGTGGATCTATTAGCTCAAAATCCACACTGTGATTCTGGATAGACTCTGTCTGCAAGCACCTGGAGCCTCTTCAGCACAACACGGGCAAGCAGCTTCCCTACATCACTGAGAAGAGAGATGCCACGGTAGTTATTGCAGTCGCCCCTCTCTCCTTTGTTCTTATACAATGTGACGATGTTTGCATCCTTCATGTCCTGTGGTACTCCACCTTCCCTCCAGCAAAGACAGAAGATTTCATACAGCTCGGTGGTGATGATCTCTTTACAGCACTTCAGCACTTCAACAGGGATGTTATCCTTCCCAGGTGCCTTGCCAGAGACGAGGGAAGCCAAGGCTGCTTTTATTTCTGCTAAAGTTGGTTCGCTGTCCAACTCTTCCAAGACAGGCAGGCACTTGATGTTATTTAATGCCTCTTTGGTTACTATGTTCCCTCTAGAACATAGCAACAGCTCAGAGTAGTGCTGCACCCAGCGTTCCATCTGCTGTACTCTATTCGGTCCTGGATGATCACGCCTGTAACAGACTTCAAAGGAGCAGATTTCTTCTGTATTGGACCTAAAGCCTGCTTGATACCATCATACATTCTCTTGATGTTACCTGTGTCCGCTGCTATCTGTATCTGAGAGCAGAGCTGAAGCCAATAATCGTTAGAACATCTCCTGGCAGTCTGTTGGACTTTGCTACGAGCAACTCAAAGAACCTGCAAGTTGTCCTCACTAGGAGAGACTTTGTATGCTGCTAGAGCACTCCTCTTTTCCTCGATGGCTGGCATCAACTCCTCCGAATGGGCTTCAAACCAGTCTGCCATCTTTTTGGTCTTCTTGCCAAATGTGGACAAGGTGGTGTTATAAACAGCATTCTTGAAATGTTCCCATTATTCAGGTGCATTTGCATCAGCCGGGCCTGGAAGAGTTTCCTCAAGCGCTTGGGCAAATTCCTCCATTTATCTCTGATCGTGAGTCTTGCTGATGTCAATATGTGGTCTTCCTTCCTTTTTTGTGTGATACAATCTCTTTATTCGCAGATTGACTCTGCTACACACCAGGGAGTGATCAGTATTGCAATCAGCACCCTGATAACTGCGTGTGATTGTAATTCTAGGAAGGCTAGAGCGTCTAGTGGGGATCAAATCGAGCTGATGCCAATGCTTCAATCTTGGATGTCTCCAAGAGACTCTGTGTTGAAGCTTCATATTAAAGAATGTGTTGCTGACACAAAGACCATAATAACAGCAAAACTCCAGCGTTGGCCTTTTTCATTCATCTTCCCAATGCCAAACCAGCCTAGACTAGTGGGCGAAGAATTGGGATCAGCACCAACTCTAGTGTTAAAGTCTCCGAGAATGAACAGTGGCTCTCTCTCGGGGATTTTTTTGATAGTAGCTGCCAGATCGTCGTAGAATTTGTCTTTGACTTCTGTTGTGGACGACAGTGTTGGTGCATATGCACTAATAAGGGTGACCAGTCCTGCTGATGAGTGGAGCTGCAGAGACAGGATTCTTTCACTCCCCGCAGTAGGTGGAACAATGGATCTCAGCAGAGTATTTCTGACCGCAAAGCCAACACCATATTCCCTGGTCTCATTCAATGGTTTTCCCTGCCAGAAGAATGAGAATTTTTTTTCTTTGACAGATCCCGAGTCTGGCAATCTCGTCTCTTGCAGGGCAACAATGTCCATCTGCAGCCTACTCAGTTCCATGTTGATGACAGCTGTCTTGCGCACGTCGTCTATTTCCTGCAGGTCGTCAGAAAAGCCAGGGGTCATTGTTCGAATATTCCAGGTGCCCAGCTTTAGGGCAGAAGTTTTCTTATGATTATTGCATGGTGCAGGGTTATCGATCTGCTTGTTGGCTTTCACCCTAAACCCCACACACCCCGTGAGGTTAACAGACCTTGGCGAGGCAGCACCTTACTGGCTGGGGGCTGCCTAGCTTAAGGTGGGCGGTAGCTACCTAGTGAGGTGCAATGACCTCTCCCACCATCAGAAGTAGCCCCTGGCATCACGCTCTACGCCAATCGAGCAAAGACTTATAACCGGTAACTGTTACTTCCCGTGTTATTTCAACACTGTATGCGAAGCCTGAGTGTCCTCTCCAGAGCACGAAGCCTGGGTAAAATAATATGGAGGGCAGACTGTTACCCAAGCAGCAAATCCCCCCTCTCCACATCACTGAAATAGTCCAATGGAAAGGCAAGAGCTAATACAACTGGTTCCAGCGACGTCACAGGAGTTGCCAGAACGACACGAACTGACTCCGGCTCCGGATTTTGCCTCAAGGTTTACTCCTGAAGCCTTTTCCATCGGTGGATATAGCCACAAGGCAGTGGAGGTTTGAAATCGGAGTTTTCCTTCTCCTATATGGGCTTCCTTCCAAGGCTAACGAGCTCCATCTACCCGGATGCATTTTAGATGGCATACACATGCATTTTAGATGGCAGTTGTAGAGATAGCTGCTAACAGAAGTGTGTGTGAATTAGGCTGGGATAGTACAATGATTAATTTCGAATTTTCTCATTTCTCCTTCTGTTGTCACCAGATGACAGCACTATCTCTGTATGGGTTCCAACCATAAATAACATTTATTGAAATATTACATGAATACCAACTAGCAATTTCAAAGTGCCATGGGGAGCTTTTTCCAAGATGTGAACAGCATCATCCTGATCTAACTGACTTTCAAATAAGCAGGACTGCTAATAACCTTTTGGACAGCATTAGTTCATAGGGTCCTCATAATCTGGATGCGACTTGAGAGCACGTAACAACAAAAAGGACAGTGATTGTATTTAAACAATATTCTCCTATCTCATTCGTTTACACTGTTGAACCATATTCCTACTAGAAAAGGAAGAGGTTAGTTTGTTCTGTGACTGATTCTTCCCAAAGGCACTATAATCTAAGGATGAGCAAACTTTATGCTTGTGGGATTTACTTTGTTATTTTTATTAGAACTTTGAGATCCATCAACTGAAATCTCATCCAGAACACAATAATAAGAAAACTAGGAATTTATTTTCCGTACTTAAACTGAATATACCTCACAGTGTTATTACTCAAAAATTTAGTGTTGAATATCACAAGCTGCCTTCATTTTAGTACTGTAGGGTAGGGAAGAGGCTATACTGGTGGGGGTCCTTTTGTTGATGCTACTGTTCAGTAGTCTTGTATCAGAAAGCCTTACTGATTTAGTGCAGATTCCTGAAAGGTCTAACAGTAGATTCAAATCTATTTCCTGTCCACCTATGTCTTAATCAATTCAATACAACAGTTTCTGTTTACACTCTCAGACAACTAAACTTGACTCTAAACTTGCTTACTGGAAAAGCTTAATGGCTGAAATCCTGTTGCTTGGTGTTAGCCAAGTGCCCCGAGAGGAGGACCAGGAGCAATGGACCAAATGTTACAAGTTGGTTTACGCAAAGCAACAGGATTTTGACCACTGAATTTAATTTGCCTTCTAAATAAAGTAGGATTTGTTTTCACAACTATGTCAATACATGTTTTGTTTGAGAAAAAAGAAACGTCTAAGTTTGTTTTCCAGTTACTTCCACCCGTGGCAGGCTGTATTCATGCCACATTGCATGAAAATATGTTCAGAAAAAGTTTCAGTAGTATGAGGAAATGTTTGAAATTTTTATGATCATTGCTTAAAAGGTGATGGAGATGGCAAGTGAAAGAGTCAGCTGTGAGGTTCCCTGTGCAGTTGAACATAGTGAAGATAGCTGTGACTCACCCACAATGTTTCATGCTGCTGCTTCTCTCAAGAATCTTAATGTATGATCCTAGTGCATTGAACTGCAATCCGTGCATTATTTCTGATAAAAAGCTAGTCAAACATCAAAGCTAATACCATGAGCTTGGGGGCACGTGGATCAACATTTCTCCTCCACCTTCAATTTACTAGAGGGCTTGGCGTTATGGAAGCTATGCAGTTTCAGGCTCAGCCTCACACTTGCAATGTTAATATACAGCATAATACTAGGATTTTATTGAGGGAAAACATGAGAAATTTTGGAGGTCCTCAAAGGTCTTATAAAAATTCCAGATAATAGATAGTGAGTATTGAGTTGATATCTATTGATATTAATACCTGTTAGATATGGATATCTAAATATTGAAGGCATTGTTTTTTTAGTTAGTATAGACTAAGATGTTTGCCTAAGATTTGCAAATATGCTAGGCAAATGCTGGCATTATTTAGGTATTACTTACTCTTAATGTAGTAAATAATACAAATTCAGTAACATTTATTTCTCTTTCTTTTGATATATAAGAACGTAAGATACAAGTAGCACGGGGTAGAGAAAGGATGGGTGTAAAAGCTGAAAGCACATAGCTTTCTGATTCTTGAACACTTCCCATATGTTAAGGTATATTGCTGTGTCACAATATATTTAGGGTACATAATATCATGCTGTGTCTTGTGGTTATTTTGATATGTTGACTGTTCTAGGCAAATCAAGACTGAAGGGAATCAGAGCAATAGTCAGTCTAGCAGCTAAACAGATTCAATAACTGTCAGTGTATTCCCAAGTGAAATCGACAATAACCGTCACAATACAAAGGCTTCAAGATTAATCTCTCATGCTTTCAGCTATAAGCTGATGGAGAAAAGTGGCAGGAAGGTGTTTCTGCAAACACACAACATGGCAAAATCTGTAAATTTGCTGTATGTTGTTTGCTGCCAACCTTTGTAAATCTAGTCCATGACAGAGGCAGAGTGACTGATCTGATAGCTTTTAAAATATAATCCTTGGGATTAATTTGCTTTGGTGTGTATGTTTTTTAAAATTAGAATTTTTATGTTATACCTTGCTCCCCCCCCCTCCTTTGCCTAGAGGAATAAGAACAGAAGATTCCCCACTAAAAGGGAGGAAAGGGATGCTGAAATAGAAAATGGATGCTTACAGGCAGTTTTGTTTCTTGTTTACAGTGTTTTTGAGGCTTCCAGATGTTCTGACATCAAAACATTTCATTTTCAGTGGGGCAGAATCTATTCTGATTTCTCCTTGGGGGGATTCAGGCAGCAAAGAACATTGCAGTGTTGCAGTTTTAAGAGGCTCTAAAAATGTTAACTTGGAGATAACTAATATGCAGTGGCAAGGAAGCCAGTCAAATGGCTTTCCCTGCATGTGCTTCACCGTAATTTGGAAAAATGTAGTGTATAGTATAACTTTTATGAGAAGTTAATAGATTTTTGAGGACATATTCTTCTCCCCCTCTCAACAGGCATATAGGTTTTCTCCTCTCCCTGAGATGCTGACGGGTTCTCCACCTCCTCCTGTGCCTCCCAGAACAGGACCTGTTGCTGTCACCTCTCTTAGGAGGTACTGTACTGCTGTTTTATGTTTTAGTTGAAAATGTTTTATCTCTGTGTAAAATTTCAGATGCACAACAAGGCTATATTCTTGTGCCAAAGCAATATTTAGGAAATTGCAAAGAATAGGTATCAGTTACATGTATTAAATTTTTTAATCTGTCATGGAAATGAAGAAAAATGCACATCTTTATGCAGTTGTGGACTGCTCACATTAATAATAATTGTGTGTTGTAAATTCTGACTTATGGGAGTTGGGGTTTTCAGGGTTTTCTAGGTAGAGAGTGTTCAGAAGTGGTTTACCACTTCCTTCTTCTAGGGTGCCCTGGGATTGTGCAGCTTGCCCAAGGCGACACAGGCTAGAATTGAACTCCCAACCCCTGGCTTTGCACCCAGATACCTAATTCACTGAGCTATCCAGCCACTTCAAACTACTCACATATCTAATAAATACACCAAATATATGGCTGGATAGCCCAATGAATTAGGTATCTGGGTGCAAAGCTAGGGGTTGGGTGTTCGATTCCCCACATTGCATGCATTGCAGGAGAACCAGCTGGTGTGGCCTTGGGCAAGCTGCACAGTCCCAGGACACCCCCAGAAGAAGGAAACAGTTAACCACTTCTGATTACCCTCGACCTAGAAAATCCTGAAAAGAGTTGCCATACATCCGAATTGACTTGATGGCACACAATTATTATTATATGCTTTAGAATTTTTTTAACTGTAAATTTCCTCACAATATTAGTGATTCTATACAGGAAATGAATTATTCATAAATCTTCCTGTTTTTCTTTTCTGAGATGACCAAATATAGGCTGTACATACTCTGTGCATGTCCTGAGAAATTGATTTTGGCACTCTGGAAACATTTACAGAATTTGTTAACTATCAGGCTCCTAATCTGCACTTTAAATACCTAATAGGTATGATTCGTGTTAACATTGTTTTAATATTTATTGCCTAGTTCATTGTATAATCACTGTGCACAGTGTCTTTTAAATGCTGTGTTCTCACAGCAGGCTGGCTTCTAAAAGACTTCATGCCATGCATTTCTGAGTGACTGCCTCATGGCTCAGGCTTGTGAAATCATTTGGTCTTGAAAACAATGATTTTACAAAAATAGCTCACTGGGCCATCTGCAAAGCCACAGCATAGTATGCATGTTGCATTTTATTGTGTTTTGGCACAGGAATACAAAAATAGCTGAGCTGTCCTGATTGGTTGCCAGTGATGTCATAACAGTTGTGCAAAAATATCAGTGAACTGTAGGCCACTGGCAGGCAGGCTTATCCTTCACCGTCAGAAATAACAGTAGCAACATTGGGCTAAAACATGCCAGATTCAAAAAATAAGAATTCTTCACTGAACTCATTGTGTTGTAAAATATTGTTTTATTTAGATTTGTTTTGTACGAGTATAGGTAGCATATAGTGCTTTTTGTTCTTCTCTTACTACTATCCTTTTCTAACATTTATTTATGCTATACCAAAAACAATGTTTTCCCCCTCTGCAGTATAGGAAAAAGGGCTATATTTAGTTTTAGTAAATAAGGTTTGAGGCAATGGTTCATCATGCAAGAATGTGAAAACAAAAATTGAGGTGTTTACTGTCCATCCTTTTCACTCCATTCCTTCTTTCAAAACTGCTGGTCTATGACTAAAACTGTTTTGCTCCTTAACAATTGTTGGCAAATCACAGCTGATTTACTCCAGAACAGGTTAAATTGCAGATTGCAGTCGATGTATGCTTGACATTGGAATGACTGATATTTCCAATATATATTATATACAGGTCGACTTCCGATATTGGCAGCAAGACAAGAATATCAGAGTCCAGTGGGACTGAACAGATACAGCCGCATGATCATGCCCCTTTTGTCCCAGTATCAAGAGCCCCAGTATCTGTGGCTCCATTGGATCAATCAGCTTTGAATTACTCAGGTGAAAAACGCATGCGGTACAAACAGAGACCACATCTAAGTCTGTATGGCATAGAGACAAGCGTATGAAATCTTGCAGACATTCTTGCTTAGAACTCTGTTAAATGGTTCTCTTGAAGGCCTGAGGAGGAGGATTAATAAAAGGATCCCCATACACTCCTTCATTTATCACATGCAGCATATTTATAATGTGGGAAAAGAATGGGGGAGGAAGGATGTGGTCTTTCCCTTTGAAGCACCTGGATTTGGCATCTTTCTGAGACAGGATCTTGGAACTGATGGTGTTTTGTGGTACAGAAAGCAAATAGCCATGTAATGTAGTCAGCTTCCCTTGCAATGGCTGCTTATTCTTGAGTTGAGCACACTCTGGATTGACCCAAAGGCCACAAGCTCTCTTTAGGAAAAATCTAGTGCAGATTACCACATCCAGCTCAATATGGTGAAGGCAGCCTGAACGGATAGTAAAGGCCATGTAATTGTTTCAGTATGTCTCCAGCTCCCATGCTAGCATGACTTTGCAAAGCACCCAAAAATAAATAGGTGAAGATATTCTGATAAAAAAATCAAGAGGTTCCCAAAGTGGAAAATCTATTCCGGTCAAAGTTACCTCATCATAAATTAGCTGAATATGGTTTTACTTACAAGGATTTCCTCTGGGAGCTCACCAGCAACTAAGTTCTACTTAGAACAAAAAGCTTCAGAAAACAATATTAATGTAGGAAGCTGCCTCACAGTAAGTCAGGTCATCGGTTCATCCTGCTGAGGACCATCTATTCTGACCAGCAGCAGCTCTCCAGAGTCTCAGACAGAGGTCTTTCTAATCACATGCTGCCAAAGACTCTTTTAATTCGAGATGCTGGAGATTCAACCTGGGATCTTATACATGCAAAGCATGTGCTCTTCTGTTGAGCTACGGTCCCAACATATGTCTTTGATTACAAAGAAATCCCAACTGACTGATCAACATTTTTTTCTGTATTATGAAACATTGAAGACATAATATCTCTTTAGGTACATTGGACGTCTACACCCTAAATGTTTGTATAAGATTGGGTGTGAATGAGATGGGTTCATTTCCTATTTTACATTGTGACTTTGATCTGCCATTTTGTAAGTGTTCCAGTGCTCATTACATATTGCTGAAGCCCTTTACATCTAAGAAAGTTGAGGAAGATTGTTCAGATTGGTCTGGAAGACAGTGAAATGTATATTGTCTTCAAAGAAGCAATAGTAGAAAATAGTAGAAAAGCCAGGTTCAATCCAATTATATAACGTTAAGAGATGGGCATGAATTAAGTTGTGTCCCTTTGTATGAAGTCCTGCCACGTGTTCCCTCCCCCCCGCCAGGTGATCCATTCACAATCTGTCATGCACCACCAGGGTCCTCCTTCTCTAGCAGTGCTCCAGGCCATGCAGGAGCTTGGGCTGCCGTCCCTCACCTCCTATGGAAGCTAGCCATGCAACGGCTGCACAGGGAGAATCCCCGTCCCACCTCCTTGTCTTGAGTGATCAGGAGGAGCTGGGGAAGGGTAGCCCAAGCTCATGCCTGGACTGGATCACCACCGGAGAAGGAGGACCCCAGCAGTGCATGACAGATTGTGACTGGGCCAGCCGGCCGGGGGTGGGGGGTGGGAATGCATGGCACCTCTAGTGCTGTGCGTAGGACTTCATATGAAGGGGCACAACTCAATTCATGCCCATCTCTAATAAGGATCCTTTGTACTCTCTGGATGATGGGACAGTCTGGAAGAATCATATTATTTTCAAAGTCTTTCAAGCCTGGTAGAATGACAACCATCTTTATCAGAAATGGCATATGTGACAAAGTAAAGATGAGCAAAGGAAAAACGTTTGTTCACCCAGATCCATGGTGAGAGCAGGACTGGGGTCTTCTGAGTTGTTAAAGTAAAGTAATATTTGTTTGCTCTAGTAATTACATTATGGACACTCCCAATCTTTCCTCTTCTCTCCAAGTCTCATTAATATGGAAAACAAGTAAATATATATATAAAAAATTAATTAACCAGATCCTCTGAAGAAGTCATAGTGAGATGTTAGCTTCTAAATGAAAAACTAGAAGTGAGATTTTTTAATCATCTTGTTTCATAGGTGAATTTGGGCTAATAAAACTTTTAAGGAAAGGAATATGTAGGAAGATATAATGACTTTCTCATTGATTTAGTGCTGTTATCTCTGAAGCCTGTTTTCTTTAGATTTTTCTCCTGATATTCTGTAATTTCATATTACCCACCTGTTCAGATTCTGGGTTCCAATCTACACTCAGGCAAATGGTGTCCTCCCTGTCTTTCAAAGTCCTGCCCTACTTAAGACTCCTGCTTTCCATCTGCTGTTGTGAAATCTTCCCATCCAAATAAAAATAAAGACCTTTCTCTCTCTGCTTCAGTGCTGGTATCCGTTTTTATAAATGATCAGTGGGATAAAATTGCATCTCCAGTAATTTGTCTGCTTGCCACTTGAAGAAGTAATAGTCAGCAGTGTATTGTAGAGTTTATAAAATATGTTAGTATGTTCATGGAGGCCAGGAATATATATCAATTTGTTACAATGATTAAGTGCCCGGCTACTTTAAACTTCTTGAGACCTGTGGAAGGAATGAAATGTTTTATTAGTTATTAACATTTTGAAAGCATTGGACTCTGAAGAAATGATGCTGGCTTGAATAAGCTTTCAGCCTTGAGACAGTTGAATTTCCCTTCTCTGAATCTCTGAATCTGAAATCATCAGTGCTACGTTACTACAGAAGTACTGTGTTCACTTTTACTACTCTTGTAAAATAACATATTTGTAAAAATAGAACCCTAAATTCCTTTGTGATACCAACATTTAATAGTGCAACAATGGAGAATGACTTTGTTGTTAAAAAAAACTGCCCCTATAAAAAGTAGCAGCAAATGCTACCATCCTGAGTACACCTCCATGCAAGCAGGTTTCATTGGTCACAGTGGAACTTGCAGTGTTTTAATGCTTGGATGTAAACTACATTTTTATTGTTATTGTTATTATTAATTGCACCAAGTTGGAAATAAAGGGCTTGTAGAAATTCACTGTATTGCCTTAGGCTATGATCCAGTGGAGCATTTAAATTTTTACATAATTTTAAGCATGTAAATAGTCCCAGTGGGACCACTCGGCACAATTCGCATGTTGTCAAGGGATGTGATAGTGCTTGTGTGCTCTTTCACTCACCGCTCCCAGTGGCTTTGAAGGCTCATTGCTTGTCTGGAACAGATAACTTTTGTCATGAGCCGTTTCTAAAACGTACAGCTCACCTGAGCATTTCAGGAACTGATCTGTAATTAAGATTGTACAAAACTAATTATGTAATTATGGGAATAAGGAAGAATATGATTTTGAAAATATTTATTTAACCAGCACAGTGATCTAATCTGATCTTTCAGAGGATACTAGCATCTAACTTTCACCTGCCTCTTGCTCTCTCAGTAGGCCATCCATGTTGCCTTTGCTTCTCCCTCATCACTATGCTTTTGATGACAGATTTGTCACTGCTGAAAGCCTGGGTGACTCTACACAGAAAAACCCTCTTTGTCTTCAGTCACTGTTTATAAATCACTATGCTAATGTTTGCCTGTTTTTAAAGGCAGTGTAGAATACTACAGATACTTGTTTCTCAAAATATATTAAATATGTGTAGGATTTAGGTCTTGATTTTCCAAAAGAGCTGGTGTGTCTAGGGCACAGTGCTCTGTGTTTTAGTAATGCTGTCAGCAATTTGCTTGGTACAGAACTAATTGAAGAAATAAGGAGGTCTACCCATCCAAAAGGTACGGTAACTGCAATATACAGTAGTGTAAGGTGTTTAGTATGGTAGAATATTAACTTCCCAAGTTTTACAGGGGAAAAGATTATGGCAGGATCCAATGTTGTAGTTTTGTTGGATCCCACTGCTTGCACCAGAATCAGCTTTCCCCCCTCTCCTGCAGTTCCAAATGCAGCCTAAAAACCTTCTCTTGATTGCTAAGAAGCTCTCTGGGGAAGTTGATTGGTTCTTCAACTGATTTCAGGGACCTACTCTAAGCATGAGTGGGTCTGAATCCAGCCTATTATCACTTTAACTACAGCTGAGATTTAATTGATGATTTTTAATGTATCTAAAAACTAGCTCTTAAACATTTGATAATTTTGTCAAGTCTGTTATTACATCCATTGTCACAGAGTGTCCTTAGGAATAATTCCAACAAATATCATACAAATACTGGGGTTTTGCTTGACAGAATACTTGCTACAAATGTGATAGAATAGAATGACCTGAATTTCTGTGCCAAATCCCACTTTCTAGGTTATGCGATATACAGTGGTGCCTTGACTTAAGAACTTAATCCGTATTGGAACAGTGGCTGTAAGTCAAAACGTTCTTAAGTCAAAGCAGCATTTCCCATAGGAATGCATTGAAAACCGATTAATCTGTTCCGGCTGTTTTTTGTCCTTATGTCAAGGCACGGTTCTTAAGTCAAAGCATTAGTTCCCATAGGAACTAATGCAAAGCAAGTTAATCCGTACTCTACCACTAGGGGGAGAATTTTTTTTTCTTTTTTCTTCTTTTGACCTAAGATGAACTTAGGTCAAAAAAAGGGCAGGAAAGTTTTTTTTTCCGTTCGTAAGTCAAGACACGGTTCGTAACTCAAAGCAATATTTCGCATCTGGAGCTGTTCGTAACTCAAAACGTTCGTATGTCAGGGCGTTCGTAAGTCAAGGCACCACTGTATACACTTACCATACATAAACAGAAGAGTAGACAAGATGGGCTGGCCTTGGGAACCCAGGAGATATTTTGCAATGGCTATGAGCATTAACATGCTGCCATTTGACTAGTACAGCACAGAAGAACATCAAAACCAAGAAAGGATGATGTAGTAATTTCAATCAGTGCTAGTGATGAACAAAGTTTTCTTTTCCTATAAAAATTTAGTATCTTGAGCTTCATGTACTGGATTATGAAAGGTGGGTGGAGGATAACAGCAATTTCTTCCATCTTAACACATGCATTTTTAGTATTGATGTTTTGAAACTTAGATGAAAAGCTTTTGTGGGTGTGAATCTGTAATTGGAAGCACTGAATAGGCTGCTTCAGCATAAAAATGACTAATTGGAGATTTCTGTAGTGAGGAGGGAAGATATCAAGGCAATGCTTGAATTGTGATAAATAAGCACTATGGCTACCCATGTAGCGTTTCTGTTTCTGTGGAGCAGTAATCCTTAAAAAAATATATATATAATAAAAACTCAAATGCTGAGTCATCCCACTCATTCTGTAGGCCTTCTAAGAGATGCCTTGACAAACTAAACCAGGATCATACAGGTGGATACCTGTGGAATTCGCATTATCCTAAGAATTTCATTCATTTGACCAGAGATCCTCAATTTTTCCTGAAATCACCAATGCTAACAATCATGAGTGTCTCTGTACACACTATCAACAAAATACAGATAGGCAGTTCAGCTGGCCCTGCTCAGTCTAAGGAAGGTCAGGATGTGTTAAATATTCAATGTTCTTTGACTACCTCAAAAGAAAGATACTATGAAGAATAATTCTACCTTTTGGACTGTAGCCCTACCAAAATAGATGGATAGGATGAATGCCTCATATAGCCAGTCCTTTTTTTTTTAAGTAACTAAGGTACATTAAAGCAGATTTAGATATAGGGATTAGGTTCTCCCTAGCCAATAACCATGCCTCCTTAGCTGAGGCTTTAGTATTGGTGTTTCTGAGTGACAGTAGTGGCATTCTGAAATTATAAGCAATATTCAGCTAATTGCTTTTGTGAGAACGGAGCTCCTGTGGCAACTCCACAGTATTAAAATCCATATTGCCCACCACCACTGGCAATGTTTGAGGATTCCTCTGTGGCTAATATGGGTCTGATTTTAATGGTGTGCATGATCACAACTCTTTCCTTCTGCAGCAGAAAAACAGCCAGTTTGAAAAATAAAGTTATAGGAAGATAAATCTTTCAAGAGTAAACATTACAGCATGTGCACTGCTGGTGGATTCTGTTCCATTTAAGGCCTGATTCTCAGTGGTTCTTTCTTAATGGTAGGCAGAACATTCACTATTGTTCTTGTGCTGAAGCTCAAATGGTTGAATGTCTGGAAAATATGTGATCATGGTTCTAGCTATCCCTGCTTTTAAAATTATTTGTTAGCAGGCAAGGATGGGAGATAATATAAGAAAGAAGTTTTGGAATGTTACCTTATTTTTATTTAAGTTTATTTACTATTTTATCATTCTGGCTTTGGGAGTAAAATATTGCTGATTGTGGGCTGCTCAAGAGAGACTTCCCATTCTCCCAGAAGGATAGCAGCTCTGCAATTACCTTTATCCTGGGTTTAATGTCACAAGCCATCTCTGTGATTGTAAAGTGTAGTGTAAATATACAGCCGTGGTATAAATATTGGTCCTGGAAATGGCTTTAAGCAGTAAAAACATTTTCCCAGTTTAAACTATTTGTGTTGCGTTTACAGTCATCTCAACCTATGACTTCAAGAGACTCTGTTTGTTATATGATGTCTCTGTTTTTTTAATTGCCTTTTTAAAAAATGCTGTTTTGAGATTGTTGTTGAGTCCCATAAGAATAAATGCACCCCATGCCACTCCCATTCAGGGATGTATTCATCAGCAGAGAGAGTAAAATCTACTAAAACTTTTTAAATTCAGAGTTTAAAGTATCACATGAGAGATCATATGTCATTAGAGGAGCATGACTCCAAGAACACATGTGGCATAACTTTTAAACCCCCTCCGTAAATAAAGGGTGCTTGGTTGGTATGCTTGGTACCATTTATTTCATGTAACTCCATAAGCGAAGTTTATGCAATTCTGACAAGCCCAATGTAGACAACGGAGGCTGGAAACTGTGCTGTAAACTGAAATGGAAAAAAAATGGAACTTTTGTCTTATTAAAATATATGGTTTCTGTTTAACATCCCTTGTGTGTGAAGTGTTTTGTTTCAAGTACCCAGATACATTTGTCACTGTAATAAGAGATGGAATGGAGAGGGTTGGCGTGTTTCGTAGACAGGTGCACCGAAGGGCAATGACCACTCCTTACGACTGGTGCCAATAAACAAACAGTCTTGTCAGCTTTTAATTAATATTCCTTGACATGTTGAGTAGTATATCTTGGACATTCCTGTGTAGAGATCAAATGAAGTGAGAGACATGAGACACACATGTTCTGCAATTATTATAAGTACCATTTTGGTATCAGAAACTATTCCTGAATGATGTGAATGAATGAAAGAAAGTTTTGTTCTATGTTGATAAAGATTCTTGTTAGGCACAGATGATATTCAGTTTATAATTACTTAGTGTCTAACTCCCAGTTGTTCTTCCTTTCGTTTAGAAAGTTTTCACATGTATGGCAGTTTATCCAAACTGTTCAGTACTTTGAAGTTATAACTGATTTCCAATATGCCACACATGTTGCGCATAACAAAAAGGCAAACTTTCTAGTCTCACATATGAAATCAGTTTTTAAAATTAGTATAGTTCTTAAATGTTGTTAGAAAATAACATCAATCCTTGGCACACTTAATTGGAAGTACATCCTGTTCTGGTTTGTTTTGTTTTTTAATAAGCACACATAGAATCAGGTTGTAAGACTAGTTCGTTTTAAGCCTAGCAATCATACGACCAGACAAGGAGCATCATACATTGTGTTAAAAGATTGGTCAAATGGATGTCTTTGGGCCCAGGGGGAAAAATGGGGTGTTAGATGTTGATAGCATTTGCAGTTGATTCCCCTGCCCCAAATAAAGGTCAACAGTATGAGAAGAGAGGACATTAACAAAGAATTGAAACCAACCTCTATAATGTTTCCAGATCTAAGATGTAATGCTCTGTATTTGAGATTCTGAATGAAAAGGGTTAGAATTTGTAATCCAAATACTTACTGCACCTCAGTCAATGTATGCGTTAATAGCTGATGCATGCAATATGTAAGAGAAATGCTCCACTGAACAAGAGAAATGGATTTCTTCCACTAACACTTGGCAACACATTTCAAGTTGAAAGCAGCAATGTGTTGCCAGCAATTTAACAAGTGGCTCTCAGAAGATTCCAGCGATACTGAAGAATCGATCGATGTGGCACCCACTAAAGAAGATCACCCCAGTGGGACCAGTAAACTGTTCATGAAACCATACTACAAAATGTCAGAAAAAATATTAATAATGGGTTTGAGGTCATGTAATGATATGTGGTAATGTAAAATGATGCTGGCATTACATGGTATTAATTTCAACATTATATGAATTATGTGAAGACCAATCCATATGGTAGAAGGGAACTAGTCACACCTGTCTAAAATTTATTTCCTCTTTCTCCCATAGTCCAATAATTGTGCATATATCATGTTGACTAAGCAGAATGTTTCATAAAGGAGCACTTTATAGGTTTCATTCCCCTGTAGGAAAGTACAGAGCACCATATGCACACAAATCCATTTACAGAGTAGCAACAGATGGTTACATTGCTTGCGAGAAGCATATTGCTCACTATTTAGTAGGACTTTGATGTCCAAGTTCATAAAAACATTCTCATCAGTGTATAGTTGGGAAAAAATGCTGCTTGATATCTGTTCCCAATAATAAACTGTATAAGATAAGCCACATTCTAAACACTAGGATCAATATTACATTTTAATGGCATGCATAATACCTTACATAAATTCTCAAGACTGCTATAAAGCTGACCAGCAACATCTTCTTGGTTTCTTTTACTCACTTTCTGCACTAGCATAAATCTAAGAACCTGCATCTGCTCTATGTCTATGCTCAATTTACATAATAGATTAACAGCTGATACTCATTCACACTGCAGACAAGTATGATCAATAGTTGGGTAATCATGGTGTTGGTATCTCCACCGTCAAGAGCTGTGCCATTGCTGAGTTGTTCTCTTCAAACAGGTATATTCTGTTGGTGGATGACTCATCCAACAACAGTGGAGCAAGGCATTAGATGCAGATACAATAGTTTGTGATACGATTCAGTAAAGACTGTTTATTGCCAATGTAAAGAGGCATCTTCTAGTAGGAACATCTCAGGTGTCCTTTGAATATTCCTCTATCTCTAGAGCAATGTGTTTTGATTTCTAATCACCTTCCCTATTTCTTGATAGGAAGTACAGTTCCAGCAGTGTTTGCCATCCCAGCAGCGAACCGACCTGGGTTCACAGGCTATTTCATCCCAACCCCGCCTGCAGCATACAGGAACCAGACCTGGATGTCCTATGCTGGTGAAAATGAACTACCAGGACAATGGGCTGATTCGGTAATCGTACACACTTTCTTTCTATTATTTGCATGTCAGACCACTCATAGTAAATTTACTGAGGTGAGGTATTTGGAAGGGGAAATTTCCACACAGTAGGTAACATGGGTGGATTTTGGCTTGGAATGGTTGCCAAGGTGCCATTTGTATTATTTGAGTGTCTTGCATTGGCCAAAGGAGAAACTGGGAGAATCAAGAATGATGTTAGAATGGGACAATGGGGATTTCTCTGGACAAAAGACTTTAACACATTCAAATTCTGTTTTATGCAATTATTTGAATTTAAAGCTCCATCTTGTTAGTATATATGCTACTGGTGCAAATTCTGCAGCATCCCTATATAAAATGTAGGCCCAGTGATAACATATGTCATGTAGAGAATTAGTGAAAGTGATAACCAGGGACTTTGTATTCAGCTCTGATTCCTACTCTCCCACCCAATTAGTTGCCAGGAGGGATACACCTAGTGTGTGGCTTGCTTATTCTGGTGTGAGAGGGGTTTTGTTACCAAAGCCACCTATAACCAGCTGAGCCCGAGTGACAAGTAAGGTTCTGGTCTACATTTAACATCAAAGACTTTGTGATGTGTGGGTGAGACATAGTGAGATTGGTCGAAGTTTTGGGCTTACCTATTCCCTCTTTCCACATGGCTGGGAGGAGGACTTCCACTGTGTTTACAGAATTCCACTCTCAAGCCATGAAACTTCCTGCTAAAGGAGTCTAGGATGGCCCTCTTTGTGGGAGACACGAACTCAGCAGGCTGATGGGCTTTGTGGTGATCACCAGATAATTAGGATAGCAAAGAGTCTCTTAGAGATAGACGTTAAAGAAGTTAGCCACACACACAGGGATCTCTGCCAGCAGTGCTCCTGGTGGGCGACTCATCAAGGAAGCAGAATGAGAAGTCTTCTCCTGCCCTGCCCCCAGGAGACTGTCCTTTTATTAACATTACAAGGTCACAGGTGGTGACAGCATTACAGATAGTAGACAGGGTTCAGATAGGACAATGGTTACATCATGTTATTAGGATTGGTCTGGGGAAAGGCAATTAATCAAGCCCTCTGATTGGCCTAAGGAAAGGCCTCTATGGCAAGCTCTCTATGATAATGAGAAAGAGGAAGAATGGTGGCAGCTCCTCCCCTCAGAAGCAGCCCCATGTGGCTAGGAGAGTTTTCTCTCACTACAACACCCATGTGGCTTAGCAACCTTGGGAATGGCACCCCCACACCTCTTCATGTTGTCAATTTTTTCAGAAAGCAAAGACTTTGTTATTCCAGGCATGCCTTTGGCAATTAAAATGGGTTTTCAACTGGGTAGGTACAGCTTTCCTTTTATAGATTGGTATTTAATTGTGCTTTTAGATTGTTCCATGCTTTATGCTGTTGCTTATACTTACTGATTCTATCATTGTTGGCTGCCTTTCATAGACAGGTGGTGTATAAAGTCAAGAAATAAACAGTAATGGATAAGCTCCTAATTTAGCATTTTGCACAAATCAGAGATTGTAGTTTAAAGCAAGTCGTTCAGTTTTTAATTGCATCAGCCCTCAAGAAGATGGCTTGTTAAACCATCAAAAGGTTTTCTATTCAACCACCTCTAGTTTGCATGTCAGACAAAAACAAAACAAAAGTAAATAATGATAAAGACAAAAATGTTGTGGCACCTCAAAGACTAAGTGCTATATTTTAATGTGAATTATTGTGGACAAGTCCACTTCTTCAGACTTCTGTCTGGACATGTCCACAAAAGCTCACATTAAAATATAGCAGTCTTTAAGGTGCCACAATGTTTTTGTCATTTTTAAATTTATTTTTTAAATATTATTTTGCTTGACATGATAGCACAGATTAACACGGCTACCTCTTCTAGTTGTACGTAAGACTATATTAATATCCTGTGACAATGAAAATAAATTTGGGGGAAGAGCCAGAGGCTTCAGCCAACTCACTGCTGCTACACTTTGGTTAAGCCGTGGTTTAGCATTATATGTGAACCAGCTGGGTGATAAATCATTATAGGTGTGCTTATAGTAATTGTTAAATGATAATTTCCTACTCTAACTAAGGGTGTGACTACACTGGCAAGCTGCATCAGAATAATTTAGCTTTGCTGTGGCTTGATTCACAGTCTCTTTTATGGATGTACAGTGGTTCCTCGACTTATGAACGTCCCTACTTACGACCATTTTCAGGTTACGACCAGCTCCGGCCGCAAAATTTTGCTTCTACTTGTGACCGGAGCTTCCACTTATGAACAGAAAAAGGCAGGGGGAAAAGGCGGGAAATTCAAATTTCTAACTGTAGGTGGTGACGAGGCTGCTTCTTTGTAGCTCTTTCACCCCAGCAGTTAGAGAGGAGGCTTGGGACTGCCTCCTTCTGCTTCTGAGTGAGCGTGTGTGTGTGTGTGTTTGCAGGGAGGCTTCGGGCTGCCTGGTAAGGTAAGGTGCTGTTTTCTGCTTTTTAAAAACTGTTCTGGGTGTTTTTGCAGTGTGGTTTTGGGCTGGGGGGGTTATGTTTCTGTGCTGTGATGGGTCTTGGGGGGTTTGTTTGTTTTTTGGTCCCCCCACCCATTTCCGATGGGTCTTGGGGTTTTTTGTTGCTTTTTGGAGTGTTTTTTTCCCATTTCCGATGCGTCTTGGGGGTTTGTTTGTTTTTTGGTTCCCCCCCCCCCCATTTCCGATGGGTCTTGGGGGGTTTGGTTGCTTTTTGGGTTTTTCCCCCCATTTCCGATGGGTCTTGGGGGGGTTGGTTTGTTTTTTGGCTTTTCCCCCCATTTCCGATGGGTCTTGGGGGGTTTGGTTGCTTTTTGGGGTTTTCCTCCCCATTTCCGATGGGTCTTGGGGGGTTTAGTTTTTTTGGCTCCCCCCATTTCTGATGGGTCTTGGGGGGGTTTGGTTGCTTTTTGCAGTTTTTTCCCCATTTCAGATGGGTCTTGGGGGGTTGTTTGTTTTTTGGCTTTCCCCCCATTTCCGATGGGTCTTGGGGGGTTTGGTTGCTTTTTTGGGTTTTTTCCCCCATTTCCGATGGGTCTTCTGGGGTTTGTTTGTTTTTTGGCTCCGCCCCATTTCCGATGGGTCTTGGGGGGGTTTGGTTGCTTTTTGGGGTTTTTCCCCCCATTTCCGATGGGTCCTGCATGCTTCCCTTGCTTTTTCCTTTGTTTTCTTTGCATTTCCGACCTGCCCCCTTTGTTCTCTGTGCATTCCGATCTGCTCCGTTTGTTTTCTGTGCATTTCCAATGGGTCTTGCACGCTTGATTGCTTTTCTTTTCTTTTTCCCCTTCAGCTGGGAGGGATTAATCGCGTTTCCAATGAGTCTTGCAGTGATTTATTTATTTTTTGGTGATTTTTTTTCTTCGGCTGGAACGGATTAATTGCATTTCAATGCATTCCTATGGGAAATGGTGCTTTGACTGACAACCATTTTGAGTTACGTCCATCTTCTGGAACGGATTATGGTCGTAAGTCGAGGCACCACTGTAAATACTTTGGAGTGAGTAGAGAGAAAGTTGACAGGGGTGGGTTTTTCCCCTGTCCCAAAACAACATGCCCTAGTTTAATATATCACCATAACACCACCCAGAGTAATACACACATGCATGTCCTTTTGAAGAATGAAACAAAAGATCATACAGGGAAAACACTGTTTGATTTGTTCTGACTTAAAAAAAATCAGAAGTCCCAGTAGCAGAGAGAAAACAAAAACTGATTTGGAAGCAAAAAGGGCTGGCCTGGCCTTTGTATCATGTGATCATTAAAAAACAACACCCTCAAACTCACCTGTGCTAATTGCAGAGGAAAGTATTTGTCAATGTAGTCACAGCCTGAGAAGTGAATGTTGAGTGAGATATAGATCTACTGGTTTTGAAGAAAATGTTTAGAATTATTGTATGTAAATTGTCCTGAAGGGAGTAAACTGTATGCTCCAACGAAGACACAGTATGCTTGCGGGGGGGGGGGGGGGATGAAAACAGTGGAGTTTATTACTAGGGTTAATAACAATCCATTAAGAAATCAGGAAGAAACCTAAGAAGAGCCAACTCTTAATATCAATTCAGATTAAATGAATTTCCTGATTTGAAAAAAATGTCATTCCCACACTGCTTTCCTAACATCTGTTTATGTGTCAAACAGACAATAGCATTCATCATGTGAGGCAAGTATTTTCACAGCCCTACTATTTTAAAACTGTACTGTTACAAAACTGCCCCTTCCTTCCTCTTGATACCTTTATAAAATATGTTCTTTTTAATGACATTTAAGCTAACACACAAAGCAAAATTGAAACAATAAAAATACAATAATTAGCAATAAAATCCAAGTGCATCACAGGAATTTTTTTTAAAAAAAACAAGACACTAGCAATAAAATTCAATTAATGAAATAATGTCCAGAATCATATTAGCTAAACATGCCAGTGTAATTCCATTGATGTAAACCTCAACTGTGAATTACCACAAGAGAAGAAACAGGCATTTGCTATTGCCCATTAATCATGTGACTCCGCCAGATGCAACAGGAAATGCACATGCTGACTTCTTAGCTTGCAGCAGTTTGCAGCTGAAATTTAAATCCAATGGAGTTACACTGGCATAATTTTTCAGTTAGATTCCAGCCAGTGAGAAAATAACTCCAGAATTCTTTACCCAAATAGAAACACTTATAAATGTTATTTCTGTTTCTTAGAATTCCTGTCTCTCCCACCAACTGCATTCACTAATCCTTTTCCATGCACATGAATCCTTTCTTGTCAATACTGCATGGGCTTTTTAGTTGTATTTTGTAGACTACCCTGCTATTTATAGATAAAGGGGAGTATGAATTCATTTATTCCTCTCAATGTAAAGACTGCAGGCAGTGTACATCAATGATAAAAAACAGGTGTAGTTATGCAAGAGTTACAATATTAAAATTCAAACATAGTAAAATAATCACTGAATTAAAATATTTTCCAAAAAATTAAACACACACCATAAATATAAAAGATAGAGCATCCTCCATTAAAAATGCCTTCCTCAGTGGCCCATTAAGTTGTCAAAAACTGCCCTGATGGGGAAGATCTTAAATATTCTTAATCAATCATAACAATTCCTCAATAAAACTCCTCAGTACAAATGCAGATATTACCTTCACTCACACGGTGTTCTTATCCAAAGTGTGCTTTAACAGTGACAGTAAAACCCCATAAGAGGATGCAGATCAGAAAAATTGGGTGGACCAAATACTTTGGATCCCAGGGACACCCATGTAGCACTTCATGAACCACAGCTGGTGGCATACTGGCCTCTAGTGTTGTATTCAAGCACTGATTCTGTGGCTAAAATGTCTTGGCTGACTATGATTGCAAGTTGCACAGAATTAAGTCCATGAATGTTTTATACAGCCAATATTGTGGACATTCACAACAATAAAAACCAAAATAATAATATTCTCTCTCCTTTGTTCTCTTTGTTCACCCTTTTAGATAAATTCACACCAGCAACAATGAGACAGAATTAAAATATATTTTAAAATTAAGTTAGACTACTACCGTGTTTCCCTGAAAATAAGACAGCGTCTTATATTAATTTTTGCTCCAAAAAACGCATTAGGGATTATTTTCAGGGGATGTTTTATTTTTTTCATGTACAACAATATACATTTACTCAAATACAGTCATGCCATCTTCTGGTTGCTGCACAATGGTGGAGGGCGGGGTTTCACTTAACTGGGGCTTATTTTTGGGGTAGGGCTTATATTACGAGCATCCTGAAAAAATCATACTAGGGCTTATTTTCAGGTTAGGTCTTATTTTCGGGGGAAACGGTATATTCAAAGTAGCATAGTCCGATGGTTCCAGGTGCAATTACAAATGTACTATTCATAGAGTTGAGAGGATTTTCTCAGCCAGTTCCTTTATTGTTCCTCTATTTCTCTCTGTCCTGAATTCTACTTTTCAGTAACCTCAGGTAAATTAGAGTTTATCCAGGCATTAAGATTCTGTGTTGATTAAATATGCAAGAGTAGGGATTGAATCAATCATGCTGAGGCCCTAAACTATGTCAAGTTTAAGCGGTTTCATAACATTGCCAAAAATGTGTAACAGAAAAGATAATGTGGGTTTCATTTTGTTTTGTTTTGCTTTTCTTTTGTTTGGTACTTCATTAATTTGTTTAGAAGGTCTTCATAATCTGAGGTTCCAGATTATGCTAACTGAGATTAGATTAGCTAATCAAGGCTGTGGTCACACTGGCAATTTGAATCGATTCCTGTACAGACTTTTTTAAAATCAGGTTCAAATCACGTTGTATTTAAACCATTGGCCACGTTCACATGCACTGAATTTAAATCTGGTTTAAATTTCTGGTGATTTAAACTGGTTTAAATTTCTGGTGATTTAAACTGGTTCTGGTGTCTACACTGCTGAAATCAACTCATTTCCTTCTGTTTTAGGAGCATGCTGTTCTTAAAGGTTTTTATTTTATTTTATTTTTTAAAGTAAGTGATACATTGATGAATTGAGTGTTTAGGAGGTGCCACCTGGTGTTATAGTAGTTGCTAGAAACCATGGAGGAAACACCAGAGAGGTGACCCTGGGCAATTAATTATTTAAAAATGGTAATGGGGAGAAGGCTTCCAGCTCCCTTGCACGGTAATGCTCCTGGTGCATGGACCATCCTTTGTGTCCATGTGCCCCCTCTCTGTGTCTGCTTGTCTTTTGCTGCTCTGCTGGCTCCTTCATCAGCTGAATGGAGAGAAGAGGTTAGGTGGTTGTAATGCTGAACATATTGATGGAGTGATACAGTGATAAATATTATAAGAAAGATTTTTTAAAAAAATTAAAAGGAAAAACAGTGGTACCTCTGACAGCCAAAATCCACATAGGCACAAATTAAAACAACAGCAGTATCACATCCAGAAAACCACATTGAATTGAATTGATTTTAAGAAGCGAGGTATTTTAAAAAGCCACTGAAAAAACTTGATTTGCAGCCATATACATCGATTTCACCCTTGAGCTATGTGAACGATAAAACCTAAATTGATTTAAATGGCATTTAAATGCCAGTTCTTATTGCCAGTGTGACTGCAGCCTTAGGTTGTGCATAAATCCGCCACTATGTGGAACATGCACACAGTTTCAGTATTGTTACCTTGCACCACATTGCTGGTGCACATTATGCATGGATAGCTTGCAGCAAAGAAATATTGATGTGATTTTATGTTTAAGTGCATCAAGTTTTTTTGGTTTTTTTGGTAGTGTTTTACTGATGTGCAAATGGGTTCCCATTCTTTGGTGAAAGCACATGAAAGAGATATTGATATAACAAGGTGTATGATTATGTTTCATGTATGTGTGTGTGTGGTCAATGGCTGGAATTCTACTGGTGTTCACACGAGTTTTGAATAATTTACAGTAGATAATTGCTGCTGATTGATGATATGCCAGGACACTTTTCAATTATACAGTCAGGCTTGTAACAAGACACATGACAGAGATATGTTGTGGCACCTCATCAATTAGCTACATTTAGCTTCAGCAAGTTATGGAAAACTTAAGCAATTATGAATGAGAACTTGTCCAGTGTGTACATAGACATTGGTCAGATTAAGGTTAGGAGAGACAAATGAACTGAAGAGACTTAAAGCTGATGCAGACTCCACATGCCTAGTATCTCTACAATATTAAAACATTTAAAACTATCAAAAACACAAACCAGGGATTCCTATTACTTTAGTTTTATCTGAAAACAAGAATAGATATTCTATAGCTTCCAAAATCCAGGGATAAATTAATATAAAAACATTTTGGGACATGATGATTGTTGTGGGTTTTTTGGGCTCTTTGGCCGTGTTCTGAAGGTTATGCTTCCTAATGTTTCGCCAGTCTCTGTGGTCGGCATCTTCAGAGGACAGGCTACAGAGACTGGCGAAACGTTAGGAAGAACAACCTTCAGAACACGGCCAAAGAGCCCGAAAAACCCACAACAACCATCAGATCCCGGCCGTGAAAGCCTTAGAGAATACATTTTGGGACATGTTCCTGGATAAAATCTTTGTTTTAAGTAGGGTTGAAGTGGACTTTATAGACAGATGTTGAAGCTAAAAGACCTGTTCTGAGGGTGGGGCATGCTTTTCAATTTCAAGAGATCAGGTGTCTATTGGTTAGATTTTATTCTTTTTTTTTTTGGCTGGAATTGTGTGTATTTATGTATTTCTCTTGTTTTATTCCAGTTTAGCCCACAGTTTATGTTCCTTATCCCAAGTACAGATTTCCTGGAGGACATGGCCAAGTTATGGAGTTAGAGATGCATAATTCTATATAGTTACTTTTTCCGCAGCAAAAAAAAATGTTTTGAACCTGAATAGTCTTGGCAACTAACACACTGGTTTCTCATGACAAAAATGCATACAGTGCTTTGCACTCAGTAAAGATTTAATGAATACATAAGTTGATTATGTTCCAGGTCTACCTCCAGGTGGCATCTTTAGACATGGTACTTATTACAGAAATTCCATATTGTGTTGAAAAAAAAATCATCTGAGAGCAAGTTATCTGTCTAACTTGAAATCATCTCTAGGTCCCATTGCCTGGCTACATAGAAGCTTATTCCCGGCCACGCTGTCAGCACAACTCTCCCTCCAGGCTTCATCGACAGTACAGCCAACCAATAAATATGCATCCCAGCTTGGAACAAGCCCCTCTGCCCTCGCCGGTCACCTCTCAACAGAGCCTAACAGAAAATGACTCTTCCGATAACCCTCTTGCCAACCTTTCTACAGCTGCTTTAGTGAAGGCAATAAGAGAAGAAGTAGCTAAGCTTGCCAAGAAACAAACAGACATGTTTGAGTTTCAGGTGTGACGCCTTCATGTGCTGTAAGTTTGCATCACATCACTAGTTAGGTCTCTGGTTTTTAAAATTGACATGTGGCTTGTGCCAAAACAATGCCATTCTTTTCCTATTATGAAACAGTCAATACTGGATTTTTGATGTTAAAAATGAGTAAATAGAACAGCTGGTTGAAGATCAATTCTTTACCTATTAAGATGTTCCTGGTACCTTCTGTTAAACAGATATGTAATATATTTATATGCAATTGTCTGTTACATACCTCTCGTTCCATGAAGCTCTTCTGTTGTTGGAAACCTTATTTAAACAATATACCTGTCCAATTTTCCAGTATATTAAGAGCTTGGGAAGCACAAATATACATCACTCTGTAGCAACATGTGCATGTAAAAAAAGTGAAATTTGTCTTTCTGGATCAAAAAGAAACAATACTAATATGAAAATTAAGGGCATGTATTTATATAATTAATGACCAAGTTGATACATTTTGAGACAAAGTATCAAAAGACTGATTACAGCAAAGCAATAGAGCTGAGTTCTACTAGAAACCACACTTGAAGAGCAACAATTTGATGTAAATGAACTCTGTAAAGACCTTCGTAAATATCCTCAAATTGATTAACTTAAAAATCAGAAAAGAGAATGAACTACGAAGAGACATACCAGCATAATTGGTGTTTGAAGAGCTGGTATGACGTTACTGTTGAGTTACACAGAAGTGTTTTCAATACTCTGTTTGTCTTCACTGTGAAAGAAAATTGACCACGTAAAAGCTCCATGGAATTTCCCAATGAAAACAAATTCTTTGAGTGTGCCCTATATTCGAAAAGGTTTTCACTCTGAACACATAGTGAGAGTGGTGAATTTGAGAACCTTGTGTCTGTCTCTGATTGGAATAATGAATACACCTGCTTTTACAACAAAATCTCTGTTCAACACAGAGCACTCTCTTTCCCCCCTCTAAACAATGGCTTCTAGTGAATTGATGCCAGAAAGAGCTGATCAGAGCTATGACTAGCTTTGATGACAGTGGAGCAATGATCATGCAAACTGTTTGAGACATCACTGTATCTTTGTGGGTTGACTACAACCTGTTTATTCTATTAAAGTGTAAATGAGCAAGCAAGTCTCTCAGGATGGAGCAAAACATTCTGTAAATGGCGATGCTTTAGGGAACCCAAGGTTGTAGATTCTGAAAGATAAATGTAAATCATTGTTTGACTGCAATACCATGAAAATACAGCCTCTGGTTTGCAAAAAAATAATATATATATATATAGCAAAATATGACTGTGTTCTGACTCATCTTTGGCAGTTCCAAACAAAAACAAAAACAAAAAAAACTAGACACAGGAAAACGCTTTTTAACTTAGCATGTATAATGTAATTTACGATGAACTGAGACACTGTTGGGAGAACTAGTCTAGGATCCAATGGTGCATTTCTGTTGGTTCTCACTGCTTGTTGCAGAATTGGTGACCTCTCTTCTTCCAGATACCCTAAAAAGCTGCTGGTAACCCATTTAGAGGAAATGTTTTGGTACAATAGAGAGCTGCAGCAAAAAGGAGAAGAGAAGAAATTCCAAATTCTGGTGGTGGTGGGTATTGAAGCTTGTTGTTGGATCTTAGCTGTTACCTGATACATTGCTGTATGCTATGAAAACAGTTTTCTGTGTTAATTTTTTTTGCAGATTCAATTTTGTAATGACCTCTTATTACCAAATTTCATTTTTATGAGTTTCTTTGGTCTCAGCAAGCAAAGGAGACAATATCATTTCTAGTCATTGGGCGGGGGGGGGGGGGACAGTTTTAAGAGATAGTGAAACAGAAAATCTACAGGGGAGAGCCAAAATGAGAAAAGCACATATTTTAAGCAAAACTAATTCAGAAGAAAATTGAAAAACACATTTACAGTAGTGCAGCTTAGTGCTCATCGTATATCAAGATCGCTCTCAAAGTCTTAGTAACTGCAAAATCTTGTGGTAGAATTTTTTTTCTTGTTATTTAAACAAATTACTTATAAATAAAATATATTTTGTAATTAATATGTAAATAGATATTGTGTTTATAGAAATGTTCAGTCAGCTAAGACCACTAAATACTCATAAATTGGTCCACAAAAATAATTGAAAAAAAAATTGGTGGAGATTATACATATGCACATTGTGAGACAACCTTACAGAAGAACCAAAGAAACTCAGTATCTCTTAAAAATGAGTTTTAAAAACCCTTTAATCTCCTATCAGACAGTTAATCATTGTATTACTGTAATGCATTGTGATCATCCAGTTGTTATATGTTCCAAAATACTATAACAGATAATGGAGGAGAAAGAGATGGCAATTAAATCTTGATCACTATAGATGGTATAAAATCAGAACAGCAGCCACTTAAATCCCGTCCAGATTTGTTGGCTTCCATGTATGTCTAGCCAAAGGAAGTAAACCCTCAGATATTGCTTTGTTAATGGACAAAACATGCATAAGGATGCTGTTCAAGCCTTTGCTGCACACCTCTGGCTCTGCTAACGTTCTGATACACCTGTTTCATCCTTTTTGATACAGAGTATGTGAGTTTGAAATACATTTTATGATGTTGAGCCATACAAAGAGTTTAATGACCTGATGATTTTAAAGATTAAGCCCTCCTGTTCACATGTTCTTTTCATTCATAAGCCCAAGACTTCTGCAAAAGTGAGATCAATTCTTCAAAAAACCTTTGGTTTACAAATGTGAGATATTGTGGTTTTGTATTTATGATTCAAAATGCCATGAAATGCCCAATATTGCTGCACAATATCATGCCTGTGTTGCCAGCAGGGAAAATGTTGCCAAAGGGCAGCCTGAATGTTGACAACACCAAAAGCAGTAGTCAAGATGGTCTATGGGATACTCTCTTGTTCTCACTATGATTCACGAAGTGACACTGAACAAGGGAAAATCTCAGAAGCTGACTCCTTTTTTCATTAGTTAACTCCTTCTTACCCAACAACAAAGCAATTATCATGGTTGTCTTTTGACAAGTGTGAATGGTAGTACGAATGACTGCCACTATGATGATAAACATCCTTATTATGATTAAATTTTTGCAGAGCCTGGAGGAATAAAGGTATGTAAAATAAAGGATCTGGTCCAACAAGGTACTGTGAGACCAAAGTATTGTAGCTACAGTAAGTGCAAATTACAGGATTTGCAAATGCCATCGCCGGGCATATTAACACATTGCAGCATAAATATGATCAAGTGTTGACCATGGGGAAAAAATTGCAAGGTGAGGTTATCATATAATGACCTTGCTTCCAGACTTAGCTGGAGAGCTGGCTGATTGTTCTGCAGTGACTCTTAATAAGCTGCTGCGGAAACCTCATTTTTAAAGTACAATGTGCATTTTCAGGATTGCATTTTCTTACACCCCCTTAATTATTTTAACACTCTGTGCACATAAAATTTCACATCTTGACAGGGGAGCCAATGGTCAAGGACAATGGGAATGGCTGTATAGCAATGTCTGAAAGACCCATGCTTCCCAACTCTGCTCTAGTCTGTTGTGGGGGTGGGCAGACATCAGCCTTGTGGATCTACATTATTGTTGTGGTTGTGGTTGTTGCCAAAACATAAGGTATACCAACTGAAACCAGATTGGCCAAGGACAGAGATGGGCAAAGTACAACCTGCAGAGGTGCATGCAACCGCCATAGATCCTAATATGGCCCCAGCACCTGAGCGCTGGATAGCCCCTAAATTAATATATATATTTTAAAACAGCTAAGAAAGTCCTTTATAGTAGTGGTCCCCAACCTTTTCCAAACCGCGGATCGGTTGGGGGGGCAGGGTCCGTGTGCAGGTGGGCAGGGCACCTGTGCACACATGTGAGTGGGCGGGGTGCACGTGCGTGCATGCGGGGGCACACACGTGGGTGGGTGAGGCACCCGTGCATGCGCACATGGGTGGGCAGGCCACCTGTGCATTCGTGGGGGGGGGCGTGCGTGCATGGGGGGCGTATGTGCGGGGGGTCCGGGAGATCTGTCTCTGCAGCCCGGTCCTGCCACGGCCACCGGGGGTTGGGGACCCCAGCTTTATAGGATGCAGTCCTATAGAATGAAAGGATGGGTGTAACCATCCCTCAGACCTCTGGAGACTGTCCAACTCTGGCCATGGAGGGAAGAATTTGGATAAACAGTGTCAGCAGAAGAGTACATCTGATTTTTAACAAATCACAGATCCTGACTCTAAATTTTAAATTTGGCCTGCAGAGCTGCACAGAGACCTATTCAAAAGCAATTAATCTTAGAACTGCAGAGCTGGAAGGGCCCCTATGGATCATCGAGTCCAACACCTGTCAAGGAGGCACAGTGGGGAATTGAACTCCCAACCTCTGGCTCCGCAGCCAGAGACGTAAACCATACAGATGAGGAACACTCAGCATGAGAAGTAAGCAATTACTTGAGGATTTTTTACTTGCTTGTTTTAAGAAAAACAATGTTATCACAGCAACATCAACCGTAAAGTCTCATGTTTTTTTAGTTGGGATACTTAACAAAAAGCTGTTGTTGTTGTTGTTGTTTAACAATAGAGATAGATGATTGCAAACTCTGGCTAATATTTTGCAAACCTCCCAGGGAAGTATCAGTAGACCCAAAACTTCCTTCTGTGCATTCCTGGACTATCAGAATTTTGACAGACAGTGATAGCTAGTAATAGGATGTTTCATCTTGTCTCCCTGAGTACATGTCCCTGGATCTACATCTTCATCTCTCAGTACCCCTTCTCCAGTATAAAATGCTTTTCTGAATTTTTATCTATATCAGTGTTGACCCTTGTTAGTTTTATATGAGCATTCTATTATTTAAACTCTTTTAAAAGAGTTATATACAACCAACATCATACTTTTTCACTATACTGTGGTATATTTTTGCCACATTGCCAGACTACTGAAGGGGCATTGTGAAAACTGATACCTATTCATTCATTCATTCATTCATTCATTCATTCATTCATTCATTCATTCATTCATTCATTCATTCATTCATCTTCTATACTGCCCATCTGACTACCAAGGCCACTCTGGGCAGTTCACAACATGATAAAACATGG
Organism: Intellagama lesueurii; assembly: GCA_037013535.1. Lineage (NCBI taxonomy): Eukaryota > Metazoa > Chordata > Lepidosauria > Squamata > Agamidae > Intellagama > Intellagama lesueurii. The sequence continues at coordinate 87,088,348 of JBAJHW010000001.1, forward strand.
AAGTTGACGGGTAAAATCTAACAGTTAACCATTGAATCACTGGAACTTACACAAACTGTTTTCGTAAGTCCAGTTAATACCATGGGTCTACTCTGGTTGGGACTAAATTAGATTTGGCTGAAAAAGGGAAACACAATTGTGAATGGAACAAAGCCATTTCTTCTCGTGTGCATATATGACTGCTACCGCCCAATCCCCACTATATACAAATTATCATACAAACTAAAGGGAAAAGGGAAAAGATGGAGAAAAATATTGTATAGTAAAGTAACACCATCCCAAGCACCACTCTGAGGTTCTGAAAAATCTTAACACGGAATAAAATCATGGTCAGGGATAGTGCTAATTTAAATTTCCCTTTTAAAAAAAGCTAACAGAAGTGGTTAGAAACAATGCTTGAATTATGAAAGAAAAGATAGGACAGGCCATATGCCCCCTTCCCTTGACTTCCTCCAGTTTTAGACAAAATATGCCCCATTCCTGTTTCAAAACTAGGAAAGGAAGACAAACATCTCTGAAAAAAAGGTCTTGGGTAACAATAATAGCCATAGTAACGATACTCTCTGATACTTCCTCACCTGTGTTTGAGGGTCCATACAGGCCGAACTGTCCCTCAGCTGTCACCTTTTAATGACCCTTGTATTTTGGGGATGGCTGATACCCTGGGCCAGCCTGCTGTTCCTGTTTTTCTCACAGACACTTGGTTTCCTTATGATTCCGAAGAGCTCTTGAGTCTCTTCAGTTGCTTATTATAAGGTATTCTAGTTTCTTAAACAGATTGGAGTTTGTTGTTGTTTATGCTGCCTTGTGATGCAATTTCCCCCTCATTCCTCTTCAACAGTCACACATATAAACATATTCCACCCAAGCCTCAGGGCATAGTCACTTCAACAGATTGTCTTGCAGTCCTATAAAAACTTGGGATTCAGCTTTATTAAACTCAGTGAGACCTACCTTGGAGTAGACATGCAAAGGGTTGTGTTGTCGCTTGCTTGCTTTTCCCTCCTATAACATCCAATGCACTTCCTATACCTTTTCCCCATGCCTTTGCCTGGTGATCATATTTTGTCTCCACCTAGTGCCCATTTTTGTAAAATGCAGCATATGAAGTGTGTGTGAGTGAGTGAGTGAGAGAGAGAGACAGAGACAGAGAGAGATTAACAAAATACAAATATTCGAGTATCATGGCAAAATACGTTATCTTCTGTCTTCTTCAGTTGTCCTGTATAAAGTGTGCTGTAGTCAAGGTGGCACAGAATGCAGAGAACAAAGAGTTTCAAAGAGGAAGAATAACGTCAAGTATCCTTTTGGTCCAGGTCATGAGATGTTAGGCCTCTAGGTCCACAAATCCTAATGTTACGTAGAAGGAAAATCCTTCCACCCCAAACAGAAAGAGAAATATACAGCTGGACTTTCAGAATTAACCATATTTGCAACACAGAGGAAAAATAGTGAAAAAGAACCTTGTTTCATGGAGAATATCCCCCCGCATATTATTGGCTCTAACATTAGGAGGGCAACCATCTTTTCAAGGGAAAAGTCTTGTTTATCAAAGTTATGAGTCAAACAACAATGAACAATTTATTCCATTGGTAATGGTTTTCTGTTCACCATTCCCTAATTCCAACAGAGCAACTATCCATTATTAACAAACTCTGAATATTTTGGTAAAGCTATCAGCAAGTCTCCTGTTATAGTTTTCTTCCATCCTTCAAATTTACAAAGACTGAAATCTTGTTCCATGACTTACGCTGTGTTTGGCTGATGACATCATCAGCCGTGACAAATTTCTGGGAAAACACCCTGCTGTTGGGATTTTTGGAAATGAAATACTTCCTCCCATTCTACATCCCCAATGACTTCCTTGTGACTAAACGAATGCCATAGGACCTTGGGAGCTGAAGACAACACTGCATTGCTAGCTTCTCAAACAGGATTTCAGTCAAACATTACTCGTGAGGGCTGACTTCAGACCAGTGATCACCCACCCTGTGTCACATCCTTCTGAATTCAGGAAATGCCTACCTGAACAACCCTTGCTTGGCACCTCATTTCAAATCAACATATCCTATCTGTTTTTGTTAGTGATAGGTTAGAAATACTGTATCATGAGATCTAAGACCATAAGATAAAGGGAAAGCTTCTGGATTTATAGACCTTGCCCTTTGGCACTTCATCACTTGAAATTAGATGACAACACTTAAAGTTATCCATCTGTTTTAGATGATACACTGTGCCTCGTAACTGTCATTTTGAATACACCACACTGTTATTAAAGCAACTGACAAAATGGAAACATGAACATCTTGTCATGATATTGGAATATTTCTGTTTTGTTGTTTATTCTAATAAATATATATTTTAAATTATCATTTTCATCCTGGACTCCAGAAAAGGTTTGTCTGGAGTGTTGTTTGATGTTTTTAAAAAGTATATATAATTGATCTATCCTTCACTCCATCTTTCTTGTCAAAGGTGGTGCACTTATGCTTTCTGATCACAGTCACTTAGCCTGCTAAACCCACAGACCTTTGGGGTTGTTACATGTTTACCTGATTCCGAATCACATGAAGGGTCAGTACTCAAGTACCTTGGAATCCCAAAGTTACAGAGACATCGTTTGGTCATTTATTGCTCTTTGTCTAAATTGTGTGTTATGGTGTCTGCCTACTGAAGAAAACAATTTTGAATTTTGACAACAGAACAATACAGTGGACCCTCGACTTACGGAATTAATCCGTATTGGAACGGTGGCTGCAGGTCGAAAAGTCTGTAGGTCGAGGCTCCATTGACCTACAATGCATTGAAAACCGATTAATCCGTAACCGGCCGTTTTTGGTCCATTTTGTTTGATTTTCCGGTCTGTAGGTCGATTCTCCGGCCGCAAGTCGAACCTAAATTTTGCGGCCAGAGAAGTCTGTAACTCGAAAAGTCTGCAGGTCGAGCCGTCTGTAAGTCGAGGGTCCACTGTAAATGGAAACATGCTTCATGTGTTAGTGCTATGCACACTGTATCAATGCTAGCTCTGTTGTCTAACACAGCCAAGTAAGTAACCTGCTGTTCTTGAACAGAACAACGTAGCTAAATCTACCTAAGGCAGCAGAATGGAACAGAGCGTTCACTGTGGAATCTGTAACAGTGCTGTTCTCATAAGAAGATTACATACAAGTGCCCTATTTCAGGACATAACTTTTGCTAAGTTATAATTCCAGAAAGCTCAATTATATTATAAGTGACTTGCATGAACCTGAAATTGTACTCAAATGGGCTGAACAAGTCTCTTACACAAAAGGCTGCATAAATGGACATTTCAATAGCTACACTATACTTTGCATGTGGCTGCCAAATGGGAAGAGTGGCACTTGTTTGGACAGTCATGGCACAGACCCTAGGGCATGGGGGAATCCACATCCTTTGCTAGGATTTTTGTTTTAAACACACTTAAATGCCACACAAACATAGCTGACAGCCGGGTAATACATATATCGGATCCCCTATGAATTCAATGGGCCAATAAAAAGACCAAAGGAGTTGCTTGAAGAACTGCCTCACAAAGTTTTCCAATGAATCTGCCTCAGAACACTCCCGTCTCCTGGAGCCTTATGCAGTCCAACAAACAAAGCCAGTAGTTTGAACAGGCACACAATTAAAGCCCTGAAATGTAGTACACAGATAATGCCCACTAATAGATAATATGCTCTTCCATCACTCTTCAGATTGTTATGTTATGTGCCATCAAGTCACATCCAATTTATGGCAGAATTTCAAGGTATGTGAGATACATAGCGAGTGGTGTTACAGATGTTACTAATGTGGTGGTGTTACTAATGCCACCCACCAAAACTGAGTTTCCATTGCTGAGTGGTGATTTCAACCCAGGTCTCCTGAGTCCTAGTCCATTTTGCTATTCACTAGACCAGATTGGTTCTTGCCCTTTATATAAGCATGACCTAAATCAAATTGATGATAAAGGACTAAACGTCTGCTTCCTGGGGAACAGCAGCCGCGATTCCCTCTACACTAAACTTTTAAAGTAGCGTCTTCCCTCTTTGTTCGAATTCCCTGCTCAGTGGGCAAAGCACATCAATCCACTGGGGTTACCCTTCAACAGTCCAGGAATTTCTATTTCTATGCAAGTCTTTTCATATGCTGGTATCGTTCTCAATTAAATAAACCCAACAACTGCACAAGAAATAGCAAATATATACTATCCATAGAAAGGATGCAGTCCAGTAATCAGTTTGGATACTGTGGACATCTGTCTTGAAATCTGCAGTCTGATATACAGTATTGGGTTCTTCTTATATGAAAAAGAATGAGTTGTCCTCTTTCCCTTATAAGGTAAGCTGTCCTTGATGAAAGTGAGGAAGAACAGACCAGTGCAGGTTACCTGGAAAACACACAGGGGAGAGATATGCAAGAAGAAGAGTAGCTAGTGGGCAACAGCAACTGTGAATTAAAATACTGATGGATCTTTCATACACAACAGCAGTTACACATGTGAGGAAGAAGGCTATGATACTTCTGACTATTTACACTATGAAAAGCTTTGGATGAGACAATATAAAAAGAAGCAAGAGACAGTGCTGGAAGGTGGGACTCTTGAGGTTGGAAGGCAGTCAGCTCCCAAAGAAGAATAAAGGATTAGTGCAAGTTGTGCTGTTAAAGAGGCAATTGGATCAAAGCTGCTGAGGTGTACAGATGTGAAAGGAAGGTCTAAATCTGCACAACACATGCCACTGAAACATGGAATGTGAAAAGTATGAATCCCAGTAAGCTCAAAATTGTAAAACAGGGAATTTAACACATATTGCAAAACTTGATATGAGTGAACTAAAAGGAATCAAACATGCCATTTTCAGTCAGAAAATTGATTGCATTAAGCCATTTGATTGTGTTAGGATACACAATATGGTAAGTTTAGAAGAAATAGTGTGGTTCTAACAGTGAGAAGAGATGTAGCACAAGCAATTAGGGGCTATAGTAGCTATAGTACAGAATCTGAATGAATAGCAGGCTTCTTGGAAACTCTACTGACACAACTTATCGGATCATAAGATAATTTGCCATGCAAGCAAAGCGGTGCTCAAGATTTTACAACAAAGACGTCTAACTTTACATGGGAGCATTTATTAATCATATATTTTGTAGAAGTATTTTTATTCTACCATATATCAAAAGATCTCTTGGCGGCGCACAATAAATAAAATCACATTAAAACAATCCAAAGCAAATGCTTTAAAATAATCTTATTCTTTCTTGCAGTTTTTCTTGTGCAAATAAATGTTATTTCCATCTTGTTTTATACTTTGATAAACTGTAACTGCGCTTTTAAGAGTGGAGGCATTAGGGATAGTTTCCTTTTGCTTACCAGAAGCTGAAGAAGAGCAAGTAGAACAAACTGATTAGCAAGCTCATACCTTTCTCCTCTAAGAAAAAGCACACCTCAAACACTTCCTTGTTTCTAAATGGTTTCCTATCTAACTGTTCCCATCGCTCAGAAGCCAAAACAGCGTCAGATTTCTGAAGTAGAATTCACAGCATTCCAGGGAGGGCAGGAGAACATGAATATCACTGTAGACACTCTGTGCCTGAAGCTATTGTATCTTCACTCCTCTGTTCCGATGATACTGAGCAGAGGATTTTGTTTTAAAGGAATGAATTGTTCCAGGTCCTGAAGTGAAAACATGGGGATTGTTGACATTTTAAAAAAACGTTGTCCACAAATCTTCTCTAAATGCTTTTTACTCAGATTACAGTGCAGATGGATGAGTTAATTCAGAAGATTGCCTTTCAGGATGTGGACAAATTGGACCTGACAATTACAGGCTGGCAGGCAGAATTGAAAAATGTAGGAAGAGGCCTGGTGTTTCCTACCCAGTTATTACTGGCGGTTTCTCATTTGGGCTCCACCATCATTACAGATTTCATTCTGCCTTACTCCCTGCACTCATTAAAGTACTGCCCCGTCCCACCCACCCCAATTAAAGCACTGTCCTCAGCAAAAATGGGCAAAGAACTCCCTTAAACCCAAAGAGAAAGGGAAGAAATGTTTTGGCAGGGTTCTTCCACTCAATTTCTTCCTCAAGAGATGGGGTGGTGGTGGTGGTAGTGAAAAATGGATAAACAAACCAACTGTAGGGATATTATCTCCAGCTCTGTCCTTCATGGTGTACTTGGCTAAGCGCAGCCCTGGTGTGACATGCAGTCCCTAAGGCTGTTTTCACAGCCTCTGGCCCGATCAGATTTCCTGGCCCCATGCCCCAAAAGTTGGGCTTTCTCAGCTCCCCTTCAAAAGATCTCCAGAAAGGGAGGTTCACTTCTTAAATAGGTTGCACTGAACCTCTGTAGTGTTTAATGCCAACAAATAGCCATTTCTCTAAACCAAAAGTAGATGTACAGTCCTTCTGATTTGCCTCCCCCCCCTTTTTTTTTTTTTTTGGATCTTCTGGCCACCCACAGAGGATCATTGGGGTAGAAAATTGGCTTGTGCTAAAGCCCCCCCTTAAAGATTTCACAGAGTTCTTCCCATTTTTAAAATTGAGATTGTAAACTCTCAATTGGCAAAGGCTTGCTTAGTCTTACTTCTCCGTCTCTTCACTGTGAACACCGACAGGCTTTGTTTGGGTTCTTGAAGCTACTCATGTTTTTTCTTTTACTTATAATATTTTTTTACACACTTTTCTCCTTAAAAAAGAACCCAAAGTGGCTTACATCATTAAAAACACAATATTAAAAGCTAAAAACAGTAAAATATTAATGAAGAATTAAATAAACATTATATTAAAAATGTTAGGTAAAAACGTTACTAAAACAGATTTAAAAGCAACAAAAATACAAACTGTCTCATTTTACAACCTCTCTTAGATAGCCAAGCAATAAGAAAAAGCCTGACTGAAGAGAAAGGTCTTCGCCTGCTTGCGGAAGGAAAGCTAAGACGAGGCCGGCCTGGCCTCTTATGGGTCTTTAAAAAGGGTCCAAGATGGCTTACATCATTAAAATGACAATGTTTAAAAGCTAAAAACAGTAAATATGCAAATATTAAAAAAGATTGAACAAATAATATATTAAAAATGTAAATACAGTGGTGCCTCGACTTACGAATGCCCCTACGTATGACCATTTCGAGTTACGACCAGCTCCGGTCGCAAAATTTTGCTTCTGCTTGCGACCGGAGCTTCCACTTACGAACAGAAAAAGGCAGGGGAAAAAGGCAGGAAATTCAAATTTCTAACTGTAGGTGGCGACAAGGCTGCTTCTTTGTAGCTCTTTCGCCCCAGCAGTTAGAGAGTGTGCATCATCGTCATCGGAGGCTTGGGACTGCCTCCTTCTGCTTCTGAGTGTGTGTGTGTGTGTTTGCAGGGAGGCTTCGGGCTGCCTTGTAGGTAAGGTGCTGTTTTCTGCTTTTTAAAAACTGTTCTGGGTATTTTTGCAGCGTGGTTTTGAGCTGGGGGGGGGGTTATGTTTCTGTGCTGTGATGGGTCTTGGGGGGTTTGGTTGCTTTTTGGATTCCCCCCCCCCCATTTCCAATGGGTCTTGGGGGTTTGGTTGCTTTTTGGATTCCCCCCCCCCCATTTCCGATGGGTCTTGGGGGTTTGGTTGCTTTTTGGATTCCCCCCCCCTCATTTCCGATGGGTCTTGGGGGGGTTCCTTGCTTTTTGGATTTTCCCCCCCATTTCCGATGGGTCTTGGGGAGTTTGTTTGCTTTTTAGTCCCCCCCCCCCATTTCCGAATTTGCACGATCTGCTTGATTGCTTTTTGCTTTCTCTTGTTTGCATTTGCAATGGGTCTTGCACGGTTGATTGGTTTTTGGTTTGTTTTCTTTGCATTAGGTCTTCCACGCTTGATTGCTTTTTGCTTTCTCTTGTTTGCATTTGCAATGGGTCTTGCACGGTTGATTGGTTTTTGGTTTGTTTTCTTTGCATTAGGTTTTCCACGCTTGATTGCTTTTTGCTTTCTCTTGTTTGCATTTGCATTAGGTCTTCCACGCTTGATTGCTTTTTGCTTTCTCTTGTTTGCATTTGCAATGGGTCTTGCACGGTTGATTGGTTTTTGGTTTGTTTTCTTTGCATTAGGTCTTCCACGCTTGATTGCTTTTTGCCTTCTCTTGTTTGCATTTGCAATGGGTCTTGCACAGTTGATTGCTTTTCTTCCCCCCCCTTCGGCTGGAAGGGATTAATCGCGTTTCCGACCGGTCTTGCAGTGATTTTTTTTCTTCGGTCGGAACGGATTAATTGCATTTCAATGCATTCCTATGGGAAATGGTGCTTTGATTTACGACCATTTCGAGTTACGACCATCTTCTGGAACGGATTATGGTCGTAAGTCGAGGCACCACTGTAACATCAATACAAAACCCCCACACACATTTAAAAGCAATGAGGCACAACAATCCGTTTTAAAGCCCTCTCAGACAGCCAGTTGCTAAGGGAAAGTCTGTCAGAAGAGAAAAGTCTTTTCTTACAGAAGGACAGCAAAGATGGGGCCAGTCCAGCCTCCTGTGGGAGGGAGTTCCAGAGTCTGGGAGCAGCAACAGAGAAGGCCCTCTCCTGTGTCCCTACCAAACACACCTGTGAAGGAGGTGGGACCGAGAGAAAGGCTTCCTCTGACGATCTTAACACCCAGACAGGCTCATAAAGGGAGAGAAGGTCTTTTAGATAGCTGGGATACAGGCCATTAAGAGCTTTATAAGTTACAACCAGTACTTTGAATTGTGTCCAGAAGTGGATCAGCAGCCAGCGGAACTGCTGTAACAGGGAGGTTATGTGATCCCTGTAACCAGCCCCAGTTAACAATCTGGCTGCTGTGTTTTGGATCCTCTGAAGTTTCCGAACACTTTGCAAAGGCAACCCCATGTAGAGTGTGTTACAGCACACCAGCTGGGAAATAATTAAAGCATGTGTCACCATGCCATCAGACCTCTTCAGGAATGGGGAAAGGTGGTACAATAGTTTTAACTGTGCAAAGACATTCCTGGCCACTGCTGAAACCTGGGCATCCTGGCTCAGATATGAATCCAGGAGCATCCCCAAGCTGCAAACCTGTGTTTTCAGAGGGAGTGTAACTCATCCAGCACAGGCTGAATCCCTGTTCCTTGATCTGCCTTTCAACTGACCAGGCGCACCTCTGTCTTGTCTGGATTAAGTTTCAGTTTATTCACCCACATATAGTCCATTACTGACCTCAGACACTGACCTGAAACAAGTTCCTCAGATTTTGATGGGAAGGAGAGACAGAGTTGGGTGTCATCTGCACCCAACCCCAGAACTCCACACAACCTCTTCCAGCAGTTTCATGTAGACGTTAAAAAGCATGGGGGACAAAACAGAACTCTGAGGGTCCCCACAGGCTGACAGCTAGGGTGTTGAACAGGAGTCCCCCAGAACTATGTTCTGAGTTCTCTTCTCCAGAACGGACTGCAGCCACCATAAAACAGTGCATCCAAGTCCCGTCACAGAGAAATAGCCTAGAAGGATAACATGGTAGATGGTATTGAAAGCCACTGAGAGGTCCAGCAGAGCCAACAGGGACACAATCCCCCTGTCCAGTTCCTGGTGTAGGCCATTCACGAGGGTGACCAAAGCAGTCTCTGTCCCATAACAAGACCTGAAATGGATCTAGATCATCTTCTCATCTTCTCCTGTGTCTCAGCTGCCTTGGGGTGGTGGATCTCTGTCTCAAGAGACTATCTATGTTTTATTTCACTTGCACATATGTCAGGGGCCAGAGTGAATATTCTGCTGCTCCTTTGACTGTTACTTCAGTTAAAACATGTCTGTTGCTAAAAACTAGTTGCTAGTGAGGAAAAATACAGTCAAACACTGTATTACATCATACAAACAATGAGCTCTTCATGATGTATCAATTCATGCCATGATTTGCAGAAAACATTCTGCTTCTGATTGTGGGAGGAAGAAATTTGCTTCTTTTTCCCACTCTACAGGATTTTAAGCTGGTGATTTTGAATATTATGGGTGCAAAACATACACACTGGATACCCAGTGTGGTATAGTGGATAGAGTGAGGGATTGGGACTCAGGAGGCCTGGGTTTGAATGTCTGCTCAGTTATAGAAACTGACTGGGGTTGTGGAATTGGTCAAACCAATCCTTGACTATCTCATTTACCTTGAAAGCCCCATTAGGGCTGGTATAAGTTGGTTCTTGATGACACATAACTACTATTGCTACTACAATGAAAATGGCCTATGCCATAGAGGAATGAAAGAGAAACCTGCCAAGACCTGGTGAAGGAGAAAGGGAGGTTGAATGACTGAAAAATAGCTTCAGATTTGTTGTTGGTTGGTTTTCGGTCCAACTGGCACTAAAGTCACAAAAAACGCAGTGGGAAGAAAGAAACTATGAACACAAAACATACAATGACAAGAGACAGAAGGATATGTAGATCTAGAATTTTTTGAGGAGTCATGTAATACTATGTCTTCTCTGATATCTCCGATTAAAAGAGAAGGGGAACAACTTCTGTCCTTGGAAAGGTGCTGCCAGTCAAGGGGAACAGTACTAGGCTGGATGGACAAGTGTTCTGCCCTGGTATAAAACGAGTCACTATATTAATACCCTCCTGAAACTTTATAGTTGTGGTGGACTTTCAGCATAAAGTTTGGGAAAGTTATTTTTTTGGAACATAGCTGCCAGATCCATAGCCAGCACAGCCATTCTGGGAATTATAGGCCAAAAACTACATTTTCAAAGCCCTTCTTCATCCATCTTCAACCTGTTTTCAGTGGGAGAGGTGCTGCTGCTGATCAGTTGAACGAATTCTGAAAAATCAGAGTAGAGCTCTTTCGCAGGCTCTGTTGTTGTAAGTGGAAGATAAAACATGCTGTATAAAATGAGGGTGCCAAATGATTCATAAATAGGGGCAGGATTTGCAACAGGTGTGTTTGTGTTTTAAGTCTTGTAGTGGCAAAATGTTAAAACCCTTGTAATGCTGTTGCATGCTGCCACCTAGTGGATTACAAGGATTATTATTTTTTAAACAGAATTCTCTGCTGGTATGTATTCCTTGCCAACCTAGCAGTTCGAAAGCATGTAAAAATGCAAGTAGATAAATAGGGACCACCTCGGTGGGAAGGTAACGGCGTTCCGTGTCTAGTCGCGCTGGCCACGTGACCATGGAAACTTGTCTACGGACAAAACGCTGGCTCTATGGCTTGGAGACGGGGATGAGCACCGCGCCCTAGAGTCGGACACGACTGGACTAAATGTCAAGGGGAACCTTTACCTTTACCTATGTATTCAGAACTACACAGTGAGGCAGTGCATGAAGCCCCTAATTCGATTGAAGGCCTGATTTGGTGATACAGATGAGACCCAAATTCAGTCTGGATCAGTTCACCTGAACTGGACCGAACATCTGACTCAAGATCAAGAAATCCACATCACCAGGCGTCCTGCTTGAAAAGGATCTAGATAATCTGTCTCATGTCCTCAGGGATTCGTGCCTGAAATTAAAAGCTAGAACTCTCAGTTAGGTAAGAAGTGTGTGCCCTGGGGTCTCTGCTGCCTGAATGTTCTGCATCAACTAGCTTCACGAAGAATTTTGGAGGACTCAAAGGCAGTTTGATTTTGCAGTATTGTTGGTCATAATAAATGCTGGAAGCAGAGAAAGAGGTGACAAGACTTGAGTTAGGGAAAAGGTTGCAACATTGATGGAGGCAGATTGGGATATCTGGGGCATCCTTCTTCTCTTGTTGGAAACAGAACCCAAGGTTAGAGGCAGTCTGCAGACAGTCCCTTTGACATTACTTATTATATTCTTGGAACTGCAGAACTGGAAGGGACCCTATGGATTATGGAGTCCAGCCCCTGTCAAGAAGGCAGAGAGGGGAACGAAGCTCCCAACCTCTGGCTCCGCAGCCAGATGCCTTAACCACTGAGTTATCCAGCTCATTTAGAACAAAGGTGACTAAGAGGAAACAAACAGAGGTCTATAAAATCATGCACCGGGTGGAGAAAATGAAACTTCCTTATCATGGGAGGCTTATAGACTGGGTGGGAGGAAACTTCTCACCAAAATTTTAGGGGAGGCCTGCCTGATCATAAGCAGCCTATCCAACAAAATTTTCTGGCAGGAGATTCCTCAAGCAGCTCATAATTTATGTATGGAGTTTCTTCCTGCTAAGAAGTGGTGGTGGAGTCTACTGAGAGCCCTGATGGCTTTAAAAAGCCATGTAGTAGATTTGCAACTGCTAGTTGTGAGGACTGTATTGCAGGAGAATGTCTAGAGTACCAGCTGCTGGGGAGCAAGAGAAACCTACTGCCTTCAAGCCACCATTTGCTGGTGTCCTGCAGCAGGATACTGGCTTTGAAGCCTTTTGGGGCTCATCCAGGAGGGCTTTTCACATCTCCCCTTCCTTGCAAATCCCAGCAACAGAAGTGTACCTTCCCTCAGATTGCTAACTGGTCACTCAGAGGGATCGCATAACTCTCCTGTTACAACAGCTTCACTGGCTACAGATCCAGTTCCAGGCAGAATTCAAAATGTTGGTTCTAACCTGTGGCATATAAAGAAAACTAATAAACTAATAACCTATAAAACCCTAAATGGCTTGGATCCAAGCTATCTCAAGGACCACATCTCCCTCTTATGAGCCTGCCCTTGTTCTAAGATCATAGGGGGAGGCTTTTCTCTCAGTTCCACCACCCTTAAAGGCAGGGCCGGTGCCAGGCTTTTTTGCGCCCTAGGCAAGACTAACTACTTGCGCCCCTTCGAACCAATTTTCAAAAACAAATTATAGGAAAAACAGAAAGTACAAAAGTTGAAATTGTGAAAAAATTATTTTAAAAAACTGAGAGAACAAGTAATAGAACAGTCTTCAATTTTCTTTCTCAAACACAAAACAGTTTTAGCACACAAATCATTTTGAATAATCCTATGAACTGTAATGTCTCTTAAATGTTTCTATTTTTGCCACATCAAAATCTCATTTTGCGTGCCTTTTCTTTTGCAAATGTTGTCACTGATTCCTTCAGGTCAATGGCTGATGCTTCAGCATGTTCAATTGATATAGTTGCCAAACCAACTAGTCTACTTTGCAGCATAGTTGAGCGTAAATATGTTTTTATAAGCTTGAGCTTTGAGAAACTGCGTTCACCACTAGCCACTGACACTGCAAGTGTGAGAAGGATCCTTAGAGCAACAGAAACACTAGGCACACTATTCAGGAGTTTTTGTTGCACTATGAAAAGAAGTACTCCTTGTGGTGGCATAGACTTTGGAAGTCTTCGAGCTACCCTGTTTCCCTAAAAATAAGACCTAACCTGAAAATAAGCCCTAGTATGATTTTTCAGGATGCTCGTAATATAAGCCCTACCCCAAAAATAAGCCCCAGTTAAGTGAAACCCCGCCCTCCACCATTGTGCAGCATTGTGCAGCAACCAGAAGAAGATGACATGACTGTATTTGAATAAATGTAGATGGTTGTACATGAAAAAAATAAAACATCCCCTGAAAATAAGCCCTAATGCGTTTTTGGAGCAAAAATTAATATAAGACCTTGTCTTATTTTCAGGAAAACACGGTATTGCTATAAGTTAACAGCACAGATCTTCAGCATCAATATCTTTGTTTCCATTGTGCATCAATGATTTTTCCAAATTCTTGCAGGCCTTAAGTACATCTTCAGTACGTTTTTTGTTGATCTTGTATATATCACACAGGAAGCTAAACAAGGAATTATATTGTTATAGCTGTTGGAATCTCTCTTCAACAGATTGTATGGCTATGTCTAAGACAGCATAATAGAACCTTATTTTGAATTTCTGCTTTGGATCTTGTGGTGCGTCCTCTTGTGCTTCATACTCAAACTGCTTTGGCATGAGCAAGAGATTAGTAGATCTTCCAGGTCAGAGGTCACAAGGTAGAATTTCTGCTCACAAGCTGACTTGGCTTAGAGCAGCGGTCCCCAACCTTTTTAGCCCCACGGACCGGCTGGGGGAGGCGGGGCACCCCCTGCGCTCGTGCGCCTGCGCAAAGGAGAGTGCGCGCTCGTGTGCATACGCAAAGGGTGGCGCAACACTCGTGCGGGTGCGTGCGCTCATGTGCATGTGCAAAGGGCGGCGCAGCGCTTGTGCTGCCGCATGCACACGTGCGCAAGTGCAAACAGGCTGTGCGGGGGGAGTGCGTGCGGGGGTGGGCGGGGGAGGTCTCTCACCGCGGCCCGGTCCGGCTCAGGCCACAGACCGGCACCGGGCTGTGGCCCGGGGGTTCGGGACCTCTGGCTTAGAGGGAACATTGGTGGAGCCCCTCCCAAACTAGAAGTCTGTCTCCAGTTATAACTGGGGGAATGTAGCTTAAAAGAGACCAAAAGCTAAGTGAGAGGGGGAAGCTGCAGGATCTTCACCAAATTTTTCTCCCTCACTGCTGCCTGTCCATTAGCCCTCTTTGATGACTTATAACCCCAGGAAGTAGATCACAGTGGCTGGTGTCAATGGGACATTTGTAAGAAATAGGGGTTGCAGCAGGGGTCACCTCAGGGGGGGGGGACTCAATGGTACGCAGTACTGGCAACTCTGAAAGTGCTTATTTATTTATTTTTACTTACCCAGTGTTTTTTTGCTTACTTCCATTGATGCCAGGGGTGATATATGCAAATGAGTTATGCTAATGAGAGTACCAGCAGCCCTTTTTCTATGAAATGACCCCTGGGTTGCAGTATATAGAAAAATTTTATAAGACTTTCTAAATAATTATATTCCATAGCAATGTTGTGGTATTTATCTTAAAATTTTAAAATATAAATTTTCAGTTGCATTTTTTTCAAGAAACTAGTCTGTATAAAACTGTGTCTCTCTCAGGTCAGTTCTGCGACCCTCTGAGGCCAGTGTTGCACCCCTCTCAGGTCTGCGCTCTAGGCGGTCGCCTAGTTCGCTTAGTGGTAGCTCCGGCCCTGCCAAAGGTATGTTTGTTGGGGATGCGGGAGAGGGCCTTCTGTGTTGCTGCTCCCAGACTCTGGAACTCTCTCCCACAGGAGGCTGGACTGCCCCCATCTTTGCTGTCCTTCTGCAAGCAGGCAAAGACCTTTCTCTCCAGGCAGGCTTTCCCTGAGTGACTGGCTGCCTGAGGGGTTTTAAAATAACGAATTGTTATGCCTTACTGTTTGATGTGTTTTTGGTGTTGCCTTTGTTTACCTTTTTAGTGTGGTGTTTATTTGGTCCTTTTTAGTATTTGTATATGTACTGTTGTTAGATTTAAATATTATCTTTTAATGATCCAATGCAAAGAGGAATGTTCGGAGCTCTACATTGGAGAAACCAAACGGCCTCTAAACAGGAAAATGGCCCAGCACAGGAGAGGCAACAGCTCAGGACCACAATCAGCAGTGTTCCTTCATTTGAAGGACAAAGGACACTCATTTGATGACCAAGCTGTACTCATTTTGGACTGAGAAGATAGGTAGTTTGAGAGAGCAGTCAGGGAGGCCATACATGTGCATATAGAAACCTCACCTGGATGACTGAGAATCTTCACAGATATCTTTTAATGATGTGAGCCACCTTGGGTCCTTTTAAAGGAGAAACACAGGGTAAAATGTTTTTAATTAATATTTAATTAATAAATATTAATTAAATATTAATTAATATTTGGGATGGGCAAAGCATGGTCTGTAGTCTGCATGTGCCTTCCATCTGCATGGGCCCCCTGAAGCTCCACACCAGATTGTTCTCCTGCTGTACAAATGGCTAGTTATGTTTCTGAAGTCTCAGGGAGTTGGGAATGGGAGGACAACTGCACATTTAAAGGCTATTTCAATCCTCCTCCAGTCCATTTAAGGTCCAGAATAGGTAATTGACCAGACCAACAGTCTCCCACAAAACCACAAACACTAAAAAAAGGCTGCTAGAGGGATGAGGGGGAGCAACCCTGCTGGAGAATCCTGCTTCTGTGATGCTAGTAGCATTGCAGAAACTGCTGAGGGGGAGAAAAATTAGGAAGTGGGGTATCAGGACCCACACATGACACTTGAGGGCACATGTGCCCTTTGATGGGTCACAGATTACACATCTGTGATGTAGACAGGTAGATTAAATAGATAATACTGAACTCTATGGACCATTGGGTTAGCTTGGTACATGCCAGCTTCTGAAATTCCTCATACAGCTGCATGATCCAACTTTTAAAACTTCCCAGATCTTGGACAAAGAGTTCAAATCTCCAAATTCCCCAAGTAAGTTTTCCAAACCTTGAAACCCCTACAGTTCTATGTTTCCCACTTATTCTCAAACTCTACCCTATCATGGACTCAGCTGCTGATCATCAAATGATGTATATAAAGCTTTAAGCCCACCCTAGAGATTCTGAATTTGCTATTTATCTCCTAAGTATCCAAAGGCAAAGAGAAGTGCAGAGTGCCATTAAACACAGACATTGTAGTTGACCGAAATACTGATTTTAGTATCACATACACATATGCAGATGCTGAAAAACTGCAACTATGAAATATCAGGTTTGACAGTATTTGGAATACTGGGCAAAAGTACAAAGTGCTAATTGAAGAAGGTGTAAATTTCTATTTTGGCATTAGAAAAAAAATGCATATTCATAAAAATAATACATAATTATTATTATAGAGTTGATGTGAGGTCAGGCATTCATAACTCTCATGATGCAGGTGAATGTTTCTTCAAGGTCAGTCCTGTCCTTACATCTTGAGTCCTCTCATCTTTGAGTGCCTTTAGAAACTTATCTAGAAAGGAATGGAATCTGGTATTAATTGGATATCAGTCACACAATGAAATATACAAACATTTGAGAAAAGAACGTAACGTTTGGGGACATGGTTCATCAAACAATATTGATTCGTGGCAGATTGGTATTCAAGATCTATGGAGTTTACAGTATTTGTGAGAGTCAAGTAGCAATCGGTGGGGTGGAAAAATGAAAGTCAGTGATGCACAGAGCAAAACAGCTTCAAGTTCTCCAGATATTCCACCTTTTCTCTTTAACTGGCACTTACAGTCTCCAGTAACTCACTCTGAGATATTAGTGGTAGAAAGAATTTTAAAAACCTTTTTTTTTTTTACTTATAGTTGTGAATTTAGTCAAAATGATCCTCATACAGTATACCCTCCTGTGCTCACCACCATTCACACTTGTCAAAAAAATAGCTCTGACAATCGCTTTGCATTTGGATAAGATGTGATTAACTAATGAAAAAAGGACTCAGCTTCTGGGATTTTCCCTTGCTTGTTGTCTTTGTGAATGGTAGTAAGCACATGTAGAAATGGTCCATTTGTTAATGGGATCTATCCTTTATTAACAGGCTTTTTCAAGTCAAACTGCTAGTTAGAAACTTAGGAAAGGAACAAACAAAATGAGTTTCTAGTTAGTTGAAAAAGAAAGTACCTATGCTTACAAAGATACAAATGTATTTCATTTTTCCCCCCCAGTCTAAATTAGGGACTGGGTGGAATTATCATTCAAGATTTCTACAGACCTCTTTTCTGCTTGGGTCCTGGGATCTCTAATGGTTTGTCTAGATTGCATAGCTGACTATTACATGTAAAGTTGGAAAAGACTTCAGATGTTCATCTCTTGATCGTAAAGTAGCAGAAATAGTTCTTGCGTTGTAATCTAAAGCAGCCATTCTCAACCTTTTTTTGACCACGGCCGTAAACATAATATGAAAGAAATATAGGCCAAATCAGGATTGTATAAGCTGCACAACGAACCTTATACAGTGCAAAACAGTTATTTCCTGTCTGTGGCCCCTTTCAAATGTGCCAGAGTCCCCGAGGGGGCCATATGGCTCCCATTGAGAACGGCTTGTCTAGATAGTGCATTATAGAAATAGTTCAGAATGACACACTTTAAAAGGAATACATCGTGTTTCTCATCACTTCCCAGTAGCCTGCTTGCCTTTATCATAATCAGTCCTCCAATCATGCAAATAATTCTTAGCATTACAGGTTAAAAATTCTCTTCTCCCTCAAGTGGCCAATTATGATACTGCACCTTGGAAACATACACATAAAAGGACTAACCAAAGGATGGCATCTGGAAGTTGAGTCATGGCAACTGGACCTCTTTCTGATTAGGTCAAAACGTTTTGCTACTCATCCAAGTAGCTTCTTCAGTCTGAGGAGAGTTGGTAGGAGCCCCTGATATATCCTCCAGGTTGGTTTCACTTCCTCCTGTGTTGGTTTCACTAAACAGGAAAATGGCCCAGCACAGGAGTGACAATGCCTCAGGACCACAATCAGCAGTGTTCCTTCATTTGAAGGACAAAGGACATTCATTTGATGACCAAGATGTACTCATTTTGGACCGAGAAGATAGGTGGTTTGAGAGAGGGAATCAGGGAGGCCATACACATGCATATAGAAAATCCCTCACTCAACAGGGGTGGAGGCCTTAGACACAATCTGTCTCCTATTTATCATGCTGCCTTTTCATCTGTTCCCAGAAAGATCAGGAACACACCCACCAGAAAGACCACTGTTAATGACTAGAGATGGGGGTATTCATATTCATATGAGTGTAGATGTTTGTATTCTTAGTGGGGGATTTTTAGTGGGGGGGAGTGTTTGGGGATTTTTTATGTGTGTGCATGTGGGTCTGGTCTCTGGGTGTCTGTGTGAATTTCGTTGTATGTGTATACTATGTATATACTTACAATGACAATAAATTTATTTGATTTGATATGCGAATACCCCCGCACAGGTGGACATAACTCACCCTTCTGCTGCTGCCGTGGGCTCCGTACTCCCTTCCTATCACTTCGGAGCTCGCAGTCGACTAGCCACTCTTCGATCTGGCAGGGAGGCTCGTCGTCCCGCCTCCTGCCAGGAGTGGCTAGTCAACCGTGAGCTCCGGAGCAACTGGAAGGGAGCGCAGAGCCCGTGGCAGCAGCAGAAGGGTGAGTGGACCCTGGGGCCGGACCCTCGTTATGCCCACCTGTGCAGTGGTATTCGTACCCCATCTCTATTAATGACCCGTGACAATGGGTGGAGAAGGACTGCAGAAGTGGGATTTTCACTCACTCCCCCACCTTTGTCCATCTAACAAGCCTATTCAGACTAGGGGGAAGTGAAACCAACATGGAGGATATATCAGGGTCTCTTACCAACTCTCCTCAGACAGAAGAAGCTACTTGGATGAGTAGCAAAATGTTTCAACCTAATAAGAAAGAAGTCCAGTTGCCATGACTCAACTTCCAGATAACCTCACCTGGATGACTGAGAATCTTCACAGACACAAAAGATAGCATAAAACTTGGAAAATTTCTATTGAAATACCTCTTAAAAATGTATTTTAAAAGTAATTTTTAGAGTAACTAGTTGTTACTTCTTACATCTAAGTAACATGAGAGTTACCTGTCACTCCTAAAATGTAACCGTGTAACTGTTAATCATTACCCCAAATCTTATTAGTTAGCTATGACAGGGGAAATGGAAGGGCATCAATTCTGGGGCAAGTGAAGAAGTTGCTGCTTTTATCCCTCATCATACACCAACTGATGTGCCTGGTGTGCAATGGAGGATGGGTTCCATTTTTTTTCCTTTTCAGGTACTACTACTCAGAGATACTGATCCAGATTGTCAAGGTACAATACTGAGAGACTTTGGAATATTTCTATGCATTTTTTTTTAAAATCAAGTGGTGTTGGGATCAGCTTTTGGATTACTCACATTGCTGTGGGTCTGAGCCATCCCCAGTGAGTGCCAGCAGTTCCAGCTCCTTCAGATGGATGCCAAGTTCACAGATCTCCCCCTCGGCCTGCTGCTGTGTCCCAGTTTCACGCTGAGGAGTACTCTCGGCAGCAGAGCAGAAGAAACGCAGTGGCTCATACGGGATGGGGGCAAGGCCGGCTGGCCAGGGTGGTGGGCAGCAGCAATCATTGGTAGAGGGGAGAAGCCCCAGCCCAGGTGGAGGTCTTTGGGGCCCAGCAGAACCTGTGTCACCCCCTCGTAATGGCACAAAAAGCTTCCGCCAGAGATTGCAGTCAGCTAGGGTGGTGGTTTGCGCTGTTCGGTCATAAAGGGAAGGAAAGTAGAGAGGGGGTGGTGGCCGAAGGGGTGGTTGAGGTCGTTGCTGGTGACTCATGGGGCTCTTCTTGATGGCTCAGCAACCACAGTTGCTGCCATGGAAACCATGGAATGTGGAAGAATTCATGAGGTGTGAGTGTTCTCCGCAAAGCAATCCTCTGAGAGAATTACCTGTCAGTATAAGCACAGTGCCTGGATAAATGGTTAGGAAGATGCAATATTGGAACTCGGTTTTTATGAAGGCAGAATCGCATTGAGTGAAGTGTCGGCATTTGGAACAACAGCAGTTAGGCAAAATATATGGGGATGGGAATGCAAATCATCATTGTCGTCATCATCAGTGCTATTGTTGCATTTTTGTCCTGCTTTTCAGATAAAAGGGGTTGTGGATTGTCTTAGAGGCTGTCAGTTTAAAAAGAAATCAATCAGTTACTTTGGCTAGTGTGGCACCTGGCTCTGAGAGGGAAATGCAGCTTAGTGTAGTTTTCTTGTGACGTAAAAGCTCTCTAATGATGAATAGCCCCCAGTTTGTGTTGCCATATTAAACCTTTTGGGATCTTTTAACCACTACCAGTCTTTTTATTCACTCTCTTCTTGGTTCAGTTTTCTGCATTGGACACGTAGCATGCACAAAGCAACTATTGAACCTGGATGGTTTTCATAAACTTAAGATCTTTTTAGTATCTCCATGACTGACTATATCTTCATGTTATGTCAAGATCATTTTTTACCTGCTCCAGTAGCAATTACTTAACAAGCTGCAGGGTACAATCCCAGCTGACTTTAGGATGTGCGATCAACCCCCAAATATACAGTTCAACCCCTAGGGTTGAGGCATGGCTGAGCTGAAATCATGGTCACTCAACTATAATTTAAAGTGGACTCCATACAGAGGGAGTTGTTTAGTCTTCTCTGGTCCTCTTTCTTAGCACATGTGTACAGTTAGTTGAAATTTTAAACTGCTAGTGTTTGTCAGGCCAGTCTTCATAGCCACTTCCTGAAACGGAGTTTCCAAAAATACAGGCAGCTGAATCAGTCCATAGAAACAAAGGAGGAGCAGGTCTTGTAAAGTTCCATGGCTCTTAATTCCCGATACAAGACCAAGCCACTGTTACATACTGTTCAAATTACAGCAGCGATAACTTGCAACACTATAAAGTTCCTGGGCATATCCACTTCTACTGGAAGGATTGCTGCTTGTCTCAGAGGAAACAGGCAAGTCCAAGTAGGATGGCAGATGATATTATAGCTTCTGCTGCTCAAAATGTCTTGGGGCCTTGACTCTCAGAGATAGAACCATATCCACGGTGGGATGACCAGGGCTTTGACTCAGGATGCAGAAATTTAGAGGATGCATAAAAATTTGCTCCTAGAAAGGTGACAAACCCACCCACTAAATACTGTTCCAGCTGCTTCTCTGTAGGAAGAAGGAAACACAACATGGGGGGGGGGGGGGGAGGGTCAGAGCAAACCAATATGACTGTTGCACACTCAGACCCAGAGCTCTGTCCTCTTCTTGCAAATGCCAACGTCATGTGGCTTAGTCAAAAGAGCAGTGAAGGCCCAAGTGCCAAAATTGCTAGTTATGCCTCTTCTGAGAAGCTGCCTGGCTCCATTACAGCATTGGGTACATGTCAGTCTTCCATTATGACTTAACAAATCTGTTAAATATGTATAACAATAATACTGAACTAGATAAAATCCTCTCACAGTGAGAGCAGTCACAACTGGGTAAAAATGGAGAAATGCTGGAGAACAGCAAAGACTGGAAATGTGTGCATGTCTCTATACCTTGTATCTGTATTTCTCAATATCTGTGACTACAGAGGACTCTAGCCCCCAAAGCTATTATTGAATAAGCTTTCACAGGCATGAAAAATAGTTGAAGAGTGAGTATATAGGAAAACAAAACAATCCAAATGTTTTGCAACAATATTATTTTACAGCCTCATGGACAGCTTAGCTTTTGGATTGATCTTTCTCAAGATGTGTTTCTTCTTTTCTTAATACAAGTAATAAAGCCCAGCCGCTTTCCTCATTTAGGAGGCCCTTGGTTTCTTTTTTCCCATTTTATTTCCCCAAAGAAAGTTATAGACTTACTGCTATTATTTCTTTTCTTATTCGCTTGAGAGTTCTTAAGATAACACGAGGCAGGTTAGTAGCTGGATTATTATTACATCAAGGTGGAGTGTTTCCACTGTATAGTATTTTATAGTTTTACTTTGTAGTTAGCTCCATAGTCAGTTACTGGCCCTGTGCCTTCAGTATACAAGTAGTACAGAACTATTAAGCAAAGGAATTGTTGCTATAAATTCTGCTTCTGTTACTTGTTTACCCAGAGGTGGAAAATGGAGAGAGAGATGACAACATCCTTCGTTTGTCAGATGCTTCTTGACAAATCTATGTTGGCTTCTGGTTATTACTGCTATGTTTTCAAGGTGACACTCTTGTAGAGTGACTACTTTATAATCTGTTCCAGAATTTTCTCTTGAATTGATGTCAGTTTGACTGGTCTGTAGTTCTCAGGTTCCTCCTTTCTGCCCTTTTAGAAGATAAGGACACAACATTAGCCCTCCTCCAATCATCTGGCACTTCATTCTTCCTCCATTATTTCAACAAAAATAACAGAGAATTCTGCTTATACACCAATGTTTGGGAGATTCCAATATGTCTTGCCCCCACCCCAACAATGTGCAAGGACTGAAGGGAGGAACTTCTTCGTGGTGGCACCATTTATTAAAATCTTCTTCATTGAAAGATCTATTCATTGCATTGTCATCTAAAACTTGTTTTGTTTTGGTATGAGTGTTAGCTATTTTGCTGTCTCTTTCTCTTCCTCCCCTTTTTGTTAAAGTTTTCCATGTTTACTTTCTCTTATCTGCTGGGGACTGTGTTTACTGTTACCTTTGTTGACCACTGTGAGTGGTCTGAGCCTTGAAACATAATCTGAACAAAGTAAGCACAAGCCAGTAGTGAGCTGTGTGAAAGGAAAAGCAGGCTTGGTTGTTGTAGGTTTTTCAGGCTGTCTGGCCGTGTTCTTGAGGTTTTTCTTCCTAACGTTTCACCAGTCTCTGTGGCGGGCATCTTCAGAGGACAGGAGTCAGAACTCTGTCTGTGCTCTAGTGCAGTTTGTGGGATAGTTGAGTCTTTATAGCTGTGGGATCAGCTTTTTGTCCTTTTCAGGAGCTTGGGTGATTATGATGATCAGCGTGTTTTTTGTTGTGGGTGTATTGTTGTGATAACGGGGAGAGATGATCTGTCACTGTGATTGATGGGTGTCGTTAGCTGGTCTTTTGTGTGCAGTGATCACTGGTCCTTGTGGCTGGGTAGAGTTCTTTGACCTTTTGCAGGCTGTATTTTTCAGTGCTGGGAGCCAGGCTTTGTTGAGTTTTAGACTTTCTTCTTTTTTGTTGAAGCTCTGCTGGTGTTTGTGGATTTCAATGGCTTCCCTGTGCAGTCTAACATAATGATTGCTGGTGTTGTCCAGTACTTCTGTATTTTGAAATAGAATTTCATGTCCAGCTTGTTTCAGGGGGCTTGCTTTAGGGCAGCGGATCAGAGGGGGTGGGATTGGGAGTGAAAAAAGGAAGCAAATTGTTCCTTACTTAATGTATTATTATACTACTTGTACTGAGGAGAGCTTAGAAGGTTTACCACTTCAGAAACTTGGCTTCACTTGGGTGGGAGGGATGCTGCAGTGCCTCAAGTCCCAGAAGGATTTCGGCCACTTCTTTTGCGGTGATGGTCATTACTGGTAATCCTATGCCTTGAATCTTTCATTCTTATTGAAACGCTGACTTGGGAACTGTTTTACAATGAGTCCAAAAGTTGTCCGCACTGCCAGGCTTCACTGTCAGGGATCCTATGGCAAGGCGAACTGTGTTTCTTCTTAGCCCAATGCAAGGTGCTGGTGCTTGTCTTTAAAGATTTTAACAGTGTGTAACACAAAATAACTGAGCAAAGCTTTTCCTTTTCCAGCCTGCCTATGCTCAAATAGGAAGAGAAACATTACAACATATTTTCAATTCAGTCTTAGTTTACTTGCATGCTAAACTGGCAGGCATGAATGAAATTCTTCAAAGCAACATTATCATTGCCAAACCATAGTTGGCATACTGTGTGGCAACAAAGGAGGCAGCTTTCCCTTTTGTGGGGCACTGATTGTGGGAGGCCCTCCCCTTGAAGCTGCTGCTACTACTACTACTAACAATAATCACCATCATAATTGTGTGCCATTGACTTTTCAGGATTTTCCAGATAGACAATACTCAGAAGTGGTTTACCATTCCCTTCTTCTGGAGGATACCCTGTGACTGTGCAGCTTGCCCAAGACCACACAGGCTGGCTCTTCTGGGATGCACAGTATAGAGAATGAAACTCCCAACCTCTCACTCTGCAGCTAGAGACCTGAACCACTGAGCTATCCAGCGAGCTAACAGCAGCAGCAGCAACAACAACAACAACAACAACGTTGCTATTGTGGCAGGCATTACTTTCTGGCATTAAGAGATGCTACACAGAATCCCACCCAAGAGGCTTCTGGAATATAACAGCCCGCAACTACATTCAATTCACCATAACAACGGGCATCTTAGTTTTGTGATCGTGATCAAAGCTTTCATTCTAGAAACAAAGTGGTTCTGTATGATACTGGAGATATTCACAATAATCCTGCAGGCCTGCTTTTTATCCAGCAGAGGGAAACAAATGCCTACATTGTGAGTCAGATCTTCCTCACAATATGGGTATTTCTGTACTACTTCACTCTGTTTCATGCACTACATATTTTTTTCATACAAGGATGTAACCTGTAAGGTAGAAAATAAACGCAAATAACATCTGAAGGTTATTGGATCCTGACCCTAGGAATTAGGGAATTTAATATTTTTGTAAGCAGGAGGTTCAGGAGGGAAGTAATTTAACTCATAGGGTGGCAACCTTTAATTGGTGGTTGAATCAACAAAAAAAGTTTTAGCTTCTGTGTGGGCAACCCACAACCTACAGTCCTCCATGTGGCTTTCAACTACACTCCATACATTCCACAACATCTAGAAACTCACACCCATCTTTCCCTGCAGCCCAGATGATCTATTGTTAGGGGCTCTATAAGGCAAACTCAGCTCTTTTGATGCTCCAGCGATCCCCATGGAGCAGAAATCGAAATCTCAGTGGACAGGCAGGGAAGCTTTAAGCCTTGTGTCCTTCCCCCGCTGGCTTGAACCAGGTGAAACTGGGTGGGAGGAGTGGGTATATACACATTTAGGCTTCTGGATCAGGAAAATTGCCCTCCTCTGCTTTAGTTGGTTAATCACTGGTGGCAGATTTTAATTAGTGGGCCTGTGGGTTAAAGTGTAATTGTTTAGGTTTTTTAAAGCACAATTTGACTCTAACGTACTGTGATAAAGGGTGAAACATATTGTTTGAGGAGGTCCCTGGTGTTATGTTAGAGGACAGCAAGTTATTTTTCTAGAATTTTAATATATTTCCATAGAGCTTGTGAACCCAGGTGCATGACTAAACAGTGGAATTTGCTACCACAAGATGCCCTAATAGCTGCTAAACTAGATGACTTTAAAATAAGGATTGATAAACTTGTGGAAGGTAGGGCTACCCATGACTACTGGTCACAATTAGTACATATTACTTGCAGTATCACAGGCCTCTGAATACCAGTTGTTGATCAGCACAAGCACACCATAGCCCCCTTGATTGCCATTAAAGGAGCAGAATGCTGGATGACATAAGCCTTTGGTTTGTTCCAACATGGTTGTTCTGATGTTGTTATGACTGGTGGTTTAATGGACATCAGAACTGCACCCATCTATGAGGTGGCTGGAAACAATTATGTCAACAAGAGCAAGAGTGGTTGAAGAAACAAATTCAAAGCATCTGAAGAAGAAGGTCATCATAAGTTAGATGTGACTCAATGGCATGTAATACACAATGAAGGCAACACAGTGAATTGAGTGATGAGTTAGGACTCAGAGGATATGAGTTCAAATCTCCACTTGGTTATGGAGAGTCAGGGGTAGGGCTGGCACTGGTAAAAACAGTCCTTAAACACTTTACTCGCTTAAAAAACCCATTTCTGTGTTCTATGCCATCAAGTCAGAACCGACTTACAGTGACCCTAATAGGGCTTTCAAGGTAAGTGAGATATTTAAGGAGTGGCTTTACTAGTTCCACTCCCATTTACCGTCACCCTAAGTCAGATGCAACTTCATGGGACATAACACATAATGAAAAAGAGCAGTTGGCATTTTTGCAGCTGGCAAGGAGGAGCCCTATAGGATCATAAAGTGATGGCATTACTTTTGAGGAACTAGTGCTGCTTCAAAGTCTACCATGTCCTCTCGAAATGCTTGTTAGATTCCCTCTGTTTATAAAAATAATGCCAAAAAAGGAGAGTTACAAATAACACAAGCCTCCCAATTCTCCAGAACTTTTCACCAGGCAAAGATGGTATAAAATGTGGAGCTAAGGCTAACAGCTCAAAGTTTGGAGACATTGCAGATCTGTCCACATTTGGCAGATGAAAGGATGGAGGGAGGGGGGAAAAATGGCAAGTGTTATTTTTGTCACCTCTGTCTCCCATGACATCTAAACTCTAATGTGCTTGGTTGGCAGTGTGGCTTTATGAGCCAAATGCTTTGCATCTGCCTCATTTTTTAACTAATTGCCTTGACCTCAAATTTTATACCATTTTTTCTTGATGGAGAGTTCTGGAGAATTTGAAAGCTTGTCTTATTCGTATTCTTTTTAGTGATCCAATAAAAGTATTGCTCAACCGTAAGACTGCATCAAACATTGTTGTAAACTTTTCCCACTTTTTTAAAAAAATTATACCTCCAACAGAATGGTATAGGTTGAGATTGGATGGCTGAGTAGATCTGACATAGAAAGGGTCTGTGCAGAGTGTTTGGGATTGGATCCCTTATGCTCTTAATGTGCTGTTGAGCTATAGGCTCACTAACAAAAATTAGATCTGGATTGTAGCCTCTCTGCCATCTGCCAGTGTTAAATGAACTGTTTAGTTTAGGGTCATGGATAAGGCACATTGAATGTGATTCTGCCCATTTTGTTACTGCTTTGCCATTTTCATCATCATCATAGCCCCAAATGTTGCTATGGCTGTTGAAATCTCCAACTAGAAAATGAGTGCTTTTGGTTTTCCATTTTATACTACTTATTAAAGCAGAATGCTATATTAGGTACTATAGGTACTATGTTATTATACATGCAGCCAATTCAATTGTCTACATTTCTATGTTGTCCTCTTCAGTAAAGTCTGTTGAATGGCCTATAATACCTGGGCTTACAAAACCGCACTTCCTTATTGGTTGTGGGTAGAGATGGGGGTATTCGTATTTGTATACAAATACCCCCACACAGGTGAACATAACGAGGGTCCAGCCCCCTGGGGCTGGACCATCCACTCACCTTCCGCTGTTGCTGCAGGCTCCACGCTCCCTTCCTATTGCTCCGGAGCTTGCAATCTGCGAGCCACTCCTGGCAGGAGGTGGGAGGACAAGCCTCGCTGCCCGGTCGAAGAGTGGCTCGCAGACCGCAAGCTCCGGAGTGATAGGAAGGGAGCGTGGAGCCTGCAGCAACAGCGGAAGGTGAGTGGACAGTCTGGCCCCAGGGGGCTGGACCCTTGTTATGTCCACTTGTGTGGGGGTATTTGTATACAAATACAAATACCCCCATCTCTAGTTGTGGGGCCTCTCAGGAACTGTACACATTCCAGAAACTTTTGTACAATGCTGATCAGTTCCTCTGTGGGTTTCTTGGACACAAAGGACATCACATGTCCATTCACAGCAAAGTGAAGCTAGGAGTTCCTCTTTAGATAAAGAGATGCCCTCTATATCAATGATTCTCAACCTTGGGTAATCCAGGTGTTTTTGGACTGCGATTCAAAGAAAACTTCACTACCAGCTGTGCTGGCCAGGGTTTCTGGGAGTTGCAGTCCAAGAACACCTGGGTTACCCAAGGCGGGGAACCACTGCTTTGTATTGATAGAAATTATTGTCATTTGTGGTTCCAAAAAGGACTATTGGATCATTTTGCTTATCAAGAAAATTAGCATGCAGTACCTCTGGAAGTGAAGGATTGGCAAGTTGCATGCTGTTGCTTAGGGGACACCCAAGTGTACTCACAATGCTTTCCTGCTCTTCAGAGAGGCTCTTGCTATGTCCCAGGGAACTATGATCAGTTTGTAACTTCCATTTTGGAATGTTCTCCTGCCTCCATTCTAGGAGGATGCCAGATGAAATACACCCAAGTTTTTATTCAGAAACAAATGCCCAGTACTTAGATTCTATCTCACACTTTGAAGAAAATCCTTTTAGTGAACATACAATAAAAGCTGGGAGAAATTTGATCTTGACTCTTGCAGAAACAAAAATAACTCACTGGATAGACACTATAGCAGAACTTGACATGGCAAGAAACAGCCAGAAATCTTGGAAACCACTGAAGAGACTGAACAATGATCCAAACAAAAGGATACTGTACGCAAATATAACCCTCAAACAACTTCTCCTGGCAGGGAAGACAAACCAACACATAATAAAAATAAAACATCAAAGGGATATTTGGAGTGAATCCAATGAACATTCTACTGCCTTCATATTGTTGGAATTATAAGCCATAAGAAGATGTAGGAAGAGTAAAATGGTGGGACGCAATGATATCAGAATCAAGCAAATTAAACATTTTGGGCATGACACAAAGGAATGGGTCCTTCAAATGTTGGATAAGCAACAACAAATTCCAAAAACATGGCAGAATCATGGACTAATGGAAGTGGCCATTGCTCTACTTCAAAACCAAAGATTCTTTGTTGAATTTCAAGGGAGGCACAGAAATAACATACTTAGAAAACTGATTGGTTCAGGCTAGGGTGCACACCCATAAACAATAAGAACAACAACTTTGTCCCTGTGCTGCTCCAGAATATGCTAGTGCCGTATGGTACAAATTAGCACATGCCAAATAAGGGGATGTAGCTCTTAATGAATCGTGCAGGATGATTACTGGCTGTCTGAAACCTACCCCCATTGAAAAAAAAATTATTATTTGGCTGGCATTTCCCCTCCAGAAGTATGTTGAGAGGTGCTAGTAAATAATAAACAAAATAAGGTAATGCAGCACCAAACCCATTCACTTCATCTACACCAGGGGTCTCAAACATGCGGCCCGGGGGCCATTTGCGGCCCGCCAGATGATAGTTTGTGGCCCCCGCCTTGCCTGCCCCCGAAACGCCCACGCGGCCTCTGCTTTCAAGAGTCAAAAAAAGCCTCGCCTCGCTCGCCAGCTCTCTCCCAAGACAGCGCCTCTTGCACCCTCCATCCGGAACTGCAGCCTGCCAGCCAGCCCACCTGTCTGCCGGCTGGCAGGCTGCAGTTCCAGATGGAGGGTGCAAGAGGCGCTGTCTTGGGGGAGAGCCGGCAAGCGAGGCGTGCTGCCGGCCCTTTTCCCCGAGCGCCCGAGCTGCTGCCGAGCGATGCCTGAGAGCGGAGCTCACTCCCGGCCCATCCTCGAAGAGCGCCTCCAAGCCGCCAACAGCAGCTGCTGCCGCCACCACCTCTTCCAGGGAAGCGGCTCTCTGGCTCTCTTTCTCTCTCGGCAGCACCAGCCCGGCCAGCGGCCACCTCAGCGCCTGGCAGTGCTTCCTCCTCCTCCTCCTCCTCCTCTTCGTCCTGCTTCAGCCGCCTCAGCTCTGGAGGCTGCCTGGGCTCGCCTCGCAAAGTTTGCTCCTCTGTCGTGGTGGGGGTAGCTGCTGCTGCTGCTGAGTGCACCTTTTTTTGAGGGGTGGCCTTCAGAGGAAGGTTGCCAGACCTCCGTGTGTGTGTGTGTTTGTGTGCGTGCACGCGCGCGCACCTGTGGGGGCCCCCGCCCCGTTCTGTTTAATTTCGCAGGTACCGATGGGGGCTTTTCTCCTTTGGCAAGGTGATTCTGTGAGGTTTTTTTTAAAAAAATTATGTTGTGCCCTCCCCCCCCCCCCGTTAGGCGGTCGCCGGCACTCCCTCCTTTCTCCTCTTCTTCGTCCTGCTGCTGCTGGTGGTAGTGAAGAAGGAGCTGGAGGGGGTCGTGGCCGGCGACGAGGGCTCGCGTGCCCCTCCTCCTCCTCCTCCTCGGAGCCCCAGCCGGGCTAAGGAAACTCCTGGGCGGCTTCCTCGGGCTCTTGCTCCGGTTGGCGGAAAATCTGATGCGGCCCAGCCTCACCCAGACTCTGCCTCCAGCGGCCCCCAGGTAAATTGAGTTTGAGACCCCTGATCTACACCAACCCCCTAAATGATGGCTAAAATCAAGGAAAAGTTTTCTGCACACATCTCAAGCTCTAAATATTAATCAGAAGGGGCTAGGTGAAACCTATGGAGAACAAAAACAACATACCTTGCTGAATGGATGAATGCTGAAGAGTGTCTCCCACCAGGACAAGACTCTAGCTGGACCATCCTGAAGTCACTTAATAGACTTCAAAGTTAAGTAGGAAGACCAAGAATTATGAAGTAAAATCAGGATACTTAGATACATGACAAATTTTCTATGACTGTGGAGAAATTCAATCAATTCAGCACGCATGTGCATATAATTTATGACCCACCATGTGTACAAAAGAAGATCTTGCAAACAGCTGAGATAATGCTATTGAAGTAGCCTGCTTCTGGTTCAAAACAGTCTAATTATCTTAACAATTTAATTGGTTTTAATTTTACCTTCATTTCATATATATTCATAATTTTAAATTGTGCAACACTCTGATATGAATAAAGGAAGAAAGAAGCTGTAACACTTTGTTGCTGTGAATGGATCGTGCAGCCATTTTTTGGTTCTGTTTCTAAAAATACTGTAATGATTATCCATTTAAATTCTCTAATTATCTAGCACATTGGAGCTATAATGAAAGTTGCAGATTGGCGTCACCTTAGATGAAGAATCAGTTCAACTGTGATGACATGATGGCAGTGATAGGAGATGCAAATAGCCTTGAGTTTTCAATTACTCCTCCTGTCATCTGACTGCTGTATCTTGCCATCTGAGAGATACGCAGTGCTTCCATATTCCGTGCCTGGAATAGCCACTTTAAAAAGTATCAGATATTAGGTGATAGGAAATGCCATTGCCGGAAAGCCTGGAGAACTGTCATCCATAGAAGTAGAGGACATTGGGCTGAAGAACCCCAATACTCTAACTTCTTCTAAGTCAGTTCCCTATAGGTTAAATCCAGTGTTAGTCTCACTTGGGGTACTCCTGAAATAAATAAAACTTGACAGTCATGGCTAACTCTAACTAAGACCAGTGTGAAATTGAGTCCTACATGCCTAGGCTGCATTTCTTTTTCACAGGAAAATCCCCTCCTCCCCCTCCTAGTGTGGTAGCTATTGCACTTGTTTCTTTCATAGCCAAGTGTTCTTGTGATGACATGCTGTAAATAAGCTGTTGAAGCAAAACATAACTCTGAATTTCATAATAATGCTGATCTGTTGGGGTGTGTCAATATCTGAGATGTTTGAGAGAGTTGCAGTTTGCTATTCATCTATTCACAATAGGATCATAGCTACTTTCTTTAGCTTGGTCACAACATGGCAAATTTAATTATTTATTTGCAATGTTTATATCCTGCCATCCCTTCCATGAGCTCATAGTAGTACTTATGTCTCCTCTCATCCCCCCACTATTGTCCCAGCAACCCTTTGGAATAAGGTAAATTGGGAGAGTTACACCTCTGCTCTTTGGACCTAAAAGCATTGCTATGTGCTATCAAGTTGTCTCTGACTTATGGAGACCCTATGAATGAGTGATCTCCAAAATGTCATGTCCTCAACAGCCCTGCTCAGCAATTGCAATCTTAAGCCTGTGACTTCCTTTAGGGAGTCAGCCCATCTCATATTTGGTCTTTCACTTATCCTGCTGCCTTCAACCTTTCCAAGCATTACTGTCTTTTCCAGAGAATCCTGCCTTCTCATGATGTGCCCAAACAGGACAGGGTAGATTTATTTAAATCACAATTAAGAGCATTACTCAGTAAGACTCTATATAATTGTAATTCTTTTCACACAAAGCACTGCACTCTTGCTTGCTAAAGTCTTAATACATATTTTTTCATAATCTTCTTGCCTGGATTGCCTCCATCTCCAATTATCCTCTCTCTGTTTGTTGACAGTTGCACCGTCTAGAAGTGTGCATGTTTAGAAACCCAATGGAATTTCATAAAACTGAGGTCCCAGTCCACGAACTGTTGGTTCCTGTTTACTAAGGTTTTAGAAATATTGCATGAAGACATTATCTCATAATATAGAATTAGAATTTATAATCCTTATTCTATAATGCAATGTTTGACCTATAATATATTTTAAATTAAAATCAAGAAGCATTTAAACATTTTTTAAAAAAATAACATATCTAAAAATTAAATATAAATAAAAGTCTTTTTAAAATCATTTTTAAAGCAGTCACTGATTCCTATACACCATGCTGCTAGCAAAATGGAAGGTTTTTTTTGGGGGGTGCATAACCTGCCATGGCACCAAAAACCAGCTAGGGAGGGCATCTCCCAGGCCTTGATTTATTTTGTGGGGGTTGGTTTGCTGCTGCACAGTTAGTTATATTCTGGAGAATGAGAGGACTTTCCCCCCCTCTTTTTTAAAAAAAGAATGACAACGGTAGTAGAGGCGGAGCGGAAGTGTATACCGCAAAGAAAGAAGGGCTCAACTAAGTCCAAGAGGGTGCAGGCATGGTTAATGAGCAGAGTTAGAGAGGCTTTAAAGGGCAAGGAGGGGTCCTTCCGTGAATGGAAATCCTTCCCAAATGCAGAAAATAAAAAGGAACACAAACTCTGGCAAAAGAAATGTAAGATGATGATACGGAAGGCAAAGAAAGACTTTGAGGAACGTATGGCCAGCAATATAAAGGGGAATAATAAAAGCTTCTTCAAATATGTTAGAAACAGGAAACCTGCCAGAGAAGCGGTTGGCCCTCTGAGGTAAAGGGGAGTTAAAGGGGGACTTGGAGTTTATGGAGAAATTAAATGAGTTCTTTGCATCTGTCTTCACAACAGAAGACCTTGGGCAGATTCCACTGCCCAAATGGCCCCTCCTGACTAATGAATTAAATCAGGTACAGGTTAAAAGAGAGGATGTTTTAGACCTAATTGATAAATTGAAGATCAATAAGTCACCGGGCTCAGATGGCATCCACCCAAGGGTTATTAAGGAACTGAGGAATGAAGTTGCTGATCTCTTAACTAAAATATACAACTTGTCCCTTAAAATGGCCACAGTGCCAGAGGACTGGAGGATAGCACATGTCATGCCAATCTTTAAAAAAGGGAAGGAGAGGGGACCTGGGAAACTACAGGCTGTTTAGCCTAATGTCTCTTCCAGGGAAGATGGTGGAAAGCCTTATCCAAGATAAAATCTTAAAACACATAGAAGAACAAGCCTTGCTGAGGGAAAACCAGCATGGCTTCTGTAAGGGTAAGTCTTGCCTCACAAACCTTTTAGAATTCTTTGAAAATCTCAACAGGCACATGGATGCAGGCGAAATCCAGATAGACAACAGTGGATATTGTCTATCTGGATTTTCAGAAGGTGTTTGGCGTAGTCCCTCACTAAAGGCTGCTGAGAAAACTCCACAGTCAGGGGATAAGAGGACAGGTCCTCTTATGGATTGAGAATTGGTTGAGAACCAGGAAACAGAGAGTAGGTGTCAATGGGCAATTTTCACAATGGAGAGAGGTGAAAAGCGGTGTGCCCTAGGGATCTGTCCTGGGACCAGTGCTTTTCAACCTGTTCATAAATGACAGGGATAAGCAGTGGGTGGCCAAGTTTGCAGATGATACAAAACTATTCCGGGTGGTGAAGACCAGAAGGGATTGTGAAGAGCTCCAGAAGGATCTCTCCAAACTGGGAGAATGGGCGGCAAAATGGCAAATGCGTTTCAATATAAGAAAATGTAAAGTAATGCACGTTGGTCCAAAATATATATATCAAAACTTTATCAGCTGATGGGTTCTGAGCTGTCGGCCTTGGATCAGGAAAGAGATCTTGGTGTGCTGGTGAACAGCTCGATGAAAGTGTCAACCCAGTGTGCTGTGGCAGTGAAGAAGGCCAATTCCATGCTAGAGATCCTTAAAAAGAATATTGAAAATAAAACACCCAACATTATAATGCCATTGTACAAAACGCTGGTAAGGTCGCACCTGGAGTATTGCGTACAGTTCTGGTCGCCGCACCTCAAAAAAGACATAGTGGAACTGGAAAAGGTGCAGAAGAGAGTGACTAAAATGATGACTGGGCTGGGGCACCTCCCTTATGAGGAAAGGCTACAGCGTTTGGGGTTCTTTAGTCTAAAGAAAAGGTGTCTGAGGGGGGACATGATTGAGATATATAAAATTATGCAGGGGATGGATAAAATGGATAGAGGGAAGCTCTTTTCCCTCTCATGCAATATCAGAACCAGAGGACATCCACTCAAATTGAGTGTTGGGAGAGTGAGAACAGACAAAAGAAACTATTTTTTGACCCAGCGTGTTATTAGTCTGTGGAACTCCTTGCCACAGGATGTGGTGATGGCATCTGGCCTAGATGCCTTTAAAAGGGGATTGGACAGATTTCTGGAGGAAAAGTCTATTGCAGGTTACAAGCCATGATGGGGATGTATAATCTCCAGGCTTGAAAGGAAGGTACCTCCAAATGTCAGATGCAGGGGAGGGGTATCAGGAGACAAGTATCTAGTTGTCTCATGTGCTCCCAGAGACATCTGGTGGGGCCACTGTGAGATACAGGAAGCTGGACTAGATGGGCCCTTGGCCTGATCCAGCAGGGCTCTTCTTATGTTCTTACAAGTTTAATCATCCAATAGTCCCACGATCCCGACAGAGGAAAGGAACTATTGCTCTGTTACTGGAACTGTTCTGTTAAGTAGAGCCTTTTATACATAGTTTAAGGGAAAAAGAAGTTTAAGGGAAAAAGAAGGCAAGAGGAGAAGGGGACGACAGAGGACGAGATGGATGGACAGTGTCATCGAAGCTACCAACATGACTTTGACCAAACTCCGGGAGGCAGTGGAAGACAGGAGGGCCTGGCGTGCTCTGGTCCATGGGGTCACAAAGAGTCGGACACGACTTAACAACTAAACAACAACAACTAAGGGGAAAAAAGTGTGACTAGATGGCCCAATTGTCCCAGCCTGGATTGGTCAGGATAGTGCTAAACAGGGTCACTTTGAGGTACAGAATGTCATTTGGGGCAATTCTTGCAAGGATTGACCATGCTACACCTCGTGACCCTGTATAGCATGATCAAGACTGCTGTTGTTTCTCATTAAGAAAAAAAAAGGAAAGCAAAAGCAAAAGCAGAAACAACAACAAAAAAAGAAATTCCCCTTCCTGTTTCCTCCTGTCTTTGCTTAAGCCACTTTGTGACCTTGAGAAGTGGAAAGCTGCCTTCCCACTCCCCCTGAGGAGGTAAGGGAGATAAAACTTTTTATTTCTTTTGAATACATGTAGTTGCTGATACAATGCATCAATGATGCTTTGAAAGGGCTGGGGGGGGGGGGGGAGGAATTAGCAACACTTCAAAATAAATGGAAACTTCCTCTTTCTTCCCCTCTCCAGGGAGAGTGGGAAGAAAGCTTTTCATTTCATTCCTTAAGTGGCTTAAGGAAAGGGACAGCTTAAGCCATCCACTTTGGTTGGATCACATACTATGCAGCCAAACCAAAACACAGCAACCCTTTCTGCACCAAAAAAACCCCCAGTAACCCTTGTCAGGGATCAAAAAAGATCCAGGTAGGCATTGATCAGGGATGGGATGCCTTGTGATAGGAAACACCTCATGTAGTCATTGGAAAAAGGAGCAAACCAGCCTCTCCCCAACTCAGACCAAATCATGGGACAAACATATGTCTGATTGCACCCATAATGTATTCTGTACTCTTTCAATGGACATTTAATAGCTTATCTCCTTATATTAGCACAGTATATTAATAGCACAGTATCTCTTATCAATATGTGTAAAATATGTGGTTTCTAAAGCATTTTGAAGTTAATTAATGTGCAAGGGACACCATTAGGCAGAGTAGCTCAGGAATGCATAAATCCTCCTTGAATAAAGTGAAGTGTCTAATCTGCCTGTTTTTATTTTAAATGCCAACAAGATAAATGAGGCTTTCATAGATCACTCCCTTATGACGCTGCTTCTTGTCAGATACCTCTGTTTTTAGCAGATATCTAGCATAAAACATGTATCTTTAATCACATACCTTAGAGTGGCAGCTTCTGCCAACTTGAAATCAAAGGGACCAATCAATGAGATTGAGAAGGAGGTTATTAGAAATGTTGCCATGCAGAGACAAATTGCTGCCTGCTTTTGCAATGCATTGCTTGGGGGATGTTTCAGACAACTGGTTTGCACGCTGGGGGCAGTGTTATGAGGTGGTAACTTAGCAAAATGTGCATGTCTGGTCAAGCTGGAACTGAGAATAGTGCTGACGAACTGGTCCAACGGTTAACAGTTTTGGGTCAGGATGTGGGGGAATCAAGGCCATGAAATGTAGTGTATGTGTATCTTGATTCAGTCTTGTTCCTCCTCAGCCTGACCAATCTCTCAGGCTTCTTGTCATGGGGATTGTGCACAGGGAGAGGGCTCCATGTGTCACCTTGAACTCACTGAAGAAAAAGCAAGATATGAAAGTTACTAATAAACAAATAAATAGCTCCTCAACCCCGTCTTCGGTGTGAGGATACATATCTGGAATCTCTGAAGAAGAATTTATGACTATTCATATCCTGGAGAAGCACAATTATGTCACATTATAGTAAGGGTCAACAAAGCAGGAAGGAATGACAAGTCAAGACTTCACAGATTGGCCACACTGGCGAGAACATTCTGCCCTTCCAAAACCAAAACCAAAACAGATGAATGCTTCCCCCACACTAACTTTTTCAGACTTTGCCAAAGGGACAGGAAATGGAGTGGTGGGGACTGTGGTGTACTGAAGGCATGTGACCCAGGAACTGGGATGAGGGTTGTGGCAGCTGGACACCACAGCTTCAGGCAGAAGGACCTGGGACGCCATGCTGGCAGGGCCCAAACGTTGTTCGCAAAGGGCGGTTTCGTACAAACATGTTAAAATTGACCCTTTCCCCCATTGATGCCACCATGCCTCCTATAAGCTATGAGAATAATTGACTTGATCCTCAAATTATTGTTACATGTTCTTAATTTGTTGTTGTTGTTGTTGTTGTTAAGTCAGAACTGACTTAGAGGGTTTCCAAGGTAATTGAGGTATTTAAGGAGTGGTTTTACTGGTTCCATTTCTCCAGTGAATTTCCATAGGGTATAAAATGCAAAACAAATCAAAACTGTGAAAAAGAAATTAGAAGAATTTGAAAACAGATGTTAAATCTCTCCAAAAGACAACTTTTAGGACATTCTTCTGGACAGCAACAGTACTTTCAACCAGTAGAGTTTTAGCTGCACTTTGAAACCTGAACTGAGATGGAGGGAGTTAGTTCCACACTCAAGAGTGCTGCTACTGAGACGGTCATATTTCACACATCTACCTGGTTCTGGAGTTAGTGGAACATGAAACAGGACCTCTATTGAAGATTTCAGTTTCAAGACAGATATGTATAAGAGCCAGTCTTTCAAATCTCCTTTCCCCATGTCATTTATGGTGTTATAGATCAAAATCAGCACTTTGAATTAAGCTTGGAAGCAAATTGGAAGTCAGTTTGTTCAAACCTATGTTGTATGGCTTCTAAAGCATACATCAGACACTGTTCTGCCCACTGCATTTTGCATGACCTGTGGCCTCCAGTCATTGTTCATGGTAGCCTCACATAGCCTGTGCTATAGTAATTTTACTGGGAGGTAATTAGTGCATGTCCTCAGCTGGCCATAGGCTCAGTTCCATGCTGAAATCATTCTCATATCCTGATATAGGTCATTTGCTTCTCTAGTTAATGTTTTGTTACCTGATGCAGAAAGTTCTTGTCTGTTTTGAAAATTCTAAGGATAGATTGGTGTGCTTTGGTTTCTTTTTGTTCCTTTTCATTTACCTCCTTGCATTTCTGGGTGCCTGATTGGTATGTATCTGCTTCTTGGATGCACATCTTAACATGGTGAAGAGGTTTGCGTGTGTCAGTGAAGATGAAAGCAATGTCGACAGGAGGCCAGACTCCATTATGATCCTGAACTCCTTGCAGGGTCACCCAAGTCGGAATGGTCAAAGATGAGACACCAGACTAAGATGCACCCACCCTCTTCAAGGCAGCTACTGGGCGGCAGCAGTAGCTGAAGGTGACACTGGTGGAGGAGGCAATGGTGATGACACTCAAGCTAACTTTTGCTAGTACTGCAAAGAAGATGGCCATGGTAAACCCTTGCTGAACCTTCCTTACCATGAAAACCCTATGATGAGATGGTCCAAAATGAAACAAGGGACAGTGGTGGAAGAAGAAACTCCCAGGTTGGAATGCACTCAATCGGCTACTGGAAAAGAGCAAGGGACAAGTACGAATAGCTCTGTCACTAACGACACAACTAGATTAAAGCCAAAAAGACATCTAGTGGCTGACATGGACAGAAATGAAAGAATGTTGCACAACACAAACAACTGGAAAAATGAGAAATATGAATCAAGGTAAATTGGAAACTGTACAGCAAGAAATGGAATGTTTAAACATTGCGGTGCTTGGTATCAGTGAACTAAAGTGGACTGGACTGGGATATTTTCAGTCAGACAGCTACAAAATGTTCTACTCTGGAAATAATAGATCCAGAAGAAATGGAGTGCTTCTAATACTGAGGCAAGATGTAGTACAGGCAGTTAGGGGCTATAATACAAAATCTGACCAGATAGTATGAATTGGGGAAAACCTATCACCATAACCATCATTCAAGTCTATGCTCCAGCTACTGATGCTGAAGAAGATGAAATTGAAAGCTCTTATGTGAGCATCCAAGAGGAAATTGATCACACACTAAAAAAAGAGAGATATGCTTATAATCATTGGTAACTAGAATACAAAGGTAGGGGAAAAATTGGGTCTAAGGGTCAGAAACAAGGTAGGAGAATGGTCTGTGAGGTCTGTGAAGCCAACAATTTGTTTATCGCAAATACATACTCCAAACAACTGAACAAATGACTGTACATGTGGACTTACCAGAAAGTCAATATAGAAATCAAATAGACTACATACGTAATTGAAACAGGAGATGGAGAAATTTTATTATCTCCACCTAAACAAGACTAAGAGCAGATTGTGGTACTGATCATTGTTAATATGAAACATTAGAGTAAAGCTGAAGTAAAACACTAAAAGAATTCTACTGCAAAAATACAATTTAAAAAACATTTCTAACTAGTTTAAAATCCACATAAGGAACAGATCTGCATTACTAAACTCAATTTAGTAATGCAGTTTAGAACTGTGGATTGAAACAAGAGATACTATTAGCAAAGAATTTCAAAAGACAATTCCAGTAGTAAAAGGAAAAGGAAAACCTAGATGGATGACAGGAGAAACACTTAAAAGTTGCTAAGGAGAGACGAGAAGTGAAAATAAAAGGCGATAGAGGTAGGATCACAATCCTGAATACAGATTTTCAGCAAATGTCACAAAAAGACAAAGAGAACTGTTATAATGACCAGTACAAAAGAACAACGAAAGAGGAAAAACAAGAGATATTCCAGAAGATCCAAGAAATCAAAGGGGAATTTAAATCTAGAGTGGCAATGCTGAAAGACCAACAGAGAGGCACACCATCTGACCAGGAGAAAGGGGGGGGGGGAAAGAGAAGATGGAAACAGTATATTGAAGACAACAGAATCCTTTGAAGAGGAATTATATGATGAAGAACTTGAAGTGAAGTGAAAACTCCTTTGAAAATGCTGGGAAAAAATAAATCACCAGAGATAGAGAGGATACTGATAGAACTATTTCAAGTCATAGAGAATCTGTTGAAACCCTAAAAAGAATATGCCAACAAATATGAAAAACAAAGCAATGGCCCACAGACTGGAAATATTCAATATACGTTCCAGTCCCCAAGAAAGGAGATTCCAAAGAATGCGGTAACTATAGGACCATTGCTCTAATTTTCTATATAAGCAAAGTGATGCTCAAGTTGTTGCAACAAAGGCTTTTACCTTATATGGAAAGAGAAATGCTTGATGTTCAAGCTGGATTCTGAAAAGGAAGAGAGTCCCAAGATCCTCTCGGACTGGCTTAGTATGTCCACCCTACCCATGTTTTGTTGGGGGCTCTTGTTGCCTTGGCCCAGTAACTCTCAGAGCCAGGCATGGAAAGGGAACACAGGTAGAAGCTGACCTCTATGAATACCAGGAAGCCCAATTAGAGGCCAGAAAGCCTGGGAGATATGTGAGGGGGCCGTTTATCTCATTTCTGGATAGATTTTCACTTGGCACTTAGAGTGTCCCTTGAAGTCTCTTCCCTGGGATTGTGATGTCCTCTTTTGTTTTTAGCTCTGTGACATTGGACCCATCCAGTTCACACTGGAGGGAAGTAAGGATGGAAGGAGTGCCTCACCCATCATTGGCTGTAGCAGAAACTGCTGTTGACTACAGTCCCCAGATGAATTTTCTTAAGTAAAAACAATTCAGTAACTGCATCAAATCCAGAGCACTGTAGCTAGGTGGAAAAAAACACACACCTCTCCTCTCTCCATCATCACTTTCTCCATATAGCAAATGAACATCAAAAAAAGGCACTACACATGAGCAGGAACCTGGTCTTCCAGCGTTGTTGGTCATTGTAGAGCCTATACTTATGAATCCCTCATCTGCAGACATGTTGCTCTCCAGTTGGAGGAAATGAAAATGGAGAAGGGAGGGGCTAGTCACTTCTCTAGAAGTGTGTTGAGTATAACTGGAAAGGCTATAGGTGACGAGGGAGAAGATTTCAACCCGATACGGAATCCACTGGCTGTCAAAATATTTTAGAGCTCAGTCGAAACCCTTAAAACCCTACAAGGCCTGGTCTCCCAATCTCTTGAGTACTGTCATCTGAAGCTTTTTCCTGAGTCTCTCTGCCATATGAAGTATGTCAGTTGGAAACTGAACAGATTCTTTTTTTGAGGTGGCTCCTCACCTTTGATATATTTTGCCCAAAGATGTTTGCCTGGTGCCTTCCTGAATTATTTAGCCATATGAACCTTCCCGCTCCGAGCTGCTAAGAAAAGCTAATTCTTGCAATTTCAACTTCAAGCCATTTTGATTTATTCTCTTTTTGCATGTGCTGCTGCTGTCTCCAGTGATTAGTTTTCTAAAATCTATTTTGATTGTAATTTTATTTTGCCTTATTACTTTATTAACCACCTTGGGACATAAATGAATGTGTGGGATATCAATTAGGTAGATGAAGGAATGAATACGTAAATGCATTTCATGATGTGTGTAGCTGGTGCGTAGATAATACGTGTGGAACCCTTCCTTCCTTGCCTTCTGTGGGACTGTTCTGAAGTCTGCCGTCTCCCACCTTGTATAGTTGTATTTTTCAGAATCTTTGGGAAAAGTTGCCAAGGCTGCGACTGTCTGTTGTTTTCTCAATGAGCCATAAAGCAGAATACTCCTCTGCTCTAGTGGTACGATCATACGCAGTGTTGTGTTCCAACACATTACGTATGCTCCCTGTGCATTCATGTTCATGTCATTTTCAATGGGGCTGGACTACTCTGGAACAAGCGAGTTGAGGATTGCTGCTCTGGTGCGTTAGATTTATGATTGCTTCAGAACAAAGTGAAACAACGCAGTGGAGGCTGTTTACAAAGTCTCCAAGCACAATGCCAGTGAACTTAAAATCAGTGGTGGGGAACTAATTAAAATTGTACTGGCTAAAAGGAAAGCTAATTAAAAGCAGTTTTAAAAGATGGGTCTTTAATTGAAATGTAGAATTAGCTAGAGAGCCTAGTGTACAAATACAAATTTCAAAATGAGATGACTGGAAATTAAAGGAAAAAGAAGGGAAAACAGTCTTTCTCCTCTTTTTTTTTAAATCAAGTGATTCATAAGAATTGATAGTTTAGGATTAAAAGATGCAAGCCCTTGGGGAGTCTCTGAGAACAGTTTTGCAGTAATCCTGTGGTCATTGGAAATATCAAGCTCTTTGGTTGCTTGGAGCATAAAGCAAAAGGGAGAGCTCTTCTGTAAATTAACGGAGGGATCTCTGCTTGGTGGTTGGTAGAGAAAAAACATTTACTGCTCCTGCTAAGAAATCCATTGTTGGTTCACTTTTTCCTTTTGTAGTGAGAGATGTCTTTACTGGAATTTGGGTGTGAAAAGGTTAGGAATACCTTTTGCAGTCTGCTAGGCCACAAAGTCATCACTTATGGGGCCTGTCACCAGGCAGAGGAGGGCACCTCACTCACATGGGAGATGCTGAATATCACGAAAGGACAGGAAACGGTTGCATATGCTGCTGCTCAGTGCATTTTTAGTGCCATAGATGGGGAGGGATACGTGTGGGTTCTTCTGCATGAGACATAACTTGCTTGGCTCTGGGTACTGGGCATCTTGACTTGGGTGGGTAGAAGATGCCACTTGGTTGGTTAGAACGATGGCCCTGAGGATGCAACTTTGGTTTTCACAATCAAGATCTGATGAGCAATTGTTTTATTTTTCATAGAACAGGAGTTGGGATGATCTTGTCCAAGGCCAGCACTTAGAACACAGCAAATCTGAACATCTCATACCAATAGTCCACTCATCTGAGCAGTAATTTTCTGTAGGCAAGCTGCCTCTTGGTTGCAGGAGACAATACCTGGTGGCCAGCTTTACATACCAGTGACTTCTGCCCTCACTTATTTTTCCCTAACTGTTGGCTTTCCCCTTTAATTCAAAAGAGACTCATCTAGTGAAATTGAAAATCTCTTTTTGAACACTCCACTACTTT
This sequence comes from Intellagama lesueurii, assembly GCA_037013535.1. Classification (NCBI taxonomy): domain Eukaryota; kingdom Metazoa; phylum Chordata; class Lepidosauria; order Squamata; family Agamidae; genus Intellagama; species Intellagama lesueurii. The sequence goes on from JBAJHW010000001.1 coordinate 87,131,283, forward strand.
GGGTTGTTCAAAGCTGAGATTGGTTTCCATGGCAGGGTCACTTGTTTGAAATGCCATTGCTTCACATTGTCCAACAGGTTATTAAAAATGTATCAAGCATTTCTTTTTAAAATGCTATAAAGATTAAATACCACAGTCATAAATATAAAAAGCCTTGAAAGGCGTATGCCATCCTTGGACTCTCCATAAATTGCAGAGAGTGTTTCTCGCTTGAACATTCACCCAGAAAACCCAGAAAGTAACGTTGACTGGGGGAATTTGCTTCGGCACTCACATATTAGGAACACACAGTACGCCAAGTGTTGAACGGAAGGCATTTTACTTCAAATAGAATGTTAAAATAATATGAAACAATTGCTCTTCCTCCAGCATCCCATTTATTGGCCAGGATCTTGTTTGGCTAGGTGCAACATTGCATTAGACCTGTGTAAATAAATGTGTTGGGACATTCTGCCCAGGCAAAATGGTCACACAATTCAATTGTGCAATCTGTCACATGGTTCCCTTTTTGACTAATTCATGAATAGCACTTCTGCTTTGATGCAGTTACTGCTTGCGTAAGGTCGAGTTACGCAAATGTAGTTACTAATATGATTCCAACCATTGTGTATCTGCCATAGAATAATGTATTAATTCTTGATCTTTTGACTAAGATCAAGTGCAAGATTATAGGGGGAGGTGAGCCCAGCTGCTGTTTATAGCCCTTTTGTTTATCTCATTGCTCTTCCCATCTTGTTTCTTAGCAGGAGAGAGAGAAAAGCTCAGGACGGGAAGCATTTGATTTTTGGACTACAGTTTCTGAAAATCCATAGCCAACTTGTAGATTGACCATGAGATTATGAGTGTTGCAATAAAACAAATGAACAAACATTTATCACTTCTGGGGGAAAAAAACCAATGGCAAAAGAAAAAAATGGAATAGCCTTATAGCTGTCCAAGGGTTTTCGACAGAAACTTGTGGAGTCTACTGTGATTCTTACAAATGGGCAAACGGGCAATGGCAGCAGTCCAGCAGCTTAAATATTCTTAACTGTTTGAATGCTTGACTGTGAACCTGCTGCAGCCAATGCCAGGGTTCTAGGTTCTCTTTGTTCTTCTGTAGTTTGAGGAAGAAGTAATTGTCATTTGAGTTAACATGCCACCGCCACCGTCTTCCCTGTACATAATTTGCCCAGCTTCTGCTACTAGTTCTCTCAAGAAACCGAAGGGCGTTTTCTTAAGGTATTGGTTGCCAGCTTGTTCAGTCTTCCTTGAAAAGCAATCCTCTTCTCATATTAACAAGTCCTTCCGGTCTTCTTTTATCAGTTGCTCTCAGATTCCAGCAAGCAAGTAGGAAGACACTTGACTCCACTCTACTGCTTCAAATTCCTGTTTGCTCCATTGGCTTGACAGAGGTATAAGGAAGGCCCTCCTGGAACAGATTTGTTTCAAGGAACCACGTTCCCAACTTCCCAAATACATTTCAAAACAAGAACAACATCAACAAAATGTACTGGAAATGAGGAAAATATTACTGATGAATGGCTTTTAAATTATTTTGTAATGTTTAAAAAACCCCAAAGATTCAGAGAATGGCCCCAAATGGCCCCAGTTCTGACAAAATGACTTCTAAAAGTGTTGAAAGTAACAAATAAATGTTACCAATTATACTGAAAAACTATGTTTTACTAGTAAAACCATGATTGTTCTTTCATCACTCCCAGAAATAATGTCTTACAAGTAACAGTGGCCAGTAGTTCTTAATCCTCAAAGTACTTACTCATGAGCAAACTATATAATTGACTAGAGATGCTGCTTTCTGTTATTATTAGTTTGGCTGAAATCCACATAAGTAGTCAGAAATGGACATTTAATTAAAAAATAATTCTGCATTTGACATGGCTTGTGTGCTATGCAATAAAATAGTTTATAAAAAACAAGAGCCAGCATTGTTAGGGTGTTTGGCTTAGCTGAGAGAAATCTAGGTTCAGCATCTGCACTCAGCCATGGAGTTGAGTGGGTGACATTGCGTCTCGGCCCAGCCTCCTGAGATGGTTATTTTAGCAACACAAGGACAAGAAGAGAAGCCATGTTCACTGCCCTGAATTTCGTGTAGGAAGGATGGTATATAAATGTAATGCAATACAGAGTCCCTGCTAAGACATTATGGTGCTTAATAGACCTTGCCTGAGAATTAATCAGGTGCTCAGCAGACCTTGCCTGCTCTACAGATGCTTCTTTCTTCTTTAAAGGTAGTGGAGAAGAACTATTACTATTGAGCACATGTGCTAAATGGAACACCCATGTACAAGGGTAGTATACCTGTAAATGCCAAATGTTGAAAAAAAGAATTGGAAGCCTCTTCCCTGTTTGCTTTGCTTGTGAATGCTGAGAGGTATTTGCTCCATTTGTAAAAGGTTGATTGACAAGATGGACTCTTTTCTGACTCACCATGGCTTTTATACTGAATTTACAACAGTAAATATTTTCAGTGCTTCTATTTAAAGAATATTTTAAATTATTTTGGACAATACCGTGTATTGTCAAAAGGAATTACTAGCAACCTCTTCGGCACGAGAAATCATTCTGTGTTCATAGCCATTCCATTCACATCTTAGTATGGTAGGAGTTTCATGAGTAAATTTTCATTTATCAAGAGGAGACTAAAGACTCCAGCCGTGCAAAATTAATTAAGTTGTCTTGATAAGCCCTATCAAAGTCAACCTGACATTATTGCTTATGTATGCATTTTCTTGGCATACCTCTATTAAATATTAATGAAAAGTTATAATAGGCTGAAATATGTTTATTCAGTTTGCCTTATAGGTGTTTGGACAATAGCTGGGGCCAAGATGCCAAGACCTTATAGACATCAGAAGGCAAGTTTCCCAATATTCTGCATTATAAATGGGATTGTAATCTCATTAGACATCTCAGAAATATAAATATATAGGAGATTTTCCTTTCCATATTGGATTTTACTACAGTGGTGCCTCGACTTACGAACGTCCTGACATACGACCATTTCGAGTTACGACCAGCTCCAGCCGCAAAAGTTTGCTTCGACTTGCGGCCGGAACTTCCAGTTACAAACAGAAAAAAGCAGGGGGGAAAAAGGTGGGGAAGTCAAATTGCTAACCGTTGGTAGGCGAAGAGGCTGCTTCTTTGTAGCTCTTTCGCCCCAGCAGTTGGAGTAAGTATGATCGGAGGAGGCTTCGGACTGCCTGGTAAGGTAAGGTGCTGCTTTCTGCTTTTAAAAAACTGTTCTGGGTGGGTTTTGCAGCGTGGTTTTGGGCTGGGTAGTGGGATTATGTTTCTATGCTGTGATGGGTCTTGCAGGGTTTGTTTGTTTTTTGGTGCTTTTCCTCCCCATTTCCGATGGGTCTTGCGGGGTTTGTTTGCTTTTGGGTTTTTTTTTCCCCATTTCCAATGGGTCTTGCGGGGTTTGTTTGCTTTTTGCTTTGCTTTTTTTTTTGCATTTCCAAAGGGTCTTGCACGGTTTGTTTGCTTTCTGCTTTGCTTTTTTTGCATTTCCGATGGGTCTTGCACGGTTTGTTTGCTTTCTGCTTTGCTTTTTTTGCATTTCCGATGGATCTTGCACGGTTTGTTTGCTTTCTGCTTTGCTTTTTTTGCATTTCCGATGGATCTTGCACGGTTTGTTTGCTTTCTGCTTTGCTTTTTATGCATTTCCGAAGGGTCTTGCACGGTTTGTTTGCTTTTCTTTTTTCCCCCTTCGGCCGGAATGGATTAATTGCATTTCAATGCATTCCTATGGGAAATGGTGCTTCGACTTACGACCATTTCGAGTTACGACCGGAGTTCCGGAACTGTATTGGCATATGTATTCTGCATTCATTGTTAGCAGCAGCTGTTGCTAATTAAATGGGAAGGGAAGTGGATTATCAGTGGTGAGCAGAATCAGTGTCTGAGGTAAAATATTTTTGAATGTGTTGTTAGTATAAAAATAACAATGTGTTATTTTTCAGGAACAGTGAGAGTTGAAAAGGTCAGTTGCAGCTGAAACCTAAGTGCTACTTCATTCTGCATTTACTGACTAAGGGATGTGAGCGTCTCTCAGTCACGATTTCATTATGTTTATCCAAATCCCACTTACAGTCTCCCCGTCCTTATTTCACACTGAGTTGAGTGTTTTTTCCTGCATTGAAATTGGTACATAATTTCTGTGTGTTTCTGCTAAAGTGTGCATTAACCATTATAACAAATATACACATTTATCTATTTGACTAGAGTGTGGTTGTGTATATCTATTGTAGATATTTTTAGCTGTTCGTCTTCTAAATATGTGGATTGTTTTGTGCATATATTTTGTTTGAAACACCCACAATGAGTCTTGAGTGGTACAGCAATGTGACTTTCATTGAGACAAAATAATAATAACAAATAAATAAATGTTGTTCATTGAGACAAAATAATAATAACAAATAAATAATAACAAAATTATTTTTCATCCCTAAGTTTACCATGAGCAGTCTGTATCTGTTACTTGAGGCACTCTGTACTAACATCCCACACAAAAATGGACTACAAGCTATCACAAACCCTAAAAGAAGGACTTTGTACTCAGACACAACTATTTCACCTTGCTACAAAGAGGCTGTTATGGCTTCTGTCGCTCACTGGTAGATCTGTTTGTTTCTATCTTAGTGCCGAGATCCAGATCTCTGATCACCTTTGTTCTGGGAAAGGGATCCTGGTACAGAAATTCCTCCCACCAGGAAAAGAGTACATATCTAATGTAAAAACAAAGCAAAGCAAAACAAAAAACCCCAAAGAAAATATTTTGAAATGTATTGGTAACACTTCATCTCAAATAATTAATAAATATGAGAGCAGTATGCCAAGATGGATACGCAGTATGGTGTAATGGATAGAATGATGGACTATTACTCAGGAGTCCTGGGTTTGAGTCCCCAGTTAGCCACATAAACTCACTGGGGATGTGGAACTGGCAAAGCCACTCCTTAAATATCTCACTTACCTTGAAAGCTCTCTTAGGGTCGCTATAAGGTGGTTCTGATGGCACATAGTAATAACAACAATGCCAAGATGCCCTGGAAACTGAGTTCCAGTGCTACATCTACTCAATATTTTTTTGCAGCAGACCTATCTACTTTGAAATGAAGTGGCTGATTGTAAAATTAGTGGCTTTCTCCTTGATTTTCTTCTTAGTATGGAATCACAAAGCACCGTGACAACTGCATACCCCCAATTTTCCAGATGCAGGGCTCAGTAGTTACTAGGCAGATCAGTATTTCTCAGTGAGATAGAATACACAATCCAGCCCAAATTACCTCCCATGTAACTCCTATTGATTTCTGGAGCAGATTATAGCATAGGGCCTAACTTCCTTTATCCCTTTGTGACACCAACAGAACTTAGCTTTTGAAAATGCACTCTGTAATACAGTACATGGCTCTTCCTTTGGGTCCCATTGGAATGACCTCTCAAAGAAAAAGAGGGCAAAGTGTGTAGACATTAATACTCTTTCTATATGCTAAGAATGGGGATACTTGCTTTTCAGGATTCCTGATCATATAGGGAAAGTTCTCTACTCATACAGGTATATGCAAGGAAATACTGTACACATCATACTGAATAGCTGGAAGCTGAGACTATCTGATCCTCTCCTGACATTCTCTATGCATTCAAGTAATACCTGAGTAGAATTCATATTTTTCACAGGAAGTCACAGTGTCAGTTTTAAAAGGTGAAGTATATACTTTAATTTTTTTTCATTTGCATCTTTACAGGAGATTTTCCCCTTCTATACAACAGAGTCATTCTCTAATTGCTTTATCTATTTGGATCAATGCCAAAAATGTAAGCATTAAAAATTCTATCTTCTGAGCCTCGTGATCATTGTTTTATTTCTGACCCTATAACTGGTGTACAAATCACACGGCTTTTAGGCCCTGGTGACCCTCCATGCCGCTAATTCATGCCTGCCAACTCTACTGCCTTCCCAGTTCTGATTTATTAGAAGCAGGCAATGTGTAAATCTTCCTGATTCAAGTGCAGTTCAGGATGAGGTGAACTTGACCTGGACATGAGATCAGACCTATGAGATTTAGTGAACATGTCTTGTGCCTTGATGTTTACCAAGATGCACACCCACAGATTCCCCTTAGTATCCATGCCAAGTTTTAGGTGTCTAGGTTTCATGGTGTTGGAGCTGTGGCAGAGATATACACACATACACACTGTCCTTTATGATTATAGATTATTAAGCCACTCTGTCAGTTTTCTCTTTGTCTCAATTTGTTCATGAAGATAAATTTTGCTTAATATTTTATGAGGAAGACTATAAGGCAGACTTTTTAAGGCCACCAGTAAAGAACATATGTTATAATAAACATGGGTACAGGACACTGAGAGTTCAACATTGTTTTGTTTTAAATAGCCTAGACTAGATGGATGGTGAACAAATTTATGATATGGCAGCTATTGGCCTTAAGTAAAAAATTTCAACCTTATATTTTGGACATATGTTGCTGGAAAGTTTATCCTGTCTCTTATCTCCTCATCCATTTCTCACTGAGAGGTATCATTTTAACTGCTTGAAAGTTTTCCAGAACCCACCTAGATAGCGTATCATGGGTTTAATTCCAACTCCTCTAAGCTTCCTTTCTAACTGTCATGACCTCATCACCTCTGAAAGCCAACTTTATTGGCTAGCTGGTTGCAGCTATACTACTGGGAGGCTTTTGAGTATATTTCAAAAACGTACTTTTGGCTCTGTTGTTTTCAAAAGCTGTAAGAAGCCCAAAGAAATGGCATTTTCTATTGCTTAAGCTAAAGCTGGGGAAACTGTGGTCCTCCGGATACTACTCTCATCGTTCCTGTTGATGGAGGTGATGGAAATGGAGTTTAGCAACATCTGCATAATCAAATTTCCCTCAGCTCTGGTGAGAGGGAAAATACATTGTGCATGAGATTCTAAAAGAGACTGATAAAACTCGTAGCGGGAGTAAAGGAGATTGATTTCTTCAATTTTGAGTAGCCCTACCATGCAACCATGTTTCATTTAAAAATATTGAGGATAGGATTGAGATCACAAGATTTTTTTAAAGAGGTATTTCTGGTTCCTGGGTAGCATAGCTATATCTTTAGGCCTTGAGAAAAAAAGGATACAAGAACAGAACTGATATGCCTCTGGTGCGTGGTGTCAACTTTTCTGTTTAGTCATGGTCACGACAACAACTTGATCCACGATGTATGTCAAATGAGGTTGCAAACATAAGGTATATGTTTTTGTGGTAGAATACAACTAATTTGTGTTTGCATTCAATTACTTGCAAGAAAACCTCTGCAAACTCTGTGCAATAAAGAGGTAGTTTCAAAACAGCAAAACATAGAACAACAGTCTGATGGGAAGGAATTCATCCAGCCCCTGAAGCTACAGTATCTCTAACAAGGGTGTACATGATTTTCAACCACTGTTGCCTTTCTTAGACATTGTTATATATTTGGTCAATAATACAGAGCATCCTCTGGAGCTCCATGTGTTCCGTCATAGGTACAGGAAAAAAATTCACTGGATCAGATATGTCACATTCTGTTGGGCTTAGAGAATTACAGTGATTTAGAACAAGAGCAGTATATGGCCAAGTTTATCGTTTTGACAGAACCCAACAAAACAGGCAATGTCTTCAGAAGACTATTTTGGATGAAGAACTTTTAAATATGGGGCTCCTTAAGTCTGAAAATTTAAAATAATCTGTGCCCTGGTGATCATAAAACAGCCTTTATTTTGCTTTATAAAGTAATCAAAGGCCTAGCAAAATGAATTTTAATACTGTTTGAAACTGGAGAACTTTGTTGTAAACGGATGAAAACAAGCACTGGTGAATACCTGCTTCCATTTTCCAAAAATATACAAGTGCTATGTTAACTTGGGTTTTGAACTAATCCTAGTGAGAAAGCAATCTATTCTCATAGTGATTAATGGACAAAAGTAACACCTCTGATAACAGCATACAAAGCTGTGCAAATACACCTTTTTGACTTTGACAATCCGAAAGGAGGAAAAATGTTTAGTATATAAAGGTGCATTTTAAAATATTCCATGCTCCAATACTCTCACTTAACATTTGATCTTTGTGATCTTTCATATTGAGACATATCCTGCACTAAAAACATTTGTAAGGCCCATAACACAACAAATCAAAGGGTATATAAACATATGTTATATGTCATAAAGGAAATGAAATGCATCTGGGAAATGGAGAAACAAAAATAAGCATATGATTTTAGCAGATTGACTATTTATAATTAGCCCTTAAATGTTCATTTTCATGCATAAGTAGCTATTGGTGTAATTAAGTACGGGAAGCTTTCTGGATGGCTCATAGTGGCTGTCCTTCAGTCCTTCTGCCACCAGATGTCTCCCTTGGACATTGTAGACTTCTATTAAAGTATCCCAGGTCATTGGTTTAAAAATGCCTATGAACTGGCACCTTTCTTTCTAACTGGTTGCTAATTAAGTGAAACTGCAGTGTCCTGTGGGACCATGAGATCCTACCAACAGAGAGTAAGAAAAAAAGTTGCATTGGTATGATAGCAAATAAATGTCAAGATACAAGTGTGTGAAGTGTCACAGTTTGACTTTAAAAAATAATAACTGGCATTCTATGTTAAAAATGGGGGGGGGGGGCTAATGGAAAAGAAGTCGGGTTTTGATAGTCATCTAGAAAAGCAATTGCTCCTGACAAAACTCAGTGAGGATTTCAATAGCAAATTCTAGTGTGTAAAATAGGGTTATTAATCAGCAACATTCAGTTGCTTGCTTAAGGTATGTATCAGCTGGAGAATAAAGAATAAAGCAATTATTATCAGGCTTGGTGCTGCCTACAGTTTTGCACCAAACTGGTGATCTGAGAAGCAGAGGAAGACAGAGTGAGTAAGTTATGACTGTAACACTGTTAGAGGGAACACTCTCTTTGTGAAATGTTTTTAAAATATTTTTAAAATTGTTTTTAATCTTGATTAATGTTTAATTGTTTTTTTTAATATAGTTTTGTGTAACATTTAAACTTACTATTACTGTACAGTTTTAATTGTTGTGAGCCGCTTTGGGTCCTCTTTGAGGAGAAGGGTGGCATATGAATAATCTGAGAGAAGTGAGTGAGTGAGTGAGTCAGTGTGAGAGGCGTGAGGAGAGCATAGAGGCTCTCATCGGAGTGCCGTCCCTCTCTAAAATATCCAAAGAGGTACAGACCACTCCGCCACCGACTCCGCAGGAAAGGGTGCACCAGGGAATAGATACCCGGGAACTGGAAGAAGGCCTGCGGGGTTTGACGGTAGCCACTCAGACGGAAGGAGAATTGGCGGGAAGGGAAGAAAAGGGGAGGTCCGTGATTGAGGCGGGAATGGGAGATATAAAAAGGGAAAGGGACAACATACCGGGGGGCTGGGAGTTGATCTGGGTAGAGGACCCGTGGACGGGACAATGGGAGAAGGTAAAAGTGCCACGAGAGGAGGCTGATTATAGACGGAGGAGAGGGTTACCTCAAAGACCCTCGTATTGGGGCGAGTCCGAGGCTCGGGAGTGGAGAAGGAGGCTGAAGGAGGAGAAAGAGCTGGTGGCCAGAGAGGCAGAGGAACGACGGCTATGGCGAGCGGAGGAAGCGAGGAGGATGTTGTGCCACCAGGACCGTGGGGTTCCCTGGGACGGGAGAAGGAGCCGACTTGGATCGGAGATGGAGGGGAGGAGACCATACTGTTGTTAGGGGATCAAGAAGACGAACACCAGATGATGACTCCAGATCCTTTTCTACCCGGACCTTGGGAAACCAAGTCGTTAAACCCTTTTGAGCAAGAATCGTGGTTACCCTTGAGACGTCCGTTGACGTCGCAAGAGAAGTTGAGAACTGAACCTTTGATTAATAGTTTCCAGTTAAAAGATACAATAAACCCAAGTTTGGATTTTGATATGAAATTGACTCCTGGTTTATTTGGTAATGAGGCTAGAGCAAAATACGAACCTTCACAGTCAGCCATTGGGGCAATTGAGTTGTCCAAACCATGAGCTGTTGAGAGTGGGGGTAGGAAACAAGGATGGCATCAACCTGCTTAAGACCGTGGTTCTCAACCTATGCATCCTATATATCTTATGTTTCTGGGTCCCACCACTGACTGTGTCAGCTTTAAAGATACTACAGTTGCACACAAGAAGCACACAAGAATAACCATCCTAATAGTAGCAGATCACAGAAGACAGCATGGCATAACTGCAGGAACACGGGGGGGGGGGGGAGTGAAGGAAAGGGAATTTTTAGCAATGGTTATGAAATCTCTGTATCTTACCTAGATCACTTCTGTGTAGTGGTGTAGTAGAGTCAGATCTTAAGAGCTGAAGCCCCAAGACTTTCTCAGCAGCAAGACTATGATGTCATCTACCACCCCCTTCAGACTCCCCTCTTTTCTCTTAGTTTATGTGCATTCCTCTCAGCAGCTAGGGGGAAAAATGGATTTTCCCAAAAGCAGTGTATTGCTGGAAAGCATTCCTGAATCCTGATGCAAAGTATTTCATGGTGGTTTGACTTTTGATTGGGTAATTAAGAGCTTAACAAAAGACATGTTCCTGGTGGGAACAAAAACTTGCAGAACTCTCATGTTAACATGGATTGATTCAGCTGCCTCCTGTTTTGGACTTTCCTTGGAGGATGGTCTGTGGGTCTATCATGATGAGCACTTCTTTGTCCAAATTTATCACTGCTCCACCACTGCATTAGTATACCACTAATGGTATATATATTCCTAAATGAGAAACATTGACTTAGGAGGCACTATAGTTAACTTGCTGAGCTTTAAGGCCAACACATAACCACACAGGGTTATTGTTTTGTCAGCTGTTTGGAACAGTTCTAGATATCTGGAGGAGCTGAATCAGGTATGGGGCTCAGTGCAAAACCACCAATTGCCCCTTCATAGAGATAGTTACAGTGACATATGAAGGTTAGTGGAAATTAGGAAGCGCCTAAACTGCTTTTAGACGATAACATAATATTGATTTGTTCATTTCCCTGTTCAAATGTTAAATATGTATGCAAACTTATGTGGCAGGGTGAGCAACTGTGCTTTTGTACTGCGAATCCCATAATCTATCACCATCGGTTAGGCTGGCTAAAACTGATCACAAATTCATGGTATGGTAGGGTCCAGAGGAACTGTGAGAGCCTACTAGTGTGATCCCTCTACCAGTGCAGGAAGGGCATAGGCCAAGCTGATGGCAGTTACAGGCCAAAAATGGAAGGCCACAGTTGTTCATCTGTGTTTCCATAGGCAAGGAGTCTAATCAGAGGGAGAGCTGCCTGGTGATGAACGGTAACTTTACAGGTCAAGGACAGGAAGTCTTTAGAAAAGATAATTGAGCAGCTGTCTCTGACCTCTAGCATTTGCCTTCAGCTGAGAGCTGCTGACTGGGAGTGATTCCTTAGAGATATTGTATGATGAGTATTCATCAACAATACACAAATTCTAAGGGCATTGTGTAAGTGTGTGAGCATCTGTGTCCTGGTGTCAAATTCATCACCTTGCCTAGGTGCTGTAGAACACAAACAAAAGTATAGAATATGTCCTGTGGCATGGTGTTTGGGGTAGAGGAAGCAAAGTGAGGGTGCTGACTCTCCAACTCTAAATTCCCTGTTTTATCGTGCTTAAAAAGCATGTGCAGACAGGCATATAGCTTGCTGTTTGGATTGCTTTGGTGCTGTTTGGCTCAAATCAAATTACTGAGTCCACATGTTTTGACTTTGAGTAATCAATCCTATTCCTTTTTAGATCTGTCCCTCTCTTTTTTTGGCACAATGTTAGGGCTACAGGTTTTTTTTGGTGTGGTTTGGAGTGTTCCTAATTATTCCATTCTGTAGCCCATGCAAATGGTTAGTTTGCACCAAAATAGAGCTGTGAGCAGTGTTATCTGAGGTGACAACCCTGTGACATATTTGGTAGGTTGTGGCATTGAAAGGGATGATGGAGAACACCCTTCCTCTATTTTCATCTACCATTTTAATTTTTAAAAATATTTTCCTATTAATGCAGTGCTATTCTAGATAGACAAGATACATTGGCAGTGTTATGTGTATCATACTAGGAAGATGCATTGCTGTTGTGCTGTATCAGTTACTTCATTTAACAACAACAACAACAAGGAAAGCTCACTGTGACCAGCTGAAAGACAGCCATGGGAGAAGGGAGGGCAGGGGGCAGGAAGGGGAATGTCATTAATTGAAAGGGGGATAAATTGGAGTGAACCAAAGACCTGTCTGGACCCTGTCTGGAGAAGAAACGTCAATCAGTGTGAATGGAAGGATTACTCAAGTGAGAGATAAAATGGATTGCACCAGAAATAAGAACCTTTTAAGCGTGAATCAGACTGCTCCAACTCCCCCCGTCCCCCCTGTCTGGACATGCCCATAGAAAGATGACCTGCGTTGTACTGGCACAAAATATGTGCGCAAATCATGGTAACATAGCACTGTGCAGCTATGCCTCCTCCTGGGAGAAATTTCTGAGGGTGGTCTTGCCCCATGGACAAGGCAGAAAGCATTTTCTCTTTCATGCACTCGGTACTGAAAGCCAGGCATACTAACTGCACAGTGAACCTGTTCCCTCTGCCCCACCACCATCAGCTGCTTTAGAGCATTCATACAGGCAAGCCAAAGACTAAACAATCTAAATAAAGAGTGACACTTTACAATGTTTTAGTGCACCTAAGATAATGATTTAAAGTGATAAGTGGGTTTTCTTCAGTTCTCTGGCCTTTGTTGGCCTGAGCCATACTCCTGCTTAATGGTATTTAAATATTGTTCTTTAGTTTGTGGCTATTAACTGTGTTTGTGTGTTTAAGAGAGAGAGAGAGAGATTGTGACACCATAAATAGTGCATTAATATTTCAAACTGTCAAACTCCAATACATTTGTAGTGCAATATGTGATTTTAAAAACCTTAACCTACAATTATTCTACTTGACTTTTACTGCTCTTTATAGGTTAAAATACATGTTGAACCCATGCCCTTTTGAGGTGTCCATAGAAATTATAACTGAAGAATCATGTCAGTAAGTATGACAACCTTGGGTGCTTGAACATATGATTAAAACTTAAATGCTTAGAGGTAGCTATTGCTTTGGTAGAGGTTGTATTCCCAGGCTGCTGTGGATGGAAATTACAGCTGTAGCTCTGAATGATTGATTATAGATATTGAACCAAGAAATATCTCTTCTAATGACCATTATCCAAGGAATGATGGTTGGCTTTCATATGTGACAAGAAGCTTGTAGGTGACAAAGAAGAAAATGAAGACTCAAGGATGTGAGAGCCAGAAACTCTTTGTTCCTATTTAAAAGATTATGCATCATGGAAAGAATTTGCTTTGTTAGCTATTTTAAATTTTGAAGCAGAGACATATTTGACTGACTTTCTGTTAGAATTGTTTTGGCACTATTACTGTTACAATTATCACAAATGTGTGTGTGTTTAATTTAAAGATAACATTTTTCAAGTGGCTGCCTATGGAAAACATTTATTTATTTATAATATTCTTATCCTGTTGTTCTCCTTAAAAAGGATTCAAGGTGGCTTACATTATTAAAAAGATAATATTTAAGAGCTTAAAACAGTAACTATGCAAATATTTAAAAAGATTAAACAAATAATGTATTAAAAATGTAAATAACATCAATACAACCCCCCTTGCACACACATTTGAAAGCAATGAGGCACAACAATCCATTTTAAAGTCTTCTCAGATAGCCAGTCACTAAGGGAAAACCTATAAGGGATGTGGTGGCGCTGCGGGTTAAACCGCAGAAGCCTCTGTGCTGCAAGGTCGGAAGACCAGCAGTTGTAAGATCGAATCCATGCGACGGAGTGAGCTCCCGTCGCTTGTCCCAGCTCCTGCCAACCTAGCAGTTCGAAAGCATGTAAAAATGCAAGTAGATAAATAGGTACCACCATGGTGGGAAGGTAACGGCGTTCCGTGTCTAGTCGCGCTGGCCACGTGACCACGGAAACTATCTACGGACAAACGCTGGCTCTATGGCTTGGAAACGGGGATGAGCACCACCCCCTAGAGTCAGACACGACTGGACTAAAATGTCAAGGGGAACCTTTACCTTTACCTAAGGGAAAACCTGTCAGAAGAGAAAGGTCTTTGCTTACAGAAGGAAAGCAAAGATGGGGCTAGTCTGGCCTCCTATGGGAGGGAGTTCCAGAGTCCGGGAGCAGTGACAGAGAAGGCTCCTTCCTGTGCACCTACCAAGTGCAACTCAGAAAGTGGTGGGACCAAGAGAAAAGACTCCACTGATGATCTTAACACCTGGGCAGGTTCATAAACGGAGACACAGTCCTTGAGGCAGCTTGGGCCCTGGGATGTTGGTATGTCTTTGGACCCAAATCCCAGTCTGAGTCTTTGGTAACAATATGTCAGGGTTCAGTAGAAAAGGCACCGGGACCCAGTCCACAGCAAGACCACAGGAACAAGTTAGAAACAACCCCACAGCCCAAGCAGAGACCAACCAGCTAAGGTTTTGAGTCCAAACAGCAGCCAAGTAGAAGGATGACACAAATCGTGGTCAGACAGTTCAGGAGTCAAAGTCAGGAGGAACAGTATCAAGGCGGCAGGGTCCAGGGATGCAAGGAGAGGCAAGGCAGGAACAACAGGGTAAGCAGACACAGCAGGAACAACCAGGCAGGCAGGCAGGCCAGGAACCACTAGGCAAGGCAGGAACAAGGAGGCTGGCAGGCAAGGCAGGAACAATAAGGTTGGCAGGCAAGGCAGGAGACCTTTGTTGCTGAGGCAAAGGTCTGTAGGGAAAGCCTGTTCTCATATAGCCCAGTCCTCAGATTCCACAGGTGGCACTCCTGAGGAGCTGGGCAACAGCTGCAGGGAAAGGACCCAGTCCTGCAATCTCTAGAGCAGTTCTCCCCAGAGGGATGGGGCCGATCCTGCATGCACTAAGGTTGCATAGTTCCGGCGTGGCCCCAGTCCTGACACAAGATTTGAGTCATGTCCTGAATCCCAGGCCTCAACTCCGAGTCCCAAGTCTCTTCCCAGAGCCTGCTCAGAAGCAGTGGGCCTGGCCTCTGCCCCCCATAACTGCCTACCTCCTCCTGCCACTGCCATGCCCCTGCCCCAACACTGCCAGCCCTGCCACCCTCCACTGCCTACCTGCTGCCACCACTGTCCACCACTTCCATCAGACTCAAGCAGTAAGCTCAGCTTCCCTTCCAAGTCCCATGTCCAAGTCTGAGTCTTTGGTAACAAGACTTGAGTCACGTCCCGAGTCCCAGGCCTCAAGTCCAAGTCCCAAGTCTCTTCCCGGAGCGTGCTCAGAAGCAGTGGGCCTAGCCTCTGCCCCCCCCCCCACTGCCTATCTGCCACTGCCATGCTGCCACCTTCCACTGTCTTCAGACACAAGCAGTAAGCTCAGCTTCCCTTCCAGGAGCAAGGCCTGCAGAGGTCTGAGCATGCCCAGAAGTGGTGGGCCTGGCTTCTGGAAGGGAAATCAAAGCTGCTGCTTGCTTCTGAGGACAGCAGTGTGCGGTGGCGGCAGCAGGTAGAGGTGGTGGGAGTGAGGGGAGGGGCTTGACGAGCAACTCAGAAAAATTGTTCCGAGTCACAAGTCAAGTGTGAGTCATTGGGGAAAAACCCCAAGTTGAGTCCAAGTCAAGTTGATGGTGTGACTAAAATACTACTTGGCAGAGAGTCTCAAGTTGCAAGTCTCCATCCCTGCTTGGGCCCAAGCTGTTTAGAGCTTTACATGTTAGAACCAGCACTTTGAATTGTGCCCAGAAATGGATCGGCAACTACTGGAGCTGCTGTAACAGAGGGGGTTATGTGATCCCTGTGACCAGCCCCAGTCAGCAATGCAAAGTTAGCATTCTGAAGAAAGGTAGGGAAGGCAATACTCCAGTTGCTGGGATTTGTAAGGAAGGAGACATGAAAAACCCTCCTGGATGAGACCAAAGAGGCCTCAAAGTCAGTAGCCTGCTGAAGAAGGCCCATAAATGGTGGCGTGAAGGCAGTTGGCTTCTCTTGCTCCCTAGCAGCTGGAACTCTAGAGCAGCCATTCTCAATAGGGGCCATATGGCTCCCTGTGGGCCTCTGGACCATTTAAAGAGGGCCACAGATGAAACAATTGTTATCCCACCACCTTATCAGGTTTGTTATGCAACTTATACAATTGTGATTTGACCTATATTTCTTTCATGTTGTGTTTCTGGCCATGGCAAAAAAAGAAAAGAAAAAAAAAAAAGGTTGAGAATGGCTGCTGTAGAGCATTCTCCTGTAATAGTGGAGCTGCTGTAACAGGGGCGTTATGTGATCCTTATAACCAACCTCAGTTAACAATCTGGCTGCAGTGTTTTGGACCCACTGTTTCTGTGCACTTTCCAAAGGCAGCCCCACATAGAGTGCATTACAGCAATCCAGCTGGGATGTTACTAAGGCATGTGTCACAAATGTAAAATGTAGATAGCTTTCCCTGACATAATGACCTATATGCACATGGAGACTGGATATAGCTAGCTTCCTTATTCAGGATGAGACTTTGTGAGTTATTTGGTTTTGTGTACACAAACTTTGACTTGGGCCA
The DNA here is from genome assembly GCA_037013535.1 of Intellagama lesueurii. Classification (NCBI taxonomy): domain Eukaryota; kingdom Metazoa; phylum Chordata; class Lepidosauria; order Squamata; family Agamidae; genus Intellagama; species Intellagama lesueurii. The sequence continues at coordinate 87,147,880 of JBAJHW010000001.1, forward strand.
ACAGAACCCAGTCTATGACCCATGTCCTTGAGGCTTATGGTTTGATGGTAGAAAGAAGGGGACATGACATGGGGGGCAGAAGTAGGTAGGGGGATAGAAGCACTCTGGAGAAGTTAGACCCGCTAGGGGCAAAGTCCTACCATCAAGAAAGGAGAGGTAGTTGCTTCAAGTGCCAACAAGTTATTTGAGGGGAGAGCTATATGTCATGTAATGTGCTCTGCATTTCCTAACCTGCCTTGCTGCCAGTCCACTCAATGGAAAGGGGCTGCCATATTATTTACACCAGGCAGCAAAATATCTTGGGTTGGCCCTGAGAAGTCACGATTAGATTCCAGCTATATGTAGTGTCCTGATGTGTAACCTCTGTTGTGGACAAGAAACGATGGTTAGACCAGAATCTTAAGAGACAGAATGGTTTTCTGTAGGCAAAGGTGTCAGACAAGGGTGCATCTTATCCCCTTATCTGTGCAATCTGTATGCAGACGATATCATACAGAAAGCCAGACTAGATTCAATGAGGGAGGAGTGAAAATTGGTGGATGAAACATCAATAATTTAAAATATGAAGATGATGCCATCTTACTGGCAGAAAGCAGCAATGACTTGGAATGACTTTTAGTGAGAGTAAATGGAGAAAATGCCAAAGCAGGACTGCAGTTGAATGCTAAGAAGACTAAATATATCAACTTTAGCATTGACAATGAAGATGCTGAAAGAGAGATTTTGTATACCTTGGTTCAACCATCAATCCAAATGGAGACTGCACCCAAGAAACCAGAAGACTGAGGCTGAGGCAGCAACAAAGGAATTAGAAAAGTTCCTGAAGTGTAAGGATGTGTTACAGGAGACCAAGACCAAGATCATCCACATTATTATATTCCAAATTACAAGGCCTGCAGAAGTCTGAGCATGCCCAGAAGTGGTGGGCCTGGCTTCTAGAAGGGTGAGGGGAAAAAAAGCTGGACAGTGAGGAAAGAAAGGAAGAAAATTCATTTGTTTGTAATGTGGTGCTGGAGAAGAGCTTTGTGGCTATTCTGGATAGTCAGAAAGTCAAACAAGTGGGATCAAATCAAGCCTGAACTTTCTCTGAAGGTAAAAATGATGAAATGGAGGCTGTCCTACTTTGGACACATCATGAGAAGGCAAGATTAAATGAAAAAAAAAACTGGGAAAAATTGATGGCAGCAGGAAAAGAAGACAAAATATGAGATGTAACAACTTCCTAAAGGAAGTCACAACCTTGAGTTTACAAGAGTTGAGCAGGGCTGTTAAGTACAGGATATTTTGGAAATCACTCATTCAGTTGCTCCCACTGGAAGATGGTGGTGCAAGCATTTGCAGCGGCTTGGCACTCCAGAGATCGGTATCTTTTAATTAATATTTTGATTGTGTACTCCTTATTATGGACTCTGCATGCTCAGGCACAAGTAATTTACAGACGACAAGAATTATTAACTATTGGCAGAGGAGGCTGCAACTTCGAACCGAGGGTCTCAACTTACAACATTCCAGCTGAGCTCTTTAGACTGCCTGCGTATCTGCATACCTGCTGTCCCTGTCAGGAAGAAAAGAACACGGAGAAAACTCAAGCAGAAAAGAGGTTGCAGGGCTGGATTACGAGTGAGGCTAGGCAAAAATTCTCACAAGCCTGCATTACCAAGTCCTTTGGTTCCAAATGTTAGATCTCTACCCAACAAGATTGAGGAGTTGGAACTTACTATCTCTCTGCAGAAAAATATTCGGGACTGTTGTGTTATGATCTTTACAGAGACGTGGCTTGACTCTATCCCAGGGGAGGTAATAGAACTACAAGGATGCAGAGTACATCGAGCAGACAGAACTATTGAATCTGGGAAGAGCAGAGGTGGAGGGGTTTGTGTTTACACAAACAATAACTGGAGCACGGATGTTAAAATAATGGACATTCACTGTTCTCCTGATTTGGAGTATTTGGCAGTGAAATGCTGCCCCTTTTACCTGCCTCGTGAGTTTAATGTTGTTATAATAACTGTAATATATATACCTCCTGATGCTAACATAACCACAGCTATGAGATGTTTGTTAACTGCTATCAGCAAACAGCAGCAGGCCTACCCAGATGGAGTGCTGGTGGTAGCAGGTGATTTCAATCAAGCCAATTTAAAGACTGTCCTCCCTAAGTTTTATCAGTACGTAGAATGTCCCACTCTAGAGGGAAAAATACCTTGGATCAGGTATATAGTAACATCATGCATGGATATAAGATGAAGCCATTGCCTAGTTTGGGACAGTCAGATCATATATCTCTGTTTTTGATTCCATCATACAGACCTCTTGTAAACAGAATCAGACCATCAACTAGAGAAATACAAGTGTGGCCAGTGGGTGCATCTGAGCAACTTCAAGATTGCTGTAGAAGCACTGAATGGGCACTGTTTGAGGAGGACAATGTTGATACTTATACCTCGACAGTACTGTTTTATATCAAAAGCTGTATCGATGTTGTTACTACCACCAGACAAGTATGAGTGTTTTCTAATAACAAGCCTTGGCTAAATAGAGAAGTGCGCCTTTTACTAAAAGCCAGAAATGCTGCTTTTCATTCTGGTGATGTGCTACAGTATAGAGAGGCCAGAGCTAAACTGAAAAAGGGTGTTAGGGACGCCAAAGCTATGTACAGTCGGAGGATTGAGCAACATCTTGAGAGCTCTGACACTCGTCGGGTATGGCATGGCCTGAGACAAATCACGGGGCAGAATAACAAAAACAGTCTGTTTAGCAGCAGTGATTTTTTGGCTGAGCAGTTAAATCAATTCTTCAGCCGTTTTGAGGTGGAAACAGGAACAACCATTATTACAGCACCTACTATCTATAGTACATCACTAGAATCTACCATCAACAGACAACCACTACTACTGCAGATTTCAGATGTGAGACGCGCTTTCCAGAATATTAATGTTCGAAAGGCAGCTGGACCAGGTGGAATCATGGGACGAGTTGTTAGGGACTGCGCTGCAGAATTAGCTGGAGTTTTTACGGATATTTTCAATCTATCCTTGTTGCAGTGTTCTGTCCCCACTTGCCTGAAGACATCTATTATAGTGCCAGTCCCCAAGCAGTCAGCTGTGGTATCTCTCAATGATTATAGACCAGTAGCTTTAACATCTGTTATTATGAAATGTTTTGAGAGATTGGTGCTGGATTACATTAAGGCTAGTCTTCCACCTTTTTTGGACCCATGGCAATTTGCATACAGGAGAAATAGATCTACTGATTATGCTATGTCCATTGTTCTCCATACTGTATTGAGTCACTTAGAACAACAGGGAACTTATGTGAGGCTCTTTGTGGATTATAGCTCTGCTTTTAATACCATTCTACCCAATAGGTTGTTTTTTAAAATGATCAACCTGGGATTACCTCAGAAGATTTGTGTGTGGGTAAAGTACTTCCTGACAGATAGGCCACAGTCAGTAAGGATGGGATCTCACCATTCTTCTACCTTGGTACTAAGTACAGGAGCTCCCCAGGACTGTGTGCTAAGTCCCTTCTTCTATTCCCTGTACACACAGGATTGCACCCCACTGTATAACACCAACGCAATTATTAAATTTGCGGACGATACGACAGTGGTGGGGCTCATAAATAAGAACAATGAGTCTGCTTACAGAAAGGAAGTACAAGGGTTGATACTCTGGTGTAAAGAAAATAATCTTACACTTAACATAAAAAAAACTAAAGAACTCATAATTGATTTTAGGAGGAAGAGAAATGTACATTTACCACTGTACATAAATGGCGAGGAAGTGGAGAGAGTTGGTAGTTTTAAATTTCTGGGCACTTGCATCTCAGAGGACCTCTCATGGACTATAAATGCCAACATGCTAGTGAAGAAGGCACAGAAGAGGTTGTATTTCCTGAGAATGCTCGGGAAGTTAAATTTATCTCAGCATTTACTTCTGTCCTACTATCGTAGCACCATTGAGAGTGTCCTAACCTATGGCATTCTCGTATGGTTTGGGAGCAGCTCTGTAGCGGACAAAAAAGCTCTACAGAGAACCATTAAAATTGCCCAGAATATCATCGGGCTCCTCCAACTATCAACTCTGGATGACATCTTCACATCCCGCTGTCTGAGGAAGTCACACAACATCCTTAGAGACTTTTCCCATCCTGCTCACAACTTCTTTGAACTGTTGCCGTCTGGCAGAAGATACAGAACAATTACGACTCGGACCACACGTTTTCTGAATAGTTTTTATCCCAGAGCTATAATTGCACTTAATAATGAACTTAAAGACCACCAGCAGTGAACAGTTGGACAGTGTTACTTAGCCTGCGGTGCAGATGTTTGTGTTCTTAGTGGGGGATTTTTAGTGGATAGGGAGTGTTTGGGGATTTTTTATGTGTGTGCATGTGGGTCTGGTCTCTGGGTGTCTATGTGAATTTCGTTGTATGTGTATACTATGTATATACTTATAATGACAATAAATTTATTTGATTCATAGGGTTGCCATAGGTCAGAGGTGACTTGGCGGCACATAACAACACATGTATTGAAGAACATGGCTCCTGCTTCTCTGACTAGTGCCTGTTTTCTGATTTCATACATGCCTTGCTTCACTCTGCTATTTAAGTCTGATTTGAGAACCTTCTTTGACTTTGTCTGTTGCCCTTTCCTCACTCTGGAATTCCATCCATAATTTAATAGGCTGCTCTTTTGCACAATATGCAGGGGCAGGGCCCTCCATTTTATGTATTAATTTACAAGAATCCTCCTATTGGAGGATTTTGCTGGGGAATAAGAGCACCTCTTAATTCAGGCTGTGGGAGGGGAGTGTTGAAAAAGAAGCTTTGATGAAAGAAAAACTATCAACTAAGGGCATGTTTTTTCAAAAGGTTCTGTCTACACACTTCTGCGATAAGAATGTTCAATGCTGAACTTCCAAAGCACAGAGAATGTTACTGTTTCTAGTAATACTCCATGAGACCTAAGAGTGCCAAATTATCAACAGTCAACTTTTAAAAAAAGAGTTGATGCTGGCAGTATAAGGATTTTAGAAGCATCTCTTTAGACTATGGAGAAAGAAGACAGCATGCTATTTTATTTAATGTTCATTGGTTAACAGCTTGGCTCTCTTTTGGTTTTGGTCCTATTAAGAACAATCACATTTCACTGGGTCTCTCATATTCCCCACTAGCTGTCTTAATTCTTTTCAAAAAGCCAGATACGGCAGATGACTCCCAGATAGCATGAGCGTCATTAATTGACACAAACAGGTTTATTTTCAGAACAGATGGAACAGGGTGCCTACCCAAAAAAGACAGTTCTGTTCCAGAGCAATATATATGTCTCTGTGTGTAGTGTAAGGCTCTTAGTAGAGAAACAAATGAGGCAAGCCAAGCAGGAACCATGAAGGCAAGCCAGTGGACAGGAAAATGCATCACCCAAACCAATCCACCCCTTTCTTTAATTATACCCTTTCCTCTCCTCCAGGATTAATTCTGTTTTATGAGAGGTGTTGGAGTTTAAGACTGCAGCTGCTTGAAGTGGTGTTTTGGAAGGAGGGATGCTTACTTGGGCCAAGCCAGCTTGTTGCCCAGAGGATGTAATGGGCAAGCCGATTGTAGACATGCTAGGATCCCGCTGGCTACTTTGCAAGGACCTGCAAAGGCCAGTCTTGGTGTATGCTGCTATCTGAGACTTACAGCACTATGGCAACAGTTTTGCAGGTTTACAGAGGATGTTGTTTCTGCCTTTAGGTCTGTCCGCAGTCACACTTCCTTTGTATACTTTGGTTCAGTCATCAATCCAAATAGAGACTGGGTGTGAAAGCTGGACAGTTAGGAAAGTTGACAGGAAAAAGGTCACTTTATATATGGTGCTGGAGGAGAGCTTTGCGGATATCCTGGATTGCCAAAAAGACAAACAAGTGGGTCTCAGATCAAATCAAGCCTGAACTATCTCTGGAGGCAAAAATGTTGAAACAGAGGCTGTCCTACTTTGGCCACATGATGAAAAGACAAAATTCCCTGGAAAAGACAGTAATGCTAGGAAAGGTGGAAGGCAGCAGGAAAAGAGGAAGACCAAATATATGATGGACTGACTTCCTAAAAGAGACTATGGTCTTGAATCTGCAAGAGCTGACCAGGGTGGAGAGCTCTCAGTCATAGGGTCACCATGAATTGGAGGCAACTTAATGGCACATAACAACAACAAAATTCCCCGAAAGAAGCTACATTGTATTGTGTTCTTGCTGGCAATAGAAAAATTGCATGAAGAGTGAATGTTTGGGCTCAAATGAGCCCATTATTTATCTACTGTCACTTCATAACAAACGAACCATTCCTTTTATTCACTAGAAAGTCCAACAAAATATAAGCTATCACATTATTGTGTAAATGAATCTCGACACTAGACCTATAATGAAACTTTTTGGGTAGTATTTTTTAAATGAGCAAATGGCACTGCTGGTTTGTAGAAATATGAAAGTGGATAAATAACAGCTGATATTAGTGATGACAAGTGAACCTCTAGATTTATACAAATGGCTACTTCTTCCAATTATGCTGTGAATAGATGCTAAAGTTTGTTTCCACGCAACATAGACATTTGGAATTGATATGGAAAACAGATATAATTAAACTCAGAACTGATGTAACAGCGTCATTACATGCCAACACCAGCTATTTATGAAAACACAAAATTCTGGGAAAGTCTGAAGCATTTTTTGCAATAGCTAAAAATTGTTTTCCTGGTAACAGATGGCTCAAAGAACTGATAATATATGACGAGACCTCTTGCTTCTAGTTTGCCAGTGTGCATCCAGCTTGAATCTTGATAGAGTGCGGAAGAACGGTTTGCAGAGGCCCAAGGCAGAGATTGAGGTCAAGAGTTGAGAAATGGTTTCCATCTGTCCCAGGGTCTATCCAAAGAAAAGTGTTACTGATGTTTTCCAGAATGATTGGCTCTCACATGGATATTGCTTGTTAGCACTCCTACCAAGGGACTTACATTGGAAGGAGTTTTAAGGCCAATCCCAGTCCTAGGCAGGATTCATACAGCTGTTTGTTTAGCTTATTAGAAAGATGTATATACATATGAAGCATGCCTTAATTTGTGAACCAAGCACATAAGGTTTAGTTAGAATTCTCTCTGTCTCTGTCCCTCTCAGTCTCTCTCTCTCTCTCTCTCTGTATGTTTTCTGTTATCCTGTGACATGACTAGATAACCACACTATTCACAAGATCGGAATCCAGAAGGCTTTGTACTTGCGGGCTGGCAGCAAAACTTCACATCACGCTCAGGGAAAAGAAACATAAATTCTTTCAATAATAACATCTCTAGTATTAAAATGTTTTGGACAAACAAAGAAGCACATACAGATCTGCTATGTTTACAGTTGGGAATTATATATTATTGCCTGGATAGGATTTTCTGCTAGGTAGGGTTTTACATAGTGAACGTTGGAAGGAAATTAGAGCATAATCTGTTAGTTTCTCTGTTTTTCCTGTGATGTTATTTTTCATCGGCTGGTTTTTGTTTTGTTTTGTTTTGCATACGTCTGGTTGATTTTTAGCATTGCTGGTGAGAATAATAAACCCCTGAACAAATCTGATGTTGGAGTCCCATTATGTAAACATTTTTCTGAAAGATCTTCAGATCACCACCTTTCTGTATCCTGATATTTTACAGGCTGCAATCGTGTCTCTGATTTATAGCAAGCAACATTTCTGTTGGGTTTTACCTCTTCAATTCATCCAAAACTGAGTTTACTGAGAGGGGACAGATTGGAAGTATAACATGACTTTGCACTTGACCTCTTTCCCTGGAGAGGATCAGCCAATTGGTGCATTTCTAATATCCTCTCTGGGAAACTGGCCCAGGTCACATAAATCTGGTTCGCAAGTGTTCTGAATCTGCCAATGAAAAATGAATAGGAAATGTTAAAATGACAGGAATGATTTAAGTTAGGGTAGCCCATTTAAATTCTTTGTCATCCCAATCAAATTCCCTTCAATGTTTACTGTGCATGCCAAAGATTCATAGACAGAAGATTCTAAGACAAAATTCTGAGAGAGAAATATCAATTGCTTAACTAGATGCCCTGTCATATAGTCTTATTTAAGGACAATGCTGTTTCCCAGATCAATTTCAGAAACAACTCAATGGTTGTCAAATGATCGAGGGGACTCTGCTCTTCAATTTGAGGTGTAAATCCATGAAATTTGTTTTTAAAATAGTGAAATCTGCATGTCTTTGTTCAGTGTCTTCATTTTACACAAGGAAGCATTTGTGTGAAATAACCCCTGCAAAAAAGATGGCTGTGCTTCCCCCCCCCCTTTTTTTTTGTAACATGGGCATTTTCAAAGCTTCCCTATGGAAACACTTCATACACACAAAAAAGATAATTGACATTGCCAAATGTGAACTTTCCCACTGAATAAGGGTGCAATCAGACAAGGAAGCTGGGTTGCATTCTATTGCACTGGAAAGGGTGACTTTGCTGGGTGTGATCTCCTTTGAAGTGACCTTTCTTTGCATATGCGACTTGGTCCTCATGGCTCCAGCTGAGTTCAAAAGAACAGAGTAGCCTTGCTGCTCGACCAAAAAGGTCTGGATTGGGCATGGAGTGACATTGGGCTTTTTTTTTTTTTTGGCCATTTTCTGTGTGTCATGTAGTTGCTGGAAAACTGCTGGTACCAGACCATGCCACAAGCAGTCAAAAACACAAGGCATATTGCCATTTGCTCATTTAGGCTTTCCTCCAGTGTTACTTAAAAAGGGACGTGGTGGCGCTGCAGGTTAAACCGCAGAAGCCTCTGTGCTGCAAGGTCAGAAGACCAGCCATCGTAAGATCGAATCCACGTGATGGAGTGAGCTCCCGTTGCTTGTCCCAGCTCCTGCCAACCTAGCCGTTTGAACGCATGTAAGAATGCGAGTAGATAAATAGGTACCACCACGGTGGGAAGGTAACGGCATTCCATGTCTAGTCGCACTGGCCACGTGACCACGGAAACTGTCTTCGGACAAACGCTGGCTCTACGGCTTGGAAACGGGGATGAGCACCGCGCCCTAGAGTCGGACACGACTGGACTAAATGTCAAGGGGAATCTTTACCTTTACCAGTGTTACTTTGGTGCTGTTAAATCTTCTTTTTCTATTTTGCTCTAGCCAGGTGGGCAGCTAATTTCTGTACCATTATACTTGCAATGGTGGTAAGGGAAGGAGTGGCAATGTGGATCTCTCCCACATGTTGTGGAACATTTGACATGGTGGGGTACTTCAGGAAAAAGGAAAACAGTCCAGCCCTTTCACTTAGGTCCTTTGTGTATGCCAGGCAGCATGAGGGAGAGGAGAAGGCGAATTTCATAGCAATTTGTTCACAGAAGGTAAGAAACAGATCCAGAAGACTTTGCTGCTTCATATCATCTCCACACCAGTTTTGGTTTTCTAGATGTTGGGGATTCCACCTCCCACAAAAAACAAACAAACAAAAAAACCAGAGCCATGTGGTCCTTACACAGTGCAAAAGCAAGTAGAAGTGTTACCTTTATGAGACCACAATTTTTTTTAAAAAAGCTTTCTATGTATATTAATCTTCATTAGGCTGTAGGCTAAATTTTATTTCCAGTTCTCTGATGGGGGTTGGCCACATTTTCCTTGGCCAAATAGGAACTTTGAGTTTCAAAAGAAGATGATGGGAGAGAAAGAAATGCTGATGATCTGGTGACCCTTTGCTTGATGAGTTAGGAGTGAAAATCCAATGAAGGGCCATCATGGGTGAAATTTGAAACCTACATTCCTGACTTGTGTTTGTAGGCTACATTTTTGAAGTCAACCTTAAGAAACAAGCCTGGCACAGACATCTGCCATTATTTTTTAGACTTCCATGTTTTTTCCTGCAGTATCCACAATATATACAGCCTAGTGAAGACTAATATGCATAGAAAGCTGGCTAATTTTTTTTCCAGCTCCCAGAAATTGAAGTTGGAGGCAGAGGTGTTTCTCCACACCTTTTCTTCCATCTATGCCAGAGAAGGATGAGGCAGCTAGCATGGGGAAGAAAACTGCTTCAGTTAGACATTTCTACGTTCTTGAAAATTCTGGTTCTCAAGGGTCTTCCTGCAGCCAAATCAGTTGGGAGGATGTCCAGAGAAATCACGACAAGGGTGACTTCTCTGGTTATCCCTCACATTTGCCTTGGCTTGGAGCCATGAATTTTTTTAAAAAAAAGGTCCCTACATCAAGTCAGTTGCTGTGTCACACTGCCTTGTTTGTAAAGGACCAACCCTCCTGGACTGGGTCTTTGCTTTCTCAGCTCTTTGCCATCACACCAACCACAGCACACACTTTTCTGCATCAGTTCAAGAGCACACTGCCTGAACCAATGTGAATGGATCTGCTGTGAAAGTGCCTTCAGGAAAAATTTGTTTCATTTTAGGTTGTCTCATCATAGGGTTTTCAAGATAAGAGATATTTAGAAATGGCTTTTTATTGCCTTCTTCTGGTAACACTAAATGCTCGCGTGCCACTGTCATTTTCCATGAAAGATCCTCCTTCAGTGTCAACTTCCACTACTGCTGCTGCTTAGGAACTACCCTCCAGGTGTTTCTCCACTTCCATTATCATTGGAACTATCCATTTTCTTCTGCTAATACAACTGTTACTCCTGAAGAGGGTGTGTGTGTCTTAATCTGGTGTCTCAATTTGGACAATTCCACTTTGGGTGCTACAAGATCAGATTTGTAATGTAGTCTAGCCTCCTGACAACATTGTTCTTGGATTCCCTGACACACTCAGTCGCCCCTCCCTCCCCACATTAAGCTGAACATCCAAGGCAGGGTCAACATTGCACCTTAGTTGATTATGTTGTGAACTGCAGACCAAGATGAGACATCAGGAAGTTATTCATACTGAGTTCCTAAATTGCAGAGTCATTCGGCTTTGGTGGAGATATTTGACAATGAATATCTCCTTGTCAGGTTTCATTTGAAATGTAGAAATGTCAGGTCATATTTGAATGTAGAAGAAAACTCTGGTCTTGCTGAATTCTAATAGAGCATATGTCACTGTGCTGATGGAGATAGGATTAGAAAAGAATACAGGGTAAGGAAAAACCAAGATATTAATTATATTTGTCATGCACTTAAAATTGTATACTTCCCATCCTATCTTGTATGTGAAAAGCAAAATAAATGTTCAAAGTAAATGCAACTTCTATTTTCTTGTAATTTCTTCTGTGTTTCAAACTGATACATTGTATACTGTTTTAAGGACCTGCAGAGAGAGAAGTTGGCCAAGAAATTTGATTGATTGTACTCTGCTGCTCAGGTTTATGAATTGCCAGCAGTTTCTATTATAGACATGTATATAAAAAATCTACAAATATGAGGGGAGAAGTGCTAATTCAAAATGTGTAGATGCTGGATAGGAATATTCTGTGTAGTCTTGCCAATTTAGAAGAGTAACGTCTGAGACCTGTGAATTTTTACTCAAAGATAAGTCCCACAAGGTGAATCCCACTGAGTTCAATTAGTCTTTCGTCTCAGTATGGGCAGAATTGCAGCACAAGATTTTAACTATTCATTTCCTTAGGGCACTGGGTTTTCTTGAAATAACATATTAAGGAACTGTAGTGTTATCAGAGCAACCATAACTAGGTTTTGAGATGAAGTACTTTATATTTGGAAGATGTGAGGTATGGCTTAAGCCTAGTAATATGTCTTGTTATTATGGTCAGGAGTAATTTTAGAAGCAGTATTGTGCTCCTGGGAAAGATGGAGCCATAACATTCCCATGATTCATACTGAGCTCAGCATACAGTACAGTTAAATTATTTTTGTTGCAATATTTTAGCTCCACTTTTGAAATTCCCATTTAGAAAATAGGGAACTTGAAAGGTATGCTTGATGTAATAGCAATTTGCACTTATGTGGTACTCCCCCCCCCACAAATCCTGAAATGCCATTCAAAAGACTGACAAACTTCCCACTGATATCCCTGTGAATTAGATTTATATTATACCACCTTCATAGAGATGTCAGAGGAGAATCTGTAAACCTGAAGGGTGAGATTGTGTCCAGAAGCTAGCATTGCTAGATCATTTCAAAACAAAGGGCACTTGGAAGTGTTTAGCGGCTTAGTGACATTCTCAGGGCTGCTTCTGTCATTATACTCTATTGGCAAGCTCCATGCCAATGTCGCCTTAAATTTGCTTTAGATTGCTACAGCTTTTTCTTTTGCAAGGTGAAATCATCTTTGAGATGTTTCTGGCCTCACAGGCCTGGCATTATCACAGCTCTTATAGCTCAATAGTAGAGCACATACTTAAAAGCAGAACATTCCAGATTTAATTTGCAGCTTCTTCAGGCAGGGCTTGGGAAACTATGAAATCTCAGAGAGAGACTTCAATGAATGTAAATATGTCCAGGTTTTAGGGTGTGACTACACAATGGCTCAGTCGATCCATTGTGATTAACCGTTTTATCAATTCAGTTTTCTACCGGTGAAATGGCTGTCGCTGTCCAGATGACAATTTGCAGGAGTCAGCAGGGGCAGAGGTCAGACTGCTGTGTTTGTATGGAGCTTCAAGAACAGAAACTGCTTTTATCAAGGTGTTAACAATGTGCTTATTGACAATTTCCACCTATCTCTTTTAGTTTTCCTAAATGCCCTAGTGATACTGTGTTCCAGTGCTGATTTGAAACCTTTTTTGTTTTACAGAAACTGTTTGGAGACTTAGGGGCACTCACTTGAGGGGGACTGACACCCAATCAAGCACCTCTCTGCGTTGGATCACGTGGTCACACTGGGCAGAAAGGAGACCAAAGCAATGCCAACCCAATTGGAACAAATTTAAACCACCCCTGCTGGCTGAACAAAAAAAAGAGATGATTCCCCACTAAAAGAGCTTATTCTACAACAGGTTTCTCTGCATTGAGCTTTACATCATGTAGTTGCCAGGTTTTAATTCAAATGTGTCTGAGCCCAATCTAATGCAAATTGCAGGGTAAATGGCCAATATAATCACCTGACATTCTGAGGGCTGCTTCTAGCATTACACTCTGCTGGCATAATGCAAGTGAAATGTGAGAAAGTCATCAGAAGTTGGAAGTTAGCTCAAGGCAAGAACACAGCTGGTACCATTATCCTGAGGCACAATCACCATATGTAAGAATCCGTTTGGGTTGTAAAACTTCCCGTAAGAATGCTGCTGTTATTGAAAAGTTGTATATGAAAAAGTACAGGTGGAGAAGAGTGTAATGTGAGGGGAGAGCCTTTTAAAGATGGCCATCTTTGAAAAGATCCCCATCACCAACTATTGGCAGAAGTTTGATGTGTTCTCTATTGCGCAGCACATTTACTGAGGTTCTCTGAATCCTGCCGGCATTTTTTTCCTGATCATGTTTTGTACCAGGTAACAAGATTTTGTGTTTTCTTCCTTTCATTGAAATTCATATTTAATGTATTTCCCCCCTATATGTACAGTTATTGCATTTCTTACCTAAGTGAACACAATTTTAAAGACTTCAATTCTCTAATACTTGTATAATTGCAGCCAGATTGTTTTGGGAGAAAGAAAAATGGTTGTAATATATTTTAAACATTTTTTAAATGATAGAGTTAAATAGAAACCTTGAGTTAATGAATGGAATGAATAAAGCTCAAATGGAACAACATGAGCTGCGTGTTACATTCAGGTAGATGTGAGTACAGCTGCATTTAGCGCAACTCAAGAGCATAACGTCAAGGGTATAAAAATGAAACTTATAGCCTCTTTTGCCCACACTTACCTTCTCTAAATCAAACCATTCTGGTTCTTTGGAATATATTTTTAGGGCAAGGTTTTTGTTTTGTATCAGGTTCATTCATTTATTCATAAAATTCATTCATTCATTCATTCATTCGATTTCAATACTGCCTATCTAGCTAAATGCCTCTCTGGGCAGTTTAGAACATAAAAAACAAAAACCATCAAAATCAAATTATCATCATAAATCATAAAACAACACAGCTACAACTTATACAATAGAAATAATAAATTATTAAAATAATACTATAACACAGTAAATAACAGCTAAACATTTAAATTGGGTGTGATTTCATAGTATTTTGGTTATAGCAGTGTTTAGGTAAGCTCTGTAGATGGGATGTTTTGAAATGCCTGCCGAGATAACCAGCTCTTAAGCTGTTTCTTGAAGATACCCAATGAAGGGGCCAGGCATATACTGTGTTTCCCCGAAAATAAGACAGGGTCTTATATTAATTTTTGTTCCAAAAAACGCATTAGGGCTTATTTTCAGGGGATGTTTTATTTTTTTCATGTACAACAATCTACATTTATTCAAATACAGTCATGTCATCTTCTTCTGGTTGCTGCACAATGGTGGACGGTGGGGTTTCACTTAACTGGGGCTTATTTTTGGGGTAGGGCTTATATTACGAGCATCCTGAAGAACCATACTAGGGCATATTTTCAGGTTAGGTCTTATTTTCGGGGAAACAGGGTAGTGGGTGGTAACTGATTCCGCAGCTGAGAAGTGACCACCGAGAAGGCCCAGTCCCTTGTTTTTTCTTTGTGGGCCTCTCTTGGAGTCAACCTCAGCCATCCTGCCTGGAAGGAACACGTAGGGTGGGCAGTCCCATTTGGGAAGAGGCACTCTGCCTTTTTACCTGTATGCTTTTTACCTGTACTAGAATTCCCAATAATTCCAAATATTTTTCTCCTAATGTATTTGTGCATTTTATCTGCATTATACTACATTTCCTCATTCACAATGTGCATTTTTAACAAAATTAATAACATTTGTATTTGAATGCAGTAACAATAGGACCATTGTTCTAATTTCCTATCCTAGCAAAGTGATGCTTAATTTATTTTATTTATTTATTTCAAATATTTTATCCTGCGTTTCTCCTTGAAAAGGACCCAAGATGGCTTACAACTTTGAAAGACAATATTTGAAGTTGAAAACAATGAGAATGCAATGGTGGTTAACATCTTTAAAAGATAATATTTAAAGCTAAGAACAATTAGTGAAGAGGTGTTGTACATCGTTAAAAGGCAATGTTAAAGCTAAGAACAATAAGTATACAAATATCTTTTTTTAAAAAGCGAAATGCTGAAGGTGTTGCAAAAAAGGCTTTTCCTTTATATAGAATCAGATGAGCCTTCAAGTTGGATTCAAAAAAGGAAGAGGCACTCAAGATCACCTTGCAAATATCCACACCAATGAATTTCAGAAGATTATCAGTCTATGCTTTAGAGACTACAGCAAAGCCTTTGACTCTGTGGATCACGAGAAACTATGGATTGTTCTGAAAGAAATGGATGTGCTTCAGCACTTGATTGCCCTAATAGATAAGGAATTATGAATGAAGGAATTAGGAAAGACCAGCAAGTGTAAGGATATGTCATTGGAGACCAAGACCAAGAACATCCACACTATCTTATTTCCAATCACTATGTATGGTTGGGAAAGCTGGACAGTTAAGAAAGCTGATAGGAAAAAAATTGATTCATATAAAATGTGGTAGTGGAGGAAAGCTTTGCAGATATCCTGTATTGCCAGAAAGACAAACAAGTGGGTCCTAGATCAAATCAAGGCTGAACTATCTCATCTTGAAACTGAGGCTGTCCTACTTTGGGTACATGATGAAAAGACAAGTTTCCTTGGAAAAGACAATAAAGTTAGGAAAGGTGGAAGGCAGCAGGAAAAGAGGAAGACCAAATACAAGATGGAATGACTCCCACAGGGTTGAGTTTACAAGAGCTGAGCAGGGCTGCTGAGGACAAGACATTTTGGAGATTACTAAATAGGATCACCATAAAGCAGAGGCGACTGGACAGCATGGAACAACAATGGCAATAGTACTGTCAATTCTTTCAAGTGATGAGTCAAGGAAATGGAAGGAAACTGGAAATTGTAGTCATGCAAAAATGGAGTCTGTTAGGTTCAGTGTAAGATGAATTCAGAAAGAACTCCTGTTTTTCAGGAGCTTGTTGTGCAGAGTTGTTTGTCAAAGTCACAAGGTCAGACAGTCCAGGAAAAGAAGACGAAACAAAAGACTGAGATAAGACACCTGGAGCTTGGATCATGAGAACTTTGGGCAGTGATCAGAGTGTTCTGAATTACACCTACTTAGACTTAATTGGGTGTCAGCTTGAAAGTGTAATGAAGAAGGAGGTCCTAAAGAGTAGTAAAATGAGAGGGTTTGTATATGTGAAGGTCGGTCCATGAATGCTGTGGAATGTGAGACAGAGAGGCTTGTTTTTCTTTTCAAGAAGGGGGGGGGGGATAGCCCAGCTTCTAGATGCCAACATGTAGGACATAGAGCAAAGATGATTACCTAGCTGTTTTTATCTTAATTGGAAATTGTAAGTTTATTTAAACATTGTAATAGTCTGGAAATGCTTATGCTCAATGCTTATGCTTGAAAGCTACAACTGTATTCTAGTGAAACTTTATTTTCTTAATAAAACAAATATAATTCTTCAACAAGGATCTAGTCTCTTGATACAGCAGGACTATCTAAATCCAGTGTGGATGAAAGAAAGGTAATAGTTGCCACTGTAAGTTAAAAGGTCCTACTGTTCTACTTTGTAAGGCTGGTGTGCGTTCTAAGGAAGCACATAAGTCTATGGTTTATTGCTTTGGAAGCAATCAAAGGTTACTTTTAAGGTTCAGGCTTGTCTAGGGGGCTTACGACGCACGTCTGAGACCTAGAGGACCTACCTCAGGAAATAAAGGTGGTCATTTTGTGCCCAGAGGGACTCCCTGAGTCTCTTTAGGGAGACGGGATCGTTACAAGGTTGAGGCAAAAGAAGTCCCTCTGTTCTTCTGAACGCCGCAAAAGTGGATGGCTCCTTTGGATAAGAAAGCAGCAGCTTAGCTGTCAGTGTGGGGTTTTAGATGGGTACACTCCATTTGTGGAACAAACTGGTTTTGTTTGTTTGGTGGTATGTTGAAGCACTTCAGGAAACTTTCTAACACTGAGATAGATAAAAACAAAAACAACAAGAACAAATTGCCCAGGCAAAATACAGTGAGAGAGCCAGAAACAGAGTTAATGCTTTATGTCTGCTAGGTTACGTTTAGCCCCGAGGAATGCTATTTTTCAGCATTGCATACATTGGATTCAAACTATGGCTTCCATGACCAATAACAGTTTCTCGGCTGGCAATCTGCTGCTTCTACAGCAGCACTGAAAACAACAACGGTTAATACTCCTTTACTGTTGTGCATTAGGGGAACCAAAACATTTAGCTGTATGATCGGCGAGTTCCTTGCAGCACCTTTGGAATTTCTTTGGACACCTTATGAGCTCTTTGTGCATTGTTATAAATGTTATCTGTAGATCAATTTTCATCTTTCACTATCTGTTTCTTTTTCATATTTGGCATTCACTTTTATAATCATTTCCCCTTGTTCACACTGTGCGTTATTACCTTTTTTTTTACCCATTATGTTGCCATATAAACTTTTTTTCAATGCCCTTAGGAATGTTATGATTTTTGATATAATGTATGAACTGCAATTAAATTCCGCATTCCGCTGAACGCAGCATCCAGGCTTAGCTTTAGAGTGTGATGTTGTATGCCAAAGGATAGCTCATTGTACGTGAGCCTTGGAATCAAGAGCAAAGAAGTTGTGGTTTGATTGCTGGAGGGGGACACAAATGTTCCAAGCTCAGTTCTCCACTGAGCTGTGAAACTCACTGGGCCAGTTATTTTCTCTCTGTCTGGCTTATCTATAGGATTATTGTGAGGATAAAGTGGGAAAGAGGGGTGCCATGGACTCTGCTTGGAATATATTGTAGGAAAGGGAGCCTCTAAAGGCAGCCAGTGAATAATAACGAATAACAAGTAAAACAATGTACTCAGAAAATTTCCTAAGACCTCATGTATTTCAGTCAGGCATTCTTTTCTATAGGCAACACAGGTAGGTATACTGTAGTAGACACTGTACAGAATGGATGCAGTAGATTCTGTTAATCTTACTTTAAGCACATGATACTGTAATGAACTGTTTTAACAACAGTGCAACTGTTTGTATTTAAGCTGGGAATTCTTCTGCATTTTGGTGTAATGGATAAAGTGATGGACTAGCACTCAGAAGACGTGGGTTTGAATCCTGGCTCTGCCATGGAAACTCACTGGGGAGGTGCAGCTGGTAAAACTGCTTCTTAAATACCTCACTTTGAAAGCTCTGTCAGGGTTGCTATAAGTCGGTTCTGACTTAAGAGCACATAACAACAACAACAATATTCAGGACAGCATGTGTATGGCAGGCTTGTTATATCTTTGGGGCTTTCTTTTCTTTTTCCCCCTTTTCCTTGTTAATCCCTCTTTTTCTTCTTCCTTTACAGGAGCCTTAGGGGGGGAAACATGCAGATATCTGATGAAGTATGCATTGAGTGCCTTGTCTTGACCCTGGGTTGCTCTCTTTTAACTTTGCTTTTTTTTTTTTATCTGAAAAAGAGACAAAAAAACAAGGACTAATCTTGTGGCATTTGGCGGAAGTGAATGAGACAAAGATTTCTAACTGTTCTGCACACTTAACTATCCTGTACCAGGATGGGACATTTTAGTTCCTCAAGAATATTTTGTTGAAGAATTGAAACTAAAACAGAGCAATAATGTTGTCACCTGAAGGGTATAGACAAGGTCCCAACAGTCAGCCTCCTGCCTTGTACAAGGTTGTTGTTTTTAAATGATAAAAAAATCAGCTGAGACAAAAATTAACTCAACGTGTCTGTTGCATTTTTGTCATTGGGTTACTTTTTAAAAGTCTTGCCAATCTAAATTATTGGAAAAAACAATGCCCCATGCCATTTTTGGGTGCTTTCTTATGCTAAGAAACAGACAAACCTTGGTTGTCACTAGGTTAGCCCCATTCAGGGGTTTCTCAGTGAATCCAGGAAACACAAGAATTATATATGAAATTCTTCCTCTAACCCCAAACACATGCTAACTCTGCTGTTTATCCTCTAGATGTTGGAAGCCTCATAATGTTAGAAATACTGTACCTCAAAATTCAATGGCTGGAATCCAGTAGCAAATAGCAACTAGAGTAAGCCCATTGAATCTATAGGGATTCAGTGAGTCAGTTCCTCCATATGCTCAATTGATTCAGTGGGCCTACTCTAGTTGTGACTTACTTTTGGATTTCAACCACTGCAGGATTTTTTTTTTTTTTAAAAAAATCTTGGCACATGAGGGTTAAAATGAAAAGTGAATAATATGGACTTGTACATGGAGCATCAGAGATGCTCCATGTACAATATTCTCTCTTACTGCATAGAGAATATTGCAATTTCCCATCTAAAATCTATCTTTTAAATATTTTTAAATCACATTGAATAAATAGTCAGCAAAAAGCAGACCAAAAACAGTTTTAGAAAGACAATTTGAATACTTATTTTCTTTCCTGCCCAGTTCATTTCACGGACTCGTATCCAACAATGCATTTTAAAACTTAGGCTTTGCCTGCTTGTTTGGGAATACGTCACATTGAACTCAGTGAGGCTTATTTCTAAGCAAATGTGCCCAGGACTGCACTCTCACAGAGCAAGTGGAGTTGGGGTGAAGAGAAATTGTGGTAGTTGCTTGGCCACATCCAAACATTTTCCCAGGATCAGGGCTATTTGACTCCAGGGTACAGCAGCTCCATGGCTGGTAAAACTTGAAGCCTGATTGTTGGGAGGAGTGGTATCAGAGGAATGAAAGAGCCTTGACGTCTCCTTTCCCACAGCCTTCCATAGCTCACCTCCAGGATGCCGTGCTTTCGGCTGGCCCACTGGGTGGCCCTTCTTTTGTTGCACTGCCCAGACCTTTGGTAGTGGACCTCCCTTTTCACTGTACATCTTATACTTCACAGAGAAAAGGGTCTACAAAATCTTATGGCCCCTTTGATCACACTCCCACTGAGCTCGCTTCTTTTTTTCCATTTTCTTTTTTCACATAAAAGGGCAATATCTGAGGATCCAATGGGGAGTTTTGCACTATCCTGGGCCTACGAGGGCCATCCCCAGCCCTAACCCCCAACACTGAATGCCAGGCATGCCACTTTTAACCCTCAGAAGCCTCTTGAAGCACAGCTTACCATTTTTGACACTGTGAGGATCTGGGAGGTGCGAATGTATCAGTGGGCCATGGGATGTTTCTGAAATTGCACTGAGAGGGCAGATTCCAACTTCCAAAGAGTTTTGGTTGTATGCTATGTCACTTCTGGCTCTTAAAATCTTTGGAGGAGACAAAGTCAGGGCTTTCAGGAGATGAGATGCGGGTCTGGGCTCATGGGGCCACACATAGCCCATGGGCTTCATTTTGCCTACCTCTGATCTATCCCCTATGGAGCTGCATGTCTTTGAATTTGTTGTCATTTTAAATATTCACAGAGGGAAGCTGACAGAATGGCATGGAAAGCAATGAGACAATATTTTATTTAAATTACTGATTTTTTAAAAAAGAGCTAAATGAAGGACAAGGAATAAATGCAACTTATGGCTGTGAAGACATTCTCAGCAGAAAGGCAGCTGAACACCACAGTATCGGTTTTCCCTTATCCTCAATTTTCACTGAGAGGGTGACTACATAGGCCTTGTCCACTCTTTGGTCCACTGTGGTGATGTGCTGGATCCCTCCTTTTGCTGGCAATCAGACTACAAAAGTGCCAGCATGAACCAGGGCACCCTGAGGGTGTTCTTGCCTGCACCTTTTTTGGTTCACTGTTAGGGGTCTACTGTTTTTTAGGTGTGTGTAAGAGCACTTCATTTTGATTTGTTTCCAGCAAGGGCGATTGCTGGGATTAAACCAAAGTGGAAGTTGCTGCTTTAAATTTCCCATCTAGATTCAACTTCCCAATATCATTAAGCTTAGCCATGTAATGATATTGGGAATTTAAAAACCTCATCTGCTCCTACAGGCAGAGAGATGAAGCAAGGTCCGCCCCCCCCCAAGTCTTTTAGGGCAGTGCTGATGTGCTGTACCTTATAGTTTGTTTGTTTGTTTGTTTTAATTGAAACCTTACTCCCAGAAGGAAGAGGAGACAGGATAGGGCAAGGAGGGGTACTTTGTTTGTTTGCTTGCTTGCTTTTCTTAAGGGAGGTGCATATGCTTATGCACATACTACATATGCCATGTGGAAGCAAGGATCACAACAAATGGCATACCAAGTCTTTGTGCGACTTTAAGCAACCTTATATAGCCCAATCCTGTCTGCTCTAATTGAACCATCCAGCCAAGCCCTGAGATTAATTTATTATTCACTTCTAATGGGGAAAAAACCCCTCTTTGGGTAGTTCATAATATGATTTTTTAATTAAGTCACAAAGTACCTAAAACAAATCTATCTTCAAGAAAGAAAATTATTATATTACTGGTTTCTTCTCTGGTATTTTCCCTCTTTTTTGTAGTGATGTTAATAAGACATTGGGGATTAAAGACACTTTAGGAACCAGTGAAGGGATTTTGGACCATCATTTATTGAATGAACCTTATATAGTTTACACCAGGTATTCTCACTGTTCTCGGAAATTACTAAGCTTAAACAGAGAAAAAGTAAATAACAATGATATAATGGTTTAGGAAATCTGCAGACAAAATTGACTGAGGACCTGATCATATGGTCCTTGTTACGAGGCCTGCCTGTTTCAAATAGAGAATAGGAAACTGAGTCTGAAAATCAGGGGCTTGGAAAGTTACTTCTGAAGGGGTCATGTGTTACAGCTAGAATTCATAGATAAAAAGTAATTAGTCATAATTTAAAAAGTAACACTGTTTCAATTTCTCAAAAGTAACTACAGTCAACCCTCGACTTACGAACGGCCCTAGTTGCGAACTTTTCGACTTACGAACCACTCTGATAGAAAAATATAGCCTTGACTTGCGAACTTTACTTCGAGTTATGAACCAAAAAAACCCCCTAAGTCATCTTAGGTTAAAAGGAAAAAAAAAAAAATTCTGCCCCTAGTGGTAGGAACGGATTAACCGGCTTTGCATTAGTTCCTATGGGAACTAATGGTTCGACTTACAAACCGCCCCTCGACCTAAGAACCAAAAACAGCCGGAACGGATTAATTGGTTTTCAATGCATTCCTATGGGAAATGCTGATTCGACTTACGAACTTTTCGACTTAAGAACGTCCTTCCGGAACGGATTAAGTTCGTAAGCCGAGGGTTGATTGTATATAGTTATATTTTAGCTACTTAATACTTTCCTATGTTCTTTATATTGGGTATAGTTTCCAACTGGCTAAATAATGGAGTTCTCCTATGCTTAAAGTAAAATTATAGTGTATCTAAGATTGCCTTTCTCTAGCACTGGAGACGTCAAGGTCATTCTGACTCCCTCCTTTGCACCTTCAACTTGCCAAAGCTTACGCTGTGCAGAGATACTACAGTCCACATCCTGGAAATTGCATATTGGCTATGACAGTTTCCCCTGGCCTGACATATATTCTTTTTCCTGCATTATTTTCTATAGTTCTTGAGTATATGTTGTTTGAATTGCAAAATCAGAATGTCAAAAGTACCTGTTCCAGGTGTAGCCTTTATGAAGCCTTTAAACATATTTCATCCAAAACATGAAATGTTACACTGCTATTTCTTCTTCTGCTTCTTCTTCTACCTCTGCTTCTGAGCGAAACAGTGGCCTACAGCCACCTTCTGTCCTGATTGCTCTGATTGCCTCTGGGCTCTGCGTGGACCAAAAATGAGCCTTAGAAAGTAACGATGGCAAGTGGCTATAGCCTTTCTGGCCACTTTGAAAAGAAGAAAGGAAAGGTGGAATGAGTGGCAGCAAAATAAGTGGGATGGGATGGGAGAACTAAAGGTGAGGAGTTGGAGACACCAGATTGGGTTGGGACTTGACCCAGTACCTACAAGAACAACAATTGGAATGAATACAAAATATATCAGTAAATAAGTTGACTTATTACAGAAGTCTTAACCAGAGAGTAATAAAAAGGACAGTCCAATAGCAGCATAACTGAATAAAACTGATTCAAATACAACTATTTACACAGAGAAGACAAGCATGTAATGTAACACAACAAAGATAAATAATTTTTAAAAGGCATCACTCAGAACTAAGCTGAGATTGTGACTACCAACAGCTGTGGGGGAAGATACAGGAGGACTAGGTCTGGTTGAAGATGAGTTGTTGGGATCAATGGGGGGGGGGCATTCAGGAAGGGACTTACAGGGTGACTCAGCAGGATGGGATCAGTAAGAAAAGGTTCTGTCTGTGTGGTGTATGCATGTATGAGAGAGGAGGAGGAGAAAGTGAGCACATGAGTGAACAAGTGAGTGACAGAGTATTTGGGGATAGTAATGGGAAGAGATGTCCAAGGATACTGAATGCTGTACTCATCAAACTAATTGTGAACCTGTTGTGCCAGTGGTGCCATCCATACCGGTTTTCCATTGCCTGGGAGAAGCACTTAAGGTTGACTTTACTTTTGGTGCTGTTTAGAATGATCTCAGTGCATAGAGCTCATCCGTAATAAGAGGTCACCAGATTTGTATCTGCATTTCAACTGGTAGCTTCACGTGGATAGTGAAGGTATGGCTGTCTGGATTTTCATTCTTGCACAGAAAACAGATGCTTAGAATCAGAGCTTAGATAGCAGCTATGTTGGCTATGGGATTCTGGGAGCTGTAGTCCAAAGAAAGCAATTTTTTCAGGTTTTGCTTGGAATATGTAATTGAAATGTGTGAAGATGTGATACATCGGCCAGTTTGCCAAAAGTTAGGATTTCCTTCTAAAATCTGAAATCATGCCAAGGCTTAAACTGTCCCTGGAGCAACCCTTCGGTATAAAATTTGGATTAAGATAAAGAGATCCTTGTATGACTGTAAAAAAAAAAAGATTTCTTTTTATTTTCTCTTTACTTTTTTGGGGTGGTGGTGGACATGATTTAACAGAATTGGGGCTTTAGAAATGAAAATTTTAAGTCGTCCAGTGGACCTGTGCTATCAAATCATTTTCCTATCACCATTGTGAATCAAAAGATATATAGCCTCTGAAGACGGAAGTTTAAAAAATGGTAAGTAGTAACATTTTTCTGCACAAATAGTTGTTTTGAACAATGGCACTTTGACTTTATATAATTGTATACCTTACATCGAGAAGGTTAACTCCAGGGCAATCCCTCCCTTTGACTGGGAGGTTAATCTCATCTAAAAGTGAATCCTACTATAGCAGAGGGATTTTTGTTTATCCTGTGTTTCACCTCTAGATCATGTAGGAGGTGGAATAATGATAATTATTACTGCAGTGTACTATAAACAAAAATTGCAGTGAAAATTGAAGATCCAATGACAGAGGACACAGAGGTACAAAGAGCATGAGAGGTTGTATAATATTGCCAGTATTTGCACTTATAAAGCAATCCTAGAGAATATCTGCAGAGAAGCACTTGCTGATTCAAACGAAGAGAAGAGGTTGTGAATGAAGAGGTTATCAACAACATCCAATATGCAGATGACAGAGTGTTACTGGCTGACAGTTTAGGTGGTTTGGAAAGTTTAGTCAATAAAGACAATGAAGTAAGCAATGAACACAGTCCAAAAATGAATGTTAAGGAGACCAGGCTTACGGGAATCAGTAAAAAGCAAGCAGCCAAAGAAATTCAGCTAAAGGTCCAAAATTAAAGTATGGAGCATGTTGACAAGTATAAGTACTTTGGAATGGTTGAATGGACAGTGGGTTCATAGCCATGCAATAAAAGTTAGAGTAGAGATGTCTCAGAACAACTTGTTGAAAATGAAGAATAGTACACAACAAAATCTTAAATTTGTCTTTGAGAATGTGCAATATGGTACTATGTATTCTCAGTTCTAATGTATGGGTGGGATTGTGAACTTTAAGAGAGGCTACTATGAAAAAGAAAGAAGCATCTGAAATAAAGATTTATTGCAAGATGGTAAGAATTTTCTGTATCAAGATGGTGACCAACAAAGAAGTGCAAAAGCAAATAAATCAAGACTAAGCAATCATAAAGCACATAAGATGTTGAAAACTACAGTACATTGGCCACATAATGACAAATGAAAGGGACAGATTGTTACACCTGGTCATTCAGGGTGGAATAAATGGGGAAAAACATGCAACAACAAGAAGAATGTAGTGGAGAAAGTACCTGGGAAAGAGGTTTGGATGTGACACATTGTCATCAGTTAGAGCTACCACATGCGGCATCAAGAGAACCATGATAATAGCCTCAGAAGGTGGTATATAGATATTTAAAATAAATGAACAATATATAAACAAATATCTCACTGTTGTAGAATATTCTTGTTGTCATTGTACCTCTTCTATTGCGTCTGGTATACTAAAAATGGTATATTATAGTGGTTCCCAATCTTGGGTCCTCAGATGTCCTTGAACTAAAACTCACAGAAGCCTTCACCACTAGCTGTGCTGGCCAGAATTTGTGCTGGGAATCGTAGGGACCCAAAGTTGGGAACCACTAGTATATCAGATACTAAACAACGGCTGAAATCCAGCATCATAATTTAGGCCATGTTAGTGTTGATGATGTCATCAGCCACTGACTTTTTTTTATAGAAATTAAACATATTTGATTGTCTCTGTTCCCCAAAGATCCTGAGGGATCCCTTTCCTTATGGGGGAGCCATTGGGCACTATGGGACAGGGGAAGCCTCTAATTTCTGAAAATCATCCCTGGTGGTAATATTTTCCCACTAACAGTGATTTTTAGACATTAAAAACTGCCCCTCACTCCGTCCTTTGGCCCCAACTGGCTTCCCCATGATGAATGGGAACTGAAGGTAGCCTTGGGTCTTTCAGTGGGGGTGAGCGGGATTGGAAAATTTTAGTTTCCCAAAAGGTACTGCTGCTACTGAACATCACTAGCCTTACGCAGTGTACATTACACTGCTGGATTTCGACCAATCACTATCAAAGTGTCCAATCAGGTCTGGATGACTGCTTTCTCAAGTGCATCAAGAACCGTCCATACAGAGGCCTTAAACGCCATTGGTGGACCGATGGTAAGCCCATTTCAGGCAGTTCTTAAAATTCAGAGATGTCAGGGATTGAGCTGGACATTTTAATGTATTTTTATTGCTTTTGTTTTGTTTTGTGTTTCACAAACTGAGAGCAATCTTGTCTGCAAAATATCACTCAGATTTACTGCATTTTGCCAATAAGGGTTCCATTCTCCTCACAAAGGAGAAGGCTTTTCACTAGTCAAAAATGTTCTGCTAGCCATTGCGCAGATGAAATGGCAGCAGAGAAAAAGGATTTCAATGTATCCACAGCATACATAAAAGATTTCTCCCTTGTGCTCATTAATCACAGGGCTTTTTTGTTTTTTTTTGTTTTTTTGTGTGTTTGTTTTCTGCAATCTGCATTCTGGATTAAGGAAACATTAGAGCAATTATATTGAGAGTTTGAGTACTTCCAAGGAAAGGCCAGGACATCAGCAGAACTAGCGACTAAAACTCTATCAGGAGACCTTGTGGAGCCATCCACATTGATCAGCCTCTGTGGGCAGCCACTACAAAGGTTTCACTGCCCCTCCAGGGGTGAAGAGTGGTTAATAGATCAAACTTGATCAGATAAGGAGCTGCCGATGACCACAGAGTTACTTTCAGCTCATTTGCTCATGGATCATTGTCTCTTAAACCAGTCCAGAACAGCAAATCAAGTATATGTTCTGCAACAAATGGACAGATGGTTATGCTGCTATGAATAACTTCATATTTCACATGCAGGGTAAAAGGAAAAGGAAAAGCTTAAAGGATGTTTCCCCCCACTTTTCTGTGATGTGATTCAGAAAAAAATTCCATATGTCTAGATAAAGAACACCTAGGCATTTCCTGTCTATCTTGCAAAGATTTGTTTCTTTGAGGCTGGATCAATTCAAGAGTCCATCACTTGTTTCCATCTGCTGGTGGTGATCCTCCAGTTTAACAGAGATCAGAAGCATAACTGAGGAATCCTGCTATTCAGAGTATCTGCCTGTTTGCAGTTTGAATTAAAATGTTATATATTTATGCTGCATATTTTAAAGGGCTGGCTGAGTTTGGAAAAAATAAGTTCTTTACAGCTGGTTGGTTATGAGACACAGGACGATTCAGCACATACTGAGGCCCCCTTTAAACACAAAAATAGTTTGGTAGGATGTTGGCAAAAGAAAAGGTCACAATTATAGCCATTTAAAACAGGGACGTGGTGGCGCTGCGGGTTAAACCGCTGAAGCCTCTGTGCTGCAAGGTCAGAAGACCTGCAGTCGTAAGATCGAATCCACGCAACGGAGTGAGCCCCCATCGCTTGTCCCAGCTCCCGCCAACCTAGCGGTTCGAAAGCATGCAAAATGCAAAAATGCGAGTAGATAAATAGGTACCACCTCGGTGGGAAGGTAAACGGCGTTCCGTGTCTAGTCACGCTGGCCACGTGACCACGGAGGATTGTCTGCAGACAAATGCTAGCTCTATGGGTTGGAAACGGAGATGAGCACCGCCGCCTAGAGTCGGACACGACTGGACAAATTGTCAAGGGGAACCTTTACCTTTACCTTTTTAAAACATATGAAACACATAGGATGCAAGTAATACAGAGGCTTTCCTGAACTAGAGTTACTGGAATCAGTTCCCTTTGAAGAGGTCAGTGCAAATTCAGTGATCCTAAAAGGGGGAAAAAAGTTTGTGGAGTGAGATAGGTAATTTCTATCTGGTGTCCCTCTTTCTCAAAACAACATTGGAATGAAGATGGTTCTTGTGTTCTGAACCAACAGCATCCCCTATTCAGGTATTACTGTACCTGTTATAAACAACAGGCAAGTGCCTGCCTTCAGTCCCCTGGTATTGTTTTCCTCACATGGAAAACAATGAATCTGAAGAAGAGACTTCATAGTCACCTGGAGGCTCTCCATCAAGGAAGAACCCAGGAGGTTCCCCGCTCACACCTTGATTAAAATAAACTGAGTACTGGCTGGTAGTGGATTCGTTTGAGGGCAGGTTCTTGACATGAGCTTTAAGAAAAATCACAGACAAAAGGAAAAACAACAACACTACTCTTTCTCCCCTCCTGTCTCTACCTCCTTCTAGAATGATGTTTTCAATTTTCATTTTTTAAAAAATAAGTGATGCAGCACGCCAGCACTGCCTTAATACAGTGTAAACTTTTTTAAAAAAACTTTTTCCCTTGGTGTCTCCACAGAGCAGAGGAAATGTTTAATTTGCCATTATCGTGAAGTGGGAAATTGACAGGAGCTGGACTAAATAGGGTTGCTCGAGGTGTGTATGCCATGTGGATGCAAGGATCACATCAAATAGCCATGCTGGATCTCTACCCAACCTCAAGTTACTCTTAAGCACTCCACCAAATGAGCCCATATAGGCAAGCCCACATGGTAACTAATAGTTACTAATGATTAGGACTAATTTTGCTTGTAATTCAGAATTTTGGTTGAAAGTATGCTGCTTATAACAATTTAATTATGCAGGCTACACATTGTCACATACCCCCCGCCCCAGCATCAAGCTCGGTACTTAATTTACTGACCTCTGAAGGATGGAAGGCTGAGTCAACCTTGGGCCAGCTTGTAGCGTTCACCCTTATTATGTTAAGTAGTCATGCATATTCATGTTGCAGGCTAATGTTACTGAGAGGCGGAGCTGAGAGATATGTAATAAAGAGGCGGAGTCAGAGAGTCAGGGCAGTCAGTCAGAGTGAGAGAGTCAGGAGGGAGATGAGAGTGGAGAGTGTGGTATTTGGGAGATCTGAGGTGTGATTAGTGAGAAGAGTGAATAAATACTGTTATAACAAATAGAAGGTTGATACTGATGATAAATAAACCTGTAGAAGTTACTTATGATTAATTATCAAACATCTGTGATCAATAAACTTGTTTTATTTAAAAGACAGTGAGGTTTGAGGTTTGGACCTTCATCTTCATCCTTCCATAAGTAAAGTATGTTGATTTAGTGATCAACTGGTGGCAGCGGGTGAAAAGGAGTATTGGTTTGCCTTTGTGTGCTCTGTGTTTGGGGAGTCAGGCAGGGGCCTCGAGGTACGAACGTCACACAGCTAAATGAGCCTGTCAGGATTGAATTCACGTCATGAGCAGAGTCTTGACTGCAGTATTGCAGTTTAACCACTGCACCACGAGGATTGTTACTATGAAGATACACCCCTGTACAACACCAGCAAGGACGAACCTCAACAGCTGAAATGACACCACTGATTCCTGACTTGAAGAAATGCTGTTTAGGAATCCTTCTGCACTATCTGCTAAGAAGTCATTTGGTTTGACACTTAACTGTACTGTGAAGGCACCCAAGTTATCTAGTATTCATTTTCCCATATGTTTCAAAAGAGAAAAGGTTGCCACTCATGAAATGAACAGTCTCAATTCCTGAAATTGTTTAATTGTTGGTGTTTGCTTCCAAATGTGGGCTGCATTTAACATGCCCTAGCAATTTAGCTCTATCAGTTACATATAGAGCTTGAAATGCTTTATCTTATGTCTACACAACAGATTTTTAAAGAATAGCAAAAACAATAAAAAGCCCTCCAGTTTTCTAGAAGGAAGCCAATCCCACTGTAACAGTGTCAAAATAGTAGGGATGACACTGACTCTGAACCTCAAATTGTTTGTAGTTTTTAAACTGTGACTGAGCCCATGCTAAGAAGCCGTACTGCCACTACAAAAAACAAGTTTGCTGACACTGTGTGAAATTGTTATCTGTGTGGGAAGTTTACTTCAGAGAAGATTAGATAAAGATGTCTCCTTTTCTTCATATAAGTTCCTTCATTTGCTGATGCTAGCTGTCCCTTTGGCCGTATTTCAGCTTTTCCTTCCTGAATATTTATTTGTGGTAAAAATAAATAGGCAGCTTGTCCTAGATCATTTTGATTGGTAATGATCAAAAGACATTGAGGTATAAATAGCAAGCTTGCAACAAAGCTAAGATTGCTTTATTGTGGTATTCCTCTCTGACATAAATATTTGATAAAAGAAAAATGACCAGGCTGTCAATAGTTAGTACACACTATTTAATTATTTGACTGAAAGCAGTACCCATTACATGTCTACTCAGAAGTAGGTACCACTGAATTCAGTGCTTCTGAATCCCATTCAGTTTTGCAGGATCACAGTCAAAATGGCTTCCGAGTTCTTTTGTATATTCCTCAGATGTTTAGGTAGTAGACAGGGCTTCATAAAAATAGCAGAAGGTTCACATGCTCTGAATTTGAGCAGAACCCTAAGAAATGCATCAGCTTTCATTTTCAATTTCTGCCATTCACAGATAATAAAGCACTAGGATTATTACATTCACCTGACAGCACATGCATCTTTAAGCCAAAATAACACACCTAATAAGAGTCTGAATAGATACATCTTTATGATGATCTCTGTTGAGTTTATCAGAGCCTGTCTCATTTCTGTGAAGCAGAACAAATGACTTACACAGTGTTTTCATTTGGTGATAAACACACAAATCATCATTGCAAAACTTAACAAACACATTTAGAATCCCTAATTTTTTTCATTGCTGATAGGATATTCTCATTTGTCTAGGTTCCTGAGAGTGTGATTTCCCGAATATCTTGGTAAAAATAGCAAAAGGATGATATATTATAATTGTCTCTGGCTTCTATTTTATTAAAAAAAAATGCATAAGGAGATCCTTGATGCAAGGTTGGCATGCCCTTTAACTGTCAGTGAATTGGTTCCTCAGCATGACAAATTCTCACACTCAGCAGTGAGATACAGGATTGGTGGAACCTTTTCAGGCTTTTCTGTGGATGTATATATGCATCACATTCAGATGAAGATCAATCTAAATTGGGCCAGTTTGGACCTGGTGAAATGGGCTTCTCTCTGAACCAGGTGGAGCATCATGCAAGATTAGGGCTTCAAAAACAAAAGAGAATAATAGTGTCTGGTGGAGCTTCACACAAGATTAGGGCTTCAAAAACAGAAGAGGAAAAACAATGTCACCATAACTACATGGAAACACTAAGGATGGGGAAGAAGGCGGGGGAAAGAAGGCCATGAATGACTGACAGATCCATTTTATAATCCTAGGACACATGTATTCAGGATTCTTTTGCCACTGAGCTTTGAGGATAAAACTCTTGATTCCAGCCTTCTTCCTCTGTTCATGTAGAGAAAGATACTGGAAAGAGTATTAGGCATCCTTCAGTCTCGAAAGACTATGGTAACGTGCTCTGTATGGGGGACTTGGAACAGCGTCTAGTGTGGCTGAGAAGGCCAATCCGAGAGTGACAATCCCTTCCACACTGAAGACAAATACAATCTGTCCCCTGTCCAGCTCCCTGATTTTGCTGCTTCCGTGACTGCCTCTTTGCCTCGGTCTGCTGGACAAGGGTCTCTTCAAATTGGGAGAGGCCGTGATGCAACGCCTGCCTCCAGGCTGAACGCTCAGATGTCAGGGTTTCCCATCTGTTGAGGTCCATTCCTAAGGCCTTCAGATCCCGCTTGCAGATGTCCTTGTAACGCAGCTGTGGTCTCCCTCTGGGGCGATTTCCCTCCACTAATTCTCCATACAGGAGATCTTTTGGAATCCGACCATCAGCCATTCTCACAACATGCCCAAGCCAACATAGACGTCGCTGTTTCAGTAATGTATACATGCTAAAAATTCCTGCTCATTCTAGGACTACTCTATTTGGAACTTTGTCCTGCCAGGTGATACCAAAAATGCGTCGGAGGCAACGCATATGGAAGGTGTTCAGCTTCCTCTCCTGCCGTGCACAAAGGGTCCAGGACTCACTGCAGTACAGGAGTGTACTCAGGACACAGGCTCTATAGACCTGGATCTTGGTATATGTCGTCAGCTTCTTATTGAGCCATACTCTCTTTGTGAGTCTAGAGAACATGGTAGCTGCTTTGCCAATGCGTTTATCCAGCTCGACATCTAGAGAGAGAGTGTCAGAGATCGTTGAGCCAAGGTACACAAAGTCATGAACAACCTCCAATTCTTGTGTGGAGATGGTAATAGAGGGAGGTGAGTCCACGCCCTGGCCCATGACTTGTGTTTTCTTCAGGCTGATTGTTAGTCCAAAGTCTTGGCAGGCCTTGCTAAAACGATTCATGAGTTGTTGGAGGTCTTCAGCAGAGTGGGCAACAATGGCTGCATCATCGGCGAAGAGGAAGTCCCGCATGCATTTCAGCTGGACTTTGGTCTTCGCTCTCAATCTAGAGAGATTAAAGAGCTTTCCGTCTGATCTAGTCCAGAGATAGACACCTTCTGTTGCAGTTCCAAAGGCGTGCTTCAGCATGACAGCAAAAAAGATCCCAAAAGGGTTGGTGCGAGGACACAGCCCTGTTTCACTCCGCTTCGGATGTCAAAGGGATCTGATGTTGAACCATCAAAAACTACAGTGCCTTTCATTCCCTCATGGAACGACCTGATGATGTTAAGGAGTCGAGGTGGACATCCAATCTTGGGAAGTATTTTAAAAAGGCCATCCCTGCTAACCAAATCAAAGGCCTTTGTGAGATCTATGAAGGCGACAAAGAGTGGCTGTTGTTGTTCCCTGCATTTCTCCTGCAACTGTCTGAGGGAGAATACCATGTCAGTGGTGGATCTATTAGCTCGAAATCCACACTGTGATTCTGGATAGACTCTGTCTGCGAGCACCTGGAGCCTCTTCAGCACAACACGGGCAAGCAGCTTCCCTACAACACTGAGAAGAGAGATGCCACGGTAGTTATTGCAGTCGCCCCTGTCTCCTTTGTTCTTGTACAATGTGACGATGTTTGCATCCTTCATGTCCTGTGGTAGTCCACCTTCCCTCCAGCAAAGACAAAAGATTTCATACAGCTTGGTAGTGATGGTCTCTTTACAGCACTTCAGCACTTCAACAGGGATGTTATCCTTCCCAGGTGCCTTGCCGGAGGCGAGGGAATCCAAGGCCGCTTTTATTTCTGCTAAGGTTGGTTCGCTGTCCAACTCTTCCAAGACAGGCAGGCACTCAATGTTATTTAATGCTTCTTCGGTTACTACACTGGAAAGAGATACTTGTTATTAATGATCCCATCCCATAATGGGTATTGCTGTGTGGCTATATAGACAGTTACACAAGATAGTCTGGGTGAGATAGGGCATGGCAAAGAGGAGGTTCCAAAATGGCCGTTCTTCCAGCGCTCCCATATTTTACTGTTATTACAGTAAATACTGACTGCTGACTGCACTTACCCTTCTGAATCTTTTCAGCATTCTTATCCAGGACCACTTCTGGGAATTGTTCCATTTTCTTACTAATTATCCAAAAAACTGAGGGGAAGAAGACATATCCCTTCATTTGAGGAACCCCCACATAAACTGCTGTGCCTACCTCTCTGAAAAAAAGAGAGCAAGTTTTAAATTTAAAGATGGTCATATGTTTTTATTTTCATATCAATGGTTTACATGAAACCTAGGGATATAAGCCTGTTCTGTGATTGTCTCAGAACAAGAAATAGTTCCTGCATGTTTCCTCTAATTCTGGCAAGAAAAAAGAATTGGCAGTTAGATTTTTTTAAAAAAAGTGATAGTTAAGAACATGTAGCACAAAAACAAAAATAAAAAATTGCACCTATTTGCCATTTTTCAGAGGTCATCCATATAGTTCTCCTGAGCATTTCAATTTCTCAAGATGATCAGGGTGATATTAACTTTAGGGGTTCTCAGGCACTGTGGGAAATTAAATGCCCCCCCCCCAGCCATCCTTGGAGCATGGCCACTCTTGTCACTGCCAGATATGTCCACAAGCCTCCATAAAATACAGAGGGGTTTCACCAGCTGACATTTCATCCAGGATCCCTTGTAATCTGGAGTTGGTTTTGTAGAGTTGGAGCAGGGCTTGTGACTCCCTAACTGAATCAGTTGTCCTATGAACTCTAGTGTAATCTAAAAAGAAGGCATTATAATAATCTTTTGCTTGAAATGGTGAGTCAAATTGGTCAAAGACATTGAACCTACCAGTTGATAAAGATATGCAAAATTTGATGACGTTTAGCATGAACTGGGATTAGACCACTGTTCTCCTATATTTGGGTGCTTATCAGTTTTAGTTTTAATAACATGCTTTCCAGTCAAATCTGTGTTAAGACAACCCTTTCCAGAGCTTTTTAAGGTATAAAGCACTCGGAAGTGATTTGTCATTCCCTTCTTCTGGGGGGACAACCTGTAACTGTGCAGCTTACCCAAGACCACACAGGCTGACTCTTCTGAGATGCACAGTGTAGGGAATTCAACTCCCATCCCCTGGCTCTGCATCCAGAAACCTAGCTCACTGAATTATCCAGGTGGTGTAGATTACTCTAATTCTAGTTTATCAATTATCAGATATCAGTAGTCATCAAAGTATCTCTTTTTTTTCTTCATTTTCTTTTCTTCTTGTTGATTCCCAGGACTTCCAAGCTTGGTAGATAATCCTTTGAGTACAATCTCTGACAATTTTCATGTATCATTTTATTGCTTTCAAGAGAGCTGTATAAGAGTTGCACATATTCAGTACCTCTAGGTCTTGATTGATCAGTACATATGGGACCAAAAAGAAAATGAATCTCACACAGCCTTCAGCTTTGTGTGGGTTAAAGGCAGTGGCCAATTTGCCCATACCTTCAATAATTTCAATGCAACAAAGCTATTTGAGTCTGAGAGCATGGAGAGCTGGGGGTTGTCACTGAAGCCAGTGAACCAGGAGGTTGCTCAAGAAGGTATAATCTGTCCAACTGTTGAGTTAGCTAGAGATCTTTCAGATTCCTTTTGGTACCATTTGTTTTCTTCTGTTGTGGTTAACATTAGCCCTTCAGTCAAGCACAGCTGAAGAGTGGTATTTGGCGTGTGTAAGCCCCTGCTGTGCTAAGAACAGGCAGCACAAAACCTGCAGCCTTTTATTACTGTGCTGAAGCATGTGGCACTCAAAGCTGACAAAGCTGTTACTAAAGCCCCCCTGTGTGATCAATTTGGCTCAGGGCCTGCATGACTTGGCAATAGTAATTATAATGGCTAGTGGGATTGGTTCTGCCAGTGCAGCCAGCACTTTTCTCTTCTTGCTTGCCCTTGTCTTTCTATTCTTTACATAGCATTAGTGGGACAATAGGCTTTAAAGCCCACTGGAATCACAGCAAAGAAAGCAGTTCTTTGTTCTGTAGGGGGGCAGTAAAATAGAAATGGTTACAGCCATTGAGGGAAAGTTATTTTCTACACTGGATGACTGTTTTTTAAATAGCCCTTGCAGCGCCTCAGAAATTTTTAAATGCAGTCTCTCTGCTCATGCAAATGCATGCATATGTGCGCAAACCTAAACCTGACTCCGGCCTCTGAGGGGGATGGATTTTGCAAAGTAATTATCCAAACGAAATACCAGCTGCGTGAGACTGAAGTTCATAAGAAGACTCCATTAGCTCTTTTATTTTGTGCTTGTGCTGTTTTTCCTCCCTCTGTTCAGGTATTTAATATGTCACAGTGAAGATGTAATTTCTGCTCATCAGTCCTGAATGTTTTTTCCCCCTCTCTGTTTCAGTTCTTGTTTTGAAGAAAATAGAAGATTGCTGATGGATGAAGTGTCTGTTTCTCCGAGCTACCTCTGACTGAATAAGAAAAGCGAGATGAATATAAGTGAAATCCAAGCATTGCTCTCTATTTTAAGTTGCCAGTGGAGAATGACGAGATTAACACAGAATAAATAGTTGAGTAGTTGCTGATAGAGGGAGAAAATAACAATGTAAATGAGTTTATTCATGTGCTGGAAAGCATACAGAATTAGACAAAATGCATTCATTCTAGTATTCTGAAGGGAATGAAAAATGAAAAGAATATCATCTGAAAACATATGGGTTTTTTACCTGCATACCTAGTCTAGTCATATAAACATAGGTGACAGAGTCAGAAGCCTCTTGAAAGTATTTACTGACATGAAAGAAAAACATGTTATACTTCAATGTAAGGAACAGACAGTAGACTATTCTGTATATCAGAGTGCCTATTATTTTGACCTTAGAAATCATTATAGTACATTTGCTGAGTTGGCTGAGGGACAGCCAAAACATTTGGATAATTAAAGAACTGGACAAAAAGAAATGCTGTTTACACAAGGGAGAAGCATTGAGAAGAAATTTAGAAAACTAAAAAATAACCTGAATAGGCATAGCCCCATATCATGCTGTCTGTCTGTTTATGTGTGTGTGTTTTCATGTTTCCAGATTGAGGAGGGGGGATCTGTGAACGGGGAAATGAAGGGGCTGTGACCTGAGATTGAGTTAGCTGCATACGGATGTTCAAATTTTAGAAGCGTAATGACTCTTCAGTGTGTAGGCAAAGTTCCTATCAGGTTCCTTCCTCCCCGTCCCCGCCCCCCACCATTGGAAGCTGCACACTCTCCTCCTTGTTCATCTGTTGCCTTTCCATTTATCCCTTGCATCAGCTGGACCCTGTTCCCCAGCCAATATTCATCCATGGACCCTGTGAAAGAAAAGCAGCTGGTGCAAATGTGTTAGTGACATAGGGAAGGCTGTTGCATGCAAGACCGAAAAAAGGAGGTGGATATTACTCTTGTAAATTTAGCCAAAAGTTTATTTTGTGGCACTCTTGCAGTGCGCCAACAGTAGAAGAGAAGAGCGGAGGAAGACAGGAAAGTGTATGTTTTGAGTGTGAGGAAGACGTTCCTTTAGCATCTCCAATCAATAGCTTGGCTTGGTGAAGCATGCCTACTTTGTAGCCCAAATCAAAGTGCTGCACTGACACCCACTGCAAGAAAAAACAAATGGTTCTGCAAATAAAGCCAGCACAGGCATTAAAAAGTAAAAGACAAGACAGAATGATCCAGGAGAGACTTGGAGCTAGTGCAACTTGAAGCTATTCAATGAAGCCCTGCACAATCAGTCATGTACTCAATATTCATACACACACTCAGTAGCAAAGGGAGTGTCTACCTTGCTTACCAGACTGGCCACATTCTACAGTTTGTTTGTTTTTTGTGTTGAAGACTCAGTGTAGCTAGCTAAAAGGGGGAAAAAGGGAAGAAAATTGTAGAACTGTCCTGTCTAGTAAGTAATGTAGCACCTTTCTTTTATCACGGCTGCATGTGAAATGTGGGGCTGCCTTTGGAAAGTGCTCAGAAACTTTAGCAGGACCAAAATGCAGCTGCCAGGTTGCTAAATGGGGCTGGTCTCAGGGATCACATAACCCCTGTGTTACAGAACTTCTACTGGCTGCCAATCTCTTTCCAGGCTGGTTCAAACCTATAAAGCCCTAAATGGCTTGAGCCCAAGCTATCTCAAGGACCACATCTCCCTTTATGGGCCTGCATGGGTGTTAAGATCATCAGGGGAGGGCTTTGTCTTGGTCCCACCCCCCTCACAGGTGTGTTTGGTGGGGACATGGGAGAGGGCCTTCTCTGTTGCTGCTCCTGGACTTTGGAACTCCTTCCCACAGGAGGTCAGGCTGGCCCCATCTTTGCTGACTTCCGTAAGCAGGTGTAGACCTTTCTCTTCTAGCAAGCTTTCTCTTAATGACTGCCTGCCTGAGTGGGTCTTTAAATTGATGTTTGCACCTTACTGCTTTGAATGTGTTTTTGATGTTGCTTTTGTTTACTCTCTTTTAGTGTGATATTTATTTGATCCTTTTAAGTACTTGCATATTTACTGTTTTTAACTTTAAATACAGCCTTTTAATGATGTAAACCACCTTGGGTCCTTCTTAAGGAGAAAGGTTACGTAAAAATATTTTAAATAAATAAATAGATGGAGTGGGAGTGGGGCTGAGTGATTCTCCCACTGGACTTTATTATATTTTATATTATATAAAATTTGTATTTTATGTATTTTATACTTTGTATTTATATAATTTTGTACATTTCCCTTCCCTTCCCTTTTCTGGTCTTTCCTTTCTGTTCTTTTCTTCCTCTTCTGTGCCCCTTTTACTCTTTCTTTTGATTTGTAATAAAAATAAAAATATTAAAATATTATTTTTTTAAAAAAGAAAATCACATAACTGGATTCATTTTCATGAGATGAAAAAATAAAATGAATGCACATTCTGACTGTAGGTAATTCAAGGTGTGTGAATATGATGGAGCTGTTTATTCATATTTATGAGCATATAAATATATGTTTATGAATTCCCAGTGTGGTGTAGTGGATAGAGTGATGGCTTAGGACTCAGGAGACCTGGGTTTGAATTCCTGCTCAGCCATGGAAGCCAACTAGAGCTGTGGAACTGGTGAAACTTCTGTTAAATATCTCACTTACCTTGAAATCCCTGTATGGGTCACTGTAAGTTGGTTCTGACTTGATGGGACATAAAGACAAAAACAAGTTTGGCCAACATGTTCATGATAAAATTTAGTTTTAATTGTTATTTTTAAATGATAGTGAGGAGAGAAGTTTAGGGCACAGTCCTGTTTGTTCTCTTAGGTAAAAAGAAGATGATGATGGGTATTTGAAGTTAATTAAAAAGATGCTGGTTGAATGACCGGCATGTGACCAGATACATGTCTAGTACTTCATTACAGTGGTGCCTCGACTTACGAATGCCCCTACCTACAAACATTTCGACTTACGAACAGCTCCGTTCGCAAGATTTTGCTTTGACATGCGAACGGAGCTTCCACTTACGAACACAAAAAGGTAGGGGAAAAGGGCGGGAAATTCAAATAGCTAACTGTAGGTGGCGACGAGGCTGCTTCTTTGTAGCTCTTTCGCCCCGGCAGTTAGAGAGTGTGCAATCCGAGGAGGCTGCCTGCTAAGGTAAGGTGCTGCTTTATACTTTTAAAAAACTGTTCTGGGTATTTTTGCAGCGTGTTTTTTGGCTGGGGGGGGGGTTATGTTTCTGTGCTGTGATGGGTCTTGGGGGGTTTGTTTGTTTTTTGGTTTTTTCCCCCCATTTCCGATCAGAAATCAGAAAAGTTTTCGCAAGGGTCTGTGCTGGCTTGGTTTAAAATGTTTTGGTGTAAAATGTGTGGGTTTAAAATGTGTGGGTTTAGCATGTGTTTTAGACTCCAAACTCTCTCTCTCCCCCCCCCCATTGTCTTCTCTCTCTCTGTCTCCCTCCTTTCCTGCCCTTTTTTAAACCTAAGTCATCTTAGGTTAAAAAAAAAATTCTCCCCCTAGTGGTAGAGGACGGATTAACCGGTTTTGCATTAGTTCCTATGGGAACTAATGCTTCGACTTACAAACTGTGCCTCTACATACAAACAAAAAACAGCCGGAATGGATTAATCGGGTTTCAATGCATTTCAATGGGAAATGCTGATTCGACTTACGAACATTTCAACTTATGAACATCTTCTGGGACGGATTAAGTTCATAAGTCGAGGCACCACTGTATTAGCTTCACTGAGCTGTTGCAGCTTTCTCATTTTTGCTTACGTTCACATAAAAATCCCACAGGATTCTGGCCGTAGTGTTTTATTACAGTATATCTTCACATTTCCCCTCCCTTTTGTTCTAGCTGCCATTATTGCCCCCCCCCCAAAGGCTTCCAATGGTAGACCTCTTTTGCCCATAGCTGGAGAGAGAGGACTGCTATATCTAGAAGGTTGAAAAGGCTTGGGCTTTTTTTTTTTTGGCTAGGGAATAGGACACAAATAGTTATATTTTTTTGGCTACCCTGGCTGAGGAATTTTGAGAAATGTAGTGTAAACTTTCCTAAGCTCTTGCCTACTTTTTAAAGCTCTATACCTCCCGCCTCTCCGAATTCTCTCCCCAGGAACATCCAATTGCAGTCTTATTTGATGCTGCTTGATTTCTCCCTCTCCCCTCATTTTATACTGTATTTCTTATCTTTTGTATACTGTTCTTTTATGTTATGCTGCCTTGAATTCACTGAGTGAAAAATGGTGGGATATAAATTTAACGAAATAAACCTCTACTTTCTAAGCTGTGCAATTCTCTGGCTATCCAATAAAACAGGGAGTGGATGAACGACGGGCAAAAGCTTTTCATCACAAAGACTGATTCTCGTTTGCTTGGAATACCTTCTGACCTTTGATCACTTCAAGAAATAAAATGGAAATTTACAGTGGCTGAGTTTCCAGTAGTGAAAACTCTCAAAACACTACTGAAGATGTGGGGTTTAGAAACCAACACAATCTACTTGGTGTTTATAGCTGGTCAAGCAAAATAAGTGGGAACATTTGCTGCCAAAATCTTTTTATTGCTGGCATTTTGTAGGGTCACATATAGGACTGCACTTTCTGTATTTCACACACGCGGAGCTGTTTTCTAATGGATCGTCCACCAAGTGCATTTTCCTTGAGAAGCAAACCAAAGCGAAGTGAAGCAAACTATGGTAGAATGAACCCTTGTGTGATAATACTTGATTTACCCCCTCACTAAAACGAACTGACAAAAACATGCAGGCTCATGCAGGGATCATTTGTTGGAAGGAAGAAAGTTCCTCTTCTTCTTGTACATGGAGGTATGAGGTTGGAAAGACCTGGGGCTGAGAACAAGAAGAATGGCCAGTGACCACAAACACCTGATTAATATTTTTGGAAATGACATTGCAATGACAACAACAGACTTGTTAAAGGATCTACGATATTTTATTAAAATGCTAACAGAATTTGGGGATGCATCAAGTCTACAACTAAATTCAGTGAAATCAAGCATTCTTAGTTTTAACTTCTGTAGATTAATAATAATTCTGTGCTGTAAAGTCAATTCTGATTTATGGAGACCCCTTTCAGAGTTTTCTAGGTAGAGAATATACAGAAATGGTTTACCATTCCCTTCTTTTGGGAGCATCCTGGAACTGCAGCTTGCCCATGACTACACAGGCTTGTTCTTCTCCTGGGAGGCACAGTGGAGAATTGAACTCCCAACCTGTGGCTCAGCAACCAGATACCTAAACCACAGAGCTATATTAGCTAGAACAAATTTGTCCATCATTACAAGTATTCCAATTAGTACACATTCAGTTAAATAGTTGAGAATGACAATTCCCATGATTCTATCAAAGACAACTGCCTAATTTTAACCCACACCTCAGTAACACTGCAGACTTGATCAAAGACTGGACAAAGTTTAAATGATTATGGCTCAGCTCTATTGTGGCATTTAAAATGTTAGCACTCACCTAATATTTTATCTATTACAAACAGTTCCACTAACAATTGAAATGTCTTTTTTTTAACCAATGGCAAAAAAATCACAGATGATTTCATTAGTGGTGGGAAACGTTTCAGACTAGCTGAATCAAATGGTTGCAAAGGTGCCTGCCTGATCGCACAGGAAAGGGATGCTTTAATGGGAGTGATCTCCCTTGAATTAACCTTTCTGTCTGCCAGGGAATCACTCCATCCAAGCCCCCAAAAGTAGAAGCATATTTGTGTGTGTGGCAATATCACAACTTAAGAAGAGTTATATAGACTCATAGAGCAGAAAAGCCAACACCTGTACACAATATAATTATCACTATTATATGAGCTCAGTAGATTTTTCCATAAGTCCACATGATTTAGTGGTGGCTATAGCTCTGAACAGTTCATATTACTGTGGCTTATCAAAAGCTAGAAGGACCTGGGGCTGAGAAGTAGGAAAGGTTTTGTTTAAGACATTTTCCTGTCTGAGATGAAGGTTGTTTATCTCAATTTCAATGACAGAAGCCAACTAGGTTAATGTGGTGGAATCTTCCTTCAGTTCTGAAGGGGTGGCATCCTCTTAGTTCACCTGAAGACAGCAAACTAGTATGGGGGTGTGGTTGAAAGTTTAGGGGTCTGTATTGAGTTTCTATTACTTTTGACACTGCTCCAGATCACAGCTCCTCTGCCACCTGAGACAATTGCCTCACTTGCCCTAGTTAGGGCCATCCCTACAACTTTTCAAAGGATAATGCAACTTTAAATGGCGTGATTTCTGGTGGGAAAGGAACACACTGTAAGTGCCAGTAGATGAGTAGATGAGTGGTATTAGCTCCCTCTCCACTATTGTTGTTAAAGAGAAAAAAGCTTGGATGTGTAGCCATTTAATATCACATCTGTTCTGGCCTATGGTGGAAAGCTGAGTGCAAAAGTAAACAGTTGTCTTCTTGTCTGATCATGCTATGGAGGTAGTATTCCCTGCCAATGTTGACCACACCATAAATTTTGAAATCAATATTAGATGTCTTCCTTTGTTTTGCAAAAATGAAGAGTGTTTTGGCAGTAATCAATCTGGAGAAGGAAATGATGTCATTTTGTTTATTTTCTATTACAATAATTTGAGGACCATTTACACAAGAGTAAGTCCCACTAACCTCAGTGGGATTTCATTCTGCAAAAGCCTTTTATGTACCATTGCATGACTGCATAAACCCAATATGGCTCTTTTCATAGTGAAATATTTAGTAAAGCAAAAGGCAGGATTATTTTTCCCACCTTCTCTGCACTGCTAGCACTTTTACATTTGCTTGTAAAATATTTCAGTTCTCAATATGATAACATTGGCATGATGTTGTTGACATTCATTTTATAGAGCACACATTTCATTCCCATCTCATCTTAAGTTCAAATAAAGCAATTTTAAAGTATATTTGTATGTGTGTGTTCTTTCAACACTGATGATCAAAAGTTAAGAACATGTTCTCAGGAATGGAAAAAGTGTGGTGTAATTTTATTTATGGTTGCATTATGCTTCAGGAAACGTAATCACAGTATAATTATGTTTTTCTTGGAACAGAACTAATTGTACAATACAGTTTGATATACAAATCAACACAAATGATTCACAACAAAAGATTCTTGGGAAGCATTGCAATTCCTGTGTAAACATACCATCATCTCTGAAAGGAAGCTGTGC
Source organism: Intellagama lesueurii (assembly GCA_037013535.1). Lineage (NCBI taxonomy): Eukaryota > Metazoa > Chordata > Lepidosauria > Squamata > Agamidae > Intellagama > Intellagama lesueurii. The sequence continues at coordinate 87,190,637 of JBAJHW010000001.1, forward strand.
TGGAGAGAGTTGGATTTTTTAAATTCACTTTTTGGAGCAATGAAAAACATGGAGAGATCTACTCACTCTCATAGTCTCTCTTGAAAAAGGAAAGATGATCAATCTGAATGCCTCCTGGTTAAAGGAAACAAAAACGTTTCCTTACAGTGAGTGCCTATCTTTGTTCTTTCCTTTTATTTAGTGTGGAGTTACATCTCCACCAATCTGATTCCAGAGAGCAGAAAATGGAGGAGGGAGAAAAGGAGGCTAAGAAATGAACAACAGATTGGAAGGGGCAGCTTCAAGGATTTTGTGATGTGGGGAAAACTCTCTAAATAGTTAAATTAGTAGCAAGAACAGGACATAGATCTCACTGACACCGACTGTTAATGGAGAACCATGCAAGTTTTTTCTCCCAACAGGGTGATGATAAAAGCACCTTGATTTGGAGCAACTCTCATAATTTTCACATTAAATGATCGCACTCATCCCTGGAAGGAAAAAGACAGTCACTGAAATTTACATGGCCTAACTGTGCCTCTGAAGACTGACAACATCATCAGCAGGGTCAGTTTTTGGTAATTAAAAACTTCCTATTTCTGTTCTCTTGCTTTAATTGTAGAAATTTCCCCCCTGCTGCTAATATCATGTTCTACCCAGAAGAGGTAGCAGTGGTGGATGATTCTGTTCCACAAATTCACAGTGGTGGTTTCTCCTCCTCCTCCTCCTCCTCCTTGGTTTAAATGGGCTTGCCCTTACTTTACCATAGCTCATCTCATTCAACAGAGTTCTCTACCAATGGTTGTTGTAGGTTTTTTGGGCTGCTTGGCCGTGTTCTGAAGGTTGTTCTTCCTAATGTTTCACCAGTCCTTGCGGCCGGTATCTTCAGAGGACAGGAGTCAGAACTCTGTCTGTCCTCTGGTGCAGTTTTGTGGGATAGTTGAGTATTTATAGCTGTGGGATCAGCTTTTGTCCTTTTCAGGAGATTGGGTGATTATGGTGATCAGCATGTTTATCTGACCTCCTATTGGGACACAAGGTCTACAGAAAACCCACCCACACAGACCGGTAGCTACACAAAAACTCCAACCACCACCCATGACAAAAAAGAGACATAATCAAAACACTGGTAGACCGTGCAAATCAGAACTGTGAAGCTCAATTTCTCAGCACCGAACTCAACCATCTGAATTGGGCCCTACAGGCAAATGGCTATTCCAAGAATGAAATCACAAGAGCCATCAAACCAAGAAAACAGCACCAAACTGAAGAGGAAAAACAGCCACCCACAAATAAAGTATTTCTGCCATACGTCAAAGGGGTCACAGACCGCATGGGGAAGCTTTTGAAAAAACACAACCTACAAATAGTATTCAGGCCCACCACAAAAATACAACAAATGTTACGGTCAGCAAAGGAAAAAAGGGACCCCCTCACCACTGCAGGACTATACCGGATACCTTGCAGTTGTGGCCAGGTATATATTGAAACCACAAAACGCAGCATCCACACCAGAATCAAAGAATATGAGAGACACTACAGACTAAAACAACCGGAAAAATCAGCAGTAGCTGAACATGCCCTGAAACAAGCTGGACATGAAATTCTATTTCAAAACACAGAAGTACTGGACAACACCAGCAATCATTATGTCAGACTGCACAGGGAAGCCATTGAAATCCACAAACACCAGCAGAGCTTCAACAAAAAAGAAGAAAGTCTAAAACTCAACAAAGCCTGGCTCCCAGCACTGAAAAATACATCCTGCAAAAGGTCAACGAACTCTACCCAGCCACAAGAACCAGTGATCACTGCACACAAAAGACCAGCTAACGACACCCATCAATCACAATGACAGATCATCTCTCCCCCTTATCACAACAATACACCCACAACAATAAACACGCTGATCACCATAATCACCTAATCTCCTGAAAAGGACAAAAACTGATCCCACAGCTATAAATACTCAACTATCCCACAAAACTGCACCAGAGCACAGACAGAGTTCTGACTCCTGTCCTCTGAAGATGCCGGCCACAGAGACTGGTGAAACGTTAGGAAGAACAACCTTCAGAACACGGCCAAAGTGCCCGAAAAACCTGCAACAACCATCAGATCCCGGCCGTGAAAGCCTTCGAGAATACAGAGTTCTCTACCCTCTGTACAGCTTTCTTGGGGAATAAAGAGACTAGTTAATGAGACTCAGAAGAAGGAAGTCTTCTTCCATTTGTTGCATTTCCCTTACCTAAATCTGGATCCATTCTTTAGTCTGGGACCCACCCATTTGATGCATATCTAAATGGGCTGAAGCCAGCAGTTGGGAGTTTGATTTCCCAATGTGCCTGCTGGAGAAGAGCTATCCTATGCAGCACTGGGCAAGCTGCATGGTCCCAGAGCATTTCCAGAATGAAAGGCTAGTAAATTACTTCTACTTTACCTGAAAATCCTGGGGAGGATTGTTACAAGTTGGAATTGACTTGACAGTGCATAATTATCACTAATTATGTTTCTCTGAAGTCAACAGGAGCCGTGCAGTTCTCAGTAGAATTACAGCCATGACTATTATTTTTCAAGATGATTCGGTGGTGATTAAGCTTCCCATTTCTGAAGGATGGCCTAGTATTGCTGCTTATTTAATAATTACAGAGCACATTAAGCTCCTTGAAGGAAAAGTGGTTCATAAGGACAAACATTATTAAACTTTTAATTGGTTTATAGTGGATCACTGAATCCCATGGAGAAGTCAGTCAGTGACATTTCCTCTTTGTCATAATGAAAGTCACTGTAGGATAGATTCAAGCTGACTGCATTTGATTAGCACCTGACCCTCCAAGAATATCTAATAACCATATAACTGAACAGTGATTGATCTGCCTAATTTATCCATTCATTTTCTAAGTGAAGTGAGCCAGGTTGGGAACTTTGATCAAGAAGTTCTGTTCCAAACTGAAGAGAAACAGTTACTCTTTGTGCTGCTGCTGAGTCACATGTAGATATGCAGTGTCAGAACACCAGCTTAGAATTTAGAATATTTTATGCTAACAAGAAGATACAAGGGGTGCTTTCAAACTTAAGAATTGACACATAGAATAGAGATTTTGTGGTTGAACTATAAGCCCCACATTTCTGCAGATGATAGGGTAGAGAATTGAAAACATTGGGAAAGAGCAGTTCTGAAATGAATGTCCTGCCATTTCTGGTGTGTGATCATTTTTCTTCAACATTCAAATCTCCGATTTCAGTTCCAAACCAGAGAAAACTCTCTCCTCAGCTCACCTTATCTGGATATATGCAATCCGCATTGCTAGTGATGTTCTAAGGTGTCAAATGTTTTCAACACCAGTCCCAGTTTTATAAAGTACCCCAAAGGCATGACTTCTCCAGCTATTAGTCCTGTAATCATTGGACTGAGTGATATTCATGTGACAAATGAAATATTTTGCAGAAATAATTTGCTTTCATTACAATGTTGTTGTCTCCTGAAACAGGCCAGAAAGTCCTCCTTTTACTTGTTCTGATTACATTCCCTGCCACTATGTTGTAGTCAAGGCAACTCATATCATATTAATAAAAATAAAGCCATTAAAAACTACACCTCCATTCCCAATAGCACATTAGTTGGGGCATAATGGAGTAGCTTGCTAATGCCGTAGTCTTGCTTCCCCCCATCTTTTTTTTTAATACAGGTGACTTCTGCTTAAGAAATGAGATAATGAAAAACATTAAAAAGGTTCTTGCAGCTGTTTAGTGTTAACACTGCCATTGGGTGACCCCTTATTATTGAAGATTTCAGCCTGTCCCTGTAAATGACAAGTGTGTCATTTACATATACCTGTCATTTGTTTATATGCCAGGTGGAATGCACTCACATTTTGTTCTCAGTATACCTCTGTCAGGTTCTATTAATTCCCAGTGTAGTTTGAGGCACAGTGAATAAAACAACACATCTATAGCAACTTGATATAGGCATTTAACATCATCCAGTGCAACTGAACTATTGTGTAAAGCGGGCTGTGGAGATCCTTTGAGATGTTGCTGACTACAACTTCTGATGACCATTGCCCATACATCCTGATGGGATTTGCCAAAGGTTCCTCACACTTGAAGCCCAATTTTAAAGTGTGAATAAGAGACAATGGTGATTCATATGTCACTAGCAATAGTGCAGTCAATGTGATGACATCATTATATGGGTCAGAAAAATTAGAAGGTCTCCTCATAAAAATGTCATATGGTGAACCTTTTCTTAAGTTGGTGGACTTACCTCACACAGTGGAGGTAATAACAGTGGGCAGTCGCAGCATTACTGCAATCAACACTGGCTGGGAACTATCACTGACATTTCCTATAATGTAGCAGAATGGTAACACATTGGGGACATTCTTGGACATTAAAGTGGCAGGCAGCTTCTGCACACATCTGCTGAGCATGGGAAACATGAAGCAGACTTCAATGGAGGTACTTCTGTGGCCCTGACAGTCACCTGAATGTGCTCCCTGGTAACGTCAGATCCATATCAGAAAGCACGAGGATGGTGTGAATTTCTCTGGCTTTGTTGCATATTTGAAATGAAGCAATCATTTGTGCAAGTGTTATAAAAAGATGAAAGGACAAAAAAAAAAAAAAAAATCCAGAGAGGACATCCCTCTGACATTCTGGGTTTAAGAAACATACTTAGTGTTATTTCTTAAAGCATAGCTTGATCCTGTTATTTGGCCAGTTAAGTTCTGTGAGGCTTCCTCTTTAGTATGCTGACATCTGGTTGCTTCACATAGTAAACTGCAACTAGAGTAGGGCCATTGAATCAATGGAACTTATGGAGGAGTTGACTCACCAAATCCCTACTGGGCCTGCTCTAGTGTGACCCGACTACCGTAAGCAATAGGATTTCAGCCATAAGAGTTTGATTGGAGGCATCAAAAGGTAACTTTAGAAGACATAAGCATATTCTTTTAGACTGAGCACTTTACAGTTGTCTTATGACTGGGGACCCATACTGCTGAAACACTACCACACCAAGCACCATCTCCTTCTCCAGTGTCTCTTCCTCCACCCCATTGCCTTTTGATTGATTTTTCACATTCATGTACAAGTAAATTGTTACACATATTTTTCTGTGGTTCCTTTTCACATTTGTATTCCTGGTGACTATGCACAATGAAATCTTGTGAAGATTCCATGGCTCCACGTCATAGATTCAATTGTATTCAGAAAATGCATATCATATTTTAAAACTCTTTGTGGGAGAATTTCTTAAGACCAGGAATATAGATAAATAATGTGTATAGAGCAGTAGTGGCAGAAATGAATTAATCCAGTTGTACATATACATATCTTTAAAGCAGGGGTCTCAAACTCAATTTACCTGGGGGCCGCTGGAGGCAGAGTCTGGGTGAGGCTGGGCTGCATCAGATTTTCCGCCAAGCGGAGCAAGAGCCCGAGGAAGCCACCCAGGAGTTTCCTTAGCCCGGCTGGGGCTCCGAGGAGGAGGAGGAGGAGGAGGAGGGGAGCGCGAGCCCTCGTCGCCGGCCACGACCCCCTCCGGCTCCTTCTTCACTACCACCACCACCACCACCAGCAGCAGGACGAAGAAGTGGAGAAGGGAGGGAGCACCGGCGACCACCTAGCCGGGGGGGGGGGGGAGGAGGGCACGACATAAAATTAAAAAAAAAAAAACCCTCACAGAATTCGCCTTGCCAAAGGAGAAAAGCCCCCACCAGTACCCGCGAAATTAAACAGAACGGGGCGGGGGCCTCCACAGGTGCGCGCGCGCACACACACACACACACACACACACACACACACACACACACACACACACACACAGGTCTGGCAACCTTCCTCTGAGGGCCCCCCCTCAAAAAAGGCGCACTCAGCAACAGCAGCTACCCCCACCACGACAGAGGAGCAAACTTTGCGAGGCGAGCCCAGGCAGCCTCCAGAGCCGAGGTGGCTGAAGCAGGACGAAGAGGAGGAGGAGGAGGAGGAAGCACCGCCAGGCTTGTGGTCACTGGCCGGGCTGGTGCTGGGGGTGCCAAAAGAGAAAGAGAGCCAGAGAGCCGCTTCCCTGGAAGAGGCGGCGGCGGCGGCAGCTGCTGTTGGCGGCTTGGAGGCGCTCTTCGAGGATGGGCCGGGAGCGAGCTCCGCTCTCAGGCATCGCTCGGCAGTGGCTCGGGCGCTCGGGGAAAAGGGCCGGCGGCGCCCCTCGCTCACCGGCTCTCCCCCAAGACAGCGCCTCTAGCACCCTCCATCTGGAACTGCAGCTTGCCAGCCAGCAGACAGGCGGGCTGGCTGGCAGGCTGCAGTTCCGGATGGAGGGTGCAAGAGGCGCTGTCTTGGGAGAGAGCTGGCGAGCGAGGAGAGGCTTTTTTTGACTCTTGACAGCAGACGACGCGTGGGCGCTTCAGGGGGGGGAGGCAAGGCGGGGGCCACAAACTATCATCCGGCGGGCCACAAATGGCCCGCGGGCCACGTGTTTGAGACCCCTGCTTTAAAGAGTGTAGTTTAATTTTACATTGATTTAATGTAACAGCCCATGGGGCTATTGTGTTTGCTGACACCATGTTTGTTGAGCATGGTAATCTTTTCTGCATAGTCCAGAGAATATTATGAATACTAAAAGTCCATTAGGATGCAACAGTTCTTGCGTGTCACCTTCTCTCTGCTAAGAATAATGCATTGTACTTTTTCATCCTTGTCCTGCAAGAGGGCAAGAGATATTCTGTTACTATTCTCTCAATATTTTATGCAAACTGTGTAAACTGAATGAATTGCATTGATTTGCAGAAGCTGAACAACATTACAATAGCTGCTGTTTTCTTATCCGGACCTTACACACCTCAAGCATTGGATGGGTTCTTTGCATTTTTTAAAAATAATTAAATTATCTGTTTGCTTTGTTTCTGCATCTGTGTTGATTCTTAAAGGCAAAGAACTGCCTCAGAGGTATTTTATGTAAATTGCAAAAGACTTCATGGGTTGGGAAGCTCTTTTTGTCTTGCTCTCACTTTGGAGGTGAGGAATATTAGAGGGCATGAAAATCCCTTGTCCAGGTGTTTTATCATGCTAAGGTAGCCTAAATAAATGCAAATGAAGAATGTAGTGAGCGTTCCTTCCATCCCTTTTTATTTCCCTTATTACTTGCTCTGCGCATTTCATCATTGACTATGTTCTGAGGAACTGTTGGGATTTGAAGAGCATAGTTATTAAAGGTAAGAAACATATTAGTCCTTTTGCAGATGATATGACACTTTCAGTACAAACCCAAGATTCCTTATATATCAGATCTTGTTAAAGAATTTAGTTTAGTTTCAGGTGTGCCCATTGATTCTAACATCTCAAACACTGGGAATATATTTCACTTCAAAAGAGAAAGAGGCTTTAACAAAGACAACTGGCATTCTAGTAAACTGAATGAGATAAGTTACTTGGAAATTATGCTTCTAAGTCAGATAAGTAAAATTATTCAGCCTAATTGTAATATTTTATTCGGCTGATAAAGGGTAAATACTTTATGTCAACCTCTCTAAAATATTTCAAGGTTATCAAGAAATTGTTGCACTTTGTTGCTTTTAAATATGTTTTATTTTAGCATTGATTTTATGTACCATTTTTAATATTGTCTTTTTAATGATGTAAGTTTGTAAACCTTTCTTTTCAGATAGGTTGTGAGCAATGTTCCCTCTAAACTGCACAGGTGCATGGCTGCACAGTGCTGCACCGGTACCTTGCACCTGCAGCCAGTGTTGCCACCCATTTGTTCCGGTTGTAGCTGGTACCCTGCATGTGCAGGGGCCCCACCCAGCACTGGTGGAAAATTAGAGGGAACATTGGTTGAGAGGTATTGGGAATCTGCTTACATATATGGTGGCTCTGTGATGTGATAGTTCTGGGTAGAATTTTTCAAGGGGCACAATGTAGTAGAAAACAAGGATGCAGACAGCTTTTGAAATAGATTTATCATCTCTATTTGGGACTCCAAACAATTGTGTACTCCAGTATAAAACACTGATTTCACTTTTCTGGATAGTTAAAAGGTGAACTTGCATAGGCTTGGAAATTTTTTTTAAAAAAATCAGTTGCTCAAACTGGAAACAGATTATGTGTATTACATTGACGGGAATAGTAATGTAAGCAAATGTGACAAGAAAAGTCCATACCTTCTTCATTGCATGCATGAATCAAAATGTACATGTATGTATTCTTCCAACTCATTGTGGATTGTTATGGAAATATGTCATAGGCCAATTGTGGTTGTATCTTTATGTCAGGAACTTATATTTTCTATAATAAATGTAATTGGATCTTTCAGATGATGTGTTTTTATTATTGGTGTACAGTTATGCACAGTTTATTATATTTTCTCTTTTGAATTTTTTATTGGCTCTAGAAATAAAGGTTTAATAAAAATGTATTTTTGAAAACAAGCACTGAAGTATTTTAGGTCTGGAAGTATATGTTAATAATGTGAAACCATTTTATTTTATCCTAGATTTCTCAATTGCTACCTTTTCATTCCTAACTGAAAAGGTGGGAGATAAGCAAATATCTGGATGTTTCAAAATCTCTGAGCCACAAGAGTTATAGATAGGAAATTCATTTCCCACAAACATAAATTTCTTTTTTTGCATGGAAAAAAGTACAGTACTTTAAAAAGGTACAGTAGTTTTCCTCCTGAACTTTGTTTTAGACTCAATGATAGTTGTGTTGCAAAGAAAGAGATCACAGGGGAATGACCCATGAACATATTCTTTTCATCAGATGGTCCACAGCTGTTCTGCTCAGAGCTATTCTGGGTCAGTCTTATTTTGTTTTCACTTCTCTGCCAGGAGCTGGAAACCTTCTGACACCTTGCTTCTCCTGTTAACAAATCCTGATGGGTCCTAAAGGGAGAAGAATATGCTTCTGGTGAGATTTCAGTATTCCCCCAATAAATAAAGCAAACTTCAGAATATAATAAAAGCCCAGTCTTTCATTTCAAAACATTTATTGTTCATACATCCTTAGTTTTTGCCTGTGGTTAACACATATATATGTTACGGTTCCTGGGCCTCATAAACTGAAACCAAAGTCAGAAGTTTCTAGGAAAAAGCCTTTCCCCCTCAAAGGTCAAGAACTAGGATAGTCCAATGAAAGGCAGAAAGCTTAGCCATGTACTTAGATCAGTTCGAGCAACTAAGAATTACTGAATTCTTTACATGGCAGCAAAGAACCTGTGGTGGCTATTGCCACTGGGATTGGTGGAGTGGAGGGCGTGGTAGCTAATGATGGGTGGAACCTGGGGTAGGCAAGGTGCAAAGGGATAGTCATAAAGGCTGCTTGATGACATGGTTGGGATGGCTACTCACAAAATATGGGAGTGTTCCTGTCCCTTGTATGCATTCCTTGTGTGCTCGTGTATGTCCATTTTACTCTGTGTGTTTAACTGTGTGTTCTCTCTCAAACAGAGGGAGAAACAAAAAGAGAAAGACATTTTTAAAATGGTGACAATATTGCTAAGCAAGAAACAAAGTTTAATTAATATTTATTAATTAATTAATTAATATTTATAAAACTCAGATACCACTCATAATATTCATATCTTGTATAAGTACTTTGTACCGGCAGTCATCTCAGATCTTAAGAGTCCTCAATATAAGGAAAACACTATCTTTCCAGAATAAACTCAGAAGAGTTATGTTAAGGTAGCTTATTCCCTTTCATTGGAAGAGCTTTTAAGAAATAGCAGCAGCAGTAAGAACAACAAAATTGGAAGGCAATGGTATAAAAAGCAACCCCACCCATTCATAGTCTTTGTTAAGCCTAAAAGTATAATTCCCCCTTGCCTGTGGAGAGGAACTGTTTCATGATTTCAAAAAAGCAAATACTTGCCAAGAACAGAAGAACAATTAAAGCACTCTGTTGAATAAATGATGCTTTTTCAGGTTCGCATACTGTGTTTAGGCCAGTACATGAAGATCTCTTGTAGGGTGCTTATATAGAAGATTATTGCATACATAAATGTAGTCCCAGAAGAGGGTTTTTAAAAAGGCCCTTTTTCAACTTGTGCTACACAGCACAACGGACAGCTAAGGTGCTGATTCCCTCAGACCAGAGGTGTGAAAAATGCTTTCAGAATGACTTATTTTGACATCAGGAAATTGTTAGCTTCCATAATCATGTTTGTTTCCAGAGCAAGAATAAGGCACGGAGTGTTTTCTTCCACCACAGTGTCCATGACTGAGGCATAATGTCTCTGCTCCAAACTCGCTTTTCTGTTTGTGAAGCAAAGTACACATATAGCAAACACAGAAGGACTGGCCCTTGAAGCAAAAAGATAGAAGCAACCTCTGTGTAGCAAGGCACAGCTATTGCAGGTTTGCACAATTTACATGATGTATGCAATTCATGCAGTTTCCACAATTTATGTAATTTGCAGGTGGGGGAACTATTCTTGTAGACAATTCCCAGGTTTCTTGGTCTTGCACATGGGAAGAAGACTGGAGAGGATATGCATCCCTACCTTAGATGTAGCAAAGCCAAAGTATCTTTGTGTGTAGGAAACCCATCTGCTGTGTAATGATGAGTAATGATGTTGCAGCTTGCTAGAGCAGCTGGCAACAGCTTCTTGGGAGGATCTGCAATCCCATGGCTCTGCATTCCCAGTCTGGGCACTGTTGCACCAGTGGTAACCAGAAGCAGGAGGTGCAGAAGCAGTTTATTGATATTAATTCTAATATTTCCAGAAGCATACTTTTTATCTATTTTAAACAAATTTTGAAATAAAAAAAATAGCCTTGAAAGTAGAGTTTGAACAATGTGGGGATGTCACTAAAACAGTTTGGAAGGGAGGGTGTGCAATCCTACCTAGAGCAAATTGAACCCCAAATCCCAAGTTAAGTGTATCACCAATCAGCAGACACCTCTGCCTTATCTGGAGTGGCTTTCAGTTTTGTGGCCTACATCTGGCTTATTTGGTGGCTGGATTGCTCTGTGGGTTGGAGCAGATGGCTCAACCTTCCACTGTGCTTGCCAAGGAACTGCCAGCCTGTGCAATTGTGGGCAAGCTGCAGCGTCCTGTCATCAGAAAAGGGGATTGGAAAGGCACTTCTGAGTACTTTTACATAGAAAATTGTGGAGAGGGTTGTCACAAATCTGAATTGATTTTATGGTACATTGTTACTGTTGTCGTTGTTGTGGTGGTTATTCAGCTCATTACTCATGACAGGTACCTGATGAGTTAATCCTTTATGTTGTCTAGACTTGATAAATGAACAAATCAGAGATCAAGGCCATCATCAGTTGTGCAGTAGATGTATTTAGTTAGGCATTATTCCTACCCCCAAACACTTCAGTGACACAGAAGAATCTGGGAAGAATGTGAAGTGTTTCACTGTTTTCTTTTGTGCACCTCAGAGTGCTTTAAAGGATGTGTGCTGTAGGCCTACTGTGTTTAAAATCTTCCGGCTTACAGGAGATGTTCTGACAGTGTTGCCACATGGAATCTTTGGAGCCTATTATTCTTTCACATTGATTTTTGTTTTTTAAAGGAGGAAAGCAACACCTGGCGCCATGAGATGAGATACCCAAACCTTCACAGTCAGAATGCAATGTACTTGCATAATAACCTGTTAAATCACAATTTGTAGGATGTGCTGCACTGTTCAAGTGGCGGGTGCTGTAAAATGTTTTTAATCAGGTTTGGAATATACCGTGATTATGGTCTCCGTAAACACATACTTTCTGCAGCCAAATACAGTTTTGCTATTGCAATATCCACCACTAGCTCCTTTGATATCACCTCTAGATGAGGAGAATATGTTTCCCACAGCTGTCCTGGTGATTTAGAGACAGCCGGAAAACTCTGCTCTATTGCACCCATGCTATGTCATTAATGACTATGGTTTGCAAAGGCAGTAGTTGCCATGGTGTTAGATTATTGTGATGATACTTGGAAGGTGCTGCTGTTTCTGAGCTGAAGACTAGGTGCATCATAGAAAACACCTACCATGGTGCCTTTGCTTTACCATTGCCAAAAATATTTGTGATAGCTTACTTGTTTGGGACGTGGTGGCGCTGCGGGTTAAACTGCAGAAGCCTCTGTGCTGCAAGGTCGGAAGACCAGCAGTTGTAAGATCAAATCCAGGCAATGGAGTGAGCTCCCGTCGCCTGTCCCAGATCCTGCCTTAATTTATATGGAAGGAAATTGTATTCTAGGTGGTGCATAATATGCAGTGAACAGAACCCAGCAGTGTATATCTGCTGGATCCCATTGTTTCCAGCAGGATTCACCACCCCCTCTTCTTCCTACTAAGGAATGCTGGGAAATCTTGGGAGCATGTTTGTTTTTTAATAAAATGCAGGGTTGTAGCAAGAGAGGGAGAAGGGGTCTTTCTTCTGCTGTCATTAGATAACCCATTGGATCTTGACTCATAACTGTAATATATAAAAATACAAAAAAAGAGAACATTCTAATAGCAATATCAGGAACAATCCAGCACAGCATCTAAGCAGCACTTCAGTAACAGTTCACAATTACTTCTCTACAGAAAATAAAATGAAAAATCTATAAATTTACGACTAAAATTACCTAAGCAAAATAATAATCAATTATTAGCCATATGAGTTCTGCTGGTTTGGGAATGAACTGGCACCCCTACCTCTCACCTGAGGAAAACATGTCATTCCTCCTTACTCCTGGAATATTCTAAAGGGTGTTAATTATGTCTCTCTCTTTTCCATGGGCTAAATGGGATGTTTTCCTGTCTCTCTGTTTAGTGACAGCCAGGGCATATTTCTCCTCTTGCAGTTCCTTCCAACTTCAGCTTCCCTTGAAGCATGGGGCTAAAGCATGGCGCAAGCCAAGTTGTAGGATCCTGTCCTTTCGTGAGGCACAGTTACTAAGTAATAATGACTCACTTAAAATGATCAAAGTAGCATGTTAAAACAACAGACAAAGCATCTCAAAACAGCTGAACCATCAAAAGCAGAGTTACAGCAAAAAATAAAACTAGTATAAAGCAGGTTAAAAGAACTTGGAAAGTAATCATGGACTGAATCCAGCTAGAGTAGATCCATTAAATCATTGGATTTATATAAATGTTGAGACACCAATCAGCAATTGAACCTACTGGTTTACTGTAGTTGGGATTAGCAATTGGATTTGGGCCTAATTTTTCACCCGGGACACCATGTGAGTTTTCTGTGGAGATCATTCCAAAGGTAGGAGGCCACCATGAAAAAATCTCATTGGGCATCATCACCCATTACACTAAAGAAGATGGCTCATATGGAAAGCTGAAGATTATCTCAGTTTACTCAAGTTTAATAGAAGAAACCAGCATTCCGCAACCAGCATTCAATATGTATGGAATTTTAAAGGTAACCATGAGGATTTTTTAAAGGTAAGCACTGTCGTCTGTAATGGATGTTTGAAAATATTTCATACTGGCCCAAGATACTTTGGTACCTTCAGGCAGAAAAAGGGTCCACATTTGAAAAGATTTTGTTACATCACTCAGACACCAAGTGCCACCTGAAAGATGTTTCTCCTTCTTGCTTCATAGTGAGGTTGGCCCTGCAAATGGGCAGGCAGACTAGTGCAGCTTGTTCAGAATTGGCAAAATGTATTCCTAAGCCAGACACCAGGTTTGCCAACTTCCAAATCACCATGGAAGCTACTGACTAGGTCTTCAAAGAGGTCTTTTAAAAAAAGTTTTCTGATCTCAAAGTAGACCTTGGCATTTGAAAATGTATGAATTCTTATCTGTTTATTGAGAGCATCATTAAATCTTATGAAAATACAGTAAAAAGGGAAAACGGCAGAAATTGCTAAATTAGTTTATGCACGGATGAAATTTGTACACTAAAAATCACAAAAATATCATGGCTTCTAAGCCTTATTTAAAAGTATGTCCTAAATTGGAGTTTCTTTCACCGTGTGATTAAGGCTTCTATTCCTTGGAAAGTTTACTGATGTATAGACTATTTTCAACATGCTTCAGGTGCTGTTTTCTTTTTTCTCTCTGCGAATTTTGAGGACAAATGATACATGTCTTTTTTTGTTTGTTTGTTTCCAAAAATGCATTCAGCCTAAGACCTTGCAAGGATGTGATGGTATGTGATCCTTCAAGCATTTTATAAAAAATAGAAAAAATTTAGGATTACAATTGTATGCACACACATTTATGCAAGCCCTAAAAGCTCTATGTAGAGTGGAAGAAGGGGGTGGACTTAAGCTCTGCCCCTAACACTGTCAACTCTGCCTTCTCAGTGCCTGACTACCCTGTGTCTCTGTGAAGATTTGAAGGGAGCTCCTTTTCACTTGAAAGGAGAAACCTCTGCCCCATCAGGAATGCTGATAAAGTAAGTAGCTTCTAGTTGTGTTAAGCCGAATATATTGAGCACCCCCTTCAGGCCCCTTTCAGACAGATCAACATTGGAAGGCTAAAGGCTGAGCAGATTAAGACTGGGACTTTGAGGTCGGGGTCTCATTTCCATTACCAGCATTGATGGAAAAGAGAAAACATATATATATGTATATTTTCTATTGCAAATCATGCAGAACTGTTCTTTAATCCGATCTGCATCAGAAGGGCTCTTTGTTTGGTTTTCCATGGCTAATGCATGACTGTGGTCTCCCTTTGTTGTATGCATGCATTTTTCATTGAACGGATGCTTTCCACATGTCATCTCTGCTGGATGGCCTGGGATAACATGTTGTTCATGCTGAGTCCTAATCGTCAGCATGGCGCTGTTTGCTGCTGCAGCATAATTGCTGGTCCAATCACGATGGCAAACAGTTTTGTCCCTTGCCATGGTAATGTTGTACCTTCCCCACACAAATGCAGCAAAAAAAGTTTTGCTTGAGGGGAATTTACTCAGATGGATTAGTGGAAAACCTGTAGCGCTTGTTGAGGATTAGCCAGGCTCCAATCCAATTTGATAACTAGGATGCCAAAAAAAGATGGTTAATGACTGAAGGATGAATAGTCAGTGTTTATACGAAGTGAAATTATCTAAAATTACAGGGAACAGGGTGTTTTAATATGGGATTTAATGAATGCTTGGCTTGAGCACTGGAAGGTTTTGTTTTTTCAGCAACAAAAAAGTAGATCTAATGAAGGGTGAAAAGTGCCAGATGGACAGCTGCAGAAATCCCTAGTTTGCTGTCTGTTAGCATGTATGGCAAGAATAGTAAAATGGCAAATGTTTGTACAGTCTTTGCCCATGTTCTACCTCCCAGATGAAGAGAAGCCAAAGGTTGCCTCAGAGGGCTTTTAGTATATCATTTGTTTTTATTGTATTAAATATATGGCCCATAGTAAAGAGTTCTGATGCCTCCTCTCTGCTGAAAGGGTATTTAACTCAAAACCCAGCCCCATTTCAGGGCTGACAAATTCCTGTTTAATCCAAGAAAAGACATGGGGTGTTCAGCTCTTCTGCAGAGAAAAAATGAACTCACAGAACAAATTAAAATCCTAGACCACCCTTTCTCAATCTGGTGCTCTTCAGGTGTACTGTTACATAAAAATTTGGAGAAGCCACATTTTTTTGACTATAATTCTTACCTCAACCCCAGCCAATTTCTGGAGGAATTGTGAGTTCTAGTTGAAGGAAGGAAGGAAGGAATGAAGGAAGGAAGGAAGGAAGGAAAAAAAACAACAACCCTCTTTCCAAGTTATTGTTGCAAGCTGTCTGTCTGAAGGGTGATCCAGTTCACACTTCTGGAGAGCAGCAGATTGGTGAAGGATGCCTGAGGGTAATGTAAGGCCCTTGGGTTAGACTAAAGCTGGTCTTTGGATTCAAGCTATGCCTTTAAAATTAAAAACTGACTTTAATGGGGATTAAACATTAGGGTTATGCCAGGGCGTTTGGAATTGGCTGCTGCTTTATTTATATTTATTTATAAATTCCACTTGCTTGTCGAAAGCACCTGAGGCAATGTACAAGTTTGTAAGGAACATGATACAGTACAACTATACAATTAAATATCCAATGAAAACCTATGGAAGACTTGATAGTAAGGGAACCAGCAGTTGAAAATGAACACAGAAATCCTACCATTGTCAGCCAGTCTAACATAACTTCTGCTGCAGTGTAACTTTTGCATTATAGTGAAATGTTTTGCCTGCAGAAGGATATCAGGGAAACAATTAAGCTGGGTCTCCCATTCTTCCATGTGGGAAGCAACTGGTTCTGCTCCCCAATCCTCTGGTTTCCACTTGTTTGAGAGACAGAGCAGTCCTTCCAATCCTGGTGAATGGAGAGGGAGCTTATGATCTTGTGTGTGGATATGTCTTAGAGTTAGTACTGAAGCCTGATTTCTTTCTTCTATGCAGCTGATTCATGTTACACTTCTCCTGGATCCTGGATATTTAGATTCATTCTAGGAAAGAGGACATGGTTTTTTCCCTTTGTTTGCCACTTCCATCTGGCATTTTGTGTAATAGCTGAAGAGAAACATAGGAAGCCGGACTTGCCTCTAGTTTGTTTCTTATATCTCTGTGTTTTAGCTATGTCAAGTCCTGTTTTGGCTGTCAAAAATTTGACTCTGGCAATGGCTGAATTTGTTTAGGGGCGCTCCAGGATGGTTTTTCTTTTCTTTTAAATACTGCAAATAAACACACAAAAAGGCCAAAATTCTATTGCCAATTTGTGCTTGCATAAGGAAAATCATATGAAGTCTTGGTGGCCAATGGTCACTCATTAACAAGATGAGCAGCAATTTGCTATCATGATTTCCCTTGTGGTGCAGTGGTTAAACTGCTGTACTGCAGCCAAAACTCTGCCCCTGACCCATGTTCAATCCCAGATAGCGGGCTCAAGGTTCACTCAGCCTTCCATCTTTCCAAGGTACCAAGGTCAGTAAACTGAGTACCCAGCTTGCTGGGGGTGGGGGCTTAAGCACTATAGGATGGTATATAAGCAACACACTATGTTTTGCTTTTTTATTCACAGGAAAAGGCATTAAACTCCACAGAATCTGACAGTTTCCTATGCACAGCAACAAAGAACAGAATATCTATGTATCTATCTATCTGTCTGTCTGTCTGTCCATCCATCCGTCCGTCCATCTGTCCATCTGTCTATCTATCTGAGACAGGAGACCAGGGTCTCATGCAAGGGGAAACTCAAGGTGAAAGGTCTTTGCATGGACATTTGAAAGATAACAGAATGAGAGGTTTTCTGAGCACTCATCGTGTTATTTCTGGGAACTTACGTATGCAGAACAGGTGCTCTTCCATGAAATTATGGTTTCTCCATCTCCATTAGTATCAAGAGAGGAAACATCAAATTTAATAGGGTTTTTTTTTTGCATTAGTTGGTTATATCATTTTGATTTTTTCCTAGGTTTCTGTGAGATGGAGATCAGAAGCAGCCTCACATATACCACATATACTGTAATGCTCCCCAACTCATAAATGCATTTATAAATAGCTAGAATGACATGGAAAGGAGAGAAAAATTTCAGTTTGCTGCCACAATTTAAAGAAGATATTGCAAAGCATTTTAAGAGCACAGCAGTAACCAAGAATCCTATTTTGTATTGGATCCCTTTATTTGTAAGGAGAACGGCTTTCCTTATGCACTCTTGATCTTTGAAAGCATTATTAAACACTAAGGTTTTCCCATTTGTCAAGGTCATGACACCATAGGAGTCCTCCAGTCTTTCTCTAAGAGACACATTCAAGTTATTTAATTCAAGCCTGGAGACTCCAGAGACATACCTCGTCATACAGCAGAACTCCTATTGCTGAGCATGTCATGATGACATCAACTGAAATAGCCCACTATGCAAGGAGTAAAGATGGACAGATGTAAATGTTTAGCTTCTGTCAACATACATGGTCCCCAAACACAGGCGATACCACTTGTGGCTTGAATAACTCCAACAATTCACTCCTTCACATAGAGATTGCTTGTGGGAGGATATAATTTTGTGATACAAATGTATCTAGTGTTGCTGATTATTTCATATCTGTAATGTCTAATGTTGTTTGTCTTTCTCACCTGAACCCCCTGCTCAGTTGAGCATATCAGTTGTAGAATAACCATGCTGGTTATAAAGTAGGGTAGAAAAGATCAGGTTGCTTACCTATAACTGTGGTTCTTTGAGTGATTATCCATGAATTCACACTATTGGGGGTTATCTTCACCTGCATGGAAGCCCACTCAGAATGTTCCAGACTGCACAGCTGAAATTAAAGACTTTCCCTCCCTGATGCGCGCATGCTCCAAGACAATAGGAGCTTTCCCTGACTCTCCCTTCATCCGCCACCCAAATCCTATGACAAAGGTGTGGCAAACAGAGGGGAGAAGAGTGGATTGTGTGAATTCACAGATAACCACTTGAAGGAGAAGTAAGCAGACTGTTGTTCTTCTTTGTGGTTTCCGTGAATCACACAATTGGATGACTTACTAGCTTAAACTATGGCAGGGGGTGACACACCACTGAAGATGACTGCAACACATAAGATAAGACTGCTTGGTGTAAAGAAGCATCATTCTTAGCTTGCACATTCAGCCCGTAGTGTTTTACAAAGGTAGATGGCTGTGACCATGCAGTTGTCTTACACGTCTCTTGAATCTGGATTTCTCTAAAGAATGCTGTTGAAGTACTCACAATCCTTGTTGAATGATCTTTGACTACTGAGGGCAACAGGACTTTAGCTAGATCAGATGCCAACTTGATAATAGGAACCATCCATTTTGACCATTGTCAATGATTGGGTAGAAATACCTTGACCTTTCCTGTGACCATGGTAACAAATAAATATTTTAACTGTTTTCCTAAAATCTTGTTTTAGACAGGTAGAAGGCAAGTGATCTTTTCACATCAAGAGAATACATCATTCTTTCCAATGATGACTGTACAAAAGGAAAAAATGCTGGAAGAACAATAGGCTGTATGGAGTGAAAAATACAGACAACCTTAGGTAAGAAATCCATATCAAGCTACAGAGTAGCTTTATCCAGATGGAACTGTGAAAATGGAGACTCACACCTGAAGGCACAGAACTCACAGGTCATTCTGGCTAATGTAATGGCTACTAGGAATACTTTCTTAGAAGTCAAAAGCCTGATGTCTGCCCTTGCTAAGGACTCAAAAGGAGGCTGTGTTAGGTGATTTAAAACCAGAGAAAGAGACCAAGGTTTAACCGGTGTGCATCAATCTGGGAATGTATTACATAAGCCTCTAAGGAATCTTTTGATGGCACATTCATGAAACAACTTGCTTGTTAGATGGTCAGAATGTTGATGAGCTACTATAACTACAAGCTATATCTTTAGCAATGAATGTGCTAAATCAGATTCTTTAAGTGGTGGAGAAATCTTAGTAGCTCCACTAGCCTAGACACATTGTGAGTGGAACTTATAAACTGTTGAAATATTTTCCATTTATAAGTGTAAAAGCATTTGGTAGAAGGTTTTCTTGATGCTTGTAGAATTATCTCTAATGAGGCTATATCCTCCATGCTGTTAAAGTTAGTCTTTCTATGCCTGGATGTTGTATTTGATGTAAGTGGGATGTGAGAAGATTGCTCCACACTGGGAGAGGGATTCTGTCTGACACCATTGAATTAAGTGTCGCAAACCATGATTGATATGGCCACCTTGGTGTCAACAGGATTGCATTGGCCTTGTCCTGTGCGATTTTTACTATTGTCCTGTGAATGAGGGAGGAAGGAGGAAATAGATTTAGAAGTTTCCCTTTCCAAATCATGGTGAATGCATCTCCCATGGAGTATCATCCTTTCCCTGCCCTGGAACAGTAAGGATGGCATTTTCAGTTGTTCCTTGAAGCAAACATGCCTATGAACAGAATCCCCCATTTTTGAGTTATCATCTTGAAAGCACTGGTCTCAGACTCAAGAACTAATGTGGCTGAGAGAGAATTCATAATGGCACCTATATATTTTATCTCTTAGACTGAGAGTGGAAAGTGGGTTTAACGTGAATGCATTGTTTTTCTCCACATTAGTTCTTGAGTCTGAGACCAGCAACTGATCATCTCTATATAGGAAAATGGTAATTTTGTGCATTTTGTGAAGACTCTCAGAGCTGTTGACAAGCCATAAAAGAAGCACCTTGAACCTGAAAATTCTGTTTCCAAGAATGAACTGAAAGAAACACTGATGGTCCTTTCTAATGGTAAGGTGGAAGTATGCATCCTTCAAGTACATTCACATTCAAACCAATTTCCCTCTCTCAGCAGTGGGAGAATAGTAACCAGTGTCACCATCTGAAACTTCTTTGCTACTATATATTTGTTGACTGTGCACAGATCCAGAATAGGACTTAGTCCCCCATCTTTCTTGGAAAATGCAAAATATCTTCAGTAACAAACATCCCAAATTTCTGTCGGAGATACTGGATCTATTGCATCCTTTTGTAGCAAAGTTAGTATCTTTTCCTGCACAACTTGAGATAGTTTTGTTCTGCATAACTTGCCTCTAGGTGGAAGACTGGCAAATTGTATTGCATAACAATGAGTGATAATAGAAAGGATCCAAGAATAATTGGTGGTCATGTGCTATGTGGTGATGAAAGATGCAATGGTCCCATTGCTGAGATAAGAAATTGAAAGTTGGATAGAAACAGTATACTTCCAATCTCAGTCTTCAAAAAAAAAGTCAAAAACACTGTTTTTCTTGTACTTTTTAAAAGATCTCATTTTGTTCTATTTCAACTGATAACAGAAAGATTGAGAAGTTGAGCAATTTGAAGCTCTAGACTTGTCAGAAGGCGATCTAGTTTTTGAATAGTGTTGATAAAGCTTCCACAATGATCTAGATTGACTTTGGTTTTGCCAGTAGTTTTGACGGGCAATACCCATACACTTAGCCACTGATCTTTTCTGTACCTTTAGCTCATCTATTTTGGTGTTAAAAAGACCTCCCTGTCAAAGGGAAGATCTTCAATCTTCAATTTCAAGTCATTAGAAATTGCTGCTGATCTCAACCATGCATGATGCCTCAAGGTTACAGTGGATGCCATACATTTGGCTGAACAGTCGGCAATATGTCATGTGGAATGGTTGAGGTACACCAACAGTGAAATAGCCTTTGTTGGAATGAGAGAGCCAATACTTTCTTGTCATCAGGCAAGTATATTAATAATGGATGTAACTTTTCCCATATAAATTGGTTATAGGTGGCCATGGCAACTTGATAGTTTGATATACAGATACATAAATGCTGCCAAAAAAATAGAATCGGCGTTCTAAAATGTCCAGTCTTCGATCCTCTTTATTATTAGGTGTTGAGTGGAAGCAACCTCTAGATTTTGTTTGAGAAGCTTCAACTATGATTGAGTTAGGCCTAGGAGGCTTAATAAGTAGGTTGCTCCCTCCTTCTTGAGCCTGTAAAGATTTTCTATTTGGCAAGAGGTTGATGGAGCCAGTGAAGTTTTAAACCAAGATTGCATAACAAGGTCAGTCAATGTTTGTAAGATAGAAAGTTGAACTGGACCATAAGTGTTGTTCTGAACCCTGACAGATACTGAATCTGTTTCTGCTTTAGATGGTGTGTGAACCTGTAATTGTAGAGATGTTATCAACCTTAGAATAGTGCCATAGTATTGTCTATAACTACTAGAATTGTTAACCCCCAAAGATTGAATTGGTTTCCAGAATATCCTTGGAGGTTTCTCAGTGGTTGGTTCTCCTGTTGAAGCCCAGGTCACCCACTGGTACTCAGAAGTGACCCATGCAAAAGACACAATGGTTCCTAAATGCCATCCTTATTACAGAGCCTGACCTTCACTGTGGTTTACAGAATTGCAATGAAGCAATTAAGAAGATGGCTAGAGAGCAGATGGAATGTAATCTGGCTGCAGTCAGGGAGATATCCAGCAAAAAGAGGCTATAACACCAAATTGATTAATGTGGCCTCTAACCAACAAGTAGAACTCTTATGAGTTGTCCACAGCATTACAAATGCAAACATTACAGACAGACAGATGCAAACATTACAACCAGGTATTGAGAATTGCAACTGACTGGCAGCCCATTGCAGATCTAAGACTGAAGGCATTCACCTTGGCTTCTCACTTATCCCACTAGATTTGTTTCAGATGTATAATGCACCATCTAGTCAGGTTTCATGGGATCAGTTTCAGTTAGTAAGGCCTGAGGATATTGACATATCCTTAGTTTCAGTTAGTAAGGCCTGAGGATATTACATGCACACTGTAAGGATACTACCTCTGTCTTAGATCCTAGCCCATTATGGCTATTGAAAGGATACTACAGTAGAATGGGATTCCCATTGCATCAAAGTCTCTCTTCAGGAAGGCCATGTGCCTTCCTGTTTAACAGAAACTATAATAAGGCCTATTCTTAAGAAAGCTAATCTGGCAATGGGTGATTTGAATAACTATAGATCAGTCTCAAATCTCCCATTTTTGGGTAAGTTCATGGAGAAGGTGGTAGTGTGAGGGCAGGAAGACTCAAAATAGTCTACTCCTTACCGCTTCAGAGAATACATATTCTGTTTTGCTAAAACATTGATTTGTGGACCGCGACACAGCGCATGACCTGGGTGGTGGCTCAAACTTGCTTTGCAAGTAGGGAACCTGTCTGGTCCCAAAGGGACAGGCTGTGAGAAAGTAATAAGAAATTAGGCTTTTGCAGAATGAAGTAAACAAGCTTATTTTGCCATGACTATATAAAGAGACTGTATCCCTAATCTCAGCACCTCCAGTCTTCTGGACACCCACGCATGTGTGTATCTGAATCTGAATTTGCTGCAGCCTGGTTTAATATAACCTGGAATCACAGTTCAAGAAACGTTACCATTTTTGCCGGGTGTCTGTTAGGGCTTCACCGAAGGGGTTAGGGTGACAGTAGGTGATCAGTTGCAGGCATTCTCAGAAGTAACAGATAGTCTGGATCCATTTCAATCAGGGTTTAGACTACAGCACAGTACTGAAACAACATTGGTTGCCCTGCAAGACACTCTCCTAAGAGAGGCAGACAGGTGGAGTATAACCCTGCTGGTCCTCCTGGATCTTTCGGCAGCCTTTGATCCTGTCAACCGTGGTATCCTTCTGTGAAGGCTACCAAGTAGAGATGGACATAATGAACACAGGTGGACATAACGTCCACTCACCCATCTGCTGCTGCCACCGTCTCTGTGCTCCCTTCCAATCGCTCCAGAGCTCAAGGTTGACTAGCCACTCCTGGCAGAAGGAGAGAAGACGAGCCTCCTTGCCAGGCTGATGAGTGGCTAGTCGACCATGAGCTCTGGAGCAATTGGAAGTTTAGAGTTTAGAAATTGGGGTCTCCATTCTCCATTGATCCCAGGTGGTACAGCTTGGGGATCCCATCTCCATCCCTTGGGACCTCTACTATGCAGTCCCACAGAAGTTAACCATCTCCCCAATGCTTTTTAAAATATACATAAAGACACTGGGAGAAGTTATTTTGAGATCTAGGGTGTGCTGTCACCAGTATGCTGATGACACCCAGCTCTATCTCGCTGTTTCATCTGTAGGTAATACTTGAGCGTTGTCTAGTATCAATAATGGACTGGATGAGGGCTGAAACTGAATACAGGTAAGATGGAGATCCTACCGTAACTTGTAAACAATCCAGAATTTGCACTATCCAGTGGGGTAGAGATACATTTGAATGTGAAGTTGCTTGTGGTGAGAGTTCCCGTACTATTCCCAAGAAGCTGGAGTGGTACATAACAAGAAATGAGTATCACATCTTTTGTAAAGCTAATGGCTTTTAACAACCCTTTCTAGGCCAAACTGCCTCCAAATAATTTGCAATGCAACAAGGATAGCCTGTAACAATATATTGTACTTGGAAAAATCAATTTCTCTCCTAGCTACTGGGAGGATTGCAGTTAGGTTCAGAGGATACAGGGAAGAGTGAAAAGGATGATGGATGTTGTTATAGTCCTGATAATCATTCTTGGGGCTTTGACTCTGAGCATCCTGTTTCCACTGTATCTCTGGTGCTATTGACTCATTGCTTATACACACATTTTATAACACTTACAATTCACCCAAACCTGGTATCCTCTGCATGTTTTAGACTACAGTGCTTGCCATCTTTGACCACTGGCCATGCTTTCTGTGAGCAATGGGAGTTGTAGTCCAAAACAAATGCAGGGCAACAAGTTGACAGAGAGTGACCTGAAAAGTATAGTGAAGCATCAACAGAAAAAAGTTCAAGGCTATTATTAGAGAGCTAGCAGAAGCAAAGTCTCAGAGCTCCTCATCAGCATGGAATTCT
This sequence comes from Intellagama lesueurii, assembly GCA_037013535.1. NCBI lineage: Eukaryota > Metazoa > Chordata > Lepidosauria > Squamata > Agamidae > Intellagama > Intellagama lesueurii. Next base: position 87,214,848 of record JBAJHW010000001.1, read on the forward strand.
ATCATACTCATATTTTAGCTAGCCACTTGTTTGCTAGAGATATCGAGATTAACCATCTCTTGAGAGCTTGAAATCAATGTTCATCTTGGGGTAATTTTGTGTACCTTGGATATGTAAGATAAGATGCTGATGACTAAGGAATTGTGGTATCTGAACATGTTCCACCACAAAATATGTCATTGGAACAGACTGTACCACAGCACACTGTGGATAATCCTGGGCTCAGGGTGTCCCCTTTTACAACAGAGATGTGCAAAACATCATAAGGGTTTGACTTGGACCCCTGATCCATGATTAAACAAGCAGGACTATTAAGCTTGGACTGCTTCGGGGATCACCAAATTCAGGTTCAAATCAGAGATGCAACCTTTGTGCCTTCCCTTTGACTTTCTGGATAATGAACTCATTGGTCCAACATTTTTGATTGTTTTTATAGGATTGGGTGACATTTGCAAGCGCTATAATCCTTTGTGCCAAAGTTGAGACAAAAAAAGGTAGAAGGATTTGCTTTTGTCACTGTGTTCACTTATGACACTTGTAGACTTTTCTTCAAGGAAGAAACCCAAAGCATTTAAAAGAATAAGTGCAGGAGTGGGACTGCACTAGATGACCTTTAAATTAATTTTGTGTTATCATGTTCCATCAAATTGTTTCCATTGTGTGGCAACTCAATGAATTAATGACCGGCAAAAGTCCTATCACAAACAGCCCTGCTCAGGATTTGTAAACTCAAGGCTGTGATTTTTTTTAGTGAGTCAATCCATCTCATGCTGAGCTTTCTTCTTTTTCAATGCTCTCCACTTACCCTAACATTATTGTCTTTTCTCATAATATGTCCAATGTACTATAGCCTCAGTTTAGTCATATTAGTTACTAGTGAGAGTTCAGGCTTGATTTGATCTAGAACCTACATATTTGTTTTTCTGGTAGATCCTGGTATTTGTCAAGCTTTCTTCAACACCACATTTCAAATTATTCCCCCCCCCCCCCCAAATTTCCTGTTATCTTTCTTCATTGTCCAGAAAGTTGTCTTTAAGGGGGAATCAAATAAATATTCCCTCCCTCCTGTTGTTGTTGTTTTTTTTTTTTTTTTAGAAAATGTGCATTCTGTGTACATTTAGAAAATGTGCATTCTGTGTACATCATAGTAGGTAACCTACACATTTTTAGAATGATAGTTTCAGGGAAGAGGGTGCTATGATGACTGAAAGACAGCTTTTGTTCATTTTTATTTTCTGTTAAATTGGCACCACCAAAGTCACAGAAACTTCATCATTCAGCCCTTCATCCTTGACAGAGCAGATAGATGGATAGTGTGTTAGTTCACTGATCAAATATTGGAGATGATACGCTGCAGATGTTTGTGTGCCCTTGTGTAGTGCCAAGGGAGCCTTGAAAATCGGAGTTGCTTTAAAAAGGAATTTCATCTCAACCCCTTTGTGGACAATTTGCCATGTTCTTTATCTTGTGATACTGTAGCAGTTTTCTCCCATTCTCTCTCCCCCCCCCCCCCCCAGGTCACACAACTCTTATAAATAGTAGGCCATATAACTATTATCACTAGTATACTGGCACCTGCCCTCACCTTCCTGTGATGGCAGGAAGTGTTAATTGTTGTTCTTATTATGTTGTGAACCACCCAGAGTGGCCTTGTAGCCAGATGGGCAGTATAGAAATAAACAAATACATACATACATACATACATACATACATACATACATACATACATACATACATACATACATACATACATACATACATACTGGCAGTCAAAGGGAAAGTGCTGGGAGAGTTCCATGCTGGTTGTGAGGAACCTCATATACAAGTTTGGTCTAGCAGTAGCCACCCACTGAGAAAGCAGCAGCAGGCACACGCATCTCCCCTTTAATGCTGACTCTCACACCGTTCCTGGTACTTGGACCCTTCTTCTGCCACAAATGGTTCACAACATGCAGGAACATAGGGCAGCCCCTGATAAGCTGAATCTATATTCCTTCCTGAAAACATTACGACTGAAAGTTTTTTTAAAAAAAGGAACCCTGGCTATTTTATTTGTGAACTCTCAACTCGCAAGCTCTCAGCTACAAAACTATATCGCTTCTTTTCCCTGCCCTCTCCTCATCCATATTTGTCCTTTTCTGATGATGTCCTTATCTGATTATGGGTTGTGGAAGGAGTATTTTGGACACATGCCTTTTCTCTGTATCCATCAGAATCTCTGAAGAACTCACAAAGAACCTGGATTTGCTTCTTTGCTTTGCTTTAGTTAGGTCATGCATTTATTCAGGATGCAGTTACATTTCAGCTCATCCAAATTTGATGAACTCCCCTAGTCCTTATTCATTTCCATAGATGCAAGACAATTCAAATATATGATTCTTTGCAATGCACATACAAACAGGCCAGGTTTGTAGTGTTTGTTGTTCAACCCGAACCATTGGAAATGTCATGTGTGACCATTCTTTTGGACATAAATCACACCTTAAAAACTACAACATTCTGTATCTAGAATGCTAAAGTATTAGGGAAAGTATTCTGGCTTAGCCGTCTTCTTGACTTTGATTGTTCTGTACATTGAGTGATTTATACGAAGGAACATTGGAATTTGATTTTTTTTCTTCCACTTTCAGAGGGTCTGTACCATCTCATGTTTTTGAAAATGTAGTTTGATTCTTAATTGCTAGTTCAGCCACAACAATCCTTAGGTTGTTTTAGATGAGCTTCTGACCCTGTATTTTCTTCTTCTTTCTTCTTCTTTTTTTCTTTTTAATAAAATGGACCCCCAAAGTTTTAACAAACCATAAGGATTTAAAACATAGTTCTATCAGCATCTTTGAGAGAAGTATTTAGAAGAGAAAGCAAGGTAGCTGGGCATGAACACTGCAGAGTGTACCTCACTCAGACATGTGTAATTGAAGAAGATGAATTTCAAAGAAAATATCAAACAGATCAGTCTGGTGGTGGAGAAAATGGAAGGTTTACAAAAGTGTTTGGTATCTTTGCCAGGCAGATGACAGACAGTGCATCCTGGATAATGGATGAGACCACACAAACACCTGGCCAGGAGGTTTGGACAGAGCCATAACTTGCGTTTTTGCCTAGAACATGGAACATAGCTTCGCACCCATACCCCTTAAGCTCCTCCTTCTCTTTCTTGGTGGTACAGGGCTGCTCCATGATGTCACTGCTGCACAATTTTCTTCTCCTCCTTGGGTATGGGATGCAAGGTGGTGTGTGCCACAGCTGCATCAATTCTGATCATTGACTAGAGGGACATGATATCCTTTTTTAAACTTTGAAATGATTAAACGTTTATTCATGCATTTGTGTGTGTGTGTGTGTTTGTTTGTTTAATATATTTTTACCCCACCTTTCTCTTTAAAAGGACCCAGGTGGAGCTAATGCCACGTGGAACAATATTGGGGAGGTAGCATTTTGCTTTCTGCCTCAGACAACAGGGAGAGCTAGGGCCACACTATTCTCTGAAAGAGAATGGTACTGGAAGATGTTGTTGTTGTTTATCTTCCTGACATACTCCAGTCAATTTATCTCTAAATTTGGTGCCCTCTAAATTTTGGCACTCTGGGGCAAGGCCCTGGTTGCCTTGCCCTAGTTTTAGTTCTGGGTTTGGAATTGAACTACAGTTCTGGAAGCATGTGAGCAAAAGAAAAATCTTGTATAGGATAGAACAATTAGGACTTTCAACAAATCATTGTTGTGTAGATTGTTAACAAGAAAAACACTGTTCATCTTCCCCATCACTTGGTTTTCTGTTCCCACCCTCAACAGTCAGTCCATTGAACATGTGTGGTCTTTCTCTTATTCTGTACCATGTCTGAATTTGAGAGTGAGGTATTTCAGTGAGGAGGCAAAATGAATGAATGTTGGGAAGAAAGCAACTGGGAGAAAGTTGGAAGCTCTTTCCCAAGCATGCTGGCCTCAGTTTTGACCAGGCCTAGTGTGTTTACTTTTAAATAATAATAATAATAATAATAATAATAATAATAATAATAATAATAATAATAATAATAATAATAATAATAATAATAATAATAATAATAATAATAATAATAATAACCTAGAGAGAAGAAGTAAGTCCTCTGGTAGACCTGAGAGGAAATTGTCCAGAAACCATAGAAAATATGAGGAACTGTTCTTTCATCTGCAGAGAGGCAAGTCCATGGGATGGAAAACTAGGTCTGTTCTGAGAAGCCTCCTCAATATGATGGGAAGAAGGTCTTTGGGTTCTGCTTCTCTGCTGTTGGACTTGGAGGGTAGTTAGGCATCACCTCCAGAACGAGGGGCATAATAACTCAAGTGTACCAGTTACTATAGGATGCAACATAGAGAGTGCAGATTGCACACATGTCTTTCTAGCGAACTACATGCCCACGGGCAACTGGTTGGCTCCTGTAGAAACAGAATGCTGGACTAGATAGGCCTTAGTTCTCATCTAGCACCATTCTTCTTACATTTTTAACATTCATTAACTTTTAAAAAATGGGAATTTGGTTACAGAGGAGGATGATTTTTCTGAGAGAAAAAGCTGTCCATGGAGCATATGGATTTGGACAGAAGCTGGTGGAGTCTCCCTTGCTGGAGATATTTAAGCAGAGGCTGGCTGGCCACCTACCAGGGATACACCTTAGCCTTACAAAAAGAAGGTTGAGAGGGGACATGATAGCCTTGTTTAAATATTTGAAAGGATGTCATGTTGAAGAGGGGACAGGTTTGTTTTCCAGGGCTCCAGAGACTAGGACACAGAGCAATGGTTTCAAACTACAGGAAAAGAGATTCCATATGAATATTAGGAAGAACTTCCTGATGGTTAGAGCTGTCCAGCAGTGGAATAGGCTGCCTCGAAGGGTGGTAGAGTCTCCTTTGGAGGTTTTTAAGCAGAGGCTGGATGGCCATCTGTTGGGAGTACTTTGATGGATGTTCCCGCATGGCGGGGCGTTGACTGGATGGCCTCAGTGGTCTCTTCCAACTCTATGACTCTATGACAATAGCAGCAGATTTCCTGCCTCTGTTGAGGTCAGACTAGATGACGTTTTAAGTAAGTACCTTCCAGTTTTATGTCTCATGCACATAGCAGGTTGAATACATTAACTGTTGAATCTTGACCAACGTGGCTGCTGCTGATGTGTTTCCCTCCTCTACTGTATATCTGTGTTGTAGTTCAGTCTGGAAACACTAATTTAAAGACACTGAACTCTGACATGTTGGTTGAACAAGACAGAAGACACATACTAAGATACTTAGCACAATCTGCGGTAAATATTCTTATAACCACATTTTCTATAAATTACTATGTTAAAATGAAGGCATTTGAGTTTTGCAGGGTTTTTAACCTGGGCATGACTTTCATACTAAACTAAAACTAAACATTGATTTCTAACCTCTGTATTATTAGCTGCAAAATGTACAATAGGGTTACAAAATTTAGAATATTGTTTATTTTTAATAACAAAAACAGTGTTTTGACAACAAGGACAATCTGAGAGCAGGTTTCATCTTTAATATTTAGGAATGATGGGTTGTCTCTACTGCTAAGAGTAAAACCAGCTTGGCCTTTTACATCTTTCTGGAAGAATGTCCTTGCCAGTTGAAGGGTAAGAAACAGGACTAATTCAGGAACGATTGGTACTTTGATGACTGCTTCTAATAGGGTAGGGATTTTTCCAAAGTTGCACGTGGAATTACCAGAGTGTGATTTCAAAGATATTAACACAAGCCACACACTGGCTTCCTTGCCGCAGCCAAAGCTTGGAATAGTTCCTTTCTTCGCTTTCAAATACCAGAATTCCCTAGAGATCCTGAAAGATGAAGTATATAAAAAAGTAGTTTTTCTAGGCTTTGCTACAAATCACTCCAAAATGAGTTTGCATCCCAGAGAATTAAATGTGAAATGTATAAAGAAATCCACAATTCACAGACTTGTCATACATTATCTGTCAAACAGCTGTTTCTATTTTTAGAATACCATATAGGATCAGAAACAGTCATTTCCATGTTTTGAAAACATTTTGTCATAGTATTCGTGGAATATATATCTTCATAAAGTTAGTCTGAAAAAGATCTCAAGCATTTAGTTTATACTAATGGTCATCGTCACAGGCCACAGGAGAACAAGCCTGCTTGGTTCACCTCCTTTTTATACCTAACCCTTACTTATTGGAGGGCATTGTCCGATCATGGCTTATCCGTGATGACCAGAACCATACAATTCATCTGGTTCTCACCAACAGATGGGCAGGGGAGCACCTTGCTTCTCCACTGTCTCTTTTGCTCCATAGAGAGTGATATCTCTTCAGAGAAAAAGGTGCCAGATATGTGTGTATGCTTTCCAGGTTTCTTGCTTGCAAGGTGAGCCTACATATAAGCAGAAACCTCTTGTGGTGATTCTACCCAGTCTGCCAGGATATGTTTGTAGGCACATGTAAGTAAGGATAGCGGGTTTTCATATTGTATAGGTGTGGCTACATGATTCTGAGGAACCTCCTCCATGCATAGGTTGGGTGTAAGAATGAATGGGTGATGGAATGTTGAGCACAGGGCTGAATGCTGATTGGTTGATGTTTTGTGATGAGACATGGCAGTTATGCAGAAGGACTTAGTAAGAACAGAGTCACTCTTGGGGTGGAGAGGAGAAAGTTGTCTTTGAGCCTTTCCAGATGGGCATATAAACTGGTATATGGATTGCTGTTGGCATAGTTTAATTTGAACCAAATGATGGCATCCACATGTGTTTTTACTTAGATCAATCCATCCTGCCCCTTTAAGAGCTGTTGTGCACCTTTCTGGCACATCACTAGGGCACATATTCTTTTTGGTTTTATTCAGTGTGATCCTAACTAACTTGTTATGTGGAGGGTTAGTTCACACCCAAATGAAACTGTGGGTGGTATTATCTGAGGTGACAACTCTGTGGTATAATAGATGAGTTGTGACATTAAAAGGGACAATGGAGAAACCCCATACAGTATTCTATTTTCATCTTCTTTTTAAAATATTTCCTAACTGCCACAGCAAAATTCTAATACCATACTAGGTTGGTGCATTGCTCTTTTGATGTGCCACTTACTTTAATTAACCAAAAAAAGAAAGAAAGAAAGAAAGAAAGATATCACAAGATAAGAATCTTTTAAGTGCAAACTAGACTGCTCCAAATTCCCTTGTCAGGACAGGCCCTTTGAGACACGTATGTATGTATGTATGTATGTATGTATGTATGTATGTATGTATGTATGTATGTATGTATGTATGTATGTATGTATGTATGTATGTATGTATGTATGTATGTATGTATGTATGTATGTATATTTCACCCTTCATCTTAAATACCCAAGAAATTACCTTTCCCTTTCTTCCATTCACCTGTATTTCCCATTTACCTGTATTTACCTGATTATTTCTCAGACTACAGTGAAGAATATTGAGGGCATATGCACACCACAAGTTTACAATGACTATTCTGGGTTAATTATCACAGCTTTCCTTCAGATATCCTGGAAAATAGAGTTTGGTCAGGAGTTAATGTTGACAATTCTGTTAAAACTTCCCAAGTCTCCAAATAGAAAGATAGCTCCTAGCATTCAGGTAGACAGGGCTAAAATTACTGTTAAAATCTGGGATATCTGACACAGACCTTTAGTGCACATTACCTACTTTCTAGTACATTAAAATGCTGCAACTCTCTGGATTTTGAAAATGTATTCTTTTTGTGTCTTCCTGTCAAGTTTGTGAGGCTCTGTTGTGGTCATTATAATCTGGAGTAATGATGGTGATAGAGGGTAGCTTCCATAAAAGAAATGTGGCTAAGTAGTGTTTCGAAGCTACAAATCTATTTTCCCAGAATTCAACTTAAATTCTTTCCAGACTAATAATTTTTTGATCACATAACCTCCCTGATAGACAGAGAGAATGCTGTAGACATTGTATTACTTGAATTCAGCAAAGCTTTTGACAAAGTGCCCCATGATATTCTGATTAGCAAGATAACTAGGTGTGGGCTGGATAGAACAACTGTCAGGTGGATATACATTTGGCTACAGAATTATACTCAGAGAAGCTGATGATTAATGGCTTCTTTTCAAATTGAGAGGAGGTAACAAGTGGGGTATTCCAGGGCTCAGTCCTGGTCCCAGTGCTATTTAATATTTTTATTAATGTCCTGGATCAGGGGATATAGGGAATGCTAATCAAATTTGTGGATGACAGAAAATTGAGTGGAATTGCTAATACCCTGGAAGACAGAAACAAAATTCAATATGATCTGGATAGGCTTGAGAACTAGGCTGAAAACAACAGAATGAAATTCAACAGGGATAAATGCAGAGTACTGCACCTGGGGAAAGGAAACAAAACACACAGTTACAAGAGGGGAGATAGCTGGCTCATCAATACTATGAGTGAGAAGGATTGTAGAATCATTGTAGATCACAGGTTGAATATGAGCGAACAGTGTGATATGGCTACAAAGAAGGCTGCATTAATAGAAGTATAGTTTCCAAATCCCATGAGGTACTAGTTCCTCTCTATTCGGCACTGGATAGGACTCATCTTGAGTACTGTGCCCAGTTCTGGACACTACACTTCAAGAAGGATGCTGACAAATTGGAAAAAGTTCAGAGGAAGGCAACAAGGATGATCAGGGGGCTGGAAACCAAGCCCTATGAGGAAAGGTGGAAAGAGCTGGGCATATTTAGCCTTGAGAAAAAAAGATTGAGGGGAGATATGATAGCACTTTTCAAATACTTGAAAGGCTGTCATACAGAGGAGGTACAGGATGTGTTCTTGATCATCCCAGAGTGCAGGACACACAACAATGGGCTCAAGTTGCAGGAAGACAGATTTCAATTGAATATCAGGAAAAACCTCCTAACTGTTAGAGCACTACAGCAATGGAATCAATTACCTCCAACACTGGAGGCTTTCAAGAGAAATTTAGACACCCACCTGGCAGATATCCTTTGATTTGTATTCCTGCACTGAGCAGGGTATTGGACTTGATGGCCTTATTGGCCTCTTCCAACTTCATTATTTTATGATTCTATGATTCAGTTCTTATCATCTTTACTACACTGGTTATTGTGGTCCAGTTATTTTCAGAGCTAGTAAATGGTCAAGGTGTATGAGTGTTTTCCATTTCAGGAAGATATATCTTCCTTTTGCTTATTACAGAATTTTCAATCTGTGCACATCTTCAGTAGACAAGTCCTCAGTCTTGCAAGTTTTTCTCTTGACTGAATGTTGCCATAAATGAATGCAGTCTTCTGATAATTTAATACACACTGGACCAATCTTAAGCACTTCCATGCACAATTTATTTAATTGCTGTGTTTTATTTATTTAGTTTATACTTCTCAACTCTCCACACATGATGAGAAAAAAAAAATCTCACAAAGTTATCTAAGTGCTCGATCTGAGGAACTAGCTTGCTATCTTGTTGGTGTATTTCTGTGAGTTGGATGAAACTGAGAGACACTGACAACCTCAAGGTCACCATAGAGCTTCATAGATGTTTGAACCTGGTAACGCTCTAACTACTACACCATCAGAAATGATTTAAGAGTGATTTGAGAATTAAAAGATGGTAGGCATGAAATATTGCTAGAAAATCCTATCATCCAAAGCAAATATGAACTGAAGGTAAATCTGACAGCTGCAAAACTTCTTGCTTCTCTTCATTTCATGCCCTGTCATGTCTCTTAGTCCACTGGAAAAAAAAAGGATTCACATATCACCTTCAGCATTCATATTGGGGATTTATTCTTGTTCTTCTGATGGATAGACTGCCCTACAATTATGTCAACATGGTTTGCGGCACGTATTATTTCTTGCAGGGTTCTAGAAGGCCTGTTGTATTGAGTGGAAGCAAAATATTGGGTAGGTGGGCAGGGAGAGAGAAAGACACATGGCATGAAATGATAATGCACTCTGGTTCTTTAAATAATACACCAGAGCTTCCCAAGTTATCAAAAAGCTTATGCTGAATTAAACAGACTAGTATCTTTCTGAGTGATGGTATGAGGGCGTGGAGGTGGTTTTCACTGCCTTAACTACAGCTATGGGATTTTGGTAAAAAAAAATTTCAAAGCTAAATTGAGTTTTATGTGTTTTTATTATTTTAAGAAGTAAATCATCCTGAGTGCAGTTGTTTGGTGGAAGGGGGGGGAGGGTAAATGTAATAAATAAATAAATAAACAAAATTGCTGTATCTGGTGATGTGCAAATTGAGTTATCAGCAGTTTTGCCAAAGTGGATTATGAGGGCAAAACCAGAAGCCACCGTAAAGATTCATTACATGACCTGTCATCTGAAGCCAGAACCACAGATGTTATTTTTGTTCATTGCCCATTTGATCATCATTCTGAAAACCAGTAGCAGCTGCAGCTACAATGGAAAGGAAGAGAACTCAGCTGATGCTACATGTACTCTGAGAGTAGAAGGCAGAAGCTGTAATGCAAACATTATATTCATATCTGTACTCCGTATCTAGCGATCTCTGTCTCTATTGTTATCTAGCTATAAATGAACAATATTAGTGGAAAGATTATTGGTACATGTTACGTTTTTAAGCAACTGTCATTATTAGGCACTGACAGTATCTTGTTTGCTTATTTTGCAGAGTGAAGGAGTGGGAAGAAGACTGAAAAATGACTTAGAATAAGAATGACCTTGTGTCAGGGTCAAATTGCATGGCATGGTTAGCATGTCATTTAAAATGGAGTTCTTGTAGGAAATAAAAGATCTTTGTTTATGCTAGCTTAAGATTTACCTGTCTCTGCAGTTTAGCTTTTTTTGTTTTGCTTTGTTTTGTAATTGGCTATCATCATGATATAAACATGGACTTCACTTGCAAAACTGGTCGCTTATGCCTGGCTGGTTTAAAAGAATCTGTCTCTGGATATATCTATTGATATTTTGTCAACTTCTAACTGCAAAGCTGATGCCTCATGTAGTTGGATGTTTAAACATGGGCAGATAAAGAAGGAAACTGTTTATTATAGCTATAACTACCAATACACTTTGTGCCGAACACTTCTCATGAAAACATATCAAAGCAGATTTAGTTTTGTGCAAATATCTGCTTTTACCCCAGATTCTCCAGTAAAGTTGAAAAAAAGTGCACACAGAAATTTACCAGAGGAGACCTATTCCATGGCTGGGTAGTACTTTACTTACTAGTGGCAAACAAGACATTAACTAAAGTTTTTTGGCTTAATTCTTGCTTCCAGTAACCCTTTGTAATTCTGTGAATTACTAAGGTTGATTTTTGTCATAACTTTGTGAATAATTTCTGAGGTAATTTACAACACAACCCCAAGCAGGTTTTCTGAGTAAAATTATTTTTTCTGATGGTAGTACAACACTGAATATTGTAGATTTTTATGTTCTATGTTTGCTTACATATTGCCAGGTATTATTCAATGAAGAAACATCTTTACATTAGGATACCTACTGAGACAAAAACAAATATTTGCACAGTTAATAGATTTGATTCTGTATGTGTAGCTTTATCTCCACATTGTGTCAGAAGATAATGTTTAAACTCTGAAAGGCAGGGTGTTGCTATCTCAGAGTGGTCACTACATGGTCAAATATCATAGGATTTACTTCACTTATAAAATGAGTGAATTCAAAATATTTGTTACTGACCGCATGATGCAAAGACTGATTGACTTCGCTTGGCCTCTTTTGCTCACAAAGCGGCTTTTTTCCTGCCATAGGGGCTTCTTCATGCTGTAATGATTTGAATGGACTTTTTTCCCCATGCAGTTAGTTGTGATACATTCTTGTAAAGACAGGGGACATGTCTGTAGGTAGTGTTTTGGTGATGTAGGCAGTTCGGGTATGATGTTTAGGGTCCAGGGGGACATGCAAAAGGAAAGCATCATGATTTTAATGTGGAGGATCACGTGCTAGTCCTGAATCCTGTCAAACAAAGTAAGCTTCAGAACTTGTGGGAAGGCCCTTTTGTTGTGAAGCAAAAGCTTAGTGCTGTTAATTACGCTGCAGTTGCAAGGCAAATGTTTCCCACTTCTAATGATACTTTCCATACCTCTGTTGCACTGAACTGCTGTCCAATGTGTTTTAATGTTACTGATTCATTTTCTCCTATTTGAATAATTATGTCTGGCTACACCGTGGTACCAATTTATTTTCTTTCTTGTTTTCTGGGCCACTGCAGCCCCTTACTTTAATATATATTTTTTAAAATTACTGATACGTCAATACGTCGGGAAGAGGTTCCTGTTTGGTAAAATTTTGTCCGTTGTGCCAGCGCCTCTGAAAGAACTGCATTGCACTCAATGGACCCAGCACCCCCATCCAGGGCTCTGTCACTTGCCAGACAGCAGGTGGAGTGATGCAACACCTACCAATGCCCTGGCATACCTGGTCATTGACATAAGTTTACCTACGTAGCAACATGCCAAGAAAAAAATTAAAAAGAATTATACCAGGGCAGCCATGCAGCAGTAATGGCAGCTGCTTTCCCTGGTGACTTGCCTTCAGAAAAGAATCAATAGGGTTGTGCACACATGTCGTACCACTAAGGAATATATCAGTATGCCATGGAACAAAATAACAGATGCCTCCTGGCAAGTGGGAAATAATCTGCAGTTACACCGCTGGCTGGGTAAATGATTTGATAATGGGCGTGCATCATGTGACCTGAAATTTCTACAATTATCTAACAGGAGTATAATTAGGGAACATTTTCCTCATGTGACCATGCCCTTACTTAACTGACAGGTCTGAAAATGGACTAGTATATCATGCCAATAGTTTAAAACTATATGTGACTAGAGATGAGGTAATTCTTGCGTTGTTTGTGGTTGTTATGTACCATCAAGTCGCCTCCAACTCATGGTGACCCTATGAATGAGCTCTCTCCAAAATGTCCTGTCCTCAGCTGCCCTGCTCAGCTCTTGCATACTCAAGCCTGTGGCATGCAATTCCTGCATGCATTCCTTGAAAGGAAGGAAAAAGAATTACAGATGGGAAGGTGAAGGTGGTGATCCCTGTTATAGAATCATTCTGACATGTGAATTATGATGTATTTTGCAAGATTACTGCTCAAACTTTTGATGTTCTGCAGTCTTAGGCTGTTAAGTGCCTTTCCATGTCATTTTTCTATAGAACATTTTTGAGAAACGTAGTTGTCTGAAGCTTTAAATGAGGAAGTGGTTTCATAGTGAACCATAAAATGATAAACAGAAGAACCAGAGGAAGGAAGTATGGCAGAGGAAGAACCAGAGAAAGGAAGGAAAGAAAGGGGGCTGTGGGCTGGAATACAACTTACATCCGGAATGAAGGGTGAACTCCTGAATCAATCCACAGTCCCTGTGTGAGCACTGACTGTAATTTCAAACATAATACAAGCTGCAAATCAAATCCTGTGTACTTGCACTCTGAGCCTGTTTCATTCAGTACTAAAGTACCTACTGTGTTACATACACAGTATGGAACTGAGTCTTCTTGTCTTTCTTATTCCAAAATAAATGTGTGTAGGTAAATTTTGGAGTGAGATCAATGCACACAGATAGAACAGGCTTCAATCTGGTCTCCTAGCCATTTCCCCCTTGGGACCAACAGTGCTGTTTTAAAAACTGAAACCTTCAATAGATGGTGCTCTGCAAAAAATGCTTCCTCCATGGCATTGAAGTTGAAATGGTTCCCTTTGGCCAGCAAAGGCAGATGGGTATCATAACTGAAGAACCCTTAATAAACGCATCCCAAAATGCTACAAGCAAATGGTCACAAGTCAGGTATGGAGCAGCAGCAAAGGTCTCCGTGACTCCCCTCACTCCATGACTTAGAGTTGGCTTGAAAAATGCCTTTAGTTACTCATTACTCTTTGAAAGCACCCTACTACTCTCCCAATTCATCCACCCACCCTGAGCATGTAAGGATGGTAAGAGTGTGTATGTGTGTGTGGAACTACACTGATATGAGGGAGCAAAGAAGTTGATGTTTCTTCTGAGGGGATTGCAGATTTCACAATCATTTGTGTCAGATCACACCTAAAAATGTGGCTGCTTCATCAATCATGGCAGCCAGTCCAGAAAGTCCCAGATGAGAGAATTAATTAATTGGAATTAATTGGAGAGTCCAGAAGAAAAGGTTATGATTAGAGATGGGGGTATTCGTACTCGTATATGAATACGAATATCCCCGCACAGGTGGCGTTAACAAGGGTCCAGCCCCATGGGGCCGGACGGTCCACTCACCAATCCGATGCAGACACAGATGGCGTGATTCTACCAATGGCTCCACAGTGTGTGATCCGCTCACCACTCTTCAACCTTGCAGCGACGCTTGTCCTCCCGCCTCCTGCCAGGAGTGGCGAGCGGATTGCGCGCTGCGGAGCCATTGGTAGAATTGCGGCATCTGTGTCTGCGGCGGATCAGTGAGTGGACCGTCCAGCCCCATGGGGCTGGACCCTCGTTAACGCTACCTGTGCGGGGATATTCGTATTCATATACGAATACAAATACCCCCATCTCTAGTTATGATTCAGAGTTTTCTCAAAAATGTGGCAGAAGAGCCCACTTTGCTTGCCTGGGAAAGATGAAACAAAAGGTGGCTTGAAGTTCTACTGGCAGATAATTTTAATTGTTATTAGAGCGAATCCTGGGTGGGAGGAGAATATTAGCTCACTAAATTATTAGTATGTTAGAGAATACAGGTTCCGAGAAACATCAGAGCTTGTGCTGTGGTGACCAAGTATGCCCCCCTGTTTGTGCCTACATGTAGCTTTTTACCCCAGTTTTAAAACTGCTACTCTCAAAAAGAGTTTAATCTCATCTAGACAAAAGAGCTGTAATGAAACCTTTTGCATCTCTAGATGACTTAGCAACTGTGCTTCAAAGGACAATACAAAAAAAGATGAGCAAAAGGCAATAAGCGCATAATAGGAAATAAGAGCAGTCTCAGAAATGAGCAGCAAATGTGAAATGTCAAAACGGCACATTGTAAAAAAGAAATGATCACAGATAAAAGCATGCACAGGATGATCTAGTTATCTTTGGATCTGCTGTCATGCTAATGGTCCCATTGATTATGATTCTGCTCCGGCTTTTCTTTCATTTAGAGCACAAGCTGTTTGCAGCCTAATGTGCACATTCGGAACAATTTACTGTGTCCATTACTGGGAGTAAAATGGAAAGGGGATCAGGAACATTTGAGTGTGTTAGTCTTAGTAGGCATCATCATTACTCTGAGTATTCTGTGGCTGTGCTTTTATAGGCTCAGTTCAGAAATCAGCCTGAGCAACAGTGTTTTTAAACAAGGTTGCATTGCAAATAGTTTGTCTCCTTGTAAATGAAAACCTTAGTGGCAACACAGTGCTTTGGACAAGGGAGAGCTGGAAGATCATTGTTGATTTAGATTCTGTCATATGTTCCTAGGTATTAATCTTTAATACATCTCATCATACAGTCTCTGTCTTAGGTCTTCCAGCAAACCATGTCCATGCTATCCCCTTTTCCATAGGAAGAGGACAGAATTTTAAAACGGATTTATTCAGCATATCCAAACCCTGCAAGCTACAAGGCTATTCTACATTTATCACCACACTGTTCTTCTCTCAATCAGACTGCCCAGCAGATGGGGCGAATTACAGATGCTTATAGGGACCATGGCAAGGACTGGCAAGCACAGAATACTTGCAGTATGTAAATGTTTGGGAACCCTGTCTTCAACATAGTTCCAGCAGGATAGGATGTTTAGGAGTGGCCATATGCCTAGAAACCATAGGATGGGATTGCCCCTTGTATGGTGGTCAAGTATTACACAGTTCACGCTGTGGATTTCCCTTACTCTTAAGACTTGTCAAGTTCTCCTTGCCCTATTAAAATTCTTTAGGGAGTGCCTCCTTATCAGAAAGTTCCCACCCACTAAGATTTGCAAGAGGAATTATGTACTATGTTTACTTGGCAGAGCTCTGTCTAATAAGATGAAGGAACGGACTTTCTCCGTGGTCGCATTTACACGGTGGAGCTCTTTGCTCTGGGAGGCTCTGCCTTACTGCGTTTCATGGTATAGCAGAAATCTTCCTTTTTAGGGAGAATTTTGTTCAGAGGATATACAATAATTTATCTCAGTCTTCCCCAAACTGATGTTTTGAACGAAGGAGCTGACTGCAAGTGACTAATTGTAACCTGTAATTAGTTTCTTCCCACCTCCACATATGGGCCCAAAAAGGGGATAGAAGGATTGCAGCACAGAGAATTGATTTACTAAAATAAAGCTGTTTTCAGTGACCCCTCCAGTAGCCCAAGCTAGCATTTTAGAAATTAATTGCAATACAGATAATGTCCAAAAATACTAGCCTGTGCTGCTGAGGTCATGGAAAACATTATTTTTTTACTGTGATTGTGAGCGTAAATTGATTCAGGCCAGAAATATTGTAGAAGATAGACTTGTGCGGTGACTTACCAGTATTTTGTAGATAAAAGAACATATGGAACATGATCTGAAGAATTTTAGTCTGAGTCATGTCAGTATCAATATCAAGCAGTCAGCAGACCTTTATATTAGAAAAACAAATATTTTAATAACATAAAAGGGGTGGGAAAATTAAAGCTACGACAAGGTTATTAAGGTTGCATGTTCATGATTAAAAATTATAACAAGATGAAGAAAAATTAAAATATCCAGTACCTTCAGTTGCTTCTGCAGACATTATTTACAAATCTTTGCAGCTTGGAATGTACAGTCTTGCAACTCATTCAAATAGGCAAATGATTCTGAATTCATCACGAGGAAGGCCATATACCCTTCTAAAGACTATCCTGGGAAGGAAGCAATCAAAGGATGAGTCACTCTAGTTCTTTTATTTCTGTGAGTAATTATACAGTAATAATATGTGAAGTACCATTTCTAAGTTGAGAACAGCACATATGTGTGCAATATGGAGAGCAAACAAAATCTTTCTTCCTAAATTGCTGAGGAAGAACATTAAATCAAATTAGTGGAAATTCATGCCTGTATTTTAAGACATATAGTGACCTCACATAATTAGCCATGACCCTTTGAGAAACCCTAAGGTAAAGGTAAAGGTTCCCCTTGACAATTTGTCCAGTCGTGTCCGACTCTAGGCGGCGGTGCTCATCTCCGTTTCCAACCCATAGAGCTAGCGTTTGTCCGCAGACAATTCTCCGTGGTCACGTGGCCAGCGTGACTAGACATGGAACGCCGTTTACCTTCCCACCGAGGTGGTACCTATTTATCTACTCGCATTTTTGCATTTTGCATGCTTTCGAACCGCTAGGTTGGCGGGAGCTGGGACAAGCGACGGGGGCTCACTCCGTGGTGTGGATTCGATCTTACGACTGCAGGTCTTCTGACCTTGCAGCACAGAGGCTTCAGCGGTTTAACCCGCAGCGCCACCACGTCCCTCCTTGAGAAACCCTACCAGCTCCCAAATGCAATGCAAGACAAATCTTTATAATAATATGTGCTATCAAGTCAACTCTGATTATGGTGACCCCTTTCAGAGTTTTCCAGGTTACAGAATACTCAAACATGGTTTAATATTCCCTTCTTCTAGGGGCATCCTGGGTCTGTGCAGCTAGCCTAAGCCTACAGAAGCTGAATCTTTTCCTGGGAGGAAGGAATCCTGCCTGGAGAGCCACCACAAGTCAATACAGTAGGACCCCCATATCCACCAGGGATTGGTTCCAAGCCCCCACATGGATACTGAAACCGTGGATAATAGCAATATAGAACATGGTAAAAAGGAAAAAAACGAGGGGAAAATATATAGAACTGGCCACTAGAGGGCACTGGATCCCATGCTATGTATTCTTCGCTAACAATTATTCATAGCACAGCCTATGGCTCCTTCTGGTTCTGGTAACAAATGTGAAAACAGTTTTTTCCCCCTCGATTTTTTCTTCTAATATTTTTAATATTAAATACAGAACACAGCGTCTATATTTTTCACTCCTGTTTCTTAGCATCCTACTTGTGCTTCTTATTCCTGTTTCTTACTGTATTTCTTCCTCCAGAAATAGCCAACTGACTTTCTGGAGGAAGAAATACAGTAAGAATTTCTGACTAAAGGTAGTTGGCTACCACTCTGATGGCAGAAAGTGAGGCGGAATTAAAGAACCTCTTAATGAGGGTGAAAGAGGAGAGCGCAAAAAATGGTCTGAAGGTCAACATCAAAACAACTAAGATCATGGCCACTGGTCCCATCACCTCCTGGCAAATAGAAGGGGAAGATATGGAGGCAGTGACAGATTTGACTTTCTTGGGCTCCATGATCACTGCAGATGGTGACAGCAGCCACGAAATTAAAAGACATCTGCTTCTTGGGAGGAAAGCGACGACAAACCTAGACAACATCTTAAAAAGCAGAGAGATCACTTTGCCGACAAAGATCCGCATAGTCAAAGCTATGGTTTTTCCAGTAGTGTTGTATGGAAGGGAGAGCTGGACCATAAAGAAGGCTGACTGCCGAAGAATTGATGCTTTTGAACTGTGGTGCTGGAGGAGACTCTTGAGAGTCCCCTGGACTGCAAAGAGAACAAACCTATCAATTTTGAAGGAAATCAACCCTGAGCGCTCACTGGAAGGACAGATCCTGAAGCTGAGGCTCCAATACTTTGGCCATCTCATGAGAAGAGAAGACTCCCTGAAAAAGACCCTGATGTTGGGAAAGTGTGAAGGCAAGAGGAGAAGGGGACGACAGAGGATGAGATGGCTGGACAGTGTCATCGAAGCTACCAACATGAATTTGACCAAACTCCGGGAGGCAGTGGAGGACAGGAGGGCCTGGCGTGCTCTGGTCCATGGGGTCACGAAGAGTCGGACACGACTGAATGACTAAACAACAAAATGGTTTGATGAATTATTACAAGAGTTTGGCCAAGGAGGCCAAGACAGTGTGGTGTTAACATTAACAAGCTATCTTTCAAAATTGCTCCAGCTTTAGATTGTTTTACGAAGCAGGTTGTCTTTTATTTCCCCAGTTCTGTAGGACTAGATTGGTGGCATTATGTGAAACCCATGAAGAAGATGGCCCAGAATAAAACTTTCAGTCATAAAAATTTAATTAGTCATCTGTGCCAATGCTTCAAACTTCAAAAGTGAGAACTGTGATTTGCTTCACCTCTTACACTGCTCACTTCCCACAATATACTATTGGCAGCTTGGCCACCCACATGCACCCCCAGGTTCAGGCCTACTGGTCTCTTTGTCTGGGAGTTCAGAATGATATTGCAAAGGGGATTGTGGTAGCCAGCTACAGAATCTGTATGGATCATTGTTTACATTTGGGGAGAGTAAACCTGACTATCAGTATTAATAGATCTCTACCATAATTTGAAGTAGGTTAGATAAGTGATGGTTTGTTAGAAAATACAGATGAATGAAGTAAAGATAGCTTCATTGTTGAGGTAATGGCTTCCCCATCAGTGGCAAAACACTACTAAATAAAGGGAAAATAGAACTACACTATCAAGAAATTAAGCAGTAAATAGTGATGGCAGTGTAATCTACGAAGGACTCATGAATATTCATAAAGCAGCCGAAAGTGATTGCTGGCACAGAGCACTACCCCTCTTGCAAATAACAATTAGCAATGAGGTTGTAAAATGGATGCAAATTTGTGAATTGGTGACAGGAGCTAAGGAGTCTTGATAAATTGAGGCTTTGTATATTATCCAACAAACTGGCCTGTGAATCAGATTGCAAGACAAAGACAAAGTCCCTCTGAAAGATGCTGGAAGTGCAGCCATTGAGTTGCAAATACAAAGAGCTCTTTTAGAAAACAAAAACAAAAACACACACATCCCTGTTAAGAAAGAGGTCAGATCTAGAGATGTACTCTGTGGAAAGGAAAATCCTTTCTGACATTAAGCAGTATTGGGTGCTAGAAGCTTGCATACCAAACAGCAAATCCTCTTGAGTCTAACTAAACAAGTGCCCTCTTCACCCCTCCCTCAGGAAGGAATATCAGATCATGGGAGTACAGGGCTGAGGGATGTCTCTGAACACAGATTCTTTGTAACAGAAGAAATGCTGTAAAACCTGACATCCAGTGCCGTGAGGTTTGGGTGATGTATTATACAATATATGTTCAATACAAAAAATTATTTTAGTTGCAGACAGATAGAGCTCTTATTTTTAAAACAAAAAATGAGACAGAAAAAAAGAGACCGAAAGAGAAAACGTAACTAAAAAACCCCGTAATAATCCAACACTGTATAAACAATACTATAATACATAATGTGCTCCCCTCCACTGAGACCATCTGGAGATACGACCAATTGCAGATTGATAGCTCTCTAGCAGTCAAACAACAATCTATGTGGTAACATTAAAAGAAGGTGTTAACAAGATTTGTCCCTATTTTGATAAGTTTTAAATACTTGTAAACGTTTTTTTCTTATATAACCTTATTGTTTTGTTTGTTGTTATGTGCGGTCATGTCCCTTTCAACTTATGGTGATCCTATGATTTGAAACCTCCAGAAGGGGCTATCATTAACAACACTGCTTATTCAGTCAATCATTCTCCTGTTCAGTCTCCCTCTTTTCTTACTGCCCTCCAGTTTTCCTGGCATTATTGCCTTTTCTATCAAGTCTTGTCTTCTCATGGTAAAGCAAAGCATGCTGGTTGTATACCGTCCCATAGCGTTTACAGCACCCTCTGGATGGTTTACAATTTAATTATGCAGGCTATGCATTGCCCCTCAGTGAGCTAGGTACTCAGTTTACTGACCCTGGAACGATAGAAGGCTGAGTCAACCTTGAGCCAGCTACCTGAGCCTACTGGACTGAACTTCGGTCATGAGAAGAGTCTTGGCTGCAGTACTGCAGTTTAACTACTATGTCATCAGGCTCTTATAAACTGGGGGGATGTGGAAGGAGCCTCTCTGAGGAATGTGAGGACTGTGAACACATTTGGATGCCCTGTTGGCACTGATACATCCTGTTGGCTGATCTTTCCATTCCAGAAGCATCATTGGATTGCTTCCAGCATGAATAAAGATGATCGCTATTATGATTCTCATGATCATTAGTATTTATCCCTCCCCCTCACCATATGAGTACCTCATTGTTTTATATTCTTCAATGTTTTGTGGGGCTGGCTTTAAGGACACAGATGTGAGGCATGGTTTCACAACATGGCTACGTGTCTGTGTGTCAAAAATAACTGCCATTTTGTATAGTAGACAGAATTCAGTATAATCTGACTTTTTCATAGACTTTCTGATTCTTATACTTCTGCTTTTTCCACTCTTCCTTCTCCTTGAGGATTTGGAATAAAAGAACATTAAGCAGTACAAACCAGTTGTTTGTCAGGCATGGGATTATGAAATAATGGCAATATCTAGTAACTCCTATGCAATCATTCTCTTAATTTTTCTTAGAACGCCTCACTGTTCTTCTTGCTCTGCAACATTGATCTCCCCCTTTGCCCATTATTTTAATCTCTTTCTTGTTCCTCTTGTCTCAGCTTATTAACAACGACATCTGCTGTCATGGCCACACCTCCTTATCTCAAGAGATGGGGTGAGATTAATTTGGTTTGCATTGCAATGCCAAATAGACTTAAATTGCTCTTCTCAAACTAACATGTGAGCACAGTACTTTTTTGATTTTCCCCACTCTGAATTTTGAGATGTAGTTCTCTGGAAAATATGCATGTAAAATTCAGGATAAAATAGTAGGAGGGGTAGTCCAAACAAAAAAATTATAACTTCTGAAAAGATTCTCGAATCTGGACTATGTTTGGCAGAGTGGTTGTACTGTAGCCCACGTGGGCTTACTCTGCCAGATTTGGAGAAGACTGGAAAATACTTCTGAAGGTCAAATTTAAAAAAACCTTCCTATCTCCCTCTGATGTCTTTTTGCCACAATTTTCGCCATGGCTCTTACTTCATTCAGTGATTGCTGTTAAATGCCTACCACTGCTTCCTGAAAAGGAAATGATTTCTGCTACATGCTTTTTAAAATTCAAAGTGGATCTATCTTGTAGTTTAGAAGCTCTGGAACCTTAAAAATGCTTGTTTTACATAGTAAAATTTTCATGAACTCTACCTGCACATGCTTATTGAAGTATTGCAGAGCAGTTGCTCAAACTTCCTGCTAGTACTTCCAGAAGCTAATGAGTCTCATTAAGGTGAATGAGGATTGTATCTGGGCAAAATGGGATGTTGGGACAACAGTCTTACCACAGGAATACACATAGAGGAGCTGAGCCACAGAGGGGAAGAGTGGGGAGGAGCCAAGGGGAGGTACAGAGAGCACCAACTAATAAATACTTAGGTAGCTTCTTAAAGAAAAAAGGAGCCATGATTGTTGCTTTTTGGTTGGATGAGATGTGATTAACTTATGGAAAAATATCTCAGGTTCTGGGATTTTCCCTTGCTTGCTGTCTGTAAATGGTAGTGATCACAAAAGGAGTTCCTATAGAGGATCTGACTGCTGACAGTGGTGTTGTCAACATCCCAGCTGGCCTTTACTATATAAAGGTTGGCATCCTTTTTCTTGCTGGCAACATGGGCACAATATTGCAAGGCAATGCTGGACCATTTTCTAGCACTTTAAATTGTGGAGAAAGAAGCAATATCTGAAATTCATAAACTGGAAGGTTTGTTTTTGAAGGACAGATTATGAATGTGATAATGAAACAGTGAGATATCTCCTTCCCTACCTATTGCCTCACAAATTTGTGTGTCTGTTGTTCCTAGCCTTTCTGAAGCAGGTTCCACCCAACCTATTATCTAGCTACATTACCAGCATGTGATCTTCCAACATCTTACTTTCTTCTCTTTGTCAACCTTCATACCATTTCTTCTTGTCTCTGGATGACCACTGTGGACTGAATAACGCTCATATGTATCAACCCTAGCCATATAATCAAATAGTCTTACTCTTAGGGAAATATAGGAGAGTGGCCATTCTCTCTCTCTCTCTCACGTTACCTTTAGCACTATCTTCATTTTCTGTTAGTACTTCTATAGTGCTGCTGTCTCATATAATGCTGTTTCTCTATATGCTTTGAAGGACCAGCGGTTGTGGGTTTTTTTCTTTTCAAAGTCAGCCATTTCTTCCTCTAGCAGACACAGTTAAGCAATTGTGCTGTTATTCCTATGAACTGCACTATGTCACTGGCTTGGTCGTTCTGTCTCTTTTTTTTGGGTCTGATCTAGCCCATACTCCACCTGAGATTTAGCACCCTATTCTGCCAGCTCTGGTTGTCAGGCTGTAACCACCTTTCATTTGGCTGGTTGTAATGGACATCCAATCAAGCAGTTGAAGAGGAGGAAGTCGGCAAATCCTGGTTTCTGCTTCCTCTTCTTTGACTCTTCCAAGTGCCATTCTTCTATTTCTGTATGTGCTGCTAATCTCTGACATTCTATTACAGGTAAGTTCAAAAATAACATGGAAATGCATGACATGACCATGCTGTTCCTCTTTTTACATATCAGCATATGGACATTCAATGTGTTATGATTTACTTCTGTATTCTGCATCAAGTTTAAACAGCATTAGGTATGCGTATTACAAATTAGATAAGTGTATTAGGTAGGTGTATTAGGTATACCTGCCTAATATACATACTTACCTTGTACCACACATACGTCATGTTTTTTTAAAAAAAGTGATGCAGCACATAAGCACTGCTCTAATACATGCTTAAAATCCTGCCTCCGCTTCCACAGCCCCTCCACAGACCTGAGGAAGTGTTTTATTTGCAATATTATAAAGTGGCTCTCTTCACAATACTGTCAAATTAAAAAAGGAAGGGTCACTTTGCGTCATTTCTAGTGATCACACACACTGGAAACAGACCAAAGTGAAGTGATCCTACCAGCACCAAAAATTTAGAAGCTCCTGACAGGGACCAGAAAGGTGTGAGTAGGACTGCTCGGGTGGGGGGGAGGGTAGGCTGGTTCTCTCCAGCATAGACCTCATCTCATTGCCATCTTTAGGAATGAACCAGCCCACCCCTGCAGTGGACCAGTGGGCTAAACATCCATGTAGTCAGCCTCTCAATCTCTGCCCTCGTATCCATGGACACCATGCTTGATTACAAGTTCAGTGAGCTCCGGTTCGTTTCCTCCTTCAGTTCCTGTCTCCATGCCATTTGCTAATCCTGTTTCCAGTCCTTGGTTTGGGTTAAACCTTCAGATTATAGGGATAGAAAATAAAGAAAATGGTAAGATAAATTTGTTTGCTGACGATACATTATTAATCGTGAAAAATCCAATAGAAACAATAGAAAGACTTAAACTACATTTGAAGGAATTTGAGAGTATAACTGGGTTAAGGGTAAATTGGGGAAAGTCAGAATGTTTATTGTTAAATCATTCGGATGAGGAGAAAAGAAAAATGAAAATAATATTTGAAAATAAATTTGGATAGACTGAAAAGAGAGATAAATGGAAGGATAAAAGAATATCAGAAATTAAAGATTTCTTGGCTTGGTAGAGTGGCATTATGTAAAATGAAAATAATTTCTAAATTGAATTTTATATTTTGGATGCTTGCTATAAAGATTACAGAAAAACAATTGAAAGAATGGCAGATAATGATAAATTGTTATTGTAATGGAAATAAACGAGTGAGGATTAATTAAAAATTATGGTATGTAACACAAAAAAAGGGAGGTCTTGGATTACCCAACATAAAACTATATTATATAGCAAATTAGTTTAGGCATATCCCAGATATTATTAAAGGTAATAAAAATTTAATCTGGACAGAAATAGAAACAGAGGGTAAGGAAGAAGGAGTGGAAAGTATATTGTTTAAAGAAAAAAATGGAGAAGAGATTAAAAAGATTATTAACCCTTTCCTTAAAAATATGTTAGAAAATTGGAAAAGTTTTAGAGGTTTATTGAGTCCACCAATCTCTCCTTTATCTCAGGTGGTGGAGTTAAAGAACTTTCCTGAAAATCTTAAAAATTTTTTTAAGAATATATTAAAAAGTAAAGGGATAAATAGGTTAAAAGACTGGATGGAGAAGATGAGAGATAAAGAAAATATAAAAGAAGTTTTAGGAGGAGAGGGGATTTCATTGTTTAATATGATTCAATTAGAAAGGTGGACAAGGGAATGGAATAGTAAAGAAGGGAAAAGTAGAAAAATGACAAAATTTGAAGATATTATTGAAAAAAGTTTGAAATCAGAGGAAAAGACAGAAAGAAAGGGAACTGTAAGTCAAATATATAAATTATTAATGCAAGCTGAACAGGGTACACAAGGATTAAAAACGCAATGGCAATATGATTTGGATAAAGAAGTAATAGGTGAAGAATGGGATAAAATATGGGATCAAAGAATTATGAAGAACATGTCTGTAAGGATAAAGGAAAATTGTTATAAGGTAATATGGAGGTGGTATTTAACGCCGGTAAAATTGAATATAATAAATAAAAACATATCATCACTATGTTGGAGGTGTAAAAAAGAGAAGGGGACGTATATACATATGTGGTGGTCATGTGAAGTAAGAAAGCAAGAATGGAACCAAATCTTTAAAGAAATAAGTGAAATAACTGGATTAAATATTCAAATGTCCCCGTTAATTGCTTTATTGAATTTGGCTAAGAAGGATCAATTGTTGAAAGAAAATAAGGACTTAATAGTTATAATGATTACGGCAGCAAGGTTAATTTTTGCAAGAAACTGGAGAAATGATAATCAACTTAGTTTAGAGGAATGGTACAGAGAACTATGGGATATGGCAATTAATGATAAACTGACATGTGATATGAAAATAAAAAGAGGCCAATAAAAAATAATGATTTCAAGAAAATATGGAGTGTATTCTTGGAATATGTATTTTGGAGAGGGAAGGGGTATACACCGAGGGAAGAAACAATGAATTTTTGGAGAGCAAATGGATTGAATGAAGTTTAATGCTAGCCCTGAAGGTGATGGTGGCACTAATGTGATATGTAATTGTATTTTGTTGGGTTTTTTTGTGTGTGTGGTAGTAGTTATGCTGTGTAATTTAATAAAAATATATATTTTAAAAGAAATCCTCCCCCTATTAGAGTATGGTCAGTCCTAATTCGGCTGTTGCTTAGTTGTGAGGTGGGGTGGGGACACTTGCCCCCTTAGAGGCTTTTAAAATAATCCACACTTCCTCCATCTTCTGTCTCTCTGCTCATCTTTTGCCCCAAACCCAAGTTTTTGGCTCCCTGTGTAAAACCTTCCTATCCTTGATATATTCTGTTTCCTTCTTTCTCTCTTTTACATTCTGTATCCCCACTCCTGTGACAGAATGAACCTCATAATGGTGGTGGAGGTGATTCACTCCCATTTAATCTCTGTTCCTTCCCCACTTCCTTTGTATGAGTATGCATGAACAACTTAAATTTTTCCTGGTTTGGATTTTCTTTGGGTCATTTTAGCGTATCTTCCTCCATCCCATTTTAGCGTGCATGTGCATGTGTTTGTGTAAATTATGAACACTTTGTGATTCCCACAAAGACAGAGCCCTCTTCCTTGAATGCTGAAGTAATACCCCAGTTTGCCTTTAAATTGGCTTGCTGTTCTGCTAAAGGCTCCTGTTAACAGTTTCTTCTGCTTTTACATCCCATTCCAATGAGGGGATTTGGGAGAGACTTTGAGGGATAATATTGCTTCTGTGCCAGTTACACTGCTAGGCTATACCTACTTAATTCAGGGTAAGTCCTGCTGAATTCAGTAGGACTTATTTCAGAATAATGGTGTGTATGATTGCTGTGTTGATCCCACCATCACCTTTGTGAAGGTAAGAGAACAGACTGCCTGTGTCATGTTAGGAGAGGGAAAGATGGAAAAGAAAGGAGAGGAGAGGAGAGGAGAGGAGAGAAGAAAATAAATTATGTTGTTTCCTGTTGCCCTATTCTGTATGCAGGGGGCTGTCATGTTTAAACGTGCATTTTCCTTTGTTCCATAATTTAATCACAAACACACAGTTCAAAAAGGGAATATGCAAGGTACGTATGCCTGCAAAATTATGGTAATCCCTGTAACATTTTGCATGACGCTTTCCTATGGTCAGTTTTGTGTCTTCTGCAATTTTATGCCAAATGTGCCCAGTATCAACTGAAACTCTTTATATTAAATAACTCCTGAAGACCTGGATATATCACTGTAAATATCTTAGTAAAGAAGATATCTGAGATTCATGTAATATATAGGTTTTTAAAATGTTAGGGCTTCAACTTTTTCTTTTCTTTTTTGCAAAAAGGCTCCATATTTAAGGGTGACTAAAAAAATTTAAAAAACCTGTTTGCATAAAATATGGTAGATTTCGCTCAGAAGAGGCTATGAAACTGGCTTTGTTAACAAATGTAGAAGCTATAGCTGCATTATGATATCTGAGGTTAAATCAAATTGGAAACATAAAGTTTCATTTATAAAGCAAAGCAACTTCACAAAGTAGAAGTGATATGGACCTGCATACACCCACGAGGCAACAAAATGAAGCAGTTTCACAAATGAAACAGACTATCAACCTGAACAGAATGTGTTAGAGGGGCACAGGGGTAAAAAAAACAACAACATTCGGTAAGCCATTTCTGATAGAAGGGGGCAGTCTGAATGAAGCATTATAATTTTTCAACGGGTTCTTGAACTTATGGCCCGTGGATACACTACACCTCCCACACCACCAGCCGACAACCAAACCCTGTGGTGGTTCCATGGAAACATGGGGTTTAAGATTCTCTCCATAAAATGGCAAGAGATCTGCACTATTGGATATCTTTAGCCAGGAGGTACCCATCAAAAACTCCTAGGAGCAATTTGTAACAGCACCCAGTCTAGTTACCATTGACCCCACAGAGACAAGCCTTTATCCACATGGGACCTAGTGGGGAGAGCAATGTTTCCATCATTCGGGGTCGTAGCTAATTACAAAGACTTACATGCCCTAAATAACTTCATTCAAGCCCTTGGGCAATTAGCAAATCTCACAAATGACATGGTATCACGTATTCAAGAGGAAGTTAAGTCACTTTAAAATATGGTAATTTAAAACTTGTTAGCCTTAGATTTGCTCCTTATGGCTTATGGGGGCATTTGTGTCTTTATAAACATGTTGCACATTTCACAATGAAACTAAAGGGCTCATTCTGGATCACAATCATATAGTACATATTGTTTCCTCACTGTAGCAGGAGTGTAAAAGTCTTCAAATTTGGTATGTCTTGGGATTGGGACTGGCTCACGTCATGGCTACCCAGGTTCAATTGGTTACATCAGCTCTTTATTATATTTCTTTTACTTAGTAGTATATTATTGCTTGCTTGCATGTGTATCTATTGCTTCCCTTTCCTTATTCAATGTTTTCCAAAACCATCCTCCATGCTAAGTTCTTCAATGTACATGGTACTCTCTGACTTACCCTCAACCAGCTCACAGGTAGAACTAGACTCAGGGTATGTTGTTAAGTGTTCATCAAAGCGTTCATAAAAGTAACCACATTGATGAACAAAAGAAAAGGGAGGAATTGTTAGTCTACATTGATTACATCTGGATTACTGTAGTCATTGCTATGTATTTTCCAAGAAAACTGCCAGTCTTACGGGAGTGTCTTATATTACAACAGTCTTGTACCTTCATTGTTTGCTTCTTGCCATGCCTACGGGTATGTGTGTATGTTTCTGACATTCTATAATATTGTTGTGTAATCTGTAGGAAGAGATAGAGGGGCCTCCTTGTAACCTTGAGAAAGGGGCCTTCAGCAGGGCCTGGACAATACAATGTTCCCATCAAGGATGGCTAGTACTGTCCTGAAAGTGGTTAAAACCTGCTCTCCCAGGCCTTGCCCAACACCCCTCAGAGGAGTCATGAGATGGGGATGGGGAGAAAGAGAAGTGATGAAAAGAGTGAGAAGAGGCAAAGAGAGAGAGGGAGAGGGAGAGAGAAGCCACAGAGAGACAACGAGATTGAGAAGTATCGCGGAGAAGAGAGGGAGGAGGGGGGAAGAGAATGAGTGTTAAGTATTCCTTGGCCCTTGCTTCTGCCAGTACACCATTAACGGAATGAGTTAAGGAGATTTTGCTTCTAGATCTTTTTGCCCTTAAAGACTTGGGCACAGTAAGAAAAAGACCTTGAGGTGCCTTCTGAAAAACCAGCTGGACACCTATTTTGACAGTTGTAATTGAGGGGATGCTTGACAGTGACAGTTGAAAAACTGGCATGATAATTGCTTTGTGTCATGCTTGGGTGAGAAGGGATGAAATGATGAAAAAAGGAATAAGATTCCGGGGTTTTAACTCGCTTGCTGCCTCTTTGGGAATGAAAATAAACACATGAGGGGATTCTGTGGACCATCTTGACTGCTGACATTGCTGCAGTCAACATTCAGGCAGGCCTTTGCTATCAAAAACTTGTCATCTTTTTTCCTGCTGGCAACACGGGCAAAACATTGCAAGGCGATGTCAGGCCATTTCCTGGTGTTTTGAATTATGGATGCAGAAGCAATATCCTCCATTCATAAACCATAGATTTTTTGAAGGATTGGCTATTTGTAGAACAAAGATGGATAGCCCAAGACACTTTGCTGCCTGAGGCAAAATAGCAAATGGGATTTTCTTCCCCAGTCACTTGTCAGGTCAAATGAAGTACAGCCTTGTGCTGGTTATGTGAAACAGAAACTCCAAGCATATCTAGCACCTTTAGATGGGAGTAAAAATACAAGAATCATAAACTGTTTTCCTTTTATGACATCTTAAATTAATAGCCTAAGCCACCTGCTTCAAAGCAAAGGAAGGCACTCTAACCATTCTGAAACCATGTGTCCTGAAAGTCTGAAATGGTACTTGCCATGCTACTGCAAAGTTACTTACTTGTGTGTAGGAATACCTAAACGGAAGTCTCAAAAGTTATGGTACAGATGGACTGCTGCTATTAAACTGTTGTTGCAACTACTGGTGCATGCCAAATGTGTACCCAGAATTTTAGCTGATAAAGAGTGCAGCAAGCAATAAATCTCTGTGGGCACACTGCTGTTTATAATCTTGCCTGGAAGCACATGATAAGTATGAAAGACAGAAATTTCCAGCATGTAGCAATGTTTGTCCGTTGCAGGGAAAACAACCAGCATCTCACAGGGTGCTGGAAAACTGACACACTTTATTTGGCATTCCTTTTTGCAGACTTAAGGCCATTTCTTCAAGTCTTCCTGAAATCTGAAGAAGTGGGCTGCCATATACAAACGCCTATGCCAAATGAGACGTGTTAAATGTTAAGCTGCTGTTAATATTGCAGGCAGGATTACAGTATAAAAAAATATAACACAGTGAAATTCAAAGCGGCATGCACTAAAATCAAATAACAGCTGCACTCCAATCTATGCTCAGAGTAACATCCCAACTTCAGTGAGGCTTATTTCAGGCTTAGCCGCAGGGAGTGGATGGTGCGAAAAACAGCATTTTCTCTCTCTAGCTCTTTTTTAAAAGTCTCTTGCTTCTTCCTCATTTTGAAAATGCAAGGAAAAGCATGCTGTGAGTATTGTCCCCAATTATTAATTTTTAAAAATGGTGTAAAAAATATATATAATTTTTTCCCACTTCCCAAGTGAAAGCACCACATGCAGAAACACTTTGATAACAGACAGGATTTCTAAATGTACTGGACTGCCTGTACTTGCATTCTGCCTGCTTTTTTTTTACAAGTGGATTAAATGCTTTATAAGCTGTCTAGCTATGTTTCTGAGGCCACCATCTTATGCCTACTTATTTGGGAGTAAGATTCATTGAAAAAATTGAATTATTTTTAAATTTTAAGTCTTTAATGTCTAAAATCCAGTAGTAACTCTAGAGTAGATCCATTGAATCAGTGGGGATCTGGTGAGTCAACTACTCCACAAGCATTGCATTCATTGTAGTTTGCAAACAAAGCTGTACTGTATCTCATTGCTTTTGGAAGCTAAAAAGACTACCGGCACTGTGGGGTGAGCTGTGACTATACCAGCATTGTGGGGTGAGCTTCCAGCTCACCTTCTATGAGTCTTGGATGGTGTTTTTTTGTGGTAAATGGTGAAATGGGGCATTCAACAGAACAGCACCCATAGCCACTGCCCACAAGATAGCATATGGAAAATGTGTGTGTATATTTTATTTCCATTTCTTCACTTCCATTTATCTGTCTATTTTCTTTGTGCTTTCATTCTCTCAGGTGGAGAAGGTGATTTTGTGTGTGTGTGTGTACTATGTGCTGATTTCCTTCCCCCTTAAGTACTGTGAGTATTGGACCTAAGCTCTGAGCCAACAGGGAAGCCCAAGGAGAGATGGCAGATGGCATCATTAACTCTGTAATAAAAAAAAATTGACACTTTGACCCTGTGAGGTCTGGCCACACTACAGCCCTGAACTGGAAGATGACAGTTTCAACTGTACTAATCAACTGAAAGTGCTGAATGACAGCTAAGTCTTATCTCGCTCTCCTGAAGTGCTAATTTCTTTGTTTCATATGTAGTTGCGGTTATTATCATCCTTCAGACCTAGATGTGGAATGGACCTCTTATTAAAAGTATGAACAAGCCCTTTGGCGGATGACTGTTGTACTGCAGTGCCTTCTGTTAGACAAATTCAGACTTATTTTTATTATTACGATCTTGATGCCAATCCAAAGATCATATTGAGGTAGATGTAAAGTCTTTAAGGCTTGCTCCTTTCCTGTTCTCTGTCAGATACGTTTTGTACTGTGTATCTGATGCTGTCATATGATTGTAAAACCAGGCATATAAGAGACCTGTTGTGAGGAATGGGGGATATTTAGAAGCTTCATTATACAAGCAACTTCTTGGATGAGAGGATCTTTACGTCTTCAAGATAAAGTGATGGAAAATGTCATTGAATTTGTCACAATATATATGGATTAGGTTAGGTGTATAATCAGTGAGGAGTCAAGGGTTTCCATAAAGCATAGAAATGTTAGTGATTGATATAACATTGTAACCACTACAGTGGCCTTCTGAAGCCTTCCTTGAGAACACCAATCTTCTCTGAAAAGAAAGAAGTAGGTGTTACACTAGTAACATCACTAGTTGGTGACTGCATGCAGCAATTTCAGGTAGCAGCTGAGATCCCACAACCACCAGCTTGTGGGTCCCAGGCCACATTTACTAATTAATCATGGCAGATGGTTGGGGATGGAGTGCTGCCATTTTCTGATAATAACTGGGAGCATCAGCATTGTTGACAAATGCTTGTTAAGCTCGTTCCATCTGAGGGATCTGGTTTAAAATAGCAGGAAGCATCTCTCCTAATAAGACAGATCCCCAGTGAGCAGAATCAGCCAAGTTCCAACATTTCCTTTGCTTCTGCCTGGTCCTGTCTTGCCTGTTTGACATGATGTCCTTAAATCATCCATCACTGGGCACCTCTTGCCTTGAGCATCTGCTCAACCTGGTATTTCCTCCCCTAAACCATTGACCTTTTGGCTTCATTCCTTCATTTCACAGCTTTGATTTGGCTACAGACTTATTTTCTACTTGTATATATTTTGGATCACAATACTGCTACTATCTTTTGAGCTGAAATTAGCCTCTGGGCAACTGCACTCTTCTGGATTCCATCAGAGAAGGAAAGAATTGGAATAAACTCTGTGAGCCAAATGTACATCTTTACCCATAGTGAGTTTCTGACAGTAATTGGAAACATCATAAGCTTTAACTCCCCAGTAGACTGCAATGCAAACTTTTCCCAAATAAAATGCAGAATTCTCTAGGTGTATTTAAATGTAAAAAGAAGGAAATTGCTTTGGGAAGATTAATTTTTAGATAGAGCCAACGTAAATTGCCTGAATTGAATTTGCTCTCTGCTATCATATTGTACAGACAGAGAGTCAAAAATCCAATATTTCAAGAACTCATATTGTAGAGAAAACAAAGTAGATATGGAAATAATCTCTTAATCAGCAATTTTGTTGGTTATGATGTATCACATTTGTTCATGTACCTAAGACACTCTTTAAGAATCAAAATGTATACATTCCCCCTCTCCTTTTCTTCCCCCCCCCTTAAATTACAGATTAGGTTGTTGAAGTTTATTTCATTCAGATTATTCACAAATAAAAAAATGCATAAAAAGCAGTATATTTTTGGTTTGTTGCCTTTTAAAAACAACAAATATAAAATGCAAGCTAAACTACAATGACAAAAAAATCAAACCTACATCCACCTGTCTGTCTGTCTGTCTGTCTGTCTGTCTGTCTATCTCAGACAAGTAATTAAATTACAAATGAACTGCTCCCTTTGAAGGCTAAAAAGACTGTGTAACAGTTCCCTAACCATGGAGAAAGAAGGAAAAGAAACAGAAGGTAGGGCTTATATACTCAGAAGTGTCATTCCCTTCTTCTGGAGAGGCTCTCGGACTGTACAGCCTGCCCAAGGGTACATAGGCTGGCTTTTCTTGTGGGAAGTATGATGGGGAAATGAAATCCCAACATCTGACCCCACTGCCAGATACCAGACTCATCTAGCTATCCAGAAAGTTACTGAAACTGAAGTCATATGCTTAACTGAATGCTTTTAGGTGAGTCTATGGCTTGAACTGATTATAAACATGCAGATTCTGGGGCTGTGCATATCTCAGACCAAGTGTCAGATATAGCAACAGTCAACTGATTTATTTACATTTTCCCCTTGAATTGTGCTGAAATCAATTCACAGAAAATAGAACAGTTTAAATGCAACAGAAATTTGACTACTGTAATAATGTTTTACATCAAAATGCTATGAGCCACTGATCAATGGGGAAAAAACACCCCAAAGCAATGAGATCACATACAGCCTCTAACTATAAGACTGACTAAAACTGTTTGCACTTGCTTGTTCTACATTTGCACTGTAGAACACGCAAGGTTATTCCTCATTGTTGTTATTGTTGTTATGTTGCTTCTGACTTACAGAGACCCTATGAATGTGTAACCTCCACAATGTTCTATCATTACCAGCCTTCCCCAGTTCTTGAAAACTCAAATCTGTTTCTTCCTTTATTCAGTCAATCCAATCACATTTGTTTTTCCTCTTTTCCTGTTGTCTTCAACTTTTTCTAGCATTATTATGTTTTCCAGTGACTTTTGCCTTCTCATGATGTGCTCAAAGTATAACAGCATCAGTTTCATCATGTTTCTTTTGAGGAGAGTTTACGCTTTATGTGTCGGTCTCATGGTCCATAGTATTTGCAAATTCTCCTCCAACTCCATCTTTCATATCCCTCATTATATTACAAGCACAAAGCAGCTTAGTTACATCTTAGTTTATTTATTTATTTATTTATTTCATTTATACCCCGCCTATCTGGTCAATTGTGACCACTCTAGGCGGCTTACAACACGCACTAAAAACAATAGTTTTTAGTTAGTTATTGCCAGGAATAAAGTAGTTATTATAGTTATTGCCAGGAATAAAGTTATTGCCAGGAATAAAGTACAATTAATTAATTAATTATAAGTTATTCCCAAGCTCTAGGATATACTCCATGCAAATAGTGAAGCAGAAAGCTTATGCTGTAATCTCCTTTAGTAAGTGCCCAGCGCTTTTGTGGGTTTTTCCTCCTGTATACCAACATTTATGTTTATTTTTGTATTCATTGTGGCTATATAATGGAGAAAGGTAAAAGAAACCAAACTGAAACAGAGAACCTTATTCAAAGTTGGTGTCCAAACTATATAATAATCACCATTATTTATTGTTCAATTAATTCAGTCTATATAACATTTGGCTATAACTGAGTCAGTTCTGAGAATTATAGAAGCCAGAAAAAGCTATTGACACACCCTTTCATGAAAAAGAAAATAAAAACAGAATAAGAATAAGATGTTGTCCTTACTTGACACATCCATGTTAAGTTTCTCCTGGCTTCCCCCCCCCCCCAAAAAAAATCTAGAGGTATTTATAGATTGAAAAAGCAGATGTTACACAACTTGGCAAACTGAACAGATAAACTTGTGAAAGACGAGTTCTTGCCTAGACGGTGGGCCCAGAATTTCAGATGTTATGTCACAGCAGTTCTTCACCATCTGCATCTATTCAGTTGATGCCAGTGATGGGGAGTGTGCATGTTTTATGTATGACTGCATCATAAATAGCATGCAAATGTTATGAGGACGCAATGTGGCTTTGCTATCACAATGAATTTCATATCCAGATGCCCTAAAGCATTTCAGCTACAAGCCTCATGGTAGGATGATTTTGTTCTCTTTTAACAGCTGAGGTTTTTTCACTTCAGGCGAAGGTACATTCTGACAGTGTATCCTTTGCTTTGCCATCATTATCATAGATCATGAGCGGTGAGGCAGAAGCGCTATGAGGTGATGTGGGGAAATGAAATATAGAGGGAAGGAAGCATACAAGCTGTACTAAT
Source organism: Intellagama lesueurii (assembly GCA_037013535.1). Classification (NCBI taxonomy): domain Eukaryota; kingdom Metazoa; phylum Chordata; class Lepidosauria; order Squamata; family Agamidae; genus Intellagama; species Intellagama lesueurii. Next base: position 87,250,189 of record JBAJHW010000001.1, read on the forward strand.
AAAGTGGATCTGAGCAATATCACACATTTAGGGGGCTTTTTTCCTCAGAAAACCTGAAAAAAAGAAGGGTAACCAAGCATTCCTTCTTTTTCTCATTCTTCTTATCCCAGACACTGGGCATCATCATGACTTTGGATCTAGCAGTTCTACACAAAGATGTTGTGTTGCATCCAAACTTTTCTCTATATTTTTTAAAGACAAAAAGTTCTTCCTCTGCTGCACTTCTTTTCTCATATATTGTACAGGGAGTGATCAGCTGTGCTGACTGGATAGCTCTGTGAGTTAGGTAAATCAGGAGTTTGATTCCCCAGTGAATCCCAGAAGAAGAGCCAGCCTATGTAGCCTTCGACAAACTGCACAGTCCCAGGGTGCCCCCAGAATGGAAAACCACTTTTGCGTACTATATACCTAGAAAACTGTAGGAAGTGTCACTCACCACAGGTCAGAACCGACCGGACACCATGTAATTATTTTACTTTTTGTTTGTCACTACATAGCCAAACTATTCCAGCTTTTATGGGTTTCTAAAACTTCCTTTGTTTCATTAGTTTTTAGAAATTCCTTTTTGGTCACCTGCCCATTCCCCAAAAATCTTAGTAGCCTGTGATAAATTTCAAATGCTTCAGTTTTTCCATAGCAGCCTGTGCTCAAGTCCATTATTTCATGCTATATAGTAGACTTGAGAATGCATCACATTATACAGTGTGCTTTCTCAAAGCTTGTGTGTGTGTGTGTGTGTGTGTGTTCTGTGTCAAAGTCCTAAATGACTTATAAAGACCCTTATAGGGCTTTCAAGCTAAGAGAGTTATTTAACGAATGGTTTAACCAGTTCTTCTCCCCCAGTGAGTTCTTCTCACCAATCTCCATGGCCAAGTGGAGATTCAAACCCTATTCTCCAGAGTCCTAGTCCATCACTCTATCCACCATACCATACTGGGAATCCCACGTTTTTGTGAGATATTGTATTCTCCATCTTAAACACGTTGCTCCAGGCCATCTCTATTCTGACTTTCATTGCATGGCTGTGATCCAGCTTTCAACCAAATAATTTTCAACCAAATTCTAAGGTATTTATATTTGTCAAGACACTCTGTGCTTTCATTTTGGTTTGTGAATTACATTACTCAGGGCCCTTGTTTTTTTTTTTTTAACTTACTACTATGAACTTGATTTTCTTGACATTCATTTTTACACTGTGTTCATTATACTCTTTATTGACTTTATTGAGTAACCTTTGCAGAACACCTAAACTGTTGGCTAGCAACACTATATTTTCAGCATATTGAATGTTACTCATAACATCTTCAGTGACACTGATATCATCACTTGTATCATCAAGTGTTATTTAAACATGTTCTTAGAGTACAAACTGAAAACTACTGGCCAAAGCATAAATCCATGTTGTTCTCATCTTTGTATTTCTACATTCCTATTGTCTACTCTTCAACTTTTACTGAAGCTTTCTGCTGTCATTTCAGGTTGCTAATTGCATGAATTTCTCTTGAATCAAGACCTTTGTTTCCCAACAAGTCCAACAGCTTGCCGCAATGGACTTTGTCAAAGGCTTTTTCTGAGTCAATGAAACAAGCATACATATCCACATTCTTGCCACAACATCTTTCTACAAGTACATGGAGATACTGCTTCTTTGATTCCTCAGTAGGTGCTTTGTACATGGTATTTAATTGGGATTGTCCACAGCTAGTAAGGGAAAGTCAGATGATGTATGATTTGATATTGTTTAGGATGTTATGGCTTAAAAATGAAAGATGAGATCTGTTTAATTAGAACAAAGGCCAATCTAGTCCACCACCCTTTTCTCATAGAGACCAACCAAGGTGGCCATAACAGGTTTAACTGAGGAAAGATCTTATAAGCAAATATCTGCTAAAAAGCATTCAAGTGCCCTGATCTCCTTCCCAGTTATAGACCAATCTGTAATAGCCATTGCTTAGGGAAATTAATTGCAAGTGTGGATCTGGCTCCATTTTTATATTAATCTTACATTTTCTCTACAATTCTCCTTGACTTATTAAAAGGATTTATTTGAACATTTAAAATCCTAGTCCTCCAATTGGTTGAGAATGGCTTTTCAGTCTTGATGAGAAGATTTACAAATAGTCTAAAAATATATTTTAGAAAGGAAAACTCAATGGAATGAGTGAGTTCAGAAAAGGGAGCCTTTAATACAGTAAACATTTATATGTTTGTATTAAAAATTTAATGCAATATTCCATTTTCTGGGCTACTTAAACAAAATTAAAATTATATCATCATGTGTGTCTAGTACTGTATTCATTTGTTTTGTAAGATTTACCACTTACAAGGTATTGCACAAGCAATAGCTAAATAGGCCTAATTACTATACTAGGTCTATAAAAGCTAATTTTTACTTATGAAAGAAGGCTGTGTTATTCTAGTCTTCTGTTTCACAAGAATATAGCTGAGAAATGTTACCTTTTAAAAACATGTAACTCTAAGAAACCTTCCCCCCAACCAGTCAGTCATCTGTTTCTATGCTGTGGAGAAAACCACCATGTTTTACTGATGGAGGGTGGCAGCAGGAGCTGTGAAACTCCATAAATGTAAATAAGAAGCTAGTGACCAGTGGTTTGTGCCCATCTCTCAGAATCATTTAATGTATTTCTGATTATTATTATAGTTTAAACACTTTTAATGTGTAATTTATTTTGTTTTCAGTTTTATTTGTTTTAACATTTTGAGCCACCTTGACTCCCCTCACTGGGAGAAAGGCAGCATGCAAATGATACTAACGGACGAACGAAGGAACGAATGAACGAATGAACGAACTAAATATCATATGAAAAGCTAGATTAGGTTCAGGTGAGGAAGAGTGAAAATTGTAAGAACAAACATCAATCATTTAAGATGTGCAGATGACACCATATTGCTGGAAGAAATTAGCAACGACATGAAGTGACAACTAAAGAAGGCTGAAGAAGAAAATGCAAAACCAGGCCTGCAACTGAATATTAAGAAGACAAAAACCATGTTTGCAGAAGAATTGCATAACTTAAATGTTTACAGTGAAGAAATGGAAATTGTTTTTTAAAAATTGGTAAAGACCTTGGTTCAATCACCACTCCAAAGGGAGACTGCAATCAAGAAATCAGAAGAAAAATGAAACTCAGCAAGGTAGCTATGAAGGAACTAGAAAAAACCCTCAAGTGAAAGAACATGTTAATGCAGACCAAGCCCAAGATAATCCATAATATGGTACTCCAATTCCTACGTATGGAAGTGAAAATGGGACAGTTAAGAAAGCTGACAGGAGGAAAAAAATGATTTATTTTAAATGTAGTGTTGGAAGAGAGCTTTATGGATACCATGGAAACTCCAGAAAGAGTTCACTGGAGAAGACGTACATTGTTTAAGATGTCTAAAATCTGTATCAACCTAGTCCACTAGGAGTATATGGGCTACGGCTACCCTGGAATCTAACACTACTGCATCACTTGGTGAGATCCATTCCTTTGTTTGCCACATCCTAGAACAACAGGCAGACTACAATGATTAAAGATCTCATCTCCTAAAGGGGAAATATTCCCAAAAGCTTGTGCATTTTTGTGTGCTTCTGCACACTTTTTTGTCTTTGTAGGTGGCTTATAAAACTATCATCTCAATATGGAATTTGGATATTGAAATGGTCTAATTTTGTTTAGAAAATATGTTTAAAACACATATCTAATATGATTTTTGTTTTTGATGGATTCTATAAAAATGCAGTTTAATAACAGAATGGGATGGAATAGATTCATGATTTAATGGATGTGAATTTGCCACAGACCACAAACATGAATCTCCTCTTTTTTTGGAAACTGACATAATAGGAATGGTGTGATCTCCTCCTATGTCACCGAGAGCTTCTGATGTTACTGTGGTGGTGTAAGAAAGAAAAGCTGCAAAATCAGTGTGATGAAAGGTTGCCTCAGAAAGGGGCAATCTATCAATCTGTCTCAAATACTTGCAAGTTTTATTCCTGTCTTTTGTAATCCATAAGAGATTCCTTCCTTCCTCCCTCCCTCCCTCCTTGGAATTTTATTTTAGCTTTAAATAGTGTACTCACATAATGATATTTCAATGGAAGAAAATAATTGTAAGAGTTATAGGGTTAGAAGATGTGTGATGTGTCCCCATAAAGTGTCTTGTCTGTATCATAAAATGAGGATGAGATGTCTGTTATTTTGTTGACTGTGCAGCTATGAACCTACACAAGTATTCAGATTAATGCTCTAACAATGGCAGATTACAAAATAGATTTAAGCCAAACATAAAAGAGCTCGTCTTCTTGTATACTTCTCAAATAATTCACCTCATTTTTCTCTGACTCTTTATTTTCCAGAATTTGGAGATTCATATATGAAGAGATCATACTTTTTTAATATTGTTAGGTCCCAAAGTTATCCCTTCCAACACGTTATGCAAAAAGTTTTCAATGTTTAATTGTTCTCACTTATAGGAATAAAGTGTAGTAATTGAATGTTACAGTGTATTAGAACATTATCCTTCCTTCCTTCCTTCCTTCCTTCCTTCCTTCCTTCCTTCCTTCCTTCCTTCCTTCCTTCCTTCCTTCCTTCCTTCCTTCCTTCCTTAACATTGTACATCTTCCATAGAGTAGGAGCCTATAACAATATGTATGTCAAAGAACTGTATTTTTTAAAAGAAATGATATTCTTAAATTGTTTCTTATTCTTTTATTATCATATATATAGCCATTGCTTTTATGTTTGTAAGTAACACACACTATCCAGAATCAGTGAGAAAGGGACTTTTCAACTTCCAAGGTAAGGGAAAAATTCTGAAAAAAATATAAAGTTTAGAAGTCTTGACAAATTAAAATGTCTTTGCTAAATGACTTTCGCTAAGGAGGATATTCTAAAGATGGGGGAGGAATTACTGAAAAAAGTTCACCTTTTCCTCTCGTTACACTATATTAAATCTCCAGAGCATGCAGAAGACACCTTCTGTTGGTAATCTCAGTAGGCGATGTGGTTGGTATGGTTGACTTGCCCAGTTGATATCTCAGTTCCAGGCTCTCTTAGGCTTGAACAACAACAACAAAAAACTTTTTTGGGTTTAAACGATCCAGCATTAGCTTTATCTATTGGAAGGGCACCACTTATGAAAGGTGCCTCTATGCAACCATCAGGATCCCAACATTCCTAGTCTATTATTATTATTATTAATTATTATTATTTTTATTATTATTATTACAACATATATAAACAACAGGCTTAAAATACAATTTAACAAATGAGAAAATAGAAATAATAAAATGCAAATAAACAATACCATTAAAATATAAAAATATATTTACATAAAACATTCAGAACATTTCAAACATTTAAAATGGTGGGCTGGATCAAGTAGGCTAACTAAGCTTAGCTGAGTCCACAGGTATAATATTTTGGCCTGCCTACCTAAATAACCAGGTTTTTAATGACTTTTTAAAAATCTCCAGCAAAAGGGCCAAACGAATTGCAGGGAGAAATTCATTCCACAGCTGAGGAGCAACTGCCGAGAAGGCCCAGTTTCTTGTCTTTTCCCTCTGGGTCTCTCTCAGGGTTAGCATCCTCAACCGGCCTAGTTGAGATGTTCTTGTAGGATGGGCAGATCCTGTTGGAAGTAGACATTCTGCCAGGTATTGGGGTCCCAAACTGTTTAGGCCTTTATAGGTTAGAACAATCACCTTGAAGCTGGCATGGAAGATTTAGGCATCCTTCAGTCTCGAAAGACTATGGTAACGTGCTCTGTATGGAGGACTTGGAACAGCGTCTAGCGTGGCTGAGAAGGCCAATTCGAGAGTGACAATCCCTTCCACACTGAAGACAAATACAATCTGTCCCCTGTCCAGCTCCCTGATTTTGCTGCTTCCGTGACTGCCTCTTTGCCTCGGTCTGCTGGACAAGGGTCTCTTCAAATTGGGAGAGGCCGTGATGCAACGCCTGCCTCCAGGCTGAACGCTCAGATGTCAGGGTTTCCCATCTGTTGAGGTCCATTCCTAAGGCCTTCAGATCCCGCTTGCAGATGTCCTTGTATCGCAGCTGTGGTCTCCCTCTGGGGCGATTTCCCTCCACTAATTCTCCATACAGGAGATCTTTTGGAATCCGACCATCAGCCATTCTCACGACATGCCCAAGCCAACGTAGACGTCGCTGTTTCAGTAATGTATACATGCTAAAAATTCCAGCTCGTTCTAGGACTACTGGCATGGAAATGGACAGGTAATCAGTATAAGGTGGCCAGAATTGGGGTGATATGGTGATATTTATTCACTCCACTCAATAATCTGGCTGCCATGTTCTGGACCGCTGAAATTTTCATAACAGCCTCACGGGCAGTCCCACATAGAGAGCACTGCAGTAGTCTAATATTGAGATTACCGTGGTTCACCCTACTCAACAGGGGTCCCCTGAACCTCCTTGTAACATTTGTAGGAACCTGGAGCAGCTGCCATGGAAATGATCTTTCACCAGCCCAGTTGAAACCAACACAATTTGAATAGAGAGTGTATGAGCAAGTCTTGTATTCTTTTGGTCAGTTTGTGATCATAAGCACTTGAGGTCTAAGTTTGTATGTTACACATTATTCTGCTACAAAAGATAATAGATAAGAAATATTTTAAAGTTAAGATAATGGAGTGCAAAATGAGCTCTGTATACTTCTCAAACAATTATAGCTGAACTTTAATTTTTTATGATAGTCAATTATTCATTGCAATACTTACACCATGCTACTAAATTTACAATAATAAATGCTATGCTAATGATAGAATTCTCTACAATGAGATGATGACTAAGTGTTTAAAGAGGGCTGTCTTTTTAAACTCCTTCAAAGTATTTGGAAGGAAAAACAACTTTAATAAAGGCATATATAAATGGAGACCTGCAATGCCTGAGGCGACCCACTTTCTTTGCAACTGGATGATATTGATTTTAAATAAACCTGCTTTTTTAGTCTGCGTAGGATTTGGGGAGCGGGAAATCCTAGGTGGCAAAGTCAAGCAGCTGGCAAGTGAGAACACGCATCTGACTATTTTTTAAGCTTGGTGAGCAGTTTTGCTCACCATAACAGCCACTAAAGGAGGAGACCATCAGACGTTATGGTCTCAGGGAGGGCATCTGCCTGAGATGTGATTGGCAGATCCTATCTGTGATAATTCATTTTCATTAATAAGGGAAGTAGACCCTGCATTTTTATTGAAGAGGACAACTGAGAGGATGGCCACTTACATGTTGTCATGGTAAAGGACATGTATCACAATAAAAGAGAAGAGAGGAGGGCACAGATTTGCATGTGCTTATCATATTTATAGAAGAAAATAGGAGAATATATACTATAACTTAGAAAGAAATATAATGTATGTCAAGGTGGAGGGGAAATTCTGACCTTTTCGCCCTCAGCATGACTTTCAAAGCCCTATTGTTGATGGGCAACTTCAAGACCCATACTCTACTTCCTAGAGGTTTTTTTAAAACAAAAAAAATCAGACGGGGTTAGACAGCCCTACAAATAGGGGGCACTTCAAACAGAGGACTGCCTTCTGACAGCCTTTCACATGGAAGAATCTTTTCAAAAATAGGTCAAGCAGATACCAAATAAAATTTGTTGGTCTCAAAATGTGCTGCAAGATTTTTTCTGGTCACCGTAGCAACTGTACATGTGTGAAAATGTAAATACGGCACTGAGACAGGAATGAGGTTTAAATATGAAGCAGGAAGGATGCCAAATTAAAATACATTGTTTAATTCCCACCATTCCCCATCTAAAAGCCTAAAAAGTCAAATGTCAGATATATATATTTGAGGAGAGTATAAAAAGAATACTTTGGGAGAATTGGAATAAATTTGGCATTAATTTTAAAGTAATAAAATATGCAAGATTATTTAAATATTGAGTCTTGCTTGCTTCTAAATGTCAAAATTGTGGGCATATATGGTCGCATGAAAATAGATTTAGACTTCATAATTAAAATGATTAAAAAGGTGTCTGGAGTTGCAATCCTGCTCTTCATAATCCTGAAACAATATGAAGTAATCTGGCTTCAGACCTATTTTGCTCTGTCCAAAGACTTATTTAAATTGGTTCTTTACTTCTAAATTAACAGCACCTTTCTGCACACAATATTTTAGAATGAATTTTAAGACTGTTTCAAACACAGAAACAGAAACTACACAAACAAGAAAAAAAAAAGAAAACCAGATTTATATATATAGATAATTTAAAAAGGAAAATACATCAAGATGAAATGTAACTATTGACAAAGGATGAGATCTTCAACACATTTTTCCTTTTTCCTTTGTAGTTACAGATACATGAAATCCATTCATGTCCTGGAGATTTTCTTTATGATTCCTCATATTACAGTTTGCATTTAATCTTGTTTCTATAGTCTGAGGAAAGAGTTCAATGGATATTGTTAAAGATCTTTTTTTATTTTTGTAGGTAATAAAAACCATGCCGTATTTTGTAGAAATCAGATACTTTCGCTTTAACTTTAATATAACCTAATACGGTATTTCAGTTGTTCTGCCATAGCTTTTTGTCACTCTGTAGTGATGATAATCCTAAAATTCTTCTAAAACTTGCCTGTGGAGTCCAAGAATGGAAAATCTCTCTCTCTATTTTTTTTTTGGAGAACCGCATTCCCTCAGGAGGGACCACATGTTGACAGTGGATGGAGCCAAAGGCCAAAGGAAGTTCTCACATTATTTTCTCCTTTCTGTCCCTTTCTCTCATCCTCTTCCTTCTCATCTTGGTTGGTTTCCATAGCATCTTGGGTAGCCTGAATGTCGACAATACCAATGGCGGCAGCCAAGATGACCTACATGATACCTCCTTGTGCTCACTACTATTCAAAAAGTGATATCAAGCAAAGGAAAATCCCAGAAGCTTCCCCCCCCCCCATCAATTAACCATTTCTCACCAAAACACAAAGTAATTATCATGGCTGTTTTTTGACAGGTGTAAATAGTAGTGAGCACAATAAGGTATCCTATAGACCATTTTGGCTGCTGCCATTTGTGTTATCAACATTCAGGCTGCCCTTTGCTATAAAAAGTTTGGCATCCCTTTTCCTGCTGGCAATGTGGGCATGCTATTATGCAGCAATATCAGGCCATTTCCTGGCATTTTGAATCATGGGTACAAAAGCACATATCCCACATTCAGAAACTGGAGGTTTTTGAAGGATTGAATTTAATATAAATTCTAGTTTATCTCCCAGATGTTAAAGAACTCCAGAAAGTAGAAAAAGGAGCAGGATTTAATGCATATTCAGGCATTACCTCCATGGATACAGTCTTCTGGCTCCAAGACCACCCAGGCCCCTCCCTTCTCTGTCATTGCCGTCTACATGTGGAAATTTATTTGTCCACAGTAGAGATGCTCCTGCTCATGTGTAGGTTCCTAAATGTGAACGGGAACATCTCCACTGCAGATACTTTACTTTCTACATGTAGAAAATAGAGTGAGGAGGGACTAGGGGCTGGCTTTGAATTGTGGAGGCTATACCCATGGATAGAAGGTGATCATGGCTGGACAAGAACAGTATTCAAGCTCTGGGATAAGATAAAGAGATACTTGACTCCCATTGTGATGTTAAGGAAGCATGTGAAACTAGATGTGTTGAGGAAGGCCCATTACCCTGTCTATTGTCATGCTGAACATGGAAATATGACTGTCAGAGGACAATGAGGGTATTAGTTCTGGGTAACCTTATTACAGGAGCCAGATTCTTGTAGAAGGTGATATGTGGCTCCATATACTTCCTTGACTACCAAAATGAGATTTCATGAAAGAAATTGGGCTTTTAGGGCAGAAAAGAGAGAAAGACACAGGAGGGGCAGGCTAGAGAGGTAGAAGTGGTATACCCACTTGTGAATTGGTAAGTGGCAAGAGAAGGTTTGGTGTTTTGAGATTTTCAGCTATGTTGGAACTGAAATTTTATATAGCTTTAGGAGTTTTTGCCAGTCTTAATTATCTCTGCAGTGTTGATCCTTACATATTTTAAATTAGAGTCCTTCTCATAGAGTCCCTCCTCTGTATCTTTAAGCTTATTCAGGCATCAGGAGATTTATGGTCATTAATCAGTAATTTTCAGTTGCAAAATATGGCGCTGTTGTGTGCAGCAGAGCAGAAATAAACTACAGAATTGCTACTCCTTGAAAGAAAACAATTTTCCAGTTTTGAATGCCATTGCCCCCTACCCCGGAAAAAAGACGCGAGACCAGAATTATTGATTAAACACGGGCCACACTTTATTGAAAACAATCAATGTTGCCAATCCTTTGGCAAAGGGGGGTCCTGCCGTAGTGCGGAATAAGGTTTGAACACATGGGTCTGAACGGACCCTTTAACAAACAAACAACTGGGCAAGTCCCAGGCCCACGTTTTCGCAGCCGTGAAGACCGCGATAAACCCGGCCGGCCAAAATGGGACCACTCCCGGACCTCAAGCCACCCTCTGCCTGTTGACTGTTGGTCCGGGTGCGGCCCCAGCGCATCTCCCCCCCCCCCCCCCCAAGCACTGTAATCGCACGATCCACAGTGCTGGGAGTTCAGATGAGCTATAATTACCTGATATTGCTATGGGACTCACCAAAATACCCGTTTAGTCCGCACTACCTGCCACTGCATAGGGACTAGCCAAGCTAAATCCCATGCCCGCCATCGAGCTCACCAAGCTCCAGCAGCAGACCCCCCTTGACGTCTTCCAGGAAGACATCCAAACCTCGTTCGGACGGATGTACACCATCGTTCCGAAAAAAAAACAGGCCTATCCATGCGGATCCTCTGGTGACCAATCACTGATCCAAGGCCGCTGCAATCAGCTCTGCAGACTACCCTGCTGACACTACTTCGTGCAGCGTTAGCGGGCCAAAAATGCCTCGCATCCCTCCATACCAGCTGAGGGATGGTCGTCGGTCATACAGTGTTCATAGCATGATACGGTGCCTTCACCAATCGGAAAACTCAGGCCTATCCGTGGATCCTCTGGTGACCAATCACCGATTCAGGCCACTACAGATAGCTCTGCAGACTTCCCAGCCAACACTTCTTCATGCAGTGTTAGCGGGCCAAAAATGCCTCACATCCCGTCGTGCCAGCCGAGGGATGATCATCGGCCATACACTGCTCATAGCAGGTTACTGTGCCATCACCGATCGGAAAAACCAGGCCTATCCATGGATCCTCTGGTGACCAATCACCGATTCAGGCTGCTGCAGACAGCTCTGCAAACCACCCTGCTAACACTCTTTCGTGCAGTGTTAGTGGGCCAAAATTGCCTCACATCCCTCCCTGCCATCCGCGGGATGATCATTGAGCATATGATGTCCATAGCAGGGTATGTAACCCTCAACCGTGTGATGTCACGAATCGCGTCGAGGATCAGGCCTTTCCACAGATCCTGGTCAAGTCATTACCGCCCAAGTGTACTACCCACACATATGGGGGATGTTGACCAAAGGCAGCCGCACTGCAAAGTTGTCCTCGCAGCATCCCACGGTGTCCTTTTCATTCGATAAGGGCTCTAGCTCCAAGTCCAAGACTGCTCCCCCATGGGGACGTGGCAGCATACTGAGCTGTCCAAAAAAACATAGCTGCGGCCCATGATCATGATGTGCTTCCTTCTCATCATCTTTATGGTATCTGCAAGAAAAAACAAACCAGGCCCCTACCTAGACGTCAGGGGGTGCCTCGCTAATCGGCCTTGGATTGGTGGATGTGAATCTACACCGTCCTGATAACTACCCAAACATCCTGCCATTGTAGAGCCACTCCGGTTCTGTCTCCCTTTCGAGTGGCTACCTCTTCACTAATCCTGATGGCGCTGAAAAGTTATTAAGGACGCGGCCCTGGATAAAACAACTTCATAATCCTCTCTACATATAACCTACCACTGCTTACAAATGCTTTCTACTAGTCCCGGTGATATAGGTACTCCTGAATCTTTAAATCTGCCTCTTTCCTTAGACCAACCTCCAATCATTTTCCTAAGGCAGTAGTCTGAAGAATAATTCTGATACCATGAATTGTAGGGTAGAAAGCCTGCGCCAATAACCTGCCCTGTATAGGTCCTGGCCACGTAGGTTCTAAATCCACTAAGTTCCTAAGCTCCTGAAACTCTATACTCACTGCCTAGTACACTTATCCTGTCCTCGATGCCAGGGCCAGTCATATCGTCCCTTCACATCACCACGCCAAATTGCCAAGCCCCCGGGGGAAGAGTCTCTGTGAATTCGTTGGCTCCTGGATCTAACTCCCTGAACCGCTCAATCTGTTGGTGTGATAATGCCTCGGCTAAGCTATTATCTACACCTGGTATGTGTTTAGCCTGGACCAGTGTCGTGACACGGTCTGAATGCACATGGGGTTATTGATTATACAGACCACCGTCAGATTGTCACACCAGAAACGTACCACAGAGTTGGCCCATTCGCTTGCCCAAAGCCACAATGCGCCAACTATGGGAAAAAACTCCAAAAATGTCAGGTCTCTGGTGACCCCGGCATGGTGCCATTCCTCCGGCCACTTGCCAGCATACCATCTGCCTCTAAAATATATTCCGAACCCCGAGGATCCTGCAGCGTCCGGCTGGACCTGAACTCTGCTCTAAGCGTTCTCTCTCCTCTCCAAAATGAAATGCCACTGAATTCAGTTAGAAACTGCCTCCAAACTTTCAATCCTCTCTCATTCCTTGAGGAACTCTGATCCTATGCAAAGGACGATTGAGCCTCTGCATTGCAGTACAAAGTCTATGCAGAAAGGCGTGACCAGGCACTACCATTCTGCAGGCAAAATTGAGGTGTCCAACCATCTCCTGTAGCTCCCTCAGGGTCACCTTCTTCTTTGTAGCATTGAAGCTACCCTGACCTTTAGGTCAGCTAACAGGTCAAAATCCCTCGGGTGAACTGGCAAGAAACCATGTCAACTGCCTCATCAAACGAGGTATAATGCACAGTACAAAATTCCTAAGGGATAGAATCGTCAACCGAGCTCCCTTCAGGGTAATACAAATGGTGGATCAATCTGAACTCACCTTTTGCCTTCTTTGGCACTATTCCCAAAGGTGAGACCCGCAAGGTCTCCAAAGGAGCCGTTGCAAACGGACCCAGCACTCTCCCTTCCCGTACCTCCTTGGATATCTTGTCTTTAACCACCACCTCCGTGCCCTGTACCGATCTGAGGTTTTGGGCAAAGATTGCTGTGCACTCCCCTAATGCTGGAATCCTAAAACCTTCCTTAAAACCTTTAAGCAAATAACTGGTGTCATCCCGAAAGGGATAATCGCACAACCAGGATTCTAAAACTATAACCCTAATTGGGCTGGGTCCCTTTTCCAGGGTTATCCCCGCCCCCATTGGGTTTCTTCCCACCTCCGGAGCCCTTATTTTGCCTTGTGATGCCAGCCCGGAAGCATGTGGTACTGGGGTTCTGCCCCCCACCTGAACACTCACACCTGAATCTGCAGAGTTTCTTGGCATACACACCCCTGGAGTTGTACTCCCATCATAGCAAGCGGGGTTGAACCACCTGCCCCACACTTGCACGGGGAGATAAATTCAAAGCAGTCTTCCTAATCAGGTGCCCTCTGTCAGTCCTGTCACCTAGATTGGGCCTGGCCAGAGTCATAATCTGCAGCCAGAGACCCGGTAACGGCTCACCCCAGCGTAACTTTGGGTGAATCGTCTTCCTCATACGGAACGATTTGTCATAGGAAAACCTTGCCTGCCCTGCAAAGACCAGATATGCCTTATGGATGAGATCTAAATATTGAAATAAGGATTGAGCCCACCAAGGCTGGGCCTTTACTACCACCCCGGCGTGTGTTAGGAATCCAGGTAGCCAATTTGCCCAAATTCCTGTCAGGTCTCTCCCTTCTATGTCTCTCTTTATCTGTCTCATTCTCCTTATCCAGGTCCTTCTTTTCTACATTCCTGGTCATCAACTGAAATAAATCTACATATTCACCTTTCGAGCTTTTCTCTTTTGTCGCGGGGGTGAGGAGGTCAACCAGGGGCATCGCATGATCCCCAAGTGGCAATGCTTGCAATGGCATGGTATTATAACCCGTGTTCGGGACCGAAGGGTACGGCCAAACGCCTACACCAGCAGCCGGAGTTACCGGGGCTGGAAATGTAGGTTTTGGGCATGGCGTGGCCCAGCCGCTAAACTGGGCACTCGTACAAGGCCATGTAGAACTCGGCGCCCCAAAGCTCTGAATATTATGGCGTATGATGTAGTAAAGTAAATTGCCTGCCGCCTGGCCAAGGCCATGTAGGAGACTGTGAGGAGGTGCCGGGTGCCGTGGTTTGTCCACTTCCTGGCCAAGGCCAGGCCGGGAATGGTGGAGTGGTGTCAGACTTCGTGGTCTGTCCACTGCCTGACCAGGGCCAGGCAGGGAACTGTGAAGAGGTGTCCGGTGCGACGGGTGACTCACCAGGCAAAGGCGTGGCGACAGTCTCCTCCCTACCGTGCATGGTTTCCGGTCCAACCTCCTCCAATGCCTCCTGCACACCTAGAGCTGATGTGCTGGACGCTGCCGCGAGTGGGGTTGCCCTCACTTCGTCTGAACTCAATTGTGTTGCAGTTACTGTTGCCTCATTCGCTGTCTTCCTGGCTGTTCCCTCTGCTTGTTGCTCTGCTTCAAAAACAGTAAACCTGTGCATTAGGTTCTCAGCCAGAGCGTTAAGCTTAGCCCTGTGATGACTTTTAGAAGCCCTAGCTGACCGGCACGGCTGCGCCTCGCTGGGCTGAGGTGTTCTTCTTGCTGTTCTTGTATCTTCAAAAGCTGCCATTTTATCCTGGAGCTGTTGCCATATGGGCCATGACTCCTCATCCGAAGAGGACTGGGGCGGTGACACCTGAGGCGCTGGATGCTTCTTGGCAGGCTGTTTCCTTTTTTTTTTTTAACCTTGGCACTTCTTTGGGGCCATTGTGCCCCTCCATTCAAACTGAATTACAAAAGAACAGCCACAGGATTCCTGCCCCTTCAAAAAGTCACAATTGCCTTTATTATTATTAATTAAAGAAAACTATCATCAATTAATGAAAACTATGTTTACTCAATTATAATTGAACAATTACCCCGCTACTTATGTGCAATCAATTTTTAATTACCCCCAACAATTAACTAATTAATTATCCCTATATTCGCATTTAATTGAGTTATCCCCACACAATCACCTCTCCTATGTATTAGCAATTAATTAATCATATCAATCAATTGTAAACCACTAATAATCAATCAATTGTAAACCTCTAATAAATTACCCCCGTAACATCCAGATACAATCACCCCAACTATGCAGCAGCAATTAATTAAGTTATTCAATCCAATGCAACCACTAATTAATTGCTCAATTAATATTCAAGTACAGTCGTCACTACTCTAAAGAATCGGCTAATTATAATATTCTACCTAAGGATAGAAGGGGGGAGGGGTGCTGAATGATATCTAAAATGGATGCCTCGCTGCCAATCGTGCTGGTCCTGACCACCGAGCCCGTGTGCACTTCAAAATGGCTACCACCAAAAACTGTAAGCTCTTTTGCTCCGAACCGGGGGGGGGGGAGAACGCCAAACAGCCGAAAAGCCAAGCGGCTAAGCATTGCTGCGGCCTCCTCCTCCCAACCCGGCCCTGACAAACAGTATAAAAAGTTAAATAAAATAAATAAATAAATATACTATAAGGCTGGCTCGGTTTATTGCCCAATCTCTAACTACGCTCCTCCGTCTTGTATTGAACTTAATAAAAGCACACCGCCCAATTGATCCCTAATTAACGAACTTCAAATTCAAAGAACAAAAGATCCAATCGTGTGGAAGTGTGACGCCGTGCAGGCCGCGCGCTCAGCCCCCTCCTCGGACTGTCACCCAGTCAAATTAAAAGAGGGTTAATCGAATCTCAATAAAATCAATACTGAAATTAAACTAATCCAGAAAATAATCAAAGCAGCAATCAAACCACAGGAGGTAGCCAATGCTACCCTCCTAACTCCCGAACTCTGAGTCGTGAGAACCGTAGGATCAAGCACGCAGCTCGAGCAGCTTCGAGCAGCGACACTCTATCCTTAACTATGCCATCAAAGGAAGAGGAAGAGGAGAGGGGGGAATGGCCCTTAAATAATCTACCGTTCCCCCCTCTCCCTCAAGTTACTCACGCGAGACTGTGAGTTCTCGCCTCATCCGGGGAGGAAGGCAAAGGCAAGCCGCGCTGCCGAAGCATAGCTCTGCAGCGGCTTCATCATTGTCTTTAACATGATTAGTGTAAAGAGTACTTTAGTACCCATCTTGCCAAACATCTGTATAATTTATGGATGCCAATCTTATTAGAGAACTTCACATTGGTTCCATTGAAAGAGATAAATTGTCAAGTTTAGGAATGTTTCTGTGAAGTTTATAGAAGGCTTTGTTAAAAAAGGAGAGATGGTCATAAAATTGCCAGTCAGTTTAGGAAGGGAACATTAGTAAGAAGGACAGGCTTACCAATTAACCTTAGAGTAAGGCAGGACTAACATCTGAAATAAAAACTCGTTTACCACTGTTGTACATGACAGCTCTGGTTATAGAACAAAACCCTTTTTGCCTGCAGCATAAAATTTCATGGGTGTCAGAGATAAAATAACAATTTTCCAGTCACTTCAAAGCTGTATTCCTCTAACCTTGTGATTATCGCATGGATGAATTTGAATTTAACAATACCTTCTTAGGTAGTGAGCCACAGGGGTCACTCAGATAAACAAACTTGTGTCTGTCATCGCTGTCTTTCTCCCCCTCCCTCTCAGGCTTCTTTTTAATTGAGTCTTCATTTGCTGCTTATGGGGTGCAGGATGGAGTTAAATGCTTAGTGAGTTAGGCATTTGGCTGCGGATACAGAGACTGAGAATTTGATTCCCCAGTGCTCCTCCTGGGAGAAAAGTCAGCCTGTGTAGTCTTGGGCAAGCTGCACAGCCCCAGGGCACCCCCAGAAGAAGGGAATGCTTTCATATGGCTGACTTAATTATCTGAATATGCATTGCTTATTGCTTTTGCATTGTTTTGGAACTTTACAACCTCCTTTTTGAATTCTTTATACCTTTGATATTTTAATAAACCTTTTACTAGTTTTAGCCAAGTGGGATCCTTGGGAAAAAAAGGGATTTGAGTGTCTAAAGAAGGTGCCTTGGCCAGAGGCTATGTTCACTAATTTCATTATTTTGGGTGGTCTACCATGTCCAGTTGGTGTCCTAAGTATAAAGTGCACAATCAGGAGAGTTTCTGTCTCGGGTAAGGAGACAGGTGAAAATCTAGATTAGAAGTTTGCCCATAGTGTTAATTCACGCACCCTCTAGGTGTCACCCAGCCTGGAGTTCAAAGGATGGTGAGTATAGTACTTGAGAAGCTCCTTCACCTAGTGGAATGCCCTCAGGGGACTCCTTACAGACAGTGCATACTTATATTATTATTTTTGCTTTGACATTATACATAGAAGACCCTAGAAACAATAGTTATAAACAGCATTGATGATGGCACATAGTTACATTATTGGTTTTGCTATCCATAGCAGTGCATCAATATGCGAATCTACATATTTTGTGCATACCTAATTTAAGATTTTTGGGAGACAGTAAGGAAAGGATGCAAGTCAGTATGGGGTAGTGGATAAAGTGGACTACTAGACTCAGGATACCTGGGCTCAAATTCCTATTTGACTATGGAAACTCGTAGGGTGGCAATGGTATATCACTTCTGAAACATCTCACACACCCTGAAAACCCCATTAGGATCACCATAAATTGGACCATACTTGATGACACATAACACACACAGGGGAAGGGCAACATATAGCTCTGGTATAGCCTGATCTTCTCTGATCATATTTAATGTGAAATATGCATCCACTGGGAGCCTTGTTATAAATTCATATTAAATTCTGCAGAATAATTAATAGCATGATACATATCAGGCATGAAAAAATATGTAAGACAATGGGGACACCCCAAAATGGTAAGCTACAAAGAAGGAAAAAATTGAAAGCAGGATTGACCTTTATAATACAAACTTTGTTACGTGTTCAGAAGACAACATAATTCTCTTTAAATGTGGTGGTAAATCCGCTTCATTGCACTTGGATGAAAAGAAACTTTAGTTTTATGATGTTTAGGGAGACTTTTGAAGTTATTATTATTGGATTTTATTATTATCTGGGTGATTTTGTTTACTCTGACTTGACAGATCTATAGCATACATATTTTTCATGACCTGTTATTGCTGTGTTAATCCATTTTTGTGGCATCTTTACTGTTTATCAGGTGAAGACGTCTCTTGCCAAGATAGGAACATATTTCAATATCCTGGTTTGTGTTGCTCTTTTCAGTTCAAATCTATTTGCATGATTGCTTCATATGATTCTTATCTATTTCTTATTGATTGTGGCTTGTAACCTGCCTTAATACTACGTCTCAGGGGAACAATAAGACTTGGTTAAAACAAACAAATGCCAATCTGTTCTTTTTAAATATATTGCTCAGACTTTGAAAGGAAATTCTGTTATTACAATGAATTTTCTTTCTCTCTGGAACTTTTTGTCCTGCATGCAATTTTTGACAGTGCATCTACTCATTTCCTTTATCTCTCTGTGTGTGAATGTAATGCCTCTTCCTTGACTGGTGTACAGTTTTCCTCAATGACACCAAGATGCGTCTCCTGTCTTCTCAGAGTTATACTATGTTCAAATGTGTCAAATCCTGAACTGAGATTCTTGGATGAGGCACTGCCTTCTACTTCTCATGGGACCACAAAAGGAAGATGCCATCTCATGCAAAGTCAGGCATTGTTAATGTAGGTTTTGTTGCTAGCTGTTAAATGTCAATTGCACTCCCAAGTAAAAACCCTATTCAGATATTCTTTTTCCTGCATGAAGGGACAGGGTATGTACACTCTAGCCCTGCTTCCTCTGATCTTGACCTCCCCATATTGGTGCAAAGGCCTGAAACAGAACTGTGATCATGCTCCAACAAACACAGTTATGGAATTCCGCGTGCTCAGATGACCTGCTTTATCACCCTTTCTGATTTCATGGAGGACTGTGAATGCATTCAGCCAAACATAGCTGGTTTGTAGATACTTCTGCCAGTATGGAATGTGGGGCAGGGGCAGGGCTGGAATGTGCAGACATGGTTTCCTCTACTCATATAGAGAAAAGAGCACCTGAGGAGGGTTGTAATGTGTGTGTCTGTGTTTATTTGTTTGTGAACTTTAGTTCCAACCTGGATTCAGGATCTGTTGCCCAGCAGTAAGTTACAGGCAATGGATCAGCATTTGTGTGTGTGTTATGTGCAGTCAAGTCAGATCTGATGTATAGTGACCTACCAAGGCTTTCAAGGTAATTGAGATGTTTAATGAGTGTTTTTTTTCCAGTTCCACCCACCCCCCTACCCCTGTCCCCAGTGAGTTTCATGCCCAAGTAGGGATTCAAATCTAGGTCTCCTGAGTCCTCCTCTGTCACTCTATCCACTTAACCACACTGAATATCTGGATCAATGTTAGATTATGTAATATAAATCAAGAGGAACAGCTGTTTGTTATTGTTGGCACTCTGTGATGTTCAAAAGGGGTTCTAGTACATGAGACAGGAATGGCATTGTCAAATATAGTGAGGCTAGAAAGAAAGCAAACCCTCTTGACAGTTGATAGATACTTCATTCAAAAATTATTTCCAACTGATAAGAACATAACAAAATCCAGTCAGTCCTGTATCAGTTCAAACCCAGTCACTCCAGCATGATTTTTCCCCACAGTGACTAACTAGATGGTATAAGAAGTCAACTTAATGAATAGTTTTATGAAACTATAGTATGCCTCTCCTTACTTACCTGATTTTTAAACTAAAATTCCCCAAACGTTACAACCATATCTTTCCTCACAAGGGTATTGCTCCAGCTCCCTAACTATCTGGTTGACCTTTTCTGGATGTTTTGCAGCTTTACAATTTCTTTTTAAAAAATCCATAGTGAATAGAATTATACACAGGAGTCCACAGTATTGAGCACACTATGCATTTATATAAAGGGATTACAAATAGTTGCAGTTTTATTTTCAACCCTTTTCTGACACAGTGTTTTTTCACAACACTTATACGCTATGTCAAAATTTGGAAGCTATCTACCTTGATCCCAAGATCTCTTTCTTGATCTATTACTACCAGCTCAGAGCTCATCAGTGTACATAGGAACTTAAGATGACATGACCCAGGCTGCATCAGTTTACCCTTGCTTACCTTGAACTGCATTCTGAATTTTATTTCTGATTCAGCTGGTTTGCGACATCCTTTTGGAACTCTGCATTTTTACAGTCCAAAATGATTTGATGTCATACACAGGCTTGGTCATCTCATTATTCACATCAGCTCCAGATAACTGACAGAGTTAAAAAGCACCATTCACAAAAATGATCCTTAGATGCCTTTCTCTCTCTCTGTTTCCTGTCCTTCAACTAGTTACTTACCTCTAAGAGGACATCCCTCCTACTGCATGTCAGCCATGTTTATTCTGGAGTCTGTACTGTGAGATTTTAAAGGTTTGAATGCCCAAATATATAATGTTTACTGGATCATTTTTATCTTTATAATTGTTGATACTTTCAAAGGGAACTCTTTCTTACATGTTTGAGAAACAAAACAATTCTTCTGTACTCATGCTTTTTCCCCCTCATTCCTTTCAGTTGTAATCTGATTTTTGCACTTTCTTCTTTATCCTTCATCAGTAGGCTATAGAAAAACATTTTTGTATGCTGCTTTGTATCCCCACTAGGGGAGAAAGGTGGGATAAAGATTAAATAAATCATCATCAATATTGTTAATAGTCGGTAGTCATTTCAAGTCACTGCTGTTTTTCTGCCATTAATGTGGTGTCAGCTGTGTATCTTGAATTACTAATGTTTCTTCCACCAATTCTTAGTCCTCCTTCATCTGAATCTAAGACAGCTTTTTGTATGATATATATTCAGCATATCAATTAAACAGTCAGGGAGGTAAAATACACCTTTTTTGGTTAAATTACTCTAGCTGTGCATTGGAAGTGCAGGGATTCACAGAACAGAACAGCTTCAAGTTCTGCAGAGTAGATCACCCCTTTCCTTACTAACTGGCACATTTGTAAGAAAAAGAATAAAAATGTTTTATTTACTTATAGATTAACAGCGAACTGAAAAACATTATTGCTTTCAGGAACATATTCGAACAGCCTCAAGAGAGGAAAAGGAACTAGAACAGAGAGGTTGGGTTCTCTATGAATTCAGAGGCAGGGAAGGAAAGATTGATTAGTGTTGGATAGATTGACAGTCACCCCAGCCTAGAAAGGTCTCTACCAGATGCACCTTCTCCAGGTTGTAAAATCTCCAACAGTTTGATCCCTTTGCCAATCTGAAACCATTCTGTTTCTCTATCTTCTGTCCAATGTCATTTTATACCATACTTTATCAAACAAGCCACAGCAACACAGCACACAGTTCTTTGAGGAAAAATACCACAATCCTATCTTAGATATTTGCAAAGAAATTCTGTTCCATAACTCTTAGAATTAGGATGCAGCATTGTGGAATGCAACTCTTTTTGCAGAAAAGAACTACAAGTGAGTTTCTCAAGTGTGCCTGGACTGTATCTTGACTCAGAAGCCTTCTTAGGCAGCCCTCATTTAAATAATGAAATTAACTATTCTAATTAATAATTGAAGCAACATTTCAGGAAGTCATGCTGTGGCATGCGACTGTAATTCTGGCAATAAAGTATTTAATATTATCACTTTAAAACTGAACAACCTAATAAAACTCCCATCTTATTGAAATGAATAAGTATTATTTTATTTAATTGGCAAGGTTTTCAGCAGCAGAACATCTCTGGAAGGCAGGCGTTGAGTTTCACATCACCTCCAGCACAGCAAGGCACTAGTAGACTCTAGTCTCTGAATGTTTGAAAACTAATGAGCTTTTTAAAGGGCTGTCATAAAAGCCAAAGAAGTATATCATGTGTCTCGAAAAATACAGTGATGACTTTGCCTGAAACCGGATATAGCTGCAGTTGTCAACAGGAACAGATAAGCAATGCTATCAGAGATATACTTTTGATCCACAATATCTCGTTTTGGAACATATTTGTTTTCTTTAGAGTTCAACATAAACCACCAAAAGATGTAGACTATGGGTACAGGGAGCAATTGTGGGGTTCCAAAAACACTAACTCATATTATATTGATAGGATATCAAAGTCCAAATCTGGTCAGGGGTGGGGTGGGGCTGGGCCAAATTATTCATAAGGCTCACTATGATGAATCCTAGGAGCCCACAGGGACTAGGGGCCCATCAATTGACCAGGGACAGTCTGTCAGCTGTAATGGGGTGAAAGGCTGGAGTGCCTGAGGGCCCCCCAAATACCTGAAAACCTAGAGGTCTGACCATGGGTTAATACGGCCCTGTGGTGGTGGTGGTGGGGGGGGGGGTCAATTAGGTTTTACACTGTTATCAGACACTAAAGGATCATGACAGGAGATGCTACATAGCTCTGCATTTCCCTTCCAGGTTTCTTGTGACTATGGCTTCTTTGCCATAAAGGGAAGTTAACACAGCATGGTAGAGTATTAGAATAGGATTGAAGTTACTTGGTTTCAAGCCTCCATTCAGCCATGAAATTCATGATATGACCCTGGGTGGCCCTTGGTATCTCAGCTTAACCTACATTACAGACTTGATGTTTGGAGAAAATGGGAAGGCATATTATAAACAAGCTATCCAAGACCCCATTCTTGGCAACATACATTTCAAAAATGCAGATACTGTTCAAAGTACCTTCATCTTCTCTCATAGGCTAAAAGGCCCTCAGAAGCCACCTATTCCAATGCATTTCTAATTCAGGAAATACTCATTGTACTGTTCAAGGGGACAGAAACATTCAAAGTGAGACTTTGTGAACTCTACATGAAGCATCTGTGCCACTCTCTCTTCTATTTTAGTCATCTTGCATGTTGTGGACCTAGTGGTTCAACAGCCTGGAAGGTGCCCAAACAATAGTTTGTCATCTGGAACAATCACCACAATGTATTTTCTTTCCTTTTAATTTCCCCCCCTTTCCTGTTTAACACAATGGGCATTTTCTGTGGAGTAAAGTTCCCAAATGTAGTGACGTACTTCTATATCCAGGAGGTTACTATTATGTCCAATGCTAGCAAAATTAGGACTTTCTTAGCTTCCTCCTCCTCTTCTTGGAATTTCTGATGGCATGAATAAGCTGCCACATAATGTTTCTCAGCACTTCTGAGAAGATTATTAGGATGTATATAGGACTGCAGGAGGGAAGAGAATAAATGATTCCTGAGGAAGCAGTGGAATCCAATGGAATTTATGCTAGTGGTTGTCTTTATTTCCCAGTGTCTATGGACCCCATATGTCTGTCAATGTTAATAATATCTTTTTGTGAAGCATTGAAAATTGATTGCTTCCTTCCTTTTTTACAAGCAGCTTCTTCACCAGCAATTATGAACAAGAACATGAATGTTTTTAAACCTAGAGCCTCTGAGCTCTTTGAACCTCTGAACTGAGATAGCCTTTGAGTAGGGATGTTGAAAGCTTCAGCTACAGCTTGAGAACATTGTGACTATGCTATTTTTAAGCGCATTGGCAACAAAAATAACATTCCTTACTATCATCAGTAGAAAAAAAATAAAACAATACTGCTTCTCATTACAATTGTGATAAAATGATGCCTTTGCACATATTTTGGAAATGTTCCTAATGAGCTCCTTTTGGTAACCTAGTTAAAAACTCAGCTTTGTAGCATCACTGTGCATTCATCTAATAATGAAGCCACTTGGACAGTTAGTGCTTTCATTAGGTACTTGGCACCTTGACAATAGGCTGAAGATGCTTGCATCAAATAAAATGTTTAGTTTTTATAAATAGAAGCTCAGTCATTGGTTAAAAAATGATAGAAAAACAAAGCAAGTAGAAGTTATAGAGCTTATTGGTTGAAGTGAAATGAAGTATGTTGATAGCATTGAGTACAATGTGTAAAAGTAGCTGAATTAGGCAGAGAGAGCTAGAAAGGAGAAAGCAATGTGGGCAACAATTAAATAAATTTGTTCTGGCTGGATTAATTCTTTTGGGTAAGATAACTTCATTTTAGAATTTTTTATGTGTGTCAAAGTTATAATTGCTTAAGACTATAATTTATATTCTTTACATTTTAGAATATTTTACTTTTTTCTGACTTTTTTCTGATTGCAAGTTCTTACATTTTTGGAGTGATAATGCTATTGTATATGAAATACAGATTGTATAAAAGAATATAAAATAGTAGCAGCTTGGCTGATTCTAGTTTCTGTTCAGAAATAGTAGAATAAAAGGACAAAATGTCTAAAGAAAGAACTAATTCACCATGAGTGATACTTAACTTATTCTTATGCCCAGAAGAAAGCTGAAACATATGTCCAGATAAATTATCATTCTAAAATGCTAAGAACTGACTGAATTGTCTGCAAATAATAAAACGTTCCCCTATTTGTCTTGTATGGGAAAAAAATCTATGGGTTTTTCTGATCCTTCAGACTTCATGTCAGCAGGCTGCGTGTGAGAACTGAGGGTGGAGTGAAGCATTAGAATCTCTAATCTGAGATGTCCTGAAAAAATAGTCAAGAAATAAACAGAAAAGTTGTTTTGTTGCTTGTGCTGTCTGGTGAGCCAGAGAGGTGTGTGCTGACAAGAGTTTCTGCAGAATTATTTTTTATTTTTTGCATGAGGGGAAGCTGTATTAAAGCATAATTTGTGCACAAAGCAGGTACTACCACATCAAAATCTGTTTGTGTACATGAAAATAATAAATATATATAGGATTCCTACTGTGAGGCAGGCATACTCCTTGTCCCCTCGGTGGAAACCCTTTGGAGACATCATAGAAAAGAATGAAACAAGTTCCTTTCCTCCTCCCCCAAGAAACACTTTTTATAGCAGTGGGAGCCAGTATACCCAGCAAGGTCTATAAAAGGTTTTGAAGGAAGAAAAAGAGAGCCATTTATTCCCTTCTCAAAACCTGGCAAGTGGAAAATGGGTCACTTTTTGTGAGTTTAATTAAGAAAGAAAGAATTACCTGTTCATGTTTCCTGTACCGCACTTGCAAGGCAACAGGTAGGAGACTATTGGGCTACTTAAACTTTCTTTTTTGAGGTGGGGAAAAGGCATGCGAGTGATGAGAATGGTGCAAGAGAAAGAGGCAGTAGCATTTGGGGCCCTTGCAAACATGTTCTTGAGGGTCCTCCAAACATGGACAGACCACTGCTTTGAAGGAGCTGAGAGCCCCTTAGGGATGGTTCCTAGGTGGGAATTGTTGAGGTGATGGCCCACTTACTTTGGCCGTTGAACAGTTTTTGATCCTTGAAGCTCATTCTCAGGAGTCACTGCTCAGCAGGAACAAAGGGCACATGCCTGATCCTGCATTGTGTAAAGGAGATTTTGTAAACCTGGTAAGTATATCAACAAAACCAAAGACATGCTCTTTATCCCTCTCTTTAACATCACGGTGAATGTCCTGTTTACTTATCTGGCTTGTATTTTTATTGGTTTTATTAATATTTTATCTTCCTAGTGGAATGTTTTATTTTGTCTTGTATTTTTGTTTGTATTGTTGCTGTTATTAGCTGCCTTGTGCTCTGTTTAGCAGAAAATGCAATAAAATAACTAATAATACAATTTGTCCCTTGCTATTCTACTTCTTTTGATATTTGTTGGGAGATGTGTTGCACAACAGATGACAGAATTGTGCCAAAGACTAAGTATTCTCAAAGGATGACAAGCCACATTCCCACATCTATTCAAGAAGATGTCACACGCTTATTTTATTTTAAAGGCTTCTCACTATGTCACAGGAGTTCTGCTCTTCTCGTAAAAGTTCAGCTGTGATTTGAAATCCCCCACAGAGTCCTAAATATGCTGATGAACCCTCTGATCTTTTCAAAGCTATTTTTATACCCACGTTTAGATCATTGTTTCAGGTTCCTGCACTATGAAACTTTTATACTTTAATTGTAGGGAAATGCCTAGTGTTATAAAACACCTATTAATTTATCCAGTCTACTATCTAAAACTGCAAATTCTGTAAGACGAGGCAGTTTTTCACACTTACTATGTAAATGTTTAACATGACAGAGTGTAGAAGAAGATGAGGGAAATAAAAAAAAATAATTATTGGAGAACAATTCCACTGAAGAGGAGGAAAGAACAAAATAAGTAACCAGAAAGTCACCCTAAATCTAGCTAATATACTATATGACCCACTAGGCCAAATAGAATCCTAAAGAGAAAAAATATAAGCATTTTAGGGTTTTATTTGAGTGAGGGGAAAGAGTTCTGGAGAACATGAAAGAGGACTGGCTGAAATTCTGTTGCTTAGCATAGTAACTTGCAACTTGAGTAGGCGCACTGAATTAGTGCAACTAGAGTAGGCCCATTGAATCAATGGGGACTTGATGAATCAACTGTTCCAAAAGTTTCATGGATCCAAATGGGACTACTCTGGTTGTGACTTACTACATTAAGCAGAGAATTTCAGCTAGTGTATTGTATAGGCAAAGGGGTTAGGCTCTTGTAAGGGCCATCCAGTGAAACAGCAGGAGAGATAAGAGAAAGGACCTCTTCCCACTGATACATAATTAATTTATGGCATTCTTAGGCAGAAGGGATGGTAATGACCATCAGCTCAGATAGTTTGGGATTAAACTCATTAATGGAGACAAATTAGACTAATTAAGAGCAATTCATTGCTATTAGCCATAAGGACTATATGTAACTTCCATAATGGGAAACAACTGTGCTTTTGGAGGCAAAACCAGGAATGGATCTTCTAAACTTGCTTGTGAGCTTTCCAGAGGCACTTGTATATCCGGCTTCCCACTAAGGAAAGCAGAATGCTGGACGTAACAGCAAAATAAATCTTTCACTCCATAGGGCCTCTTATTTGTCTTTTGCCCCATGTATTTACACCAGTTGGTGGATATATAATACCCTCCAGTTTTCTTAAGTCTGTTTTTCAAGCTCCCACTGGCAGTATAAACAAGGAGTTACACCGAGATGATAGTGGACCATCAAGTCACAATTTAGGCAGCAGGTTCTAAGTAAAAAATGAGGATACTTCAGCCTAGAGAGTCTCCCCATCCAGTCCTCAGCCTATTCTGCTCCACCCAACAAACATGACTTGAAAAGAGTCTTTCATTAGTTTTGATTCAAGGCTTTCTGTAAGTCTCTGTGTAGTGCAGGGTGGACAGTTTGGTCTATGCAAGAATGGCTATATCGAAGAGAATATATGAAGTGGCCACTTTAGCTTTGACCCCACCTACTCAATTTGTGTAAGGGATCTGCCCACTTCTGGACATGCCTCCCTAAACAGAATTAGCTCTGAACATCTAGTTAAAAATCTCCTTTCCTATAATTTGGAACCACTGTATTGGGTCCTACCCTCTGGAGAGGAGAAAAAAGATGATTCAATTTCCCACATGACAGCCTTTCACATATTTGAAGATGGAGCGAACTTGTTTTCTGTTGCCCCAGAAGATAGGTCTGAAACCAGTGGTTATAAATCAGGAACAAAGAGCTTTTGGCTAAATTTTAGGAGGTACTTCCTGATGATAAAAGTTGTTTAACTGTGGAGCAGCCTATCTTGGAAGGTGATGGACTTCAGTGAAAATTTTCAAACAGGTTGGATGACCATCTATCAAGAATGCTTTAGCTGTGATTTTCTATATTGGCAGGGTGTTGGAATAGATGACTATTCTCTCAATCCCACCACCTTCACAGGTGTGTTTAATGGGGATACAGGAGAGGGCATTCTCTATTGCTATTCCCAGACTTTGGAAATCCTTTCCACGAGCCAGGCTGGCTCCATCTTTGTTGTCCTTGCGAAAGCAGGCGAAGGCCTTTCTTTTCAGGCAAGCTTTCCCTTAGTGACCGGCTGCCTGAGTGGGTTTGTTAAATGTATTGCTGTACTTTACTCCTTTGAATGTGTTTTGATATTGCTTTTGTTTATCATTTTTAGTGTGATCTTTGTTTGATCCTTTCAGTATTGTATACTCGCTATTGTTTGCTGTTGTCATTGTCTTTTAACGATGTAAGCTGCCTTGGATCCTTTCAGAAGAGAAAGGTGAAGTAAAAATATTCTAAACAAACAAACAAACAATTATTGGGTCCTCTTCCAACTCCATAATTCTATGACTACTTCTCCCCCAAAGTTTCTCTAAAATACAATATGGCCTCAGAACACTACTCATGCTCAAATAATGTTGGTCACAGAAATGAGAGAGTTGTTGAGGAAAGCTTAGTAAACCAAATTTGCTCATAGATATTCAATTCACACTCTCCCTCCTCCTCTTCCTCTTTTTTTCCTGTTCAAACCCTTGTTTGTAGTCATGATCGGGAAAACATTGCACAGAGATCATGATATGGGTTCTAAGCTGAACATGGGGGCTCCTCATCTTTACCCTTTACTTCCCAGAAGACTGCAAATGAGGGAAAGATGAAGAACAGGAGAAGGAAGAGCTTGTGAGTATGCCCTTGGTCTCCCTTAACTGGGCAGAGAAAGAGAATACCTGGAAAAGGCATAAGTAGGTTTATTCAGGTAAGTCAGCAATATCCGCAGTCTCTGCCAACAATTTTCCATGCGCTCACTGACAAGGAGTGTGTGGGAAAGAAAAACATTCAACATGATGACTTAGGTGGGACATCTATATCTATATTTGCATTATATTCTTGTCTCATATGTCGTGATCCCCTATTCTCCATTTCAAACTCCCACATTTGTTTCTAGGGGCCAAAAACAATGAGTTTAATTGTCAAAGCTAATGAGCTAAACATCAGAGGTAATGAGGCCTAGCACAAGATCATTTTTGCTTTACTTCATTCACACAGGAGATTGTAAGGGACTCCAGATGGTTCCCTTTATGGATCAAGCTTGGTTATTAATGTTATCTCATCACCAATTCCTCTATTTTACACTTGCACTATACAACCATACTGATTAAAAAAAATCTTCAAAGTTATACCCAATTGTAGAAAAATACCCTCAAAAGACCTCATATAGTGAAAAGACAGATTCACAAGGGCAGTTTTGGGCTCATTTATGTATCACTTAGAGTGGTACAAGGCAGAGGATGGAAAAGTTTCAATTTTTGTTTCCAATTACAACTCCAGAATCCCTCATCAATATGGCCAGGTTGTGGTGTGCCCTTCCATATATGTTAATGCCTCCAAGGGATAACTCTGTTTGTGTTATTAGTTTAGTTCCAAAAATCAAGGCTGCAACAAGCAACTGCAGAGAAAAAAGCCAATTTCATGTGTAAATCCAAATGCAGATGGCCTTTTCAATATAGAAAGATAGCTTGCAGTGTCCTGGAGCTTTATTACTGAATGAAATGTGAATTTTGTTAGTCCACAGTAGGGTAAAGGTCCATCAGTTAAAGAGTATATTTAATTTGAAAGACAGAGTTCTGTATTTGGACAGTTTCTAAAAATAATGTGTCTAGAACTATGAAATATTGCTCCAAAGTATACATCTGAATAGTAGAAAACTGAATAATTTAACTTAATCTGACTATTTGATGTGAATTATACATTCCAAGAGACAGATGAGTGCTGTCAATAATTTGTATTATATTTTAATTCACCTCAGAGCTTTTATGCCTTAAGGTCTATAGTAGTTTGAAGGGAAAGGGAAATATACACTTCCAACTATCAAGTAATTAGAATTTTCTTTTGAAATACATCTACCCAGAGACTAAAGTTTCAAAGATATTATTTAAGGTTTCCTCATCCCTCCCTCCCCCAGTGTACCAGTACTGCTGCTTCAATATTGATACAGCACATTGTTAAATCTTAGCCAGAGTTCTGATTCCCCATTTTGTCGCCTGCAAGTAGAGTCAGCCTGAGTGGCCTTGGGTAACCTGCATAGTCCCAAGGGGCCCCCAGAAGAAGGGACTGCTAAACTACTTCTGAGCATTCTCTAACTAGAAAACCCTGAAAAGGGTCGTCATAAGTCAGAATTGACTAGATAGCACATTATTATTCAAAAACACCAGGCACAGTCAATCAAAATTATAATTTTTTTAACAAAAAAACTAAGTATCTGTTAAATATCAGCACGGTATGTATGCTGTTCCTAATATTGTCACTTTTTATAGCTCTGACGACATTATTTCTGAGATCTGCAACTACGGTACAGTACTTACAATATTGCATGAAATTTATTGATATTGCTCTCAAAGCCCTGATGACTATGGGGATCACTGAAGTGTGTTTCATCCACTATTGTTGTTGTTGTTGTTAAGATGCAGCTTTTATGGCTAATTTCTTGGAAAACTCAAGTCCCAAAGCTGTACCTGTCTTTATCTGAACAGTTTATTTCAGGCAGTTTAGCCTTGGTGTGTAGGAAGACAAAGGAAAGTTGTAAAGACAACATCCACTGGACACGATTGTTTCAGGCTTCATAAACCATTTTGGAAGAGATGGAAAAAGGTAATTGGAATATATCTAATTCCCATTGGTTCAGTGTATCTTCTATTATGTATTAGTTATTTCCAGTGGTACCACTGAGGCTGGATCTCTAAGTGGAGATCTGTGATGTCACAGTTCCGAGGGATCTGAATATGATCCAGAATGATCAGCTCCAGTGGTAATAATGGAAGGATAAAGTGGAAGCCTGAAATTGTAAGCACAGAAGGAACTTAGCATAGCTATTCTACTATTCCAGACATCCCCCTTTTAACATTCTGACTATGTGCAGCTACTCTGCTCTGCTTCCACTTGAACTGAGAAAAAAAGTTGTAAAATTCCTTTACTGTATTTCCCTTCCCCCTCCTCCTTCCTCTTTTATTTACAGATACCCCAGAATCCCTGTTCTCTCAGCTCTAACCTTTCGAACATCCCATAACATATGAGAGGTTTCAAACTACTGAATTAATTATCTACTAGAGTTCATATGTTCACAATTCTAATTCTCAAGAATCAACTGCAGTGTTTATTTATTTTAATTTCCTTGTGCTCAGTAAAAATTCTTTGAGAACACCTGGGCTTCTGGGATCATTCTGTTAAGATGAGCAACCACCAAGGTTTTAAAGAACCCTTACACATGCATGTCTCAGAGCATGTACAGCTTTCTATATGTTTTTGTAGAGCATAACAATAAGTCAGTTCAAACTCTTCAGAGGGCACCAGGTTGGAGAAGGTGGCCATGAGGATTCTACAAATTCCCGTGTGGCACAGGCCTATCCAGGTTGTGATTCCACGTTCTTCATAATACACATGCAACATGTGTGAATGAGAGAGCAGGTAGAGCTGCAGTTCAATCGTGTAGCAGGAGCTGATGAATGGCCAGTGGGTTCTAATTAGCTTAGAGCTCTGAAATACGTAGACCAGTGGTAAACTGAGTTGTAGTTAAGGATTGCTCCCTTAAATCCTCTTGTTTGTTTTCTTTTTCTTTGTGAAATATAGACAATAACATCTCTCTGCTTTGACAAGGTTAATGGAAGATAAATGTACTATCATTTTAGAAGTGTTTGTATACTATGGTAATGAGACAATCATAAGCCTAGACAGCTATATCATTCTGATGGGAGATATTTGAAATAATCTGAAGGGTCCTGAAAATGCACTAGTTTCCTATGACAAGCTTTCAAATGCACTAACCACTTCCTTCCAGGATCGCCATTTAGAGCAATTCTTCCTGTTTGCCTACCAGGGTGTGTCCAAGAGTTGACTCAAGAGCGCTGTGCTTTGTCTGGAATAATTATTAGCTGAATGGTACTGAAGCTATGTTATTGTGCAGCATAGCAAGTCAACATTGTATACTGCAATTCTAAAAACTGGGGCAGCCCCCCAAAAATTATAACTTTGAAACTGGACTTTGGATCAGCATCCAGTTTGGCACATATGCAGCAGACTGACTGCTTTTGCTCCATGCCAGTATTGAAGAAATTTGGGCAAAGGGGTTTTGAGTTATGAATTTTAAAAAAATTAAAACTGTTTAAACTCTCCCTCCCATGTAGAAACAAACAACCCTAAACATACCCAGATTTAAAATAGATAAAGAAAATATGAAATGACTAATCTTGTTTATCTTATTGGCTCTACTTGCTTTTTTTTTTTTTTAAAAATAGAATCCAGGATGCAGGGGCAGAAATACTGATCCTCAAACAAGGCCTTTCAAAAGGGAAGAACAACCACTTTGTTATAAGACTGAACACGTGTGGAACAGGGTTACCAGGAAGAGCGTTCCAAAGTAGATACATTGTTGCAGATTTGTGGGCCGAGAAGGGAGATTTTTGGAGGGCAAAAGGTCCAAAGGTAGGTTTTCTTTGAAGAGTCAAACACACACACACACACACACACACACACACACACACAAACCCAGGCTTGCTTTAAACAAAGTAATGAAGTGACAGTCCTCCAGAAAGGAACATGTTGCCATGTATCTCTGGCAAATTAGCGTACAATTTTGTAAGGCATATTCAGAACTACACAGAACAGTTATGTTTGTCCCAGCCCTGAGTGTTTTCAGTAAGCATTCTCTCAGGATTTCTAAAACCAGGCTCCTGACACAAGTCTTCAAAGGGGAAATCAGCTCCAGGTCTGAGGCAATTTGAACTTTTGACCCTGTCAGTCAGGACTCAATTAGCTGACTCCCTGGAGGAGAACTTTTTAACTCCTTCCTGGCCAAACAGGCATTGGTGTTGGGAAAGATATTCTGCATCTGGTTGTAAAAATATTTAAAAATATATTTTAAAAAGAACAAAGAACAAATATTCAGAAGCTCACTCATTTAAGCTTGAAATTACTGTTTTTTGCTTTGTGGATGGGGATTGTCTTACTTGTTGTTAGCAGAGCTTTGGTGCCTATATTCTGAAGTAGTTTCAACCATTCCACTCATTTTGTCACTATACAAAATGTCTGGTAATTAAAAAAAAATAACTCCAAAGTTGTTATGCGCCATCAAGTCACTTCTGATGTGTGGTGACTATATGAGTTAATGACCTCCAAAATGTCCTATTATTACCAGCTCTGCTCAGATTTGACAATCCAACAACATCTCAAGTTAGGTTGTTCTCTTCCTATTGCCCTCTCTCCTTCTGAGCAATACTGTCCTTTCCAGTAAGTTTTGCTCAGGTCTTGCAAACTAATAGCTGCAGATTCTTTTATAGAGACAGTTTGTCTCATGTTGGGTCATCTTATCCTACTGCTCTCCCTTTTCTCAGCAATATAGTTTATTCTGGTTACTTAGTATATATTTCCATGGTAATATAGGCTCAATTTACTCATTTTTGCTTGACTGAGAATTCAGGCTTGATTGAGCACCCACTTTTCTGCTTTTCTGGCTGTCTTTCATATCTGTACAGCTCTCCTCCAACATCACGTTTCAAATGAGCTGATTTTTGTTCCAGTCTTTCTTGACTTTCTTTCACATATTATGGATGGTTTTGACCTTGGTTTCCAGTGATACTTTTTGCAAACTCCAACCTCTTCTTTTTTCTACTTCAAAATGCAAAGGGACATCTTTTGGAAAACATGCACACAACATGACAGTAGAGCTTTTCTTCCTTAACTTGCCTAACTTAAAGGAAGGGTTTGGAAACAAAGCTTTATAGTCTGTATTCTGCAGTGCAGGTATGGCAACATTAACTTACCCAAGAGGTTAAAGACAGTGTATATTTCTCCACTTTAAATATTGTACCTACTCACACCAAAATATTTTGGCACAGAGGAACTACAGCCACATTCCAAGGTCATGTGCCCGTCTTCTGGGACGCTCTAGCACTGGGAAATTCTACATGAGGGGAGTTTCTGTTCGAATTAGTGTGTAATATACTTAAACTTCCATTTTAAAAAGTCAGGAAATTGAATTCTCTTTCAAAATTCCAGTTTATGAATGTGGGATATTGTGCTTCTGTATCAATGGTTCAAAATGCCAGGAATTACTAATGCGAAAAAGATTCAGCTCCTGAGATTTAACTACTTCTCATTCAAACAACAAAGAATTTTCAGAGCTGTTTTTTAACAACTGTGAACAGTAGTGAACACAAAAGGGGATCCTGTAGACCAGGGGTCCCCAACCCCAGGGCCGCGGACCGGTCCTGGTCCTGGTCCATAGCCTTGGAAGTGATACCAGAGCAGAATCAAACTAGATTTTAGTATGCAGAGGAACCCACTATGACAGGCCAAAACATTCACAGCAGGGAGCCAGAGAGTGAAGGCCATATATCAGGGCCCAGGAAGCCTACACATAAACATATCAAAAGATAAGACTCTTTCCCCCAGACATTTATGTGCATCCTGAGCATAAGCCAAGGACACATGAGTACACGATCTGCATATCTATAGGTAACCAATAGATTAGCTTAGTTGGCATCATTATCCAACAAGGGACTGGATCCAAACTTGGGGTACAAATGACCAATAGAATTGTAGCATTTTATGACTCTTTCTTTGTATCATTATAAAACATATGTACACTGTATTTTCAGGGTCTTCTCTGCTTTTAAGAGAAGTCCCCAGCTGGCCTTTTATTTGCTGCTATTCAATAAAATTTGGTTCAGCTGGTTGCGTCTGTGCCTGATTCCTTGCCAGATAATCTTAGGACCCAGGTTTGGCCAGTAACAGAAGGACCGGACCACCAAGACAGATTTTTGAGGGCCGAAGGAATGCACGTGTATGTGTATGCAGTGCGCTCCCGCCCACCGACATGCATACATGCATGCACACACACATGCCCACCCCGCCTGCCCACATGGATGCCCGCACACCTCCTGCGTGCGTGCACGCATGCACACCCACCCACTTCCCGCATGCACATACACACCACGCACCCCTGCCCACTTCCCGCATGCATGCACACACACCTGCCTGTCCTCCACACAGATGCCTGCATGCCTTCTGCATGTACGCATGCACCCCCTGCCCGCCTCCCACATGCATGCATGCACACACACATGCACACCCCACCCCCATGCACAGATGCACACATGCCTCCTGCATACACACATGCACCCCCTGCCTGTCTCCCACATGCACTCATGCCCCCCGTACGCATGCATGCATGCCCACCCACATTCCCGCCCCCACGGGTCTTCAACTAAACTGGTCCCTTGTGTCAAAAAGGTTGGGACTCACTGCTGTAGACCATATTGACTGCTAGCATTAGTGTCGCCAACATTCAGTCCTTTGGTATGTAAAGCTTGGCATCCTTTTTCCTGCTGGCAACATGACATGTTATTGTGCAGCATTATCGGGCCATTTCCTGTTGGATTGTGGATACAGAAGCACAATATCCCACAGTTATAAAACAGAGGTCCTTTTAAAGAAATGAATATAATTAAATATGGCATTCCTCATTATCTTTATTGAAACCTACCTTCTTCCAGGGGACTGTCATTCTGCAGCAGTGAGGAAAGCTTTGTATTTCACCTTCAGACATTTATATAAAGTTGCATCTCTGTAGCTCCTCACCTTGCAAAACACATATTTGTTCCATTCGACTCAACACTTTCATGGTAATGGGTCACTAGGTTGAAACTCTATATCCTTATTCTGAGTAATTGCATTCTAGTAATACAAGACTTTAACTCTTGTTCATTTTAATCCCACCTTCATTATATTTTTCTTTACAAGAAAACAGAAATTAACAAGTGATCTGAGAGTGTGAGGTTACACAATTATGACCACAATGTGGAATCCATTTTGAATCATTCCATGAAGTTGCTATTGTTGTATGCAGAGATGTCCACATGTAGCATTTCAATAAGCTTTTGAGCTGCTTTTTCCAAACTGGTGCAAAATACAGCTTTCTGACTATGTAGTTATGGCTACAATATGGCACGATTTAGATCAGACTAGTGGTGTAGCATGGGGAGTGGAAGGCGTGGTATCCTTGGATGCAGATTTTTTTTAGGGGGTGCAAAGGGATCCAAGCCTTTGTGGCAAGAAGCTGCTAGGAAGCCATCACACCCATCAGGAATAGGGACTTGCGACTGAGTGGCATTGCTGAGTCATTCTGGGCCCACCCCACCCTACCTGCTGGTGCTGCCACCGCCACCATCTTCAAAGGCAGCAGCCTGATGTAGATTCCCAGAGCCAGCCTGCTGCATTCACCCACACATGTGCTGGCCAGATGATAGGCCGGCACATGCCCAGAGACAGCGGACTGCTCCAGGGACAGTGGGCCTGCTCGGCTTTTGTTCTGAAGGGTGCCAAGACTATTTCCTGGTTTTTTGCCTGTCTCTAATGCATTAATCAATCAGCCAGAGACAGAGAGATCCAATAGATATTTGTTTATTTTCAGCTGAAAGCAAGCAAATAGACGTGAACTTCACTCGCAGAAACATGTGGAGAAGAAGCGCGCCCCAGATACAAAAGTATACATTTTTTAAAGGCAAACATGAAAGAGGGGCTAAGAGGGTTTGGAGAAGGAGGAGGAGAAATGGGAGGAGGTTCTGTAATTGGGAGGAGTTTCTGCAGGTGTTCTGGGGCTGTGGACAATAATTCATTCCTCTCAGCTTCGTGTCAGATGCCCGGACTTCTCCAAGGACAAATTTCCAATTTAGAAATACTTTAATTGTAAAGTGAAATAAACTCAGACGGACATCCCCTCCTCCCTTGTTCATTCTTGCCTGCATAAGCAAAACCTTAATATAGCTGGTTTACACATTCATATAGCAAAGCAAGTTACAGAAAGCAAGATGGCTATGGTTAGGCTAAGATATATATTTTATATGTATTAATTTGACCCCTTCGTTTCCAAGCCTGCTGTCTGCACAGGCCTGGAAGGCAGTGCAGTGGTAGGAGTGGGTAGGAGGGTTATGGAGGGAGGTGGGGATCATGGAGGCAGTCAGGGGATTCTTGCCTGGGTTTCCCTTCCAGAAGCCAAGGGCCTGCTGCCTCCATCACTCACCCACCGCCCAGCTGATAGGCGGGCCAGCAGAGAGACAGGGGCGACTTGGAAAGGGAAGTGTCAGGAGCAGGTGGGGGTGTATGTGGAGAGGGATGGGGGTGCACTGGGTCACGGTGGGGGTCAGGCCTGCTCAGCTTCCCTTCCAGGCCCACTGTCTACGCACACCTAGAAGGCAGGCGACTGTGGCACGAGTAGGTAGGTAGGTCTCGGGGGGGGGTCACAAAGGGGGACAGGAGGTCATTGTCTGCTCAGTTGGTGGGTCTGGGGAGGTCAGGATGCTCAGGGTGCAATACTTGCCTTGCCCCAGGTGCTGTCAACCTGCACTGGATCAGATCTCATGTGGTGGCTTGGCTGTAATACATAAACCATAATTAGGGGGTGATAACTGTGAATCAAACTTACTGGGTAGCTTAGTGTTTTAGATATCTGGCTGCTGAGCCAGAGGTTGGGAGTTCAATTCCCCACTGTGCCTCCTACAAACAGAGCCATCCTGTGTGTGGCCTTAGACAAGCTGCACAGTCCCAGGATGCCCTCAGAAGAAGGGAATTATAAACTGCTTCTGAGCACTAAATTATGTACAATATAGTGGAAGAGAATAATCACCAGAAAGCTGAAATCTAGATATAGTCTCTGGACAGAAACTCTGTTTAATTAAATGAAACTTATTTGTGAGTAGACAAAAGTAGACTGTGGTGTAAATGAATTCCTATTGCTGATAGGTGGTATGGTCTTGACATCCTCATGTCAGGCTGTCCAAATAATGCTTATACCGATACTTAATTGTTCTCAAGCATGTCTATTCCATAATAAATCATATCTATGATTCAGAATAGTAATGATCACCTGAGTGTGCTAATAGTTCCTAACCCAGCAGTAGATGTGCCAGATTTGTCTGTGAGAAAACACATTTTTAAAATGACAAACAGGATTTAAGGGCAGGGTATGGAATGGTCAGATCTCTTATAAGTTGACTTCATTTCCAGATTTCCCAAAATTCAGCAACAAATCCAATTTCATTCACTCTGTGACATACCACTTTATAACTTGATAAGCTCTTGACAAAATCTACTTCAGAGTCTCTTTAACACAAAGAGGAGGGGCTGCCCAACTCAGTTTTATTTATTTATTTATTTATTTATTTTATTAATTTATTTAATTTATATCCCGCCGATCTAGACTGAAGTCTACTCTGGGTGGCTAACAACACTCAATAATCATAAAATGAAATAATACAACAACATTAATACAATTGAAGATGGCAAATAAATTAGGTATTGACAGGAGGGAAGGCCTGCCTAAAGAGCCAGGTCTTGAGTTGGCTCTTAAAAACACACAGCAAGGGAGCCAGACAAATTTCTGGGGGGAGATTGTTCCAGAGGCGAGGGGCCACTGCCGAGAAGGTCCGCTTTCTTGTTCTTTCTCTTCGGGTTTCCCTCGGCGTTAGGCCCCTCAGCCGCCCATCTTGACTAAAGCGGGTGATTCGGGTAGATCTAGGTGGGAGGAGGCGTTCCGCCAGATATTGAGGTCCTAAACCGTTTGGGGCTTTATATGTCATCATTAGTACTTTGAAATCAATGCAGAAACGAACGGGCAGCCAATGCAGGGCAGCCAGAGTAGGGGAGATATGTTGATGTTTTCTCACCCCAGTAAGACGTCTGGCCACCGTGTTCTGCACCATTTGAAGCTTCCACATCAATCTCAAAGGTAGCCCCACGTAGAGCGCATTACAGTAGTCTAATCTCGAGACTACAAGCACATGGACCAGAGTGGTGAGGGCCCCCACATCAAGATAGGAACGCAACTGGGCAATCCACCGAAGATGGAAATAGGCGGTACGGACCACTGACACTACCTGGGTCTCCATGGTAAGCGCTGGGTCAAGATGGACCCCCAGACTGTGAACCGAATTCTTTGTGGTGAGAGTCACCCCCCAAAAAAGTGAGGGAGTTCCCTAAACTACTGACATTGGGGCCACCCACCCTCAGGACCTCCATCTTGTCCAGTTTCAGCCTCAGACCATTCACCTGCATCCATTTCAATACAGCCTCCAGACAGCGATGAAGGGATGAAACGGCATCCACTGTTGTTGGAGAAAAGGAGACGTAGAGCTGGGTGTCATCAGCATACTGATGACACGAAGCCCCACACCCCCTGATGACCTGACCAAGCGGCCTCATGTAGATAATAAACAGCATTGGGGAGATAATCGAGCCCTGCGGAGCCCCACAATTAAGATTCCACAGAGCCGATACAGTCTCCCCAAGCTGTACTCTCTGGCGACAGTCCTCCAAGAAGGATCGGAGCCAGGCTAGTGCCAGACCACCAATTCCCAGCTCGGAGGGCCTTCCCAGGAGAATACCGTGGTCGATGGTATCAAAGGTGGCTGAGATATTGAGAAGGACCAACAGAGACCTGCCTCCCTCAGCAGGTCATCAAACAGGGCGACCAATGCCATTTCCGTACTGTGGCATGGCCTGAAGCCCGACTGAAATGGATCCAGGGTGTTGGTTTCATCCAAAAGGGCCTGGAGCTGGTCAGCCACCACCCTCTCTACCACTTTGCTGAGGAAAGAAACATTGGTGACGGGCCTATAATTGCCAATGTCCTCTGCTGCCAAACTTGGTTTCTTCCTAATGGGCCTAATGAGTGTCTCCTTGAGGACAAGGGGAACATTGCCCTCCCGGACAGACCCATTAATTATTGCAGTGGCCCATTCGGTTGTTATAGGCCTGGCTGCTTTGATTAGCCAGGCCGGTCAAGGGTCAAGGGAGGAGGTGGTGGCACGACAGCGGTCAAGCGCTTTGTCCACCATACCTGGCATCGCAGGCTGAAAGTGGTTAAGTCTCCTCGGGCAAGGTGGATCATTGGATGTCTCTGCTCGACTGTGTTCAAAAAAGGAGAGAGCTCCTGGCGGATGGTCTCCACTTTAGATTTTAAAAATGCTGCAATTTGGTTGGGTGAAATACTAGTAGGAGGCCTATCACTTATACCAATTCCTGATATATCATGGACTATACGGAAAAGTTCCACCTGCTGATTTGAAGCTTTGCTTATCTGGACAACGAAGTAAGCTCGACTGGCAGCCCTCACCCTGGTAAGGTAAAGGTTAGTCATGATCCTGACAGCTTATAATCCGTCGGGTTTCGTCTCCACTTGCACTCTAGCCTTCTCCTACTTTGCTTCATAGCTCGCAGCTGCTGGTTAAAGCAGGGTGCTGAACGAGCTCTGAAACGGAGAGGACGTTTAGGAGCGATCTTGTCAACCGCCCTGGTAGCGGCAGCAAGCCAGCCATCAACCAGAGCCTCGACAGGAGCGCTAGTCAGATCAGCCGGAATCTCTCTCATGGAGTCCTGGAATCCTATAGGATCCAGGAACCTTTGAGGGCGGACCATTAAAATAGGTCCTTGCTCCCTGCAGGGAGGGAGAGCCACTGAGAGGTTGCATTTAATTAGGCAGTGATCCCACCATGACAAGGGGACTGACACAAGGTCAGTCACCATCAGACCACACTCACTCCATTCGGGGGGAAACACCAGGTCTAACGTGTGACTGCCCACGTGGGTGGGGCCGTTGACATGTTGGGACATGTCCAAGGAAGCCATGGTTTCCAAGAACTCAAGAGCCGGACCGGAAACCTCCACCTCCGCATGGATGTTGAAATCACCCAAGACCAGAAGCCTCGGGGATTCCAACAGTGCCACGGAGACAAAGTCTGCCAGCTCCGGTAAGGAAATGGCTGGGTCACGGGGAGCGTGGTAACCTAGCAAGATCCCAATACCATCCCTGGCCCCAATTGACACATGTAGGGCTTCAAGACCTGGTGTCACGACCACGGAGCACCTAACAACCTCTAGAGTGTTTTTATAGACAATGGCTACTCCCCCCCGCCCCTCCAGTCTGCCCTGGTGTTGGACTGCATAACCGGGGGGACAGGCAAGGGTCAAGGGAACACCCCCTTCCCCACCCATCCAAGTCTCAGTTATGCATGCCAGGTCTGCATCCTCCTCCAGGATAAGGTATTGGATAATCTGGGATTTGTTGGATACAGACCTGGCATTCAGCAACACCAGATTTAGAGTGGAGGGATGGCTGGTCTGACTACCTTGAGTCTGATGGTTGGTCACAGTGCCAGAACAGTGAATAGCCTTCAAACATCTGTTCACCGTTCTTCTGCAATGAGTAGGAACTGTGCCAACGCCATATCTCCCTCTACCTGTAATCACTCTGATGTTCAGAGGACTTCCACTGGGGGGGTAGGCCCTCCACTCCATGTCAACCAAAAAGAAGGGAAAAAAAGGAAAAGACCAGAAAGATTACAAATTAATAAAACAAAAATACAATAATAATCAAATTAACAAAATTAATTATTCAAAATTAATTATTCTGAGTAGAAGCCACCATAAAATGTGGTGTGCATTTTGCTTTTAGGAGCAGAAAGGGCAGAGCAGACAGCCAGTGGTGTTGCAGTTTCCTGTTACAGAAAAAGTTACTTGATTGTTTCTGAAAGTTTTGGGGATTAAAGATGAATATATGTGCTGATTTTTAGATGTGAAATCCAGGTCTTACCTCCACAATTTTACCTGATCCTTGCAGTACAGACTTCAAGAAAATTCAAACGTTGGATTGGAAGAAGCCTGGAAGTTTAGCCAGAGGGAGATTGCTCCACTTTCATATAATATAGACATATTGAGTCCTAGAAGAGAAGAGTCTTAGCATCAGGAGCTCATTGAGATCTAAAGAGAGAACAGGAAGACCAAAACACAGTCCTTCAAGTGTATCCTTTTGAAAAAAAGAACAAATATTAACACCCATATGGCTCAATTAAATATGCCATGCTATGTGTTCCAGGTTCCCCCAACCAAGATAATCAGCTAGCCTTGTTTGGAGGAAGATTAATTGACACTCTCTAATATGTTAATCAGTTTAACTTCAAGTATGCAAATAAGACCTGTTCAGCATACAACTGAGAGGATCCTGACAGTTTTATAGTATTTCAGTCGTGCAGTGACTCTAATTGTTGGTTCTCATGGAAATCCTATTTATACAGAGGAATATTCATAGTTGGATTGCTGCGGCAAACCCTTGTTGGGAACACAAAATCTGTATGATACAGATTTTGTAGAAAGAGTGTAAGAACTGAATTGTGCACATCTTATCAACTTGCAGACGAAGTCTACAACTACTTCCAGTTCTCCAATCACCAAATAAAA
The DNA here is from genome assembly GCA_037013535.1 of Intellagama lesueurii. Lineage (NCBI taxonomy): Eukaryota > Metazoa > Chordata > Lepidosauria > Squamata > Agamidae > Intellagama > Intellagama lesueurii. The sequence continues at coordinate 87,292,368 of JBAJHW010000001.1, forward strand.
GTATACTAATTTGCAACTCAATAGAGCTGTGGAAACCAGAATAGCCAGAATAAACGAGCATCCTTTACCACATAAGGAAGCTCTGTGTCTAGTTGTGAGCCTGTATCTCACATATTCCAACCCTCAGATAGCCCAGCTGTGGCTTTTCTGATAGTACCTCTTTCAAGATGAAAAGACATTTGATGGACTTTCTCTTGTCAAAAGCTCTCAGGCTCCCTAAAGGCAACCTTTAACCTGCCTTCACTTTCTGCTTTTTTATGATGTTGCAATTTATGAAAAGAAGGAAGACAGAAAAATTCAGAAACTGATATACGAATACAGAGCATTATATTAAAAGACTGACTGTAAGAGGGATGCCTCTGTTATCCTGGGTGGGCCATCCACATTGCTGTGCTCCTTTGAAAACTTCCTAGAGACCTTGGATACTGGGCTGCTCAAGGACATGGACAGCAGGTCAAGGCAAGGGGGCAGGAACAAGGAGAAGGAGGAGCAGCAGCTGCTGCAGGGAGAAAGAACTGGTGGTGTGGGGCATCGGGGAAGGGGGATAAAGGAGAAGGAGGAGGGAGGGGCTTGGTCTGAGGAGTGGGAAAAGCAGCTTCTCTTCTTTTGCAAGTTGTGAAAGATGGGCTCCTGATGCTTCAGGACCCCCTGGATTAAAGAGTGGGTTGGCTTCCTCCCAGGTAAGGGTACAGTGGTGGAAAAGCCATCTTTTATCCTCCAGAATTTTCATTACAAGTGCCTGGACCACCTCATGGAGCCCTAGTCAGAGAAGCCAACCCTGACTCAGAGGAGGTGCTGGAGGTGATGCTGGCACCATCTGTGCCTTGCCTAGCTGGCCCAAGAGTGCCAGGACCAGTTGTACCAAGGCCTCTCACAACAGGCAGGAGCTAAGAAGCTGGTGACTGAAATTAATCCCAATCTTGGAATCTGGACAGTGGTTGAACTGGAGGGTGGAACCAAATGACCACCAGGGAGGCATGCCTGGCAGAGGTAAATTACTGGAGCTGAGCCCCCACAGGGCTAAGCAAACCGGGAAGGACAGGGGCTAGTGACTAGAACAGAGCCCCAAAGGAATCAAATGGATGGGGAAGAATGAGAACCTCTGTGGGGACAAATGGACCAGACAGGAAGAGTTTACAGGGCCAGATTGTTTTACCTGCATCTCCTGTTTCAGCCACACGCCATCTGACCAGCCTTGAGCCTGCTACGTCCATGGAACTGATGTTAGAGAAGACATATTCCTCACCTCTCAGCCCTATGGTGGAGTTGCACTGACCCCAAACATCCTTGAATTCTGAAGACTCAAGTCCACTCTATTAAAATACTATGTATTCTAAGCCAAGATAAAACATGGTTGTTTGGTAGCATTGCAGTGATGAACTGGCATATGTGTTGCAGTGTGAGTGCATGTTTGTGTGTGTGTGAGAGAGAGAGAGAGGGAGGAAGGGGAAAAAAGATAAAATCTTCAATGTTTAAAGTAACTGGATGTTAAAGAAGATATTAATATTATGGGAAGGATTAAGAAATAATTGAAAGAAAATTTTGAGTTTTTGTCTTAATTTTAAAATTACTTTTATCTAATGTCAAGATAAATATTTTTTTAATTCACATTTTCCTGTTTTAAATTACATAGCAAATGAAGGAAGACGTTATCTTCTAACACATCCCAAAATGATTTAAAAGTTTTTAACAGCACATAAGAACTTATATTTTCCTTTTATTATTTGAAAAAAGTTCTTCTTTTACTATTTTACAAAAGCAGAGCACATAATCCCACTTCTTCATGTCATTTTCAATGCTAGTAAATTTCATTTTATCAGATTTTGCTAATTATATGGCAAAAAGTGACATGGATTTCACATTTCTTTGTAATTTAAATATCTCCTATTAAGATCTCTCCTCTTGGGGCATAGTAGCTATTATTAGTGGTTAATGCAGTGCACATGGTCAGGAAATTAATTGTGCCTGCAGAATCGTAATAAATATTAATTACTTTCAATGATATAGAACTGTGAGTAAGAATGCTTCTCAAATCTCAGCTAATAACTCTATTGAATGAGTTTTTCTGCAAACTTGATGGACAATAATTCCCCCCCACCCTAAACTGACAATTCAAATAAAGTTAGCAGAAATGTCTCAACCTAACCCAGCTAGGAAAATCTATACATATATGACTTGTTAGAAAAGAAGAAGCCATGTGACTGGAATTTGCCTTCAGTTATAGACGCCTTCTGCCTTCATGCACATTTGGATGTATGTAAGCGGACACTAACATTCTGTTTTATGTAACTATGTTGTGACCGCATGGCAGGCAAAGCAATTCTATAGGCAGCATGGGAAATCCAAAGGTGGAAGAGCCATCTTTACCGAAAGCATTAATGGGTTTGCTCCAGCAGGGGAAAAGGGAGGAAAAAAGCAAAATGGTTCTTCTCCAGTTGCTCTTCTTTTAATTTATTTTATATGATTTATCTCCCATTGGTTGCAATGGAAGGGAAACAATATACATCCACTCTAGGAAATACATTATTTCCCCCAATCCACTCCTTCTATAGCATGCTCCCATTTTTTTCTTCTACCAGGCTTGGGCCAAAGACCTCTGAGCTCAGGGTTCATACATCTGGCAGCTAGGATAGGGCGCTGGGATGTCAGACCTTTGATATCAGGCCCTTCTTGCAACCTTCCAAAGAAGAGATAACACCTTATGCTCCTTGAATGTCCTGTTGGGGCCTATAGAATTGCAGCCTGAAGCTGAATTGGGAGAAATTAAATTTTGCCAACCAAAATATGAAAAGTGCCAAATTAGATTGATATAGCATCATTCTAAAAATAATATTCCTATGTTTCCACAGAGTTTTAGTTTAATTTAAAATCATAGAGTCATAGACCTGTAGAGCTGGAAGGGACCATTAGGGCCATCAACTCCAACTCTACCAAAGCAGGAAATTCATAGCGTAAGCATCCTGACAGGTGGCCATCTAATCGCTGTTTAAAACCCATCAGTGGAGGAGAGCCTGCCAATCTCCAAGGCAGTCCATTAAACTGTCAAACAGCTCTTATAGTCAATAAGTTCCTCCTAATGTTTTGAGAAAATCTCATTTCTCAGAACTTGAACCCATTACTTCAAGTCCTACCTTCTGCAATTATAGAAAATAAGCTTGCTCCATTTCCCACGTGATAGCCCTTCAAATATTTGAAAATAGCTATCATATCCCTTCTCAGTCTTCTTGTTTTCAGGGTAAACATAGCCAGTGCCCTCAGCCATTCCCCACAGAACTTGGTTTCCAGACCTTTTACTGTCTTGGTCAGCCTCCACTGGATACATTTAGGCTTGTCAATATCCTTTTAAAACTGGTGCCCAGACATGCTGTTCCAAATAAAGTCCGAGGAAAGCAGAATAGAGTAATTCTATTATTTTTCTAGATCTGGACACTCTATTTTAGTTGATGCAACCAGGTATAAATAATTTTGTGCTGTCAAGTCAATTCCAACTTAAGGTGACCCTTCTCAGGGTTTTCTAGGTACTCAGAAGTGGCTTACTATCCCCTTCTTCTGAGGAAACACTGGGCCTGTGTGGCTTGCTCAAGGTCACACTGGCTATTTGTTGTCCCAGGAGCCACACTGGGAAGGGGAACTTCCAACATCTAGCTCTGCAGCCAGGTACCCAGCTGCTTTTCCCTCCTTCTATTCAGTGCATCACACTGTTGACTCATGTTAAGCTTATGGTCTACTTAGGTCAAATTTTATTAATTATTCTTTAATTTCCAGAAGGGATGGATGTCACATGGAGTGACACTCTGCTATTTATTTTGTTTGTAACATTAGAGAGGCCCACTGCCTCTAATAGTTGGAGTATAGCATAGCTGGCGCAGTTACCTTCACAAAAATTATCATTCTTCCTTTGCTCTCCATCTTTCTCCCATACTGTAACAGCATATAGATGGCCTTCCTCATATCAGCTCTTTATTCCCCAGTGGTAGTGTTATTTAATGTTACATGTGGAAACTTTAAGCATTTACAACTAGAATAATGTTTTACCGGAAGGAATCTGAGTTTATTGAACACTTCTGATTTTATACTGATTTGATAATTTATCTGTGAACGTCAGTTAATTCATGATCTGTTTTAACTGTATTTTAACTGCATATTACATCATGCATTTATCTTTGCAAATTCTTATTAATGTTTGCCCTGAAATAGTTAAATACAATGATAGATTTTTAATCATCATCATCATCAAAGCCACAAACACATGGGCAGTTCTGGTAATTAGATACCCAGCTGGAATAATAGATCGGACTCAAAACAAACTAGAATAATTGGATCAAGAAACACGGAAACTAATGAACATGCATCACGCACTACATCCAAAAAGCGATGTAGACAGATTATATTTACCATGAAAAATCAGAGGCCATGGATTACTACAAATACTTAAGGCAATGTAAATGAAGAATATTTTGAAAACAACAGTAACAAAGGCTCAATATAAGAAACAACAATTTGAAAAGAAATTAAACAGCTGGAAAAATAAACCACTACATGGACAACACCTGAGAAATATTGATGGAAGGCATAATCATAATTCAACATAGGCATGGCTAAAACTGGGGACCCTTAAGAAAGAAACCGAAGGCTTGATTTTTGCTGCACAAGAACAAGCACTCCAAACCAATGTGATGAAGGCTAAGAGCCAAAGAATTCGTGCTAACAGCAAATGTCAACTCTGCCAAGAAAAAGAAGAAACTGTGTCACACCTCATCTGCGAATGTCCAAAGATTACACAAACAGATTACAAAGTTAGACATGATAGAGTAGCGGAATTAGTGCACTGGCCATTATGTAAAAAATATAACTTGCCAGCCTCCAAAACCTGTGGGAACATCACGTAGAGAAGGTGTCAGAAAATGAGGAAGTCAAGATCTTGTGGGATTTCTGGATCCAAAGTGATAGACACATTGAACATAACACACCAGACATAGTAGTAATAGAATGAAGAAATGTCTGGATCATTGACATTGCAATTCCAGGGGATGCCAGAGTTGAAAATAAAGAATTGGAAAAACTAACAAAATACAGAGACCTGGCAATTGAAACATCTCGCCTCTGGAAGAAACACACTTTAGTGGTCCCCGTAGTCATTGGGGCTTTGGGAACAATATCAAGAAACTTCACACAGTACTATAAGCAGTTGCAGATCTCAGAAATCATACCATCAGAGCTACAAAAAATGGCAGTATTAAGAACAGCATATATACTGTGCTGATATTTAACAGATACTTAGGTTTTTAGTTAAAACTTGCATCTGTTATATAATACCAGTCAATGTTTTTATAATTTTGACTGTGCCTGGTGTTTTTTAAAAAATAATAATATTTTCACCATATTAGCAATGTAAATCTAATTAATTTTGCTTTTGCAAGAGAGAGTGGAAAAATTTCAGATGTTCTCTCCCCTATGGGTGAGATTACAAGAGTGTTTGTGTGTATTTGTTTGCATTTTGGCATTTATTTCTTCTGCACTAAAATACTATATTTCGCACAGAAATGTTTGGAATTAAAAATGTATATTTTCCCCTGAAAAACAACGTAAGTGTTTGTGAATTCTGTTGCTGGCAAAAAAAAGTGCTGTCTTTTAGCTCTGTGTAGCAATGAAAATGTTTCAGCAGTTGCTCATTTCTCAACAGTGTGTCTCAGTTTTTTTTAAGTTGAGGATCAAAAAATCTTCCAGCGTTTGTTAACTCCTCACACCAGGCAGGAACATACACTGTTGAGATATGAAAGGCAATGAACAGAAACTCCTCTGATGCTTACGGAAACACTCCAGTATTTCCTCCTTGGTTCTGTTCGGTATAATCTTTAAAATGTTTTCACTTGTAACATCTGCAGCCTACAGAAAGTCTTTACTTTACCAGCCTGGCTGTAAATTATCATGCAGGAACAGATTTTTGAATGTAGAGATATTCCCCTGAGCCTCAACACGTAACCAAAAAAAAAAAAAGTTTCAAATTATTTCATGAACACTATAATTATCATTCAGTTTTACTGTGATTTCAAGGTAGTGTTTTGCTTCTAGACTGGCTTGCAGCTCTTTAACTCTAGAACAGCTGCTCCCCATCCCCTCTTTTTTTCTTCCCTTTTGAGGCTTTCTTTATAAAAGGCTGAGAGAGAGATAACAGTGAGAGAAGATGGCCTGTCAGCAAAACTGATGGAAGGAAGGACTGTCTGCTTTTCCATTTCAACAAGCTCCCAGCAAACAAAATGCCTGGTCAGTGACTTAAAACATTTTCTGCTTTTCTGAGGATCCAAAGTTTTCTGTTCAAAGCAAATGAATAATGTACAGCACTTTGTGGCAGAGTGAGATGGTAAATCCACTTGAGCGGGGATCAATATGCAGCTGGGCGGTGAGTGCAGAGCTCTGTGTTAAAAATGTTTTAAAGTTCAATCAAAGAATCTTCGCAAAAAGAACCGTGTTTCTTTCCTGCAGTTCTCAGACAAAGTGAAGCTTACATCAAGTCATGCTTTAATTCCAAAATGTGGTTCTTCTTAATGATGGCACAACAGCTGGCACCGCTGTGTAAGGCTTAGAATTCAGACTCGCTGAAGCTGGCACCTGTCTCACTGTGCCTATACAGGGAAAAGTTTTCTGGATAATCTGTCAGAGGTCATTTTAATAGTCAGAATAGACTTTCAAACTTTTCTCCATTTGGACACTATATCTATACTCTCCACCCAATTTCTTCTGCTAAGGTATTTTCTTCTCTCACACACTCACAGTACATAAAGGCTGAGCTGTATATACTACAGCATTTGCATGCACAAAATGTTCAGATTAAATACTTAGTTTCAGTACCACTCAGGTTATTGGCGCTAGTCTCTTGCCACTCTTCCTTGAATAGGCTTCAGTATCTCTTGCCTTAGTTCAGTAATGCCTCTGTTAATATTAATGATTGTAGACTGACATGTGAGCAAAATGGGGAATAGCCAGGAAGCTGATGAAGCCAAAGGCCCACCCCATCATCTTGCAATGAAATTGGACCCTGATAAAGAAAAGGACCCAGGAGATAAGCTATGGTCCTGGTAGGGGTGTGTGTGTGTGTGTGTGTACATGTAAGTGTACAAAGCACATTAGTTTAGATCTAATGTTGTTGCAGAGAAAGAATAGCAGCTATCCTAAGAGCACTGACCGAGATCTTTGCAGAAACACCTGTTTTGCCTTTTAAGGCTTTGTTCTTGTTTTGGTGGAACATTCTACTTTTTGTGACAGCAAGTTTCATCCAGCAAAGAAGCTGTATTTAGTGTGGAACTGTCCAGATGTCTTCTGCACCAGGCAGTTCACCATCCACTGCTTAAATTAGGAGTTTGCAGTTTCTGTTTCTTGGAGATCATTTCCTCCCTATTTGAACTCACTGGCAGTCACACCCTGCAATAGCACTACCAGCAGCAAAATGAAGTTCTCTTTTTTGGGAAAAGAAGACATGTGGGGAGCATGGACCTCATTTTAAAGGGAATGACACTTTTAAATAGCTTCCAGGAGCTTGGTTCTGCTTTAAAACAAGTCACAAACTCCACACACACCTTAATTTCAAAAGAAATTGCATTTTATTTCATTGCCGGGAACATACCACTAAAGTTTTGCAGCACAGAGGCAGTGAGTGGTGGCAACGGCCAAAAAGAAAAAAAGGAAAAAAAAAAAGGGAAGATGGATGGACACCAATTGAAGGCTGTCTGTTGTTCATCCACACTTTAGATCAAAATGAAGCTGAAAAATATGGCCAGTGAATTCTCAGGGCTAATTCTGTCAGTATACAATTAGGGAAACCTTAGGGAAGTCATTCTTATTCTCAGCTGGATCTACCTTGCATGGTGGTTATTGTGAAATTAAAGTATATCCAAACACCTAGTCACTTAGCTGCTATTAGCTACAGGAATTTAGGCAAACATAATGCAAAATCCAGTAGGATTCTGGCTGGTAAGTATGGAGGAGGGGCATGTGCATTTGCTACTTCCTTTAGCTTTTAGGCTCTAGTCATCTCCAAGAAGACTGACTACTGTTTGAAGCTGAAACATGACTGCAAGTAGCATTAGCTTTTCAAGAACAGTAAAAGTCATTTCAGCTGTATGTTAGACTCTCCCTTGTACGTACACACATTATATTTTAGATGCCAGCTGATGTATGCAAGGTGCTGTTGAGTACAGTAATATTAGAGAAAGGAAAGGAAACCCTTGAGTTGTTTTTACCCATGAGGTGGTGAGCCCTCCAACGCCGGAGGCATTCAAGAGAAAATTAGACAACCATCTTTCAGATATACTTCGAGCTGGATTCCTGCATTGGGCAGGAAATTGGACTCGATGGCTTTAGAGGACCCTTCCAACTCCATTATTCTATGATTCTATGATCATGACCAGATTCTTCTTGTGTAATTACAGACACAGATAATTCTGGCAAGTTTCAAACAAACTGGCCAACTACATTCCAGAAGGTGAAACAGGTTTTAACCTTCATACAGACTTGTAACTTTTTCATGCTTATAAATGTATGAAGTATAGCAGATTGGTGAAAATACAGCCTCAAGGATTTTTAATCATCCCCAATTTTTACAAAAATCAGATAGGGATACTGCAAAGGCATATGGCATTCTTCTTTAAAGTTTCTGATAACTTAGGGCTTGTACTCCTTTTCTGCCACTCAAAACATTTGCTCATCATAATATTGATTCACTATAGATCCAGATTGTTTTGCTCAAATACCTTCAGTGTCAGTTCTGTAAAGGATGCGGACCAATGTGATGATGATTATTAAGCATAACAAAGCTTTATAGATCTTGCCATTTTTCACATACTGGATTCATGAAGTAACATTTCCACTTTTTGTTTTGGTGTCTAGCAGAAACATTTAGGAACATATATTATGGAGCATCTTGAGCTATGAAATCTATAATTTCATTATGAGTTTCTGGAAACTGATAACTTGCATTTGTTGAATGTATGTTCACATTTCTGACAGTCCTTTGTCTTTTTTATAGAAGGCATTAAAATAGATTTCTGAATAAACTGGGCTGTTTTTTCTCTTCAGTATAGTAACTCATTGTTGGCTAAAAACTGAATAACACCAACACTAATAACAACTAATATCTACTGTCTTTGAGTGTTGCAGTATTCACTACAGTGGACAAAGAGGTTTCAGCTCCGTATCTCCTTTCCTTTTTGAGCCACATACACATTGCTGAAATATGGACTAGAGATGTAGCATCTTTATAAAACCCTTTTGATTTTTCTTGGTTTCTTTAAACCTCTTAAAGTAAGGACATCTTGTTTTGACACACTTGGTTGGACAGTTTAATCAACCTGGCAGAAAGTTGAAAAATACTCTAACCATTCATATTTCTGGAAACATCCTTGTTGGAAATTATGGCCCTCATTGTGCATCAGGTGAGAATGAAGTTTAACGTGTTGAATTGTATCACATTTTAAAAGGCAGATTCTCAGAAATATCATAGTCCAAACCTTGACTTTACCAACAACTACCATCTTCTCTAACAGGTGGTTTCTCACTGTGTTTTGAGTTTTCATCAACTTAGCTCCATTTGCAATGGCAGTGAGCTCCTGAGCTTGGCTCTGATGCTGGACTTTATATGTCAGCTTTTGAGTCCATCTAAGAACAAATTGTCCATGCTATAAGTGTAAGGAAGGGTAAAGGGAAAATAAATACCTTTTGGTATAGTTTCTCCTTGAGAGTCCCTTCTCATAGACTTTTCTCTAATTTTTCAATGTCCTTTTAAAATGGTTGCACGTAAAGGACTAGCTAAGTGAAAGGAAACTAATCACTGAAGGGATTGAATTTTTTAAATTGTTTGCTGCCTGGATTTTTCTGCCCAAAAACCCTGAAAAGGCCTTGTGCTAAGCTGCACATATGGGGAAATTTCAAAATTAGGCCTGAGTGGTTAGTCAACCAGTTAGCTGTAACAGGCACAGCAGTGTTTATATTCACTTGGGACTGCTTTCATTCCTTACCATCAAGTACTCAAGAAAAGGAATAAAAATGGTCACCATGATCAGAGGGATCGTGAGTGCATCAAGGAGTCAAGAATAAGTGAAGGCAGGTACTTCTCTAGGTCAATTTAAGTTATCTCTTTATTGCACCATTTAGCAAAATGCACCGAGTCCTGCTCTGTTTATCATAATGTCTGCAGGATAAATGAACACTTACTTCGCTACTGCAGCAAACATACCTTTTAAATGCTGAGTGGAGAGAGAACACAACTGAAACAAAAATGCAGGGCAAAGGAAATTCCAATTTATCCAGTCCAACTTTAGCCTGTAATGCAGAGTTCTAATATTTAGCTTTTTGAAGTGTTGCATTATTTTTCAGGTACAAATATCCCAGAACAAACATTACCTTGGTGCTGGGGAAGGACAGATTTCTGGCAGGATCACAGTGTACAGGCAATGGGTTTTGTCTTTTTGTTTTAAACCTAGTCACTCAGCAGCACCATCCACATCCTTCTTAGGTCTTCCATTGCTGGTATTTGATTTTTCAAAACAAAAAGGCATTTTAAAGTCTACATGTCTTTGATGTGGGCAGAATCAGACTAATGCCCATTTATGAGCTAAATTTATTGCATATTTAGAATAAAAACATAAAAAGGTCCAACAAGGAATGAGCATGATAAAATTTCTTTGCTCAGAAAAAGTCAGAAAGCAGCCCTCAATCCATGCCATGCTAAATTTGTCAAGAATTGCAGACAAAAATACTATAGCAAAATATTCAGTCCCTAGTAAGATGTAGTCCTCATGGGATTCTGTGTTATATGCAGTCAAGACTATTCTGACTTATGGTAAGGCTTTCAAAGTTTGTGAGATATTTAAGGAGTGGTTTTTATCAGTGCTGCCCCCTCCTCGCCACCACTATCCTGAAGTTTCCATTGCCCCAAAGGGATTTCAGTGCAATTCTCCCATGTCCTAGTCTGACACTTTTTCTGTGGAATTCTAGTACATAAGAATACAGAATCTTGCCAGGGCAAGATTAAGAAGTATTCATTTTAGAGACTGCATGCAGGCTGTAGTCTGTATGGACTAATGCCTAAGAAAACCTATTAGTCTTTAATTGAAGTGCTGCAAGTAGCAATGTAAAATCCTTATTTGCTTTGTCCTTCTCCTTGATGTGAGTCAGCAAGATTTTAAAAAAATTAGTCTCAGGGTGTGATTACACTGTATAAAAAATGAAAACAGTCCTGCTGTGAAGTCACATCTAGAAATTCAGGTTTCTCTGGTTAATTCACTTCAGCCAACCACACAGGAGTCATTAGGGAGAGGGGAGGAAATCAGCCTTGTTTGCAGCTTGTTAACTGTCTGAATCCTTTTGTTCCCATACTTGGTGCCTGGCTTTAAATTGACAGAACCTTGGCTCAAGCTGTCATACTGTCTGAACTGATGCAAAGTCATTTGATTCCAAAAATATAGAAACCCCAATGGCAGAGGGGAAAAAAGCTATGGTTTGGGACGAAGAACTCTGTGCTGATTCACATGGACATTTACATCATGTAGTCAAAAGAAAACAACGTAGATCAGGTCACTCGGAGCATTTGTCACATTATCTGCCAGTGTAGTTTCACTCTCAAAGGGAATGTGCACAGTTTAGAGACTGTTTTTTTGAACTCTTCTGTAAAATATGTGATTGTATTAACCTGGAGGTCTCAGGGCTTAATTCAGTCAGATTCAAGGATGCTTAAGAAGGGAAAAAAAGCATGTGTGAAAGAATAATATAAAGTTAGTGAATACAATGATGGTAAATGGATTGCAGTAGATAAACAATACATACAAAAGAAAGCTTGCAGACACCTGCCCAAGATGTATGGCATTTAAAGGCACAATGGCACATTCCTCTATGGGCAAAAATTCCAACGCACTCCTTGGATATTACAGCACGCTCTTTGGTCCAAGAAAGAGGCTAGATAAGAGTTTATTAGTGGTGAATTTTATGTTTGTCTCTCTAGGTAGCGTGAGTACCCAAAATCTGCTGTGGGGGAGGGAAACGTTCCAAAGGAAATTGCATTCTTTTGCTAAACAAGCGAGGGAAAATTCATTTCACAGGGGTCTAGCATAAGTATCTTATGAGATAATGAGTTAATAGAGGGAAGCTCAGCTCAGGGGAATGCAACTGATATCTACTTATATTATGGATTAGTTGTGCCACTGTGCAAGAATATATTTCTGTTAAGGCTGCAGCATGTAAAATGTGAACAGTTCATAAGAACTCCTTCTGTAATTTTTTCTGGTATTGATCCTCATATAGGAACATTAACCAATGCTGTTAAGCATTGCCTTGTTCTATGAACAGTAGAATTGGATGGGTTGTTTGTGATCATTCAGCTATTCTTGCATGTTTGCTATGTGTGTGTGCACGTAGCCCCACAAAGGGAGAAAGACATTAATTTTGCACAGAGGTTTAGCAACATTTAACAAACTATGGAAGATACAACAACAGCAACAAAATTACCTTTTGGAATCATGGTCTTGTGCTAGAGCTGAGATCTCATCAACATGTTCTCTTGCTCGGTTGAGAAGGCAGCTCTTAAATAAAATCTCAGCAATGATGATTTTTTTCCACACCACTAGTTACAAAACTTTCTTGGTTTTGTCTCAACAAACTAAGAACAGTTGTTAAGAACCTAACACTGGCCTGGCTGGATTAAGCCAATATTTGATCCTGTTTCCAACAGTAGTTAGCTTGGTATTTCTGGCATATTAAATTAATTCAACAGATAATTTATCCTATTGACTTGCAATCATTACAACATCTCTAAAATTATGTGGTGCTTTGATAGCAATTTGAAGACTACTTGATAATGTCTCATTTCTTAGTAAGAGTTCTTTTTCTGGACACAAAAGCAAGACAAAACCCAACTTTTCTCTCATTGTGTTTTTGTGCAATTACAAAAAATGGCTCTAGCTAACTTTTTTGTGCATTTTCAGAAATTTCTGGTAGTTTTGTGCATTCTGATAATACACAAAACTTGGTCTCAAAAGGCTCTCGTAAACTACCATATTTTTCCATGTATAAGATCCCCCCATGTATAAGACCCCCCACTTTTCTAACCCAAAATTAAGAAATCTAAGCAGGGCTTAGCAAATGGAGGGGGAAAGCAGGGATCAAAGCACTGCAGGATCACTTTGATCCTTGCTTTCCCCTTTCTTGCTAAGCCCGCTTAGCAAGTGGAGGGGAAAAGCAGGCATCAAAGCGCTGAAAGCAGGGATCAAAGTGCTTTGATCTATTTCCCTCGCCTTACTTCCGTGTATAAGACGACTCTCAATTTTTAGTCTAAAGATTTTAGACAAAAGTATCATCTTATACATGGAAAAATATGGTAATCTTTTTAAAAAGTCAATATTTTTTTATTTAGTACATAAGAATGAACCAGTTCATAATTTTCATCTCTAGGCATTCATAATTCATGACACATTTTACATCCCTTGAGTCTACACACATTTTGCATCTCTTGAGTCTTGTGAGAAAAAGTGCACCTTGCCTCAGAAATGTGCACATCTGCAAGTTTTCTGGTACATTTTGTATGAAGAAAATCATATATTTTAAATTTCCAAACAGTTCTTTATCACAAGTGTACACAAAATGTATATACATGTATGCTTTAGTGAATGTGGGAAGTGTGTACAAAAAGGTGTACATCGGGAAAAGTTCATAAATAAATGCTTAAATAATTTATTTATTTATTTATTTATTTAACTTCTTTGCCGCCTACTCTACCCAAAGGTCTCTGGGCGGCTTACAACAATGGAAAATTATTCCATTAAATAATGGAAAATACATATGAAAAATACACACAAATTTTCATGTTGGAAGTAAAAGCAGTCTCAAATTACAAATTACCTATTACAAATAAAAGGTGACAGTTATTATGTATTCTCGAAGGCTTTACTTTACTTTAACTGCTAAAAAGTTTAAAAGGTGTGCAGCATTTAGCTTTAAATACAGAGAGTGGTGTTTTTTCCCAGTTAGCAGCCTTCCTTGTCATTATGCAGGTTTATATGTTTTACTTTTAAAATTTCTATTTTATTGCTGCTTAATTTCCATACATGAGGGATTTAAGAGAAAAATATACCAGAAACACTTGAACTGTGAATCATGTTTTTAAAAGTCTGCACTTGAGTGCGATAGAAATGTTAAGATCCTCACATGAAAATGTGATTATTCCGCTGTTATTTAAAGGTTTTTAACATTCTTCCTACAGATATTTAAGCACCAAAGACTCTACTCGATCACTGGAGGGAAATTAATCAAAAAGCTCTGAAGATAAGTTGTGTGGTAAAGACGGAACCATTCTCCTAGTTTGACTGGAAGTCATGGGCCTCATGAGAGATGTATAAAGTCTAAAAGCCTGCTTTAAAGGTTATGAAATAATTCTGTCTCCCTCTGTCCCTTCCTATATTGCAGTATTAGTTTCAAATAGGCATTATACACATTTCCTGTCATTAGGTGGGATAAGTCATCCATCGTGATCATTAGTCTCATGAGAAACTTCTTATGTGCTGCATTCCCGTATCATCTCTTGATAGACCAGAGTTTCTCTTACAGCACTTTGATACTGAGAATTTCTTTTTGCTGTAGAGGTAATATATTCTCAATGTCTTCATTATATTTTATTTCAGTGTTTGTTTGAAAACTTTCTGTTCATAGTAATGAGCACACAGTTGTTGCAGGTGTTCATCTGTGCGTGAGAGAAGGAGACATCTTTTCACAAGGAAGTGCTTCTATTATACTATGTGGTTGAAAATGACAAAGCGAAAGAGCATGTAATTTTGAAACCAACTGGCTATAGATGACTCTTTGCCAACCTAGTAATTTGGTTAGCTGGTTGTATATATCCACACAGTGCAAAGATACAGCTGGGAAGTAACTAGATTTGAGTAATATAGTTACTTGTAGATAGTTAATTTGGATGATCAGTTATGCAACCAATAATTGCTGTTATGTTTGAAAAGTGACAAGTCACATCTAGTTGAGGACTACTGCAAAAGTTACCTTTGAAGGATATTTTAAGGCATTTTTAGAGAAAGGTCCCAAAGTGTACAGAGCATATAAAATGTAGAAAGTATACAGAGGGCTGAAACACATTGGCAGTATAGAATAAAGGGCGTTTACTTTGGCAATCAGAGATGTGTTTGCTTTTCTTCTGGATACCTTTGGTCTGTTAATAAAGATACTGCAATGTGTTAATAATACCCATCACAGTGGGCAAAATCCTGTTTGTGCAGGCATAACGAATCACGAGATTCAACTATGCAATTGGTTGCATAATTCTCATCACCAGTGTTGTGCAATACTATTCCACCATGGGACTTTTATGCTTACTGCAATGTTGTATTATGCCTGTATAGCATAATATGACATTGCAGCTACACAAGAGGATTTTGCCTGATGAATTGTTCACATAATTAAAACAACAGCAACAATAATAATGGAAACCTGATTGCCAGATTGTAACATTCTGACTTCTGGTCAAAAGTACAAATTCAACCACATGCCTGTGATGTAGGATAAAAACTATGACTAAGCTGAACATTCGATGCCAAACACTTCTTCTATGAAATACGAATAAGAAACCTCACAAATGTTATCTGAATCCCTTGCCTCTTAAGTTGCAAACCTAATGCTGGTCCCTGTTGGCTCTTCCCCTCCAAAGTCTGCACGTTTGATGCATGTTGTTAACAGAGCAAACTGCTAACTGGTGAAATCAGCCCCTGACATCAGAATGTACAAGTGGATGGTACTTTGCCTTTGGAAGAAAAAAAAATCACATCCAGATCACATTCATTTTTCTAAGAAAATAAGAGAGCTGATATATATTAGAGAAATCGATTGGCTAGAATCCTTTTGCCATACACGCAGTCCTCTGTTGTATAACCAGTGGAACTTTTTTTGGAATGTGTATGGTGAGTTATCTATTGTCTCCTTGCTCATATGTAAGCCCTGTTGAAAACAAGGAAGGCAATCTCTGGCTTGCAGAATGGGAAACTGAAGATTATAACTCTGCTTGCTCTCAAGAGAATACTCTCCAGTGAGGTTTGAAAAGTAACTAGAATCCTGCTTCTAAGTGACTGTCTTGAAGACCATGGCTGTCCACTGTCTCTCAGGAACAAAGGTAAGATATATTCAGGATGTATAGGATAGATAGAAAGGTTGAGAGAGAATCTGGGAAGGATGAAGTGACACCAGCAAGCTTCACAGTTTCCGTCCAGATTGAAGAAATTGAGCATAGAGCTGAACAGTTGAAATACAGTCTAGAAAACAGGAAGATCTCTTCCCCCATGCAAAGACACACATCCTCAGTATAAGCTAAGTGGCCCCAATCATCTCCAATGTATACAAAATCTGAAACAAGGAAAAGTATACAGCTAGTCTTCTCCTTTCAGTTGACACAATGAACCTTACAGACATTGGGCCTGAGATTGGCAGGGGTATGTGTTTGATATCCGAACAAGGCTCCAGATGACTATGCTACTTCAGAGTACATCTGTTCATTTGTGTATATCATCCTGCTGAGTGGTAATGACACTTTCACTATACCAAAGGTTCAAATATGCAATTTTTGGCTAATTCACCCACTACCGGGAGACTATTGAGAATATTAATTAGGAATGAGAATCTCTCAGCCTCTTGTTCTTTGAGAGAAAATGGGGCAGAGGGGAACCCACTCTTCTCTCCCTCCAATACAATTTCTCTGTGTAATTTTTTCCCCCTGAAGAATTTATTAGACATATCATGGTTGAATTTTCTCCTGGAAGAAATACCCAGCTTTACAGATTTGTTACTATTCCAGTGCAGAACAGCATCTTTCCTGTGTAGGAGTTACCAAAAAGGCATCAAACTGTGTAGAATGTGGTATCTTATTGTGTGGAATTGGGGGAAAAGACAAGACCAGGGCCTCATTTTCACTGGGAGCTGGGAAATCTCAATGATGCAAGGGGAAGTCTCAACAGCGAGTCTTTTCATGGTAAGACCAGAAAACCTGTAAAGAACAAGAAATTTAATCACAGACAATGAGAAAGCACTGATAACAGCCCTATAATCATAGAATTATAGACTCATAGAAAAGTGAAGTTGGAAGGGGCCTGCAAGGCCATCAAGTCCAACCCCCTGCTCAATGCAGGAATACAATCAAAGCATATCTGCCAGGTGATTATCTAAGTTTTTCTTGAATGCCTCCAGTGTTGGAGCACTCACCAACTCCCGAGGTAACTGGTTCCACTGACATTCTACTATCGTTCCACTGCAACCCTAGTATCAAGTCAGCTCCCAGTTTGGATGAGTAGTCATATATCTGCTGCTAGAGATATGTTAGCTGATCATGTTTGATAACCTATGAAGATGCATTTATGATTGCATGATTACAGGCCTAGAGTAAAGACACTGAACCAGCTAATAACTTGTTTCTTTTGCACACAGAAATTATTGAGACAAAACTAGAACCATAAGCAGCAGGATACTCAGCTGCCGCTGCTGAGAGAAGGCATTATGCAGCGGATGGAGGAATGGGAGAGCTTGACTCAGGCCTTAGCTCTGCTTTGCATTTTTTTAATTTGGTCTTGAATAAACCCCATACTGTTCTCTTTGGCAACATAGTGAGAATGGAGACATTGCTCAAAAGAGTACTGCTTAAACCAAAACAGAAAGGTCTGTGAACACACTGCAAATTAAAAATGTTATATCAATAGTTTGAGGAGGAGGGATGGCCATGAACTTCTGCCCCAGAGAAAGTTTTATTGGAGCTTATGGTAGGGAATTAATAATCATCCTAAAGATGGGTGATTAATAAAAACACTGTCTGAGAGTATATTTCTAAGAATTCTGTCACAGCTGAGAGGAAATATAATATTGTACTAAGCTAAAGTGAAATCTGATGTCATGAGCCAGCAGGAAGAGCCAAGAGAAATATTTTGATACCAGAAGGTCATCATAAGCTAGAATGTCCTGAGGCAATACATTTCCAAACAAGTGAGAGGCTTCCACATATCTTCCACCTTGTGTAGTGCAGAATATTACATACTTCTTACATAGCACTCCAGGTGCTTGCTACACTGTAAAATTCCAAACAGTAATGTATTTCTCAAGTTGTCACAGGTTGTAGTAATAAGCTCTTGTGAAATAATGACAGGTTTAAGGTGAAATTTCTTGGAAACTACCATGTCACTAATTCATTAATTGACCAAACATACGGCACTCATTCTGAATTTGAGATGGACGTTCTTATTTGAGGGCAATGGAATTCTCCTCTAATTGTTTTTTTTTTCTTCTGGTCATGAACACGCTGGCCGAGAACTGACTCTTCTGTTCTCCTTCTGAGAATTCCTCCCATGAAGTTCTGTCTCAAATTTGTGTATTTGCCTTATGTGTGAAAAAAAAAATTAGCATAGCCCTAAACACTGCAGAGCAGATACTTTATTGTAATTAATTTTTAAAAAATTAGGCCTCGAATAGCAACATTTTAGTCTTTCCAACTACAGTGAGTGGGTAAGAAAATGTTTTTAAAGTGGTAGAAAGGAAAAGAATATGCAAAAGACAGTTGATTCCTCACAGACTGATCCTTTCTCCTCTTATGTCCCTGAGTCATATTGTTAACCTGAGCATGTAGAGGCTAAAGTGAATTCTCATAACTACACTGTGGGCATACATGCACACAAATGTGACAGATTTTGCTATCTCTTGGCATGCAAGAACATTTTTCTTTTAAGGGCCAGTCTTTCTTTAATACAAAATAAAGAAGATGGGTTTGTGAACAAAGTAGGGAAGGACATGATCATATGATATGCTAACCAAGCTCAAAAGAAACATCCACAAATCTTTAGACTTGATTTTTTTTGGGGGGAGCGCTATCTCTATTCTGAACACTGGCATGAATGAATCCTTTTGACTCCCTAGTTTTCATTAAATAGATACAGCAACTGCATGTAAATTTAAAACACTTTTTTAAAAAAAAACATGGCATGATGACAATCCTTTTCTGATTTAAACATTCATTGGTTCAGAGATGCATTCTCTGTTACTTCTCTACTGGAGTGAAAAACATTTTGCTTTTAGTAAGGCTTATAACTGGATGCTGTAGGATTTGTGAAACACAGATCTCTAGCAGAACATATTTTATTTATTTATTTATTTAACTTATATGCCGCCCACACTACCTAAAGGTCTCTGGGCGGCTTTGTTGTTGTTGTTTAGTCGTTTAGTCGTGTCCGACTCTTCGTGACCCCATGGACCAGAGCACGCCAGGCCCTCCTGTCTTCCACTGCCTCCCGAAGTTGGGTCAAATTCATGTTGGTTGCTTCGATGACACTGTCCAACCATCTCATCCTCTGTCGTCCCCTTCTCCTCTTGCCTTCACACTTTCCCAACATCAGGGTCTTTTCCAGGGAGTCTTCTCTTCTCATGAGATGGCCAAGGTATTGGAGCCTCAGCTTCAGGATCTGTCCTTCCAGTGAACACTCAGGGTTGATTTCCGTCAAAATGGATAGGTTTGTTCTCCTTGCAGTCCAGGGGACTCTCAAGAGTCTCCTCCAGCACCACAATTCAAAAGCATCAATTCTTCGGCGGTCAGCCTTCTTTATGGTCCAGCTCTCACTTCCATACATCACTACTGGAAAAACCATCGCTTTGACTATGCCGACCTTTGTCGGCAAGGTGATGTCTCTGCTTTTTAAGATGCTGTCTAGGATTCTCATCGCTTTCCTCCCAAGAAGCAGGCATCTTTTAATATCGTGGCTGCTGTCAACATCTGCAGTGATCGTGGAGCCCAGGAAGGTAAACTTTGTCACTGCCTCCATATCTTCCCCTTCTATTTGCCAGGAGGTGATGGGGCCTGTGGCCATGATCTTAGTTTTTTTGATGTTGAGCTTCAGACCATTTTTTGCACTCTCCTCTTTCACTCTCATTAAGAGGTTCTTTAATTCCTCCTCACTTTCTGCCATCAGAGTGGTATCATCTGCATATCTGAGGTTGTTGATATTTCTTCCGGCAATCTTAATTCCGGCTTGGGATTTCTCCAGTCCAGCCTTCCGCATGATGTATTCTGCATATAAGTTAAATAAGCAGGGGGACAATATACAGCCTTGTAGTACTCCTTTCCAAATTTTGAACCAATCAGTTGTTCCATATCCAGTTCTAACTGTTGCTTCCTGTCCCACATATAGATTTCTCAGGAGCTGGATAAGGTGACCAGGCACTCCCATTTCTTTAAGAACTTGCCATAGTTTGCTGTGGTCCACACAGTCAAAGGCTTTTGCATAGTCAATGAAGCAGAAGTAGATGTTTTTCTGGAACTCTCTGGCTTTCTCCATAATCCAGCGCATGTTAGCAATTTGGTCTCTAGTTCCTCTGCCCCTTTGAAATCCAGCTTGTACTTCTGGGAGTTCTCGGTCCACATACTGCTGAAGCCTGCCTTGCGGCTTACAACATTTAAAATACAATAAAAGGACAAAACAATTAAAATGCAATTAAAATATATACTCTAAAAATTGCCATCAGGACCCACAGCTGATATTATTTCAATTAAAAGCCTTCTGGAACAGGAATGTCATCAGCGTCGGCGCCAGACGAATCTCAGTCAGGAGGGCATTCCATAGTCTGGGGGCAGCTGCTGAAAAGGCCCGTTGTCTACAAGCTATCCCTCTTACCTCCTTGAGGGACGGCTCTTTCAAAAGGGCCCCCTGGCTAGATCTTAACTGCCAGGTAGGTTCATATTGAAGGAGGCGGTCCTTCAGGTATCCAGGGCCCAAGCCGTTTAGGGCTTTATATGTCAAAACAAGCACTTTGAATTGGGCCCGGGCAGCAACTGGTAGCCAATGTAATTTAAACAGAATCGGCTTGATATGTTCCCTAGCAGCCCCACCACTCACCAGCTGCGCAGCTCGATTCTGGACCAGTTGCAGTCGCCGGACCGTCTTCAAAGGCAGCCCCACGTAGAGCGCATTGCAGTAATCTATGCGAGATGTTACCAGTGCGTGTGTAACTGTCATGAGACTCCGCTCGTCCAGGTAGGGCCGTAGCTGGTATAATTTCTGCAGCTGAAGTAAGGCGCCTCTGGCCACCGAGTCCACCTGGGCTTCCAGTGTTAGACTGGGGTCCAGGAGCACCCCCAAGCTGCGGACCCTGTCCCTTAGGGGGAGTGTAACCCCATTCAGGGCAGGGAAATGGCCCTCCAGCCTGTCCGGTGAGGCACCCACTAACAGCACTTCCGTCTTGTCTGGATTGAGTTTCAATTTATTAACCCTCATCCAGTCCATTATCAGGTCCAGACACGGGTTCAGCACAGAAACTGCCTCACCTGGATTGGTGGAAAACGAGAGGTAGTGCTGAGTATCGTCAGCATATTGCTGACTCCTCAGCCCAAACCTCCTGATGACCTCTCCCAGCGGTTTCATGTAGATGTTAAACAGCATGGGGGACAGTAACAGAGCAACTGTCCCCCAGCATCACTCTCTGGACACGGTCAGCCAGGAAGGAGCGGAACCACCGTAAAGCAGTGCCCCCAACTCCCAACCCAGCCAGCCTATCCAGAAGGACACCATGGTCGATGGTGTCGAAAGCCGCTGAGAGGTCCAGGAGTATCAACAGGGTCACACTCCCCCTGTCTCTCTCCCGGCAAAGGTCATCGTACAGGGCGACCAAGGCAGTCTCCGTACCAAAACCCGGCCTGAAACCTGATTGAAATGGATCCAGAAAATCCATAATGTAAAACCCTTGTATCAAGAAACCATTTCTTGAATTATAATTACTTTCTTTACCCTCTTGTTTTAGCAGTGTATTTTAAGCTTTTGAAAATGGACAGGTGCTCAGTTGAACCTGTTACCACTAAAAACTATTCCATCAAGCTGGTTTTACTCATTTAAAGACAAAATGAAGTATGGGTTATGAGATCAAATGTAAATTTCATCCAAATGGTGGTTTCAAGTCCTTTGGATTCTTTATTCATCTTGTGATGAAGAACGGAGAAGTTTGTCTGTGCATGATGATAGGAAAAAATCACAAGGTGGTGATATTTCTCTGCCATTTCCTTATAATAATTCTTCCCAATGAAATTCTCCCCTGTAGTCAGCTTTATTTTTAATTGTGCCCAAGGAACTATGAAAACAGAATAAAATCAAACTATTTTTCCAACCTTTAGCACATAGGAATATACAAATCTTCTATATAATGTTGAGGACAGCCTAATATTGGGAACACAGTTCAGAAACATGGCGTACTCTTATTCCTATGGAATGACTGTTTTTCTTATACTTTCTGGAAGAGAAAACAGTATTTGTTCAGTAAAATTGCATTCCCCAATACACATTTTGTTGCTTCACTCTTTCAATATCTTGCATTCAAGCAGGAAGTGATTTTTTTTCATAGCCCCAGTCAGCTATGGCTTGATTGCCTTTTGTTAATGCTAAAAACCTCCATTCCAGGAACAGTGGTGGTCATTATCCAGCAAATCAGCTTTGGCTCCATGATGTGGCCAAGAGCAAATGGAGCTAATTCAGAGCCATGACTCTGAATGTCTGCTCTGTCAATTATGTCATTTTAAAGTGAAAGTTCACAGGCTACACGGCAGCTTCACTGTTACTGGGATGGAGAAGGGCCATTTTGAATGAACAAAAGAGATGAAGCTGTAGGCAATTGTGACTGTAGATAGCTAGAAATGGCAGAAAAGAAGAGAGAGAGAGAAAGAGAAAGATAAATTTGTGAGGGTATTGTAGGAGATATTTCATGCTCACCCCATATCATTAAGTTGTTACTAGACATCCAGAACTGTCATCCTAATGGTATTTTGTCAAAATATGTTAAGGATATTTCTTCAGAAAAGTGAATATATTAACCTCTGTGGGGTCAAAATTTGTACTATTTTTCATACAATCTTGTTATGCCATTGTTTTTCTGATTCTCCATACAAAATGCTGAACAGCATGGGATTTATCACCTGAATTCGTAATTACAAATGTTTCCTTGTTGTTGTTTTTTTTGCAGTAGGTTTAGTCTGGACCATTTTCTATAATAAAACCTCATTTCTCTTCCCCCTTTAATGGCTCATGATCACCATAAAAGAACTGGAAATGAAGCAGAACAGCATGATGAGTATTACAGCTTTATAGGAAAATACATTTGGGTAAGAATCCCTGAGCAGTTCATGAGCTTTGGAGTGGACCCTGTAATTTCAGCCTATCTACTTAGATGCTTTCTTTTTGGCCCCAAAAGGCAAGGGTTTTCTTCCATAAGAATGTGCTTTATTAAATGTAACATTGCAAGCTTATTGCAAGAAGCTTGCTACAGTATTATGTGGAAGAATCAGAGAGAGAGAGAGAGAGAATGAGAGAGAGAGAGAAGGTACTGCAACCTTAAAGCCAAATCCGGTGCTTACATTCTGTCCCTGCCCTTTCCCTGTTGTTGAGAACTAGAAACATTTTAAATGGTAAAGGATGGCTAAATATAAAAGCTAGAGCTTTATAATATAGACACAACTTTCTTGGAACCTGTTTTGGCATTTATGTATTCCTTTATTTTATTCATATGCCTGTTGCCTTTGTCTCCAAGGTAGCCCACAATACATTAAAAGAAATTATAAGCAAAACAAAAAATGAAATATAATATTTTAAAATAGAACAATATAAAAAACTGCATTTTTTTTTTAAAAAATAAAACCATGCCTGCCTGCCTATCCTTCTTTTCTGTCCTCATCAAACAGAACTGTGAATGTGGTGGGACAAGACTAGGTGAACACTGGAATGGAACAGAATGGAACAGGGTGGAATGGACGTCTTAATAAAATTAATGCCATGCAATGGGCAAACATCAAAACAATATTTTAGACTTCAAACCTTTTTTTAAAAACTCTTTCATTAATCCTTTATTGCCCCCAAACCCCACTGGAATGGAACACAGTGGCCCTATTTCTGAGTAGGATAATCAAATGATATTCATGACATATATGTGACGAGATGAGACAGATGCAGCAAGCCACAAATCATCCTTAGAAACAATGTTCTAGTAACCATTCCAGGTAGAAAACTTATATTGGAAAAAACAGCATGCAACAGTGACTTCTAAATAGGGCAACTCAACAAAATTCATATATCTCATCTGACTAGTGGGGAAATCCTTTTTCCTGCTGGAAAATCAATATTGAGAGGGGGGAAAAAAACCCCAAACCCAACAGCCCAGAGCAGTGTCTCCTGAGTAGGACAGCCCAACAAAATTCACCCATCACACTACACAAATGAAATAAAGGAGAAGCAGCTCGAAGGCATAGAACAACAGTGCATGTCCTCTGAATCTTCTCTTCTCCAGGGTAAGCCAACATAATGGACTTGGGAAGGCTGACAGAAAGCATACGGTCACAAACTCTTTTTTAATATGTGGGCTGTGGTTCCTATGGAAGGTCAGTGGTTTGATGTATTTCTCTGATCCAGTTATATGTGACTGCTGAATTGGTTGCTGTCACCAGCTCAGAAACTGCTGTTTATGGGCCTTTGAAAAAAATGTGAAACTTGGACCCAGGATATGTCTTGGAATGTGATTCCTGAAGCTATATTGTGACTTGTTGCATTTGTCACCTTTACTGCAATGGGTGAATCTTGACATGCTGTCCTGCTTGGAAATTGCCGACCTTGTCTGTCTTGCATAATTGTGGTTTCCTGCCTGTAATGGGTACTGGAATGCGCTTCCTTTTTTTTTCCCCCCACATATTTATTTAAGGACAAGGTAGGGTGTACAGAATTTAAGGGGAGATAGGGAAAAGGGAAAAGAATTTGGGGGATAGGAAAACACCAAGTATACGGTCATCTTATCTATTCATATTACCATAACAAATCAATTTTCTGCTTTTTCACAATTTGATTACCCTCCTGCTTTCACCTTATAATTTCATTTTAGTTTAATTCTATGTTATTCCAACATTATCTGGTAACTGCAGCCATTTATACAATAAATCCCATTCAGTTTCCTTTTGAATTGAACAGTCTTTCAGCCCATCTGACAGGATATTCTTTTTTATCACTTCCCATATTTTCACAATAAATTTCTCTTGTTTCAGTATCTCTGCTTTCTTAAAATTTTTAGCATAATGCTTTTTAGTTTTGGAAGCTGCATAGGTCATTGGATGACTCTTTATCCCCTCTATGTTACCTGGTGTCATGCCCAATAAAGGCAGTTCTAGAGTTTGTACAACTTCATTTAACTGTTGTTTGGGATCTAAAGTCCCCTCTTTCATCTCTTTCATCAGATCTTCTATTTTACTAAGACCTTCATTCACTTGCTGAAACCCTGTCATTATTGTCTTTTGCATAGTACTCTGCCATTCTATTTCTATTTCTTGTGAAACTATTCCAAAACTTTGAGATTGGACAAACCAATTCTCCAACATTTGATGTCTTAAATTCTTGGAGGTCATCTTAGATTTTCCAATGAGTGGGATTTGTATTTATGATACTATATCCTTAACCAAAATGCTCAACCCCTTGGAATGCGCTTCCTGATTGTCTTTTGTACACTATGTCATTCCCCTCTCTTCTGATGTGACATGGGCTATTTTGTGCCATAGGAATTTTCTGACTGGAATGGGAACTGGAATGTGGTCCCTGGGGCTGTTTTGTGGCTTGCTGCATAAATCCCTTCTCATCAGGTGGGATGGGTGAATTTCATTGGTCTGCCCTGCTCCAAAGTTGCTAGTTGCCAGCGTTCCTGCACTCAGGAGGAGCCAAAGACTATCTGCCGGCCACAGCTCACAGTGTGAGAGGCAGTGGGACTGTGGTTGGACCCCTGCCGGCTGCCAGCTCCTTTCCAAGGGAGCCGGCTCAGTCTCCCTCTGTTGTTGCAGGACTGGGCCCTGCTGCTCCTGGCTGCCTCACCCCCTCTCAACATCAGCCACTTGGCTCAGGGGGAGAGAGGGCTTTTAAGTCGGAGCTGCTCTTGGGACCCACCGGACCAGCGTTCCTGCACTCAGGAGGAGCCAAAGACTATCTGCCGGCCACAGCTCACTGTGTGAGAGGCAGTGGGACTGTGGTTGGGCTCCTGCCGGCTGCCAGCTCCTTTCCAAGGGAGCCGGCTCAGTCTCCCTCTGTTTTTGCAGGACTGGGCCCTGCTGCTCCTGGCTGCCTCACCCCCTCTCAACATCAGCCACCTGGCTCAGGGGGAGAGAGGGCTTTTAAGCCGGAGCTGCTCTTGGGACCCACCGGACCAGCGTTCCTGCACTCAGGAGGAGCCAAAGACTATCTGCCGGCCACAGCTCACTGTGTGAGAGGCAGTGGGACTGTGGTTGGACCCCTGCCGGCTGCCAGCTCCTTTCCAAGGGAGCCGGCTCAGTCTCCCTCTGTTGTTGCAGGACTGGGCCCTGCTGCTCCTGGCTGCCTCACCCCCTCTCAACATCAGCCACATGGCTGGGGGGGGGGGGAAGAGAAGGGGCTTTAGAAGGGTTTTATTTATTATTTTTTACTTATTTTACTGCCATCAATTAAGAGAGACCCACAGTGGATTTGAGGGAACAGGAAGGGGGGAGGGCATTAGAGGGGGCAGCCATTGAGGTGGTGCTGGGTAGGGGAAGGAATGGCGGTGGGGGTAGAACATGCCCACGTAGGAGAAGAGAGGTTAGATACCTTACATCTATCCCCTCTTCTAGTCCTACCCCCAACCAGATGGTATCAGGTGACCATATCAGCAAACCCTCGAGCCACACGGTGCTGTTGATGAACGCCAGGTCAGTACAAAATAAGACTGCCCTCATCCATGATGTAATTCTGGATGAGGGTGCTGACCTGGCGTGCATTACTGAGACCTGGGTGGGAGAAGAGGGTGGTGTTCCCCTCTCCCAGCTGTGTCCGCCTGGGTACTCGGTCCAGCACCAATGTCGCTTGGAGGGTCGGGGAGGGGGAGTTGCTATAGTCTATAGGAGTTCTATCTCCTTGACCAGGCTTCCTATCCCTTTGAGAGGAGGTCTTGAGGGCCTGTATTGTGTGTTGGGCTTGGGAGTCAGATTAGGGATTCTGTTGGTGTACCGCCCACCCTGCTGCGTACCAACAGTCTCCCTGCCTGAGCTGACGGAGGTGGTCTCGGACCTGGTGTTGAGGACTCCCAGGCTGTTGGTGCTGGGGGACCTCAACATCCATGCCGAGGCTGCCTTGACTGGGGCGGCTCAGGACTTCATGGCCGCCATGACAACCATGGGGCTGTCTCAATGTGTCATCGGCCCAACACATGAGAAGGGCCATACCCTGGACCTGGTTTTCTCAACGAGACTGGAAGATGGTGGTTTGGATGTGGAGGGGCTGGTTGTGACCCCATTGTCATGGTCAGACCACTTCCTGGTCAAGTTTAGTCTATTAGCTTCTTCTTCCCTCTGCAAGGGTGGGGGATCTATTAAGATGATCCGCCCTCGGAGACTAATGGATCCAGATGGTTTCCTGAACGCTCTGGGGGATTATCCGTCTGATATGGTCGGCGCTCCTGTCGAAGCTCAGGTCACCCTATGGAATAGGGAGATGACCCGGGCAGTTGACACGATTGCGCCTAAGCGCCCTCTCCCTGCACGCAGAGCCCAGACAGCTCCTTGGTATACTTCTGAACTGCGGGCGATGAAGCGAGAGGGGAGACGGCTGGAGCGCAGGTGGAGGAAATCCCGCTGGGAGTCCGATCGAACACGACTTAGAGCCCATTATCGGGCCTATTTCGTGGCAATATGGCTGGCGAAACGGCAATATTTCTCCAGCCGTATTGCTTCCTCAGAATGTCGTCCAGCAGAGCTGTTTCGGGTGGTCCGGGATCTTCTTCAACCGGGAAATCCGGTGGAGGTCCCGGACTGCTCATCAGCTCGCTGTGATGAGTTTGCTATTCATTTTGAGGGAAAAATCGCTCAGATTCGCAGTGGGTTGGACTCCACCGTTACTGCAGAATCAGAGGATGTGTCCAGTGTGCCGTGCTTAGGTCAAGTATTAATGGATGAGTTTCAATTGTTGAGACCTGAGGATGTGGACAGGGTGCTTGGATCTGTCCGTTCTACCACCACTCCGCTCGACCCTTGCCCATCTTGGCTAATTGGAAGATCTGCCAGGGGGGTTCGCACCTGGGTCCAGGAGGCCGTGAACGCCTCTTTGAGAGAGGGAGTGGTCCCTACCACCTTGAAAGAGGCGGTAATTCGTCCACTCCTTAAAAAGCCTAACCTGGACCCAAGGCTGGTGGTTAACTACCGACCAGTGGCGAACCTCCCTGATTTGGGCAAAGTGTTGGAGCGGGTTGTGGCCGGGCAACTCCAGGCGCTGCTGGATGAAACGGATTTTCTGGATCCATTTCAATCGGGTTTCAGGCCGGGTTTTGGTACGGAGACTGCCTTGGTCGCCCTGTATGATGACCTTTGCCGGGAGAGAGACAGGGGGAGTGTGACCCTGTTGATACTCCTGGACCTCTCAGCGGCTTTCGACACCATCGACCATGGTGTCCTTCTGGATAGGCTGGCTGGGTTGGGAGTTGGGGGCACCGCTTTATGGTGGTTCCGCTCCTTCCTGGCTGACCGTGTCCAGAGGGTGGTGCTGGGGGACAGTTGCTCTGTCCCATGGCATTTATGTCATGGGGTTCCTCAGGGCTCAATACTGTCCCCCATGCTGTTTAACGTCTACATGAAACCGCTGGGAGAGGTCATCAGGAGGTTTGGGCTGAGGAGTCAGCAATATGCTGACGATACTCAGCTCTACCTCTCGTTTTCCACCAATCCAGGTGAGGCGGTTTCTGTGCTGAACTCGTGTCTGGACCTGATAATGGACTGGATGAGGGTTAATAAATTGAAACTCAATCCAGACAAGACGGAAGTGCTGTTAGTGGGTGCTTCACCGGACAGGCTGGAGGGCCATTTCCCTGCCCTGAATGGGGTTACACTCCCCCTAAGGGACAGGGTCCGCAGCTTGGGGTGCTCCTGGACCCCAGTCTAACACTGGAAGCCCAGGTGGACTCGGTGGCCAGGGGCGCCTTCCTTCAGCTGCGGAAATTATACCAGCTACGGCCCTACCTGGACGAGCGGAGTCTCATGACAGTTACACACGCACTGGTAACATCTCGCATAGATTACTGCAATGCGCTCTACGTGGGGCTGCCTTTGAAGACGGTCCGGCGACTGCAACTGGTCCAGAATCGAGCTGCGCGGCTGGTGAGTGGTGGGGCCGCTAGGGACCATATCAAGCCGATTCTATTTAAGTTACATTGGCTACCAGTTGCTGCCCGGGCCCAATTCAAAGTGCTTGTTTTGACATATAAAGCCCTAAACGGCTTGGGCCCTGGATACCTGAAGGACCGCCTCCTTCCATATGAACCTACCCGGCAGTTAAGATCTAGCCAGGGGGCCCTTTTGAAAGAGCCGTCCCTCAAGGAGGTAAGAGGGATGGCTTGTAGACAAAGGGCCTTTTCAGCAGCTGCCCCCAGACTATGGAATGCCCTCCCGACTGAGATTCGTCTGGCGCCGACGCTGATGACATTTCGGCGCCAGGTGAAAACCTTCCTGTTCCAGAAGGCTTTTAATTGAAATGATATCAGCTGTGGGTCCGATGGCAATTTTTTAGAGTATATATTTTAATTGCATTTTAATTGTTTTGTCTTTTTATTGTATTTTAAATGTTGTAAGCCGCCCAGAGACCTTCTGGGTAGTGTGGGCGGCATATAAGTTAAATAAATAAATAAATAAATAAATAAATAAATAAATTTTAGGCTCCACTCCCCAATATTGATTTTCTGCCTGGAATGGGTAGTGGAATATTGTTCCTCTGGGCTTTTTTCATCTGGTTGCATCAGACCCTTCTACTTCGATTTGATGTGTGAATTTTGCTCACTATCATCCTGAAAGGAGAAATAGAGTGTGAAAATGAAGTTTATCCTTCATGCCCCAAATACTTTGCTGCCAGAGGCAAAGGACAAGATTCTGACTCCACCTCAACCCCCATATAGATGTGAACTGGACTGACATTTGAATTTTACATCTATACTGGTGTCAAAATGTTCTCTGCTGCACCTGAGGACAAGAGACTAGATTAGAGATGCAGAAGAGCCCACATGGCCCACACAACTTAGTCCTCTGAAAAAGAGAGTGTGCAAGTGGTTGTTCCTACTTTCCTCTCTTTGTATTTGCTGTCTGAGCTGTTTCACTCTCCCTAATAGTAGGACAGGTCTGCTATTTCTTTATGTGATTATGTGTTAATTACCTCTGAGATCCAGCCAATCATCTCTCAGTTGAATGTTCTCAGCAAAAGATCAAGGAGACATATGGTACACCACCAGTCATTCCTCTCAGGCTAAAACAAGTGAAATAATCCAAATCAGTGCAAATATCTGGTTCTCCAACAACATCCAGTGTTTGTGGTGTATTGAAAGTAGCAACCAGGTTGGGCCAGGAATAAGGTTCAAATACAGAAGCCTTTTACTAGTGAAGCAAGTCGAATATGGCATAAATATATGAAAACCCTTGCTTCCCCTGTGTCTCCATTATGTCCCATTTTGGACCTTCTAAGTTGAAACTTCAAGACAAATATGCACAGTTTAAAGGAAAAAGGAATCTATAGGATTAGATGTGTCATGAATTTGGTTCGATAATCCTACTTGGCAGTTCCCATTTCGATACACTGTGTTCCATTCTGGTGGCGTTTGGGGGCAATGAAAGAAAACTATTTTTGTTTTGAGGTCTAAAATATTGTTCTGATATTTGTCTATTGCATCCCACTATTTTTGGCATCATTTTTTCTTAAGAGGTTTATGTTCTGCCCCATTCTCTCATGTCCTAGCTTTTACCTTGTCCTTGGTGGCACTGGCAGAAGGGCCTTCCCAGATCTTAAAAGCTGCGGAGGCTCATGTGGAGTGATATAGTTCTTCAAATAGGCTAGATCCAAGCTATATAGGGCTTTATAGGTCACAGCCAACAATATGAACTGACCCTGGAAAGAGACCAGCAATGTGTGAAACTATGTTTTCTGTAACCAGTGCCAGTCATTAGTCGGCTATAGCATTTTGGATCAGCTGAAGTTTCCAAACACTCTTCAGAGTGTGGAGCATGTTGCAGTAGAGAATGTTGCAATAATCAGGTGGGATGTAATCAAGGCATGTGCAACCATAGCCAAAGCAGACATCTGAAGGTATGAGCATGGGTGGTGCACTAACTTCAACGGTACAAATGCACTCCTAGTCCATGGTGAAACCTGTGTACTGAGGCTCAGGGCTAATCCAGGAGCACATTCAAGCTGGGGACCTGACTTTTCAGAGACATGTAACATTTTACATGTTTTTAATCATTCAGTATATTTTAATGAGTTTTATAGTTTGTTTTTCAATGTATAACTTATTGTGTTTTTAATTCTATTCTTTTTAATACTGTGAGCCACCTTGAGTCCCCTTATCAGGAGAAAGGCAGCCTATGGTAGCAATCTCATGAGTCATTCTTGCTCTTTCCAGTGCATTTGCTTTATGCAGGTCAATGAAGATCCACATTTAGCCAAGCCAATTTCTGTAACTTCAAAATTTTGCCTGTGTATTTGTTTGGGCAGCTTATCTGAGGAAGGAGTAGCTGCATTAACATATATGATTTCCACCCTCTGACCTTCTATTGAAATTAATTATTGGAGTCTTCGTTTTTTCTTAGGAGTGGTGCATGCAATTATTCTCCCTCTAATGTATGTTTTAAAAAGTATCCTCCTCCCCCCATTGGTTGTAGATGGGGCTAAGGGCAAATTAATTTCAGAGAGATCCCTGATCTCATTTTCCATTTGTGTTCCAAAGACCTCATCTTTCAAAAGAGAGACATTTTAATTTCTAAATTGGTCTAGGAGAGGCATTTTTGTGCCAAAATCAACACTAATTGTTTAGGGGTGTTCTCTCTCTCTCTCTCTCTCTCTCACACACACACACAGGGTAGAAAGGGGCAACTTTGCATTCCTCAAGTCCTCATGTTACATTCGTATGAATGCAGATTAGAATAAAATAGCCTAGCTGGGAGAAGCATACTCTCTTTCTGTCAGATATATCAAGAAATGTCCACAGATATCATCCTAGACCTGTTTCCTGCACCTATGCTTGGCTGATGTATTCTCTCACTTTAGGTTTTAGATTAATTTGGGCTGTTTTCCAGTCTACAGAGCCTATGTCCTATCTCTTCGTACAGCTTTACAGAACCTGATGCTGTCCAGACATATTAGACCGCAATTCTTATCATCTCCAGCCTCCATGTACAGTGACCATGATGACTGGGCTCACGGATTGTAGTAAAAAATATCTGGACAGCACCAGGATGAAGAAGGTGAGTGTGCTATCTCATTCCCATTTATGGGGATGATGGATGACTGCTCAGCTATCATAGCAGAGCAAGAAAAGTAGCTGAGAGAAGATTATCTTGCTTCTGTGTACCAAGCTGAAGCGAGGAAGATGGAGGCATGATACCAGGCAAAGGATGAAATATTAACGCAGAGAAATAGGCTGCCAATGCTGAAAAGGGCATTAACTGACAGAATGCTTTTTGGGGCTGCCACTCAATGTCAGCTTCTGTATACCTGTGTGGCTCCTGAGTGACAGCTGGAGCAGCCAGGGGAGCCACTGATGCCTCAGCACAAGCGCTGTGTGTGGTGCAAAGAAGGAAGAGGCATGCTACAAAACAATCTGCACAATTCCTAGGATTTAGCTGGTCTAAGTATAGACATTTTATTTCATGTATTTGCTTCAGGCACCTGGCACACACACCCCTTCTAAATTAAGGAGATGCTAGAAAGACAGCACTGAAACAGAGCTAAACATAAGCGATCACTACTTCTGAAATTACAACAGGGTATTAGAAGGATCACAGTGTAGACAGCTGGCAAGAAAAGGTAACCAAATAGCTTGGAACAGGTCTCCGTACTTCTTATTATTCCTGGGGACGAATAGAAAAGCACTGATACATGCAGTGTCCAAGTGGTGTTGACATAAACAACACTTCCAGCCAGCCATACGTGTTGAACAATACGTAAATGTTTGTTTTCCTTCCTTCCTCACCTTTTTTTTAATTGTTTGTTTTGAAGTGAAGGATCAAGTCAAATGAAGGCATTCATTCAAAAGTAAAAGCTTCAGATCTCCAAAGAGGCAGATGGACACATTTCAAAATCAACAGATGTATTTAAGCTGGAGCATCTTTTCTCTCAGGTAAAGCATTTCTGGCAAAAGAGAGAGAAAGAGGAGGCACGGCATGAAACGTGAACAGCCTCCAAGGCACTAATCAAATATGAAAATTGACAAGGAAAGATGACAAGGGGAAGGTTGGCTTCTCTCGCAATATCTGCTAAACAGAGCACATTAATCATTCTACATAAATGGTGGATTGTCTGTGAGCAGAACAATTCCACACGCTCTGATTCAAATATCACTTTCAGCTCAGTCCTTGGAGAATGGAGACATCTATCAACACAATGGTTTTGGTTCCTGGTGCTGTAATATTCAGAAGTCGAAGTTTTGGAAAAGTTGCTCTTTTGGAGGACAGCTCCCAGAATTCCCCATGCTGTCTGGCTAGCATATTCTGGGCAGCTGAAGTTCAAACAAGTAATGTTTCCAAGCTCAGCCCTTGGGTGAGGTCGAAAGACATCCCAGGTCAAATTGTATAGCTCTAAGATGTCTTCCGCATCTAACTGACATTGATCATTGAGTGATTGACATTCATAGGCTGAAAGATTAAGCTAACAGACTACAATTTACGCATCTTGTAGAAGGGGGAATCACACTGATCAAATAATTGGATTGGGAGCAACCTAACCTTCTGTGATGGCACCATTACCCTTGTTTTAGAAAGCCAGAAAGGATGAGAAGAGAACTGTCCATACGTGATGGAGTGGGCCTGACAAGTTTCATCCTTTGAACTCAGGATAATTAGAGGGCAATTCGTGTTTACATATACTTGTGTGGGGCTTAAATGTCAGTGTGATCCATTTGACAAAGGAAAAGCCACAAGAAAGAGTTGCACTTCCATTATATCATAAACAGTTTGATAAAGATGTAACTGTGGCAATTCTGCCCAACAACAGCAACAGCAACCACCATCACCACCTTAGAACTGCATTGCTGGAAGGGACCCTATGGATCGAGTCCAGCCTTCATCCTGCCTTTCTGGCAATGCCAGTTGTATGTGATAAGAATTGCATCAAACTCATGTTTAGGGCCTCAGGTTGGGGAAAGTCCATTCTATCTAATAAAATCCCAAGTCAGCAGTTCCCCAGTGCTACGGTGTAAGACTCATTAAATTATAAATGAAATATGTTTTTCATGCAGCAGTATCACAAATCATTAAAATCATGTTAGACGTAAATATGTGATAGAAACCTGACATAAATTGTTATGATAACATTTCTACAGATGCATTTCTGAAAGCAAAAGGACATAGTCAGATAATTTCAGTTTTAAAGGATTGATTCAGATTAGTGGTAAAGCAATATAATCTGTATTTCCTTTTCCCTTTCTAGTGAATTTTCCCAGGATCTAATAAAAGAAGAATATCTGAATTTGTCCCTCTAGTACACAGGAATGCTTGAAAGACATGGAATTTAAAAATCAGTCCAAAAATTCAATGCTTCTTACTACTGAAAACTATTGTCCTTTCTTCTGAACTACTATGACAGCCTCTATAATCTAATTGTAAAAACAAGACAATTTGTTATAAAGTAATGTTACAAATGAAAAGAAAAGAAAGGAAACCACTAATTATAGCCTCTCCTTTTGCAGGGAACACAGACCAATTAATTAAGGGAGAATTAAAAGGCATTTTATCACTAACTAAACTGCAGTGCTACCCAATGGAGTGCTGAATGGGAAGCAGTAAAAGAATCAGAGCCCCAAAGCAGGAAGTGTTTAATTAAAGGCACAGTAGCCCTTAAAAGACTAAATAGGTCTTTATCTGAAAGACTATTACAACAAATCCATATTAAATGTTGTAATTGCTATGATTATTTAGATGACACCATTATAGCTGCCCAAGAATGCAGCAATGATATTATGTGGCAAAGCAAATTGACATTATATATGGCAAAAATGGGGCAGGCCCAATTAAAAATTATAACTGTAGGGGCTGGATATTGGTTCTTCTTCTTTTTTTTTTATTGTAAATGGCACAGCAATTTCTTTCTTTCTTTTTTTTAATTTTTTTTTCTTTATTTTAAATTTAAACAAAAACATATAACATACAAACTAAAATACAATTTAACTGTGTTCCCCACCACCATATGTGGGACCTCTTGCCATAATCTTCCTCTTCCTTATTCTTCTTCTTCTTCCTCTTCTTCTATTGTTCTCTTCTCCAAAACTGCATTGATTCTTGATTTGGAGCTTTCCCTTTTCCTCTTATTAATACATATTCCAAAAATCTCCCCCATATATCATAAAAGTTATTTTTTTTTCAACTCTCCTTTCTTAACCTTTAAGTTACAAGTTAATTTATCATTTATTGCTATATTCCATATTTCTTTATACCATTCTTCAATTTTTAATTCGACTTTTGATTTCCATTGCCTAGCTATAATCAATCTAGCTGCTGTTAATAAATTGGTTATCAATTCTTTAGTCACTTTGTCATATTCCACATTCTCAAATATTGATAACAAAGCAATCTCAGCATTAAATTCTATATCTTTTTCACATATGTAGCTTAATTCTTTAAAAAATTGTTTCCAAAATCTTTGCACTTTTTCACATTCCCACCACATATGAAAGTATGTACCAATTTCCTTCTCACATTTCCAATATTGGTTCTTTTAAAAAGGCCTTTGAAATGGGAGAAACAGCAATACAATTTTGTAAGGCATATTCAAAGTACTTATACATGCATTATAAAAGCATACAGCAGTTGTGTTTCCAATCCCAAAGTGCTTACAGTAAACATTCTCTCAGGACTTTTGAAACAAAACAGTCTCTTGACATAAGTTTTCAAAGGGGAAATCAGTTCCCATCTGGGGCAATCTGAACTTTTGAACCTGCCAGTCAGGACCCAACTTGCTGATTGTCAGGAGGAGAACTTTTTAACTTCTTCCTGGCCAAACATTATGTTTGGGAATCCTGCTTGCAAGGGGATTCTGTGTCTTGTCAAAATACAGGCATAGATACATCAAAAAGAGAGAACAAAAATTCAGAAGCTTATTCATTTAAGCTGTGAAATTACTGATTTTTTTTAACTTCATGGCTGGGTATCATCTCACTTTATATTAGCGGAGCTTTAGTGCTTATATCCTGTCATAGTTTCCAGTTGATAGTTGGTACCTGAACCATTCCATGTGTTTTGTCTCTATAAACAACAACAACAACAAAGACACTCCAAACTTGTTATGTACCATCAAGCCACTTCTGATGTGTGGTGACAATATGAGTTAATGACCTCCAGAATGGCCTATCATTAACAGCTCTGCTCAGATCTTGCAAACCAATGGCACTGGCTTCCTTTAATGAGAAATCCATCTCATGTTCCATCTTTCTCTCTTCTTACTGCTTCCTCCTTCCTAGCAATATTGTCTTTTCCAATAAGTTGTGCTCAGGTCTTGCAAAGTAACAGCTATGCATTCCTTTATTTAGTCAACCCATGTCATGTTAGTCTTCCTCTCTTCCTACTGCCCCCACCACTACTTTCCAAGCGATATTGTCTTTTCCAGTCAGTTCTGTATTCTTATTATAATGTGTGTGGTAGGATAGCCTTTGTTTACTCATTTTTTCCTCAATTCTTCAAAAATCCCTCTATTTTATAAATGTGGAATACTGTGCTTCTCTGTCCATGATTCAAAATGCCAGGAAATGGCCCAATATGGCTGCACAATATCATGTCCGTATTGCCAGCAGGAAAAAGGGTGCCAAATCTTTCTTTCTTTCTTTCTTTCTTTCTTTCTTTCTTTCTTTCGTTCTTTCTTTCTTTCTTTCTTTCTTTCTTTCTTTCTTTCTTTCTTTCTTTCTTTCTTTCTTTCTTTCTTTCTTTCTTTCTTTCTTTCTTTCTTTCTTTCTGCTGCTCCATAATGAACAGGCACTCTCTGGGAAAGTGCACAACATCCAGGATATCATATAACTAAAAACAAAAACAAAATTTAAACATATTAGTAATGAACAAATAACCAATCGCACTAATGAAAAGCAAGTGGCATAATAACCTCAGCTAAATGAAGGTAATTAAATTAAAATTAACCCCAATCTAATATAGTAACTACCTAAACCTAAAATAATATGGCAAACACGATAACAAATGCTCACAAGTTTTCAAGTGAACAACTATTAGAAATTCAGTTTTTAGCATATTTCTAAAAATAAGATGGTGTTTGGAAAACTGCCAGTAGTAGTTTATTCTTCAAAAAGAGACTTGGACAAAAAATTTCTAGTTGTGGATTTTCTGACCTCCTTTGGCATCGGCACTTTTAATGGGATATGTTGTGAGGAGTGAAGGGGATGGATAGATTGCTTCAGGAAGAAGTTTTGGTTAGCTATCAAGATCCTAAAATGTTTTCATAGCAAATGAAAACCCAGAGTGCTAGAATATACCAGATGGGCGGGATATAAATCAAATAAATAAATAAATAAATAAATAAATAAATAAATAAATAAATAAATAAATGTATGTTGAGGACATTCATGTCAGCAATCAGATGGTCTGCAGGATCCCCTCTTGTGCTCTCTACCATGCAGAATAAGGCACCAAGCAAGGGAAAATCCCAGAACCTGATTCCATTTTTCATCAGTTGACTACTTCTTGTCCAAACACAAGACAATTTCGTGGCATTTTGAATCATGGATGTAGAAGCACAACGTCCTACATTTATAAATCAGAGGTTTCTTGAAGAGCTGAAGAACTGAATTCTCACCTAAACACAAAGGAAGTGTTAGGGCTGATTTTCTAGGTATCAAAGAAGAAATTATAGTGAATATAAAGCTTGGCATGCTTTTTCTTGCTGGCAGCACTGGCACACTACTGTGTAGCAATATCGGGCCATTTCTTGGCATTTTGAATCGGGGTGGAGAAGCACAATATCCCATATTCATAAACCATATATATATATATTTTGAAGAATTGAGTCATCTAGATTCTCAATAAGGTGAGTGGATAAAATATTGAAATTCCCGAAAAAAGGACATGCTTGAAAGCAAGCTTAGACTAGATTGATTCCATAATACACTTTTGTGATGCAATGCGTGATGAAAAACTCTGTGAAAAAGAGGGATGACTAATTATAATGTTTACCATCTCCCATTAAACAAATGGCTATGCATTTGGCATGGTTTGAATTTAGCACTGGGATATTGCCCATGAAGCATAAGAATGGCTCTTCTTTGCATTTCCCTGTGTTCCCCTGTTTAAACTGTCCTTACATTATGCTTTAACTCTTTGCCCTTTGGGTATATCTCTGAGAACATTTTCTTCAATTGGCCTAATATATTCAAAGTTAAAAAATCCACCAGCATACCAAAAAAAAAAAAAAAAAAGGCAGGAAAACATCTCTCCATTTCACCCTATGAATATGAATGAGGAAAGCAGGGGTGAGATTTACTAGCCTGTGAGCTTTGAAGAGTCACCTAAGTAGCTTAGGAGGTTCAATTTTAAAAGATCA
Source organism: Intellagama lesueurii (assembly GCA_037013535.1). Lineage (NCBI taxonomy): Eukaryota > Metazoa > Chordata > Lepidosauria > Squamata > Agamidae > Intellagama > Intellagama lesueurii. Next base: position 87,330,953 of record JBAJHW010000001.1, read on the forward strand.
AAAAGCCTGATCCTACGACCGACTGTGCCAAAGTATTGTGTCCATAGGAGGACAGAAAGGAGAAATACTGCTTGCAGCATCAGTGCCAAGTCATTATGCTGATGTTGCAGTGGCAGGATTGTTATTCCATCACTGGAGACAAATACACAGCATACATATTGAGATGAGACATAGGCAGAAAGAATAATGTGCTTCAGCCATACTTTCCATTATGCATACTTTGAAAGTTTGCTATTATTGGAAATAATCAGTTAAGTTGAATGTTGTTTATCTTATTTTAATATTTTAGAAATCAGTTACTTGCAGACCCGCAAAAGGTTATTTTTGTTAAGGGAAGTTTTTGGTTCCATCATATTTTTTGCTTCTTTTTTTAAAAAAATGTTATTATTCTTTTGTGGGTAATGTTAAATTTCAAGGAGAATGGCAAAATTTGTTTCAGCTGTGCAATCTATCTTTATGTCTAATGTGAACATATATCATTTCCCAATTTCTAGCATGTTAACATTAAATTTAAGGACTTCATGTGAAAATTATCCCTGCTTCGGTTTCCTGGGTTTTGGGGAGTCATTGTGGTCAGATCCTTCACATGCCCAGTGTATTCTCCCTCTCAGCACCTGCTTCTAACTCTGAGCCATCCCATAACCTGCACTGTTAGGTAGCCCTTGCCCTGCCCTAGGAGAACCAGAACAATCAGCAGAATAGTACATGAATAACTTGCAGCCAAGACAGAAAAGTGCAGGGAGCTGTTGTTAAGGTCAGCTGATGGTCTACTAGACAAAAGTGTAAGGTAGGGTTAAATGAAAAAAAAATCAGACAGAAGTACATTCCCCCAGCAGGAGAGGTGTAAAGAGACAAGAAGCTCAGCAGGGAAGATAGTAATAAAAAGTTCTCCAGGAGAGGAGCCTCATTGGCCTAAAGCCTCTAATTCATTGGTATCCAACCTTGGGTAACTCAGGTGTTCTTGGACTGCAACTTCCAGAAACTCTGGCCACTACAGCTAGTGGTGAAGGCTTCTGGGAGTTGCAGTCCAAGAATATCTGGGTTACCCACCATTGGGAACCACTGCTCTAACAGTCTGAAGGCCATGCAGGGCTGCCACCAGCCAGGTTTGGCATCTTACTGGGGAGATACAGAACTGAAAGCCTGGAAGCCTTCTCTATGGACTTTTTAGGTAGTTTCCCCCCCCTCCATTTTGTACCCACAGGAGACACCTTTACGATAGCTACCTCTTGTGATAGTATGATGTTATGTCTGCTATAAGCAGGAGTGTTCTGATGGTTTCTTTCCATTAAAAGCTAAGTCCCAGGTGAAGGCAGTAAGCAGCATCAATCAGTGTAGCCCCTTCCAGCAGAGGCAGAACCAGCTATGAGCTAAGGCACTCCTTGCCCTAACAACTCCCAAGGAAGTGGACCATGTGGCCCTACAGTTGTTTGACTGCAGCTCTCATAGCCTGTTACCATTGAATATGCTGGCTTGGGCAAGTGGGACTTTTAACCCAACAACCTCTGGGGAGCTACACATTCCCCACCTTGGTGTAAGGGAACCTACCCACTCATGCATGAGAAACACCCTGGCTTTCTTGGAAGTGAGACGGAGACTCTGCCATACAAGGCAATCAAATTCTTCTCTCTTCCTTTTCTGAATAACTCTGTTTCCTTTCTGAACAGGGCAGAAAAATGTCTGTGTGCATCCCATTTGGCTATCCCTTTGGACTGAAAACTATAGAAACTGGGGGATGTGGGAGGACCACAGTACAGTGAAATAGCATTAAAAAAAGAGGAAGGGCAGACAGACATAATGGCATGTCAACCGCTCAGAAACACATGCCTTCAAAATTACAGTAATATTGCATCAGCCTATATCTTCCAGTCACAGTCTCTTTCCCCCCTTTCTTACTTGTACATTGGCTTGTAGCTCATGCCCTATGCAGGAATGCAAGATACCTCCTGGGTTTTCATTGGCTTAACCTTACAGGATGGTCTGTTGCTAACAGCAGCCAACCAGTAATCTGCGAATATTTCAGTCCTTCTGTGGCTCTTGATCAGATTTGTATCTCAGCTAGAGACTACCTGAGATATCAATATTTGAATTATGAGCTATGGAGAGACTATGATAGCAAGAAATCTAAGAGTAGAACAAAGATCAATTTGTGCTAACGCAGAATGGTTTTAAAATGATTTCTTTGTTCCACATTCCATGAGGGCTTCTCTAGTACCTTGTGTGGTCAAGCTATGCTTACCTCAGTAGTAGTGGTGTCACCAGTGATGTACACATTGTGGTTTGAGTTTCCTAATAATCACTGGCAGGTATGGATGTGGAAGCACTCATCAGAGTTATAGCATATCATGAAGAAACACAGGGTAAAGATCTATTTAGTGGGTCCAGCTTCATATTATATCACTTCATGAGGTCTATATAATTGATACATTTCAATAGCAATACAATAAACTGGCAGAAGTATCCAGCTTTGCAAGTATTATAAACCTGTAGTTCATACCCCACTCCATCTGACTTCATTCTGGTGATCTTTCTCTTTCTGTCTGTTCTTCCTCATCTCTCCCCCACCTTTATCTTCTATCCCTTCATCATGGTGCCCATGTAGCTTTCTCCTATGCTCACTCTCTCCCCTGCCTCACTAGACTGCATCATCTTCTTTCTCAATCACTTCCCCTCTTTCTGTCTTTGAGACTTCAGAAGTGCTCAAAAGGGAAGCACCTCATGGAGCTGCCTAGAGGCCTCCTGGAGAAATGAGTATTACAAGCCTACCTGCGGCTTGTCTTTGGTGCTTGAGTAGTTTTAGGGAAAGCTGGCAACTAGTGACTGAAGATAACAGTTCAGGCTACAGACAGATTTAAAGTTTTGTTTTTGTTTCCTCATTTCTTCTAGTGCTCTTACTAGTTAACACTGAATATGATTAAAAAACTGATACAACTAAAACAAAGTGGATGAAATCCTGTTGCTGTAACTCTATCTGCAGAAAGCTGATTACATCATTAATCATTATTATTCCATGATAATAATTATTTCAGGGTTTTTCAGGTAAAGAATACACAGAAAAGGTTTACCATTCTGTTCTTCTGGGGTACCCTGGGATCAGGCAGCTTGCCCACGGCCACACAGGTTGGCTCTTCACCCAGGAGGCACATTGGGAAATCAAACTCCCAACCTCTGGCTTCACAGCCAGGTAACTAAACCATTGAGTTATCCAGTGAGCTTGATGACAAATGTGTAATTTCTGAAAATTGCTTCCTACCTTCCACTTCTGTTCTGTGTCTACCACTCCTTTCAGTATGTAGAAACTGTGGGAGCCCCTGGATGGGAAGAGGAAGGTTCTTACACAAAATTATCACCACTGGTAATGTCATCTTAGTGGAGGTAATTTTTGGCAATTAGAAACTTCCTCCTCCTCTCCCATGGCTCCCACAACTTCCACAGAATGAAAAGGATTACTTAGAAGCTGTGGGAGTCACAGGAAATGTGACTCCTACAGAAGTAAGAAATGTTTAAGTTCTGAAAATCATCCCTGCTGATGACATTATCAGCCTTTCACAAACTTAATTACACCAACAGGATTTCAAACTGTAGGTTATAATAATAAGTTACAGTTAAAGAAATTTGGTTAAAAGGCAATTTTAAAAGCTTATTATGGGGAAAATATGGTAATTTTCATTAAAAGTCCCTTTCTTAGCAGCCCATTGACAACGGAGAGGGTGCCAGCCTAGCTTCCCTAGGTGGGCATTTGAAAAGCCTGGAACAGACATTGAGAGGGCTGTCTCTTGCACCCTTCCATGTCTAAAAGGGTGGTGAGCTGAAAGATTAAAATTAACTAAAATTAATCAGTCCATTAAAACACAAACAAAGTAATCTTGAAGAATATACCCACCCTAGCATCTCTTTGGCGTCCATGCCAAGTTTCAAGTGTCTATGTTCCATGATCTTTGAGCAACCATGGAGGCAGACATTCATGCAAGTTTCTTTAGAAAACCATTATTTGTATAAAACTTGGTACAAATCGCTGATTAATATCCAATATTCTACTGTTTGCACAATTGCATTGTGAATAACATGAGTAATTTCGGCTCAAATCAACCCATCCTGTACTACAACAACAGTGTGCAGAAAACAGTACCAGTGAGAAGCTATTAAAATAATGAGGAAACCTGTTTTTCCTTTGTTCAGAATCAAACATTTTTAAAATGAATTTGTGGTAGGGAAAAATGTTTGATAATTATACACTTTTATTAAACAACGGGAACAATATTGATTTAAAATCAAGAGCAAACATTCCACAGCCAACTCTGTACCGGGGGAGTAGACTCTATATAGATTTAACTCTGACTAATTGAAAATAATAAAGCATTTGCATAATTGTATTCTGGAGATTGTTTCTGCTCAGTCTTCTGAAATCTCCGGAAACACAGGGAAGCAAAGCTCACTGATCCACCATTCCCAGGCTCACCCCCTTCGTTTGCAATAAATCACATTAATACAAGTGATAAGCACATGAAATACTGTCTGCTGTGCATTAGTATTAATTATGCTTGCAGCAATCTTTTCTTTATCAGACATGATAATGCCACCGAATGCTAGTGCAGGAAACTGTTTCTTTTGCTTTGCTGTGGATTTATTTCAAACACTGTCATGGTGGAATGTAAATTCATTTGTGGTGTGTAATGGAAATGAAAGTTGCAGGAGTCCCAAGCTGGAATGGTAATATCTTGCTTTATTTTATTTACTTTTGTGCTCAGCCCAGTCTCATTTCTCCATACTTCGCCTCAGTGGTAAACCTCAGGAAAGCACAGAGACTGAAATGTGCCAGATTTACTAATGAGATTGTAACTTAAACCACCGCTATGAGTTACTAATGGCATCTAAACAAATGTGCTTCTGTGTACACAAATTTTGTTTAAAATAGTTACATGTTTTAGCTGAATGGTTCTCTACATAAATGGCCTTAAACCGGCTCCAGCTTTACACACTCTGGAGTAAGGTTTTGGGCTGTACAGGCATAAAATCCCATACATTTATGGTGTTAGATTAGAATCTTTTTTACAGCTTGAATTTATGTTGGCCATGTTCAGCATAGTGGAATATGATCCTCAAGAATATTGGCAGACTATCTTTGCATGTTAGATCAAGAGAAAATCAATTAAAAATAATCCACAAATTTTAGTATACTCCAGCCCAAATGAACAAAATATTTCATGATGCAATGCAATGGGTTAGCACTGTGGATGTGGGACTGGCACTTTTAGACATATGTAGTGGGAATGAATTAAAGTAAACGAGTTTTGGGAGGAGATATGTGATGCCATAGAAGACATACTGCTTTATTATATACAGTATCTATGGAATTACATTTTTAAAAATTGAATCAATTAGATACTTTTCTTCATCCTGTACCTCAAATAATTATACATGATTTAATTGTCACTGAAATAATCTTGATAGCTAAGTATGAGAAGATAGATAAAATCTGCACTATGGAGTTATGATCAAATTTTTGTTGTTGTTTAGTCGTTAAGTCATGTCCGACTCTTTGTGACCCCATGGACCAGAGCACGCCAGGCCCTCCTGTCTTCCACTGCCTCCCAGAGTTGGGTCAAATTCATGCTGGTCACTTCGATGACACTGTCCAACCATCTCGTCCTCTGTCGTCCCCTTCTCCTCTTGCCTTCACACTTTCCCAACATCAGGGTCTTTTCCAGGGAGTCTTCTCTTCTCATGAGATGGCCAAAGTATTGGAGCCTCAGCTTCAGGATCTGTCCTTCTAGTGAGCACTCAGGGTTGATTTCCTTCAATATGGATAGGTTTGTTCTCTTTGCAGTCCAGGGGACTCTCAAGAGTCTCCTCCAGCACCACAATTCAAAAGCATCAATTCTTCAGCGGTCAGCTTTCTTTATTATTATTATTATTATTATTATTATTATTATTATTATTATTATTATTATTATTATTATTATTATTATTATTATTATTATTATTATTATTATTTATTTATTTATTTATTTATTTATTTATTTCATTTATACCCCGCCTATCTGGTCTTGCGACCACTCTAGGTGGCTTCCAAACAACATAAAACAACAGGTAAAATCACAAAATTATTACAAAAACAATTTCCATAGCAATTATAAAACAAAAAATAAAGATAAATAGAAAAGGTAAAAAGATCAGGTATTGACTGGAGGGAAGGCCTGTATAAACATCCATGTTTTAATTGATTTTTAAAGATACCCAGCGTAGGAGCGGCACGAATCTCCGGAGGAAGATTATTCCAGAGGCGAGGAGCCACCGCCGAGAAGGCCCGATTTCTTGTTCTTTCCCTACGGGCCTCCCTCGGCGTCAAGCTCCTCAGCCTCACCTCCTGACTTGCACTGGTGATCCGGGTAGACCTTGGTGGGAGTAGGCGTTCCGCCAAATATCGAGGTCCTAAACCGTTTAGGGCCTTATAAGTAAGCATTAAAACTTTGAAGTCAATGCAGAACCGAATGGGCAGCCAATGCAATGCGGCCAGAATAGGAGAGATATGCTGGTATTTTCTCACTCCACTAAGGAGTCTGGCCGCCGCATTCTGCACCACCTGAAGTTTCCGCATCAACCTCAAAGGCAGCCCCACGTAGAGCGCGTTACAGTGGTCTAATCTTGAGATTACGAGCGCATGCACCAAGGTAGTGAGCGCCCCCATATAAAGGTAGGGCCGCAGCCGGGCAATCCGCCAAAGATGGAAAAAGGCGGAGCGGACTACCGACGCCACCTGCGTTTCCATGGTGAGCGCCGGGTCCAGATGGATCCCCAAGCTGCGAACCCCACTCTTAGCGGCCAAGGCCACCCCCCCAAGCGAGAGAGAGCCATCCAAGCCGCCAACCACAGGGGCACCCACCCTCAGAACCTCCGTCTTGTCCGGGTTCAGCCTCAGCCCATTTTCCTGCATCCATTGCAATACAGTCCCCAGGCAGCGCTGAAGGGACAGGACGGCATCACCTGCAGTTGGTAAAAAGGAGATGTAGAGCTGGGTGTCATCAGCATATTGATGACACGATGCTCCACACCCCCTGATGACCCGACCCAGCGGCCTCATATAGATATTAAACAGCATTGGGGAGATAATCGACCCCTGTGGAACCCCACAATTGAGACTCCACGGGGCCGAGACACTCTCCCCAAGCTGTACTCTCTGGGGACGGTTCTCCAAGAAGGAACGGAGCCAGGCAAACGCCAAGCCACCAATTCCCAACTCAGAGAGCCTCCCCAGGAGGATACCGTGGTCGACGGTATCAAAGGCCGCCGAGATGTCGAGGAGGACCAACAGAGATATTTTACCCCTGTCAGCCTCCCTCAACAGGTCATCATACAGGGCGACCAATGCCGTCTCTGTACCGTGGCGCGGCCTGAAGCCCGACTGAAATGGATCCAGGGCATCTGTTTCATCCAAAAGAGCCTGAAGCTGGTCAGCCACCACCCTCTCGACCACTTTGCTAATGAAAGAAACATTATGGTCCAGCTCTCACTTCCATACATCGTTACTGGAAAAACCATAGCTTTGACTATGCGGACCTTTGTCGGCAAGGTGATGTCTCTGCTTTTTAAGATGCTGTCTAGGTTTGTCATCGCTTTCCTCCCAAGAAGCAGGCGTCTTTTAATTTCGTGGCTGCTGTCACCATCTGCAGTGATCATGGAGCCCAAGAAAGTCAAATCTCTCACTGCCTCCATATCTTCCCCTTCTATTTGCCAGGAGGTGATGGGACCAGTGGCCATGATCTTAGTTTTTTTGATGTTGAGCTTCAGACCATTTTTGGTGCTCTCCTCTTTCACCCTCATTAAGAGGTTCTTTAATTCCTCCTCACTTTCTGCCATCAGAGTGGTATCATCTGCATATCTGAGGTTGTTGATATTTCTTCCGGCAATCTTAATTCCGGTTTGGGATTCATCCAGTCCTGCCTTTCGCATGATGTATTCTGCATATAAGTTAAATAAGCAGGGGGACAATATACAGCCTTGTCATACTCCTTTCCCAATTTTGAACCAATCAGTTGTTCCAGATCCAGTTCTAACTGTTGCTTCCTGTCCCACATATAGATTTCTCAGGAGATAGATAAGGTGGTCAGGCAGTCCCATTTCTTTAAGAACTTGCCATAGTTTGTTGTGGTCCACAAAGTCAAAGGCTTTTGCATAGTCAATGAAGCAGAAGTAGATGTTTTTCTGGAACTCTCTGGCTTTCTCAATAATCCAGCGCATGTTAGCAATTTGGTCTCTAGTTCCTCTGCCCCTTCGAAATCCAGCTTGTACTTCTGGGAGTTCTCGGTCCACATACTGCTGAAGCCTACCTTGTAGGATTTTGAGCATAACCTTGCTAGCATGTGAAATGAGTGCAATTGTACGGTAGTTGGAGCATTCTTTGGCACTGCCCTTCTTTGGGATTGGGATGTAGACTGATCTTTTCCAATCCTCTGGCCACTGCTGAGTTTTCCAAACTTGCTGGCATATTGAATGTAGCACCTTAACAGCGTCATCTTTTAAGATTTTAAATAGTTCAACTGGAATGCCATCACCTCCACTGGCCTTGTTGTTAGCCATGCTTTCTAAGGCCCACTTGAGTTCACTCTCCAGGATGTCTGGCTCCAGGTCAGCAACCACACTATCTGGGTTGTCCGGGACATCCAGATCTTTCTGGTATAATTCCTCTGTGTATTCTTGCCACCTCTTCTTGATGTCTTCTGCTTCTGTGAGGTCCCTACCATTTTTGTCCTTTATCATGTCCATCTTTGCACAAAAGGTTCCTTTAATATTTCCAATTTTCTTGAACAGATCTCTGGTTTTTCCCTTTCTATTATTTTCCTCTATATCTTTGCACTGTTCATTTAAGAAGGCCCTCTTGTCTCTCCTTGCTATTCTTTGGAAATCTGCATTCAATTTTCTGTAGCTTTCCCTATCTCCCTTGCATTTTGTTTCCCTTCTCTTCTCTGCTATTTGTAAGGCCTCGTTGGACAGCCACTTTGCTTTCTTGCATTTCCTTTTCTTTGGGATAGTTTTTGTTGCTGCTTCCTGTACAATGTTACGAGCCTCCATCCATAGTTGTTCAGGCACTCTGTCCACCAAATCTAGTTCCTTAAATCTGTTCTTCACTTCCACTGTGTATTCATAAGGGATTTGGTTTAGATTATACCTGACTAGCCCAGTGGTTTTTCCTACTTTCTTCAGTTTAAGCTTGAATTTTGCTATAAGAAGCTGATGATCAGAGCCACAATCAGCTCCAGGTCTTGTTTTTGCTGACTGTAAAGAGCTTCTCCATCTTTGGCTGCAGAGAACATAATCAATCTGATTTCGGTATTGCCCATCTGGTGATGTCCATGTGTAGAGTCGCCTCTTGTGTTGTTGGAAAAGAGTGTTTGTGATGACCAGCTTGTTCTCTTGACAAAACTCTATTAGCCTTTGAACTCCAAGACCAAACTTACCTGTAGTTCCTATTGTTCCTTGATCAAATACCTGTTAGTATATAATGCTGATGTATAAATTGATATGTTTGAAGCTGGAATGGGAAGGAACAATAACAGCTAATAAACTCAAACAAAGATGGCCCCTTTTTCTGACACTCTTTAATCAACAGATGCCCAATAATGTTATCTTGTCCACTCTTATAGATTTATTATGAATGAAGAGAGGAATTCAGTCTTTTTCTAGTTACATTTTTGATGTTGTTGCCCTATTCATTGTTTTATTCGTAGAAGACTAGGTGACAAATGTAGTGAATAAATATATAGTGTGAATGTATGTATATAAAATTAAAACACTATTTCCCATTCAAAAAAGCCCCATGGGAGAGTTACTTTTTGAAGTCTTCCCCTGGGCTTTAGCTGAAGCATAGGATGCTTCTGAGGCTGCAGAACACTGCAGAGCTGCTGTACGAAGAAAGACAAGATGCTTAGCCCTCCCAAAAAGCATAAATTTTCTTCTTTAAAGTAGAGGAAGGACCACAGCTAGAAGGGTTCTCTCTTTAATGGGTTTGCTGCTACGAGTATCTGCAGTTTCACACATCCAAAGGGGGACTTGGAACTTATCCCCAAAGGATATGGGGATCCTACTGTATGGGGCTTTTCTGCACATTCAGCATGCTTGTCCAGTATTTCTGGGCCTATTCACTGATTATATATGTAGTTTCCAGGGCGAGCAGCTAACCCCTCTACATCATCCACATGGAGAGTGGCAAGTGTGAAAACAGAGATTGCTGCTTACATATAATATGTCTTCTTACTGGTCTTCTTCAGGCAGGCTTTTCACAATTATAAATGAATCCCTGAACGCTGTTTTTTAGTGAAGTTTGTTTAAAGTTTTAAAAGTTTTAAATGATTCAATATATTTTAATTACTATTATAACTTAATTATTTTCAATGTGTAATTCATTGCTGTTTTTAATTCTATTTTTTTTAACAGTGTGAGCCACCTTGAGTCCCTTATTGGGAGAAAAGCAACCTATAAATGAGACAAGTAAAAAAAGTAATAAATAAACATTCACATGAGTTAGAACCCCAGTTTTCCAACACATGAGCAGGACCTTTGTTCTTCAAACATGCTACTCTCCATGTGAAGAAAGTGACAATGGACAGTGTTGGACTAGTTGTTCCTCGCTAATTGTGTGGCTGAAAACCAGATAGGTAATGGCAGTATTTGTCAGCCTTGATAGCCATCTACACTGCGGTCATGACTGAACACAGGCGGGAGTAGGAAAATATCTATGCAAGAAATCTAATTGCCAGGGCGATGCACAGATTTGGTCAGATGCTGAGACACTAACTGAATCAGGGCTATTTGTGCTCACCACAGCCTGCTACAGATGGGAGCAAAGAGCCCTGGGCTGGTCACATTGCAAATCACTAGCATAACTGCTCTGCTAAAATCTGGAATTCTGGGGTTTAAAAAGTGTGTTTTCCTTAATGATACAACATGATAAAAGCAGGAAAAGAGACAGGGAAAATAACAATAGCTGAATGCTGGATAAGTGGCTGCAGACAATATTCAGTTCAATGACCTCACTTAGAGATATTGTGGTATCATAATACATTATAAATAAGATGTAGAAGTGGCCTGAGATGATAATAATAAGAAATAGAGACTGACAGTTTCACACTCCACTGAATCCTAAGTACCTTTCCCATGCAGTTCAACTGCTATGGTACTGTGCGAGTGAAGTCATTGGACTGAATATTGCCTATAGCCAGCATTCACCTTTGTTTATTTTTTATTTTATTTATTTAAAATATTTTTACCCTGCCTTTCTCCTCGGTGATGGGTGCTATTGGTAGCACAGTGTATCACATTGGTAGAATATTGCCAAAGCCTTGACTTAATCTATTGCATTTTCAAATTCTTTTGTTAAACGTAATGAAGACTCTGTGTGTACATGTATGCAGTGGTTGCTTGTGTTTTTGTAAGGGTTTTGAGTGGCTTTTTTGAGTGTTTTTTTTGTACATTAGGGTGCGTCTTTCTTCTCTTTCACTTGGTTTATTGTTGGCAGAGTGGTCTCATGACTCCACTGCCAAAGCAGCTGAAATACAACACAACTACCTCTTATACTACTAAGCACTACTGCATATAAGGAAGGAGTATGCAGCAACACTGCATCCATATTTCACAGGATGTGCAAGAAGAAGGTGGAAAGCTGGTCTCTGGATGACACCTTCTCTCTTCCCTCCCCATGGATCCCTGCGCCCTTGGTAATTGCAGCTAAATTACAATTTGGAGTGTGTGAATGTGTGTGCACAGGATGGGGGACACACAAATGGAAAGAGTGTTATGTGTGTATGGCCCCTGCACTTCTGAATTGGTTAGTACACTACTGCTCACACCTGAAAAGGTGCAGGTCTGCAATTGTCACACTAAATCCTCTGTTTAAGGTCTACTGTGATACCAAAGTTCATAACACTTTGTAACCCCTCCCAAAATTATAGCTGTTTGCTGTCCTCATTGAAGCAAATGTGGGAGGTTTTCTGAATATTTGGAAATGTACAAAAACAGCATAAACATACTGTAGACAGATTGGATTGAAGGAGCTGCATGCCCTTATTCAGACATGGCTCAGATTGGGAATCAGTGCATATCCCCATTACTTACACATTCAACAAAGTTTATTGGCTCTTTGTTGCTTCCTGTTCTATTCTTGTAACATAACTCTACATGAAGACTATCTGAAGGTATCCCCTGTTGTCTCCAGTGAGCAGCCAAGGCCTTGCGTACTCTTGGCACTATATAAAAAGTGTTTAAATTAGAGTTAGTCTAGGAAGATAAAATGGAAGTTTTCTGTAAACACTTCTGGGGACCACATCCAGATACTGCAGAGAAACAAGTATTAAGACTGGGACAGAGGAATCACATTTCATGATCATAACCAGAAGATAGAATGGAGGATACAATAACTTTTATAGTTGACACAGAACAGATTATGAGGAACTTTGCAGTAATGGAAGAGATAGTACTGAGAATGCACTGTGCCTTTCAAAAGGTAAGAACCTTGATGTAAAGGCATTTAAAGTTTGATTAGAGGGTTAGACTAGATCACCCAGTTCTTTTCCCATCCCTAATTCTATGTGGATGGTACTGCTTTCCTGTTGGGTATTTCTGATGTGGAATGGTAGCTTCAGTTGCATAGATTCTGTGTGTCTGTTCCAGTGAACAGATAAATGTGGTTGATCGCTTGGCTACTGACAGCTGCCCAGCTCCAAAGCAGGGGTGAGTCAGGAGCGTACTGCATAACTAACACATCTCTTAAAGGGCATGGACCTTATCAGCTGCAATTTCCTGGTGTTTTTGAACTAGAGAAGTCTTTAAACAGCATGTAAACAGAAAGGGGTTTTCTTAACTGAATCAGTTAAAAAGTAGAGATGGTGTCAGCACCAATCAACAACTATTTTAGAAAAGACAAAGCAATCCAGTGTTAGTGAACATGTCTCAAAACAATTCTCACATTCTCTCCCGGCATGGCCTGTGGGCTCTTGATGTAACCAGCTTGGTAATGACAAACAGGTTTGTTTCTCTGCAGTTACCGGATGAGGTATAGACTGTGAGCATTGAGTTGTATGGCAGGAGAACTGTACAATATCAATCGACAAATATATTTGTGTTGTTAACATTGAAGGGTGCACCAGCATTCATGTTGAACAAGTGTGTGGGGTGTGACTTTCTCCCACTGACACTACTGCCTTTACTTGAGAGAATGGAGTGCCTCAGCACCAGACCAAAGTGAGTCTTCTCCAGCTGCTTACTCAAGTTTATTAATTTCCTTTCTCTTATAGTGAGAAGAATCTTTGTGAATGTTGCTGGCTCTTTAAATGTGGCATCAAGATTCGGGTTTGTGCCTTCAAATACCCATTCATTTACTGATAATGTTGCATCACATACACATGGTCCCTGCAGCACAATGTTCTGCCAGCTGTAAACTGTCCAGCTGTTTGCAGAGCTATCATTTGGTTGGGAGGCAGCAGTACTGCTGGGAAAAGAATGAAGCATATTTGTTTCCTTTTTCTTTAATTAAGCTGAAAGTAGACCACAAAACAATGAGCTAATGAAGAGTCTGAGGAGTGCAACATTTAAAGTTGCAACATTTTTTGGTATGTGCTAAAATTAATTTTAAAAACTCCAAGGAAATACAAAGGCAGGATTTCTTTCACCCCATGCATGTATATTATTGTGTTTATTTACTTTACTAGGTAAGTAAATGCTCTTTCCCCTAGACATTTATTTAATTGATGGGTTAAACAATTCCTCAATGAATATTTACAATTAAGAGAGGTTTTCTTAATTTATCATTGTTGGCTTGCAATGGCTGGTGGCAACTGGGGACTGGGTGCCTCATCTTCATGGGTACAGCTAGAGGGAAATAATTTAATAGTCAGGATATTGTCAGCAAACTAGTGAGAAATCTGAGTTTTTCTTCATTGAGAAGAAACCCTCTCCAAATGTATATGATTTACTTTTTGGGGAAAAGGATAGTGATTATCTGGGTAGATGCTCTGTAAAACTGTCCGGCTGCCTTGAAATATCTAGTCATTTCTCATTGTGGGTAGTAGCTGTCCTAGGCCAGGTGTGCGAGTCCTCAGAGACTGAAACATCTAGTGACATTGGCTCCAAGAAGGTACCAGAACCATCCCTCAGTCCTGGTGAACTGGACTTTATGGTCTCAGTTCTTATATCTTACCTGCATGACCTACAGTAGGTTCCACTGTTCTCCCTGAATGAAACTTGGGATCCTCTAGAGAAAACATAGAGAGCCTTTACTTACCTTTTAACAAACAAATTTAATGCCTAATGGGATAGAACTTCTAGAAATACTGTCCTGCGCTGTCCATAACTTCTGGACAGTTGGTCCCAATCAAGGCTGGGATAACTTTTTACAGTGTAGTTGCAGGATTACTCTCTGTGACCCTGAAATTAGTTTCAAGTCCTGGACTGGTATCTGAGTTACCTACCACAATACTAGAACAAATCCAGATCCATTCACCTGTCCGCATTGCACCTCCTCACTTGAGCTCTCACCTCAAGCAGATAATGGATTTTCAGATGAAGCAGGGCAACAACATGGTCTATATTTGACTGCACATAGGCATCATGAAATGATGATCATGAACCATAATATACTACAAGCTGCTTTGCTTCACAGTAGACTTGCTGAGTATATTGAAAATACTTATATACATGTTCTTAAACAGATAAGTGATGAATGGGAGAGCATAGCCATTAGTTGCTGGGAGTTGTGGGTTCAACGAAGTGGAGGGATCTAGGTTGGGAAAGGCTGCTACAGAGTATAACTAGGAGAATGGAACCAGTAAAATCTGACTTGCTTTTTCAAGGGTACCTTGAGGAACATTTAGAATTCTAAACAGCAATGAAAGACAGAGAGATGCACCATATTAGTCCCCACAAGAGCTTTTGGGATTGACTTTGTGAAGTGTGAAATGAGTATTACAGACTGACAAGGTGAACAAGATGACTTCTGATTGTTTTGAATTGAATTCTACCTTGAGCAATTTTTATGAAAGGCGGGGTATGTAACTAATAGATAAATAGGTTTAGCAGCCCACTCACGCCACCTGACTGCTATCTTGCCCCAGGCTTTCTGATTTTCATATATCTTGAAATCAATTCCATGACTTCCTATACAGTGCAAATCCCGCATTATATTTTGTTCTATTGCAAAAAATAAGTAATCGCGTCAAATGTCTGATGTAACAGTTCTTTTTAATTTGCTGACTATCATTTTGCTCAGGTTTATACAATTGTTTGTCCTTGTATGGAAGTTAGGTAAGTACCGTACTGAAAAGCAAACCATTTTATTGGGAGTGGAAGCTGATTTATTCTTTCATTCTCTGCTGTATCTGAGTTTAGTGCCATCGGAGCAGAAGCTTGCAGAGGCTGTGGGACATGAAATAACACCAGCACTCAGCAAATAAGGCCTATCTGAGAATTGTGTAACTTGGCAATAAATTTAGCGAAGAGAAAGTCATCTTAAGTCCTGACAGGGATGGATTGCTGAATCATATAGAAATAGAAGAGTCTTCGGTTTGTTTCTCGTAATACCTTAGAGCCATACAAACTACACTGACTTGTTATTGGGCTGAGATGACATTTTGAATTCAACTAGCGAGCACACAGAGCTTATTTCTGCTTTCCTGTCCCACTGGAGTATGTTTCAGTGTCCAGACAGTGCAGAAGTATTAGCATAGATTCAGTTCTTAGATTTTGGGAAAGAGAACTGGATGTGAGAGCACTGCAAATAAGATGGAGGCATGATATTTCCAGAAGCACATTTAAAACAGCCTTTTCAGAAAACAATGAGTATTCTAGCCATAAACAATTGTGCTGGTTTATGGTAATATATTTAAAAATATAAAACCAAAGAACCTGCAGTTTTAGAAAGTGAAATGAAACATTTGGAAGAAATAAATCACCAGTACTAATCGAACTATTTCAAGCTACTGAGACTGGATCAATCAAATGATGAAGAATATTATTTCAATTCATTTCTTCAAAAAACCCTCCAGATTATAAATGTGGGATATTGTGCTTCTGTATCCACAATTCAGGATGTCAGGAAATGGCCTTATTTTGCTGCACAACATAATGACTGTGTTGTCAACAGGAAAATATATGCCAGACTTTACATAACAAAGGGCAGCTTGAATGTTGATGACACCCATGTCAGCAATCAAGATGGTCTACAGGATACCATCTTGTGCTCACTACCATTTCTTCTAGGCATTTTGATACTGAGGGTATCCTGTCCAGGCAGGTATATAGATTTATATTTGGATTGCTGTTGGTACAATTTGGTTTGAACCAAATTGTGTTGTCCACATGTGTTTCTTCTTAGCTTGACCCATCTTTCCCCTTTAAGAGCTGTCACACTCCTTTCTGGTACAGGACTAAGGGTTTTTGAGCAACAGAGATTATGACAGGAGACAGTGGTGGGGTATAGGCACCAAAGTTCTGCTAACATCAAATAAAATCATTCCTAGCCACAAAGCAAAAAACAGTAATTTCACAGCTTAAATGAGTGAGTTTCTCAATATTTGCTCTGTATTTTTTAAAATCTATATTTTAAAAATATTTTAAGGGCCACCTATTTCTGAATTGGGGGGGGGGGGACAGTTCTACTTTTAAAAAATCATAATGTGAAAACCCTTTGCCCAAACCTCCCCATATTTGGCACAGAGCAAGAGCAGTGTCTCTTACAATTGTGCCAAAGTTGGTGCTGATTTGATGCCAAGCCATTGCTTTTCACTACAATGCTACAGTATCTTTTGTCATGCAATAATGTGACTGTGTTACAATGTTACATGTCTTGCTTTGCAAACTGACAACTTGATCCAATTCTGGGAAAGGGTTAATAGATTAGAATGTCAGTAGAGTTTATGCCATGGATCACAGTGAGTTAAGCCAATTAGAACTATTGAGGGACATCTGAAAGAACTGCACACCAGAGGAGAGGAATGGGGAAGGCCATATATTCCAAGTTCAAATAAGGGGAAAATGCAGAAAAATGTGGGATCTTCTTTATTCTGCTTACTCCACTGTAACCGATATGGTACTGGCAATAATGGTTGTGTAACCGGCGTACTTCCCAGGAATGAGTTCTGTGCTAATGATATTTGCATTTGCTTCCAAGACCATGTGGTAACTTTCATAGGCATGTTTAATAAACTACAATTTACTTTGGAACAAGATCAGTACTTTGGCCAAGCCATATGACTAAAACTTAAGAGAAGAGTGTGGAAATGCTCTCTGGAAACTGGGCTCATACGAGTAGGTCCTGGCAAATAATGGTTTGCTGTATGATACTTTTATGACCACTCTATTGATTTTTTTATCCACAAGCATCCAAAACTCAGTTTTCCAGTCTCAAAACCTCTTTCATTTGCATTCCCTTTGCTAGTGTCCAAAACCTGTTTTACAACCTCTAAACCTCTCACAAAGTGCTGGAAATTGAATAAGCGAAACAGTGCTGAGTATGCTCTACACCAGTGGTTCCCAACCTTGGGTCCCCAGATGTTCTTGGATTGCAACTCTCAGAAGCCCTTACCAGTGGTGAAGGCATCTGGGAATTGCAGTCCAAGAATGTCTGGGACCCAAGATTGGAAACCACTGCTCTATGCCCAGTGATGGACAGGATCAAAATTCTGTAGAGTTTCATGATCTGTGTATTATGGTAGAAGATGAATGGGAGGATGGTGGAGAGGGTCAGAAGGAGGGTGAGACTGAAACTTCAGCGTTGTCCAGGAACTGAACACCTATTTTAACATTGAAGCCAATGATAAAGCAGAGTTCAACTTAGGACAACTTGCTGTGCAACTGCTTGTGAGGAGCCACTTAAGTTGTATGCAAGTGAATCTCCTATATGAGAGGAGTGGAAAGCCGTTAAACCCATCACAGGATTCGTTTTGTGTATTGAGCAACAGGGACTGTGAAAGAGTTGTGTTGATGTTACTCAATAAATCATTCTCATTTTGGTTGGAGAGCACACAAGAAACCAAGTCATTTTTTCATTACTCCCTGAGTGAAAATAGGACAAACAGCATCACAGGCCCTCTTCCTGGCCCTGGTATATTAAACACTAAGCACTGTGAAGTGGAGTGAGGTGGGGGCTCATCCTGCCACTTCTTGCCAGACAGAGATGACCAGAAGTAACTGCGACATATTAGCTTGTCTATAAGTGGCTGGAATCCTGTTGATGTCCACACAAGGTTTGCATAATTTGCCATGGGTAACTGCAGCTAACTGACAAGGTGTCATGGTACATCTCAGTTAAGCAATGGGACACATGACTAGGTGTATGACTGAGGCACATCCTGGCACCTTGGCATTTAGCTGCAATTAACCATGATGTGAACTTTACTCCAGTACCAATAGGACTCTAGCTAGTAAATAATAAAAATGAATGGAAGGTACCATGTATTCACCCCCACCTCATGCAACGAGATCCTGAAGTGTGGAAAAGATCTGTAGTTTTTCTCGTCCTCCTTCCCCCCCCCCTTATTTTTTGGATTATAGCCTGACAGCAAAGTTAGTTTCTTTGGGATTCTAGGTGTTAGAGTCCACAGAAGTAACTTTCCCAAGCTCAGATTTTGACTATGGAACTTAATATAGTCTACAAAATATTCTGACTTAAATAACATAATATCACATTCACAATTCAAGCTTGCTCTTTTTACTAAAAAAAATATATGACTCATTATTAGACATGGGGACGAATAAAAAAATGGATTGCGATATTCGTCAGAAATCACTGATTCATTAAATATTCATCCCTTCATATTCATGGGTTCCAGAAACCCCGACAAATATGAAGGGCTGAATATTTCCCCATTTTTATTCATCCCCCATATGGCTTTCCCATTCTGCCTACTGGCCCACCGATCAACTGATCGGCGGGCCGATAGGCAGCCACCCACCCCCACAGCCACTCACCCCCACAGCCTATCCGCCGTTCCCTTCCTCTCCCTACCTTAGCTGCCCCCCCATTTTTTCAAAAACTTGATATCTGTGAACACTTGGGAGCTTGAAAACTCCTCCTCCTCCTCTATAGTTGCTGTTTATACTACTATTACTGGCAGGGTATATAATACTACCTGAGAACTGCTGTAGACTGATCTTTCTTTCTCACTTACATGCTAGCTGCAGTGAATGCTATAGTTGCACCACTCTCTGTATTACTACAGAATTTATTTTACATCTTTCCTAAGAATGAATGTATTGATACAAAGACCACATTTTATGTGTGTGCAAACAAACATGCCAGTTTTGACTCTAATTAAGCAAGAAAATGAACTCTATGGTTTTATTAATAACCTTCTTGGGCAGAGATGTATACTGTCTTATTTGAATGTGCCAGTGTCCATAAAATTTTAATCAAGAGGATCCCAACAGCTAAAGATCTTGGTTGTGCTCCCTCCCTTATTAATCTTTTTTATGAAGCTGACTTAGTTGAATGGCATTCTTTGATGTTAAAACTTTGAAAACCTTTTGAAATCCAGATGAGCTGATATGAAGAGTCTGAAGGTGGGTGAAAAAAGATGGGCGGTTCTCTTCATCTTTGCCATCTGATTAGTTTACATACTAGCTGCGGCTATTTTGAGGAAAGGTCATCCACTTTTTCATCTTAAAGAGTCTGATCTCTCTGGATTTATTGAACTAAATGAAATGTTGGCATCGCCATGTTAAAATGTCTCAAGTAAAGATGCAGGCATGAAAAGATGCCAGACCGAAAGTGTCCTATGAAAGGATGCTCTCTACTGAAAACAAAATGACATCATAATGGATGCTTAAGAGCATCTTGGCCCCAATATATTTATGTTCTCAGAACTGTTGTCAAGCATCTTGCTGCCATATATTTATCTGATCATGGAGCTACCAATTTGGCTGTTTGTAGCAGAAGAGTTCCAAGGTCAAAGAGAGCCTTTTAAATCTTGATTCTCTCTCCTGTCCCCACTGCTTGATTAAAAAAATAAAACACCTGTTCTTGACAGAGCCCAGATGGGGAGACCATTCATCTTTTAAAATGAGAATAGTCTTAAATGTCAGTACGTGATTCAGACCAAACATTTTGATGAACTAAGACTGTTTTCCTCCTGTTAAGATGCTCCAGAGGGTTTCCCAAGAAGCATCTGAAGATGGTCAAGAAGCTTGTGCATTTCCATTTTTCACTATGCTAATAGATAAGAAGCAGACGGTAGAAAGGTTACTTTTTCTTGGACTCAGAAGCATGGCCAAAAAAATGAACTTTTCCAAACTGTAATAATAGGCAACGTCCACCTCAATGAGTTTACAAAAATAATACCTCCAGTGGCAATATGAGGAAGAGATAGATAAACAGGGAAGATATAATTTGGTATTGTCCATGAGGGATGGTACTGGGGATGTTGACCCCTTGCTTACCTTGCCATCATCTGCATCACCACTACCCCCTTGTTGAACGTTCTCCTCCTTTTATAAGTAGCTTCCCCTCCTCGAGTGCTTCCCTCTCACATATGTCCATGCACCCCTATGTGTCACTCCCTCCATGTGCTTGTCATGTGTGGCAGGCAGTTGCTCTCCTTCATGGCACAACACTTCAGAGTCTTCAGGTGGCTGAAGGGAGCTCACATGATGGTGTGGTGGAAGGACTGGTGGTGGGCCAGATGTGGGCAGCTGTGCCAGCCCTGTCACACAGATCAACAAATAAAGAAATGCATGTTTACCATTAGGAATACCACATTTTTTCTGTTAACTTGCAAACCAGCAAAAAGTGTGAAAAGATTCACCAATACACTGATTTCTGAGGATTTTTTTAAAATGAAGTGCTGCCTAGCATTTTAATCCCTCCCTTTCTTTGGCTTTTATTTAAAAAGCAAAAGACTGTGATGATCCTATAATATTGTTAGTGTTTTAGCCTGGTAGGTCTGAATGCTGACAGCAGTGATGATTGACAGTTTTGAGGGGTTCTGTGAAGCCTTTCTGTCTAGAAGAAGTTCCAGCTGTTAGAGATGTTGATCTGACTTCTGAATCTGATTGATGAGCAGAGTGTAGTGTCATCTTAAAGATGCATGGCGAGTGTGCTGTAAAATGGATGCTTCTGAACTTGAATCCTGTGACATCCCATTACAGGTAGCATTTGAAGGCTTTGGCTGTGAAATAGGCCAAGCATGGCCTTCATTTGTCATCTGCCTAATTCTCTCCCTCCCAATTTTAAGTTTAAATGCATCAATATTTTTATGTGCACAAAGGAAACATATTTTTAGTTCATATATGGCAATAACTACTTTGAACTCTTTTACATTTTCCTGTATAATATGTAGTTTTGGACTGTGTAAAAGGTTGGTGTACTTGAACACTGTCCTTTACAGTAGAAAAATATGTCAAAATACTGTATATTCTTATGGTAAAAGAACAAGATAATGGCCTCAACCCACTAAGAGTGAAGCATATCTATGGCATTGATTTTAATGAAAGCAAGAACAATTGAGTTGGATTATGGTCATGAACAGTGAAGGCAGTTTTAGATCTGGTAGATATTGTTTTATCTCAGATTCACTTCTTTTGAAGGCAGACATTCTAAATAGCTTTTTCAGGTCTTAACTGATTTTTTTAAATTAAATTGTCAACCTTATTATACCACAAAGGCCAGATCCCTGCAGGTGTTTGTGTAACGTTTGCTTAAGTTGTTGCTTCTAATTGCTGTTAACTGACAAGGTGCTGCATCATGTCTTGGTTGTGTGCCTGGTCATGTGTCCAACTGAGATGCACCTCAGCATCTTGTCAGTTAGCCACAGATCACCAGGAAAGTTATGCAGACGTTAAGCAAACACCAATAAGATTCTGACTGTACATTCTAAATTGCTTTGTCATGGTGAACTAGTGATATTTGACAAATGATTTGTACGTATTATTTAAGCCTTCCTTACTGTACACATCTTTATATATGAATGTGTATGTATCATTTGGAGCAGACAATTCCAAATTGAAACTAGGATATCACAACATCAAAATAAAATGCAGTAAAATACAATACAATAAAAGCAGGCAGAACAGATAAAAACCAGCTCTTATGATCAAAACATTATCTGCCTGCTGAAATAAAAGTACTTTATCAGTTGGTGATAGGCAGTAAGAGAAAGATCCCCCCCCCCCGAGCTTCATCAAGCACATTGTTCCATAACTGAGGGTGGTAATGGAAAATGCCATATCTTATCACAGCCAACCTTGCTAAAATTACTGGCAGGACAGAAGAACAGCAATTCTGTTGAAGATGTTGTTAATTTGTGGAACTGGCAGATGACCTGAACTACGGACATGATTCCTCCTAAGTCATTTTGAGCACAGCTTGTTGTGGAATATAAATCAGTTAACTAATGAAGCAGCCCTTCCTAACGTGCAGGCTTTGGACACCATGAACAAATGCAGGCTAGAACCGATTTCAACATCAAGATCTATTCTGTGGGAAAGGTGGCAGTGAAGTTGTTCTTTGCTACGATTGCATCAACACAGTGTCATTCGATTGAATCATTTAGAGTAGTAAAGGTGTTATCACATTCCTGGCCACAGATGGAGAGGGGGAACTCTTGGCAACTTCCTGTGATTAGCTATGCTGATATGTGATTGTGAAAATTGTTGCCCAGCACATTGGGCAACAATTAAAATTAAAAACATACTGGCTTATATGATTTTGGATTCCATAAATCCTGCTTTACCTCCCATTTTGTGGATGGTGCTTATAATGCTCTTTACTACACATGTGTGCTGCTGCTCAAACAACCCCCTACTCAAAGTCCTACACTGTTTGGGGTTTTAATTTAAATTTGTGATGAGTTCTTTTTGATTATCCCTATCAACAACCAAGGCAAACAGCCACTATGTTCATTTTTACCCTGCTGCTGTAACTCTGCCAGGTTCTTCAGAATACATCTGAAGGCTATGACTTTTCATCTTTATAATTTAAACATACTCTGTTCTCTCTCTCTCTCTCTCTCCCCATCCATCCATCCATCCATCCATCCATCCATCCATCCATCCATCCATCCATCCATCCATCCATCCATCCATCCATCCATCCATCCTTTCGCACAAGTACTAACATGATCACTCTTTTATTCACAACTCCTTCTCAAAACAGACCACACTGATTCTCATTCCCTGTCTTTCTACACCAACTATCAAACCTTAACGAACCTCCATCTCTAACTTTGTCTCCCACATACCCTTATATACAAAACATAACCTCTCCACAGAAACCGCACAGACCAGTCAGCTTAAAATTCCATTCACAAGCATTCTTTTACTTTTCTTAACATCCATAACAGTTGTTCCTGACATAATCCTACATACAACTGTCAATCAATTCCAGTCACTTATCATGCAAGCAAGTACAAAGATGAACACAAAACGTATGCGCACTGCAAAATTGCCACAATGCCACTTTGGATAGGTTCAGTCATAGAGACTAAGTTTAGTGTTTGCTCATTTGAGGGGAAAAAATATGCCTAGCTGATTTAGAATGATGTCCACCTAATTCAACATTTCATTTCATGGAATGTCCAGTAGGGCAGTGGTCCCCAACCTTGGGCCTCCAGATGTTCTTGGACTTCAACTCCCAGAAATCGTGGCCAGCAGAGGTGGTGGTGAAGGCTTCTGGGAGTTGTAGTCCAAGAACATCTGGAGGCCCAAGGTTGGGGACCACTGCAGTAGGGCATGAAGATGATAGATTTCCTTGGTTCTTCAACCCAGCATCTGGTATTCAGATATCTATTATCTCTGAAAATGGAGGATCAGTTTAGCTACCATGGCTGAAAGCAACTGATAATTCCACAAGGACAACTCCAGGAGAAAAGAGCATTTTTTCAGCTGAGGGAAAGAGCAAGTTTTATTTATGCACAATGGCTTGGAATTTGTATTATTGTACTACACATTTGACACATGAATTCATGTCACTATCCAAGCTACCAACTGCATGGAACGCAGTTTTACAGACCAGATCCAGTTTAATGCTTGTAGGAAAAGAACAAGAGGTGGGATAGTTGTGCTAATTATTGTGCATTAGGCTAGCAAGTCGCATAACTGCTAATAAAACAGCTAGTGGAAATAGCACAAGCAATATATACATAATGAAATAATGAGCTGGGGAAAGGACATGTGCAACAGTTGGGTAAGAGTTTGTGTAAACAAAACAAAAACATTAGGATTGACATTTGCTCAAGCTTTAAAACAGAATTCCCATGAGATGTAGAAACTCTGTTATTCATGGGATGGTACTAGAGGAATCAACCCAAAAACTTCATTGTGGTCTCCTGAAATTTAGAAGATTCATACCTCCAGTGAGATCTTGCTTGTCTTAGTCTTTCACTTGCTTGGTAAGAAAAGAAGAACAAGTTGCTTAATAGTGTGGAATGGTGTCTCTCATCCATTTTTCCTTTCCATTTCCTTTTGGAATTTTTAACTACTAAAGTCTTCTACTTCCCCCATCCCCCAGCTCTCAAAGGCTTCACCAAGGCAAAAGGGAGCCCCATGAAGCCTCAGACCCTGATAGGTTTGAACAGGAAGCTTAATTCAATTCAATTAATTATTTCTGGCACCTGAATCTAATTTATGCTGGCAAAAAAGAAAAAAAAAGATCCCCCCCCAAACCATTTCTAGTTCCTCTGTGTATAGCCTCCTTCTCCTCCTTCAACTTAGCTGCATTCTCCCTATTAAAAATACATTTTAACCTCATATTGGCTTTCTACCTCCTTGCTTTTCCACAACATACCACCTCATTCTTTTATGTGTCCCATATTGACCTGTATTGAATGACTGTATCTAAACCACAACCATTTGGTGAAGTAGAACAGATGTCTAAGAGAGACAGAATAAAAAGAAAGCATATTATCTGTATCAAAGTTGTCAGACACAAACCAGTGGGAAGGTTTCCTTTGCAAGCCATGCTAAATGGAGATTTACTGTACTTCTTGTGCAGGTCCTGTTCATTCACTGACACACAGGAAAAACAGGACAGAAATTCTTTTGGTTTTAATTTCAATGCAATCTTACCTTTTCTGTTGTCCCTCTCCACCCCTTGGGCCCAACATGGTTATCTATTTGGTGCTAGGCAAAAACATTTCTCTATTCCCAGTTTTTGATGGTTTGTGGCATTTTAAATATTGACCTTGGGCCAACTGGTTATCATTTTGATTTGTTCTTGGTGGGAAATATGGTTCATTGTGTATTGTGTCTGTACATTTTGTCTGTAAAATGTATATTGTATTCTGCAAATTTTGTCTCTATGATGCTGGGAGCCTTTTTTAAAAAAAGGAAATGGCATTCAGGAAAGAGAAATGAAGAGGAGGAGGAGGAGGAGGAACAAAGGTAATATCATGCTTTGATAGTAAATTCACATTGCTGAACAGAAAGACAGACAAAACCAGTTTGATATTGAAATCCATAGATTTCTGATATTTGCAACAGAGTTATCAAATTGAACAAATGTATCCAACTACGTGTACATTTGAACATCTGTACAAAAATGCTCTGTTCCATTTTATGAATATATATATATCTTGGGAATGTGTACAAAATCTGCTCTTTTAAAAAATATAAAAATGTGTATTTTTTTAAATTGCACAAATATCTTTGAATTTTCTGCTAGATTAAAAACACACATCCTAAAATCTGACTCAGAGATGACATGGCATGATCTTTAAAGTGAAGGAGGGGTGGGGGAGAAACAACTTTACAGATTCATTCACATCCATTATTTGCACAGTAGAAATTTCTACTGGATGGTGTCTGTAAATATTCTACCAGTGTATGTTTCTTTCTTCTTCATCTTCTTTTTTTACTCTTTGTGAAGTAAAGTTCTGATATGCCCCAATGTCTTTAAAATCAGAACGCTACCTCCCTATTGTCACTGGGGACTGCCTGCCTTTAACAGAAACAAGCTTGGTTTAACAACATAACAGGACAATGCAGCATGCACAGATATTTTTAAGAACTTTCTTGTGAGAGTAATTGTAATGGTCTGGAAAGAAAATACACACATTTTCCACATTTACTCTTTCAAAAGGAATGAATCAAATCATGTATTTGTTATGTTCTTATAGAAGTACAGCACAAAGGGGGATGGGGGAAGCCCAAGAGGTTACACAAATTCATGGGAATTCAAGCTATCAAAAACTGTTATTTGAGGTGGCCTAAGAAACAATCTAATTCTAAGAACAAACTTGTATTTTAATCTCTGTTTGCCAGGTTCTGATCTCTGTTAGTTGAATAGATGGGCAAAGAGATTCCAATCATGACACTTTTTCCCAGTTTGCTTTTCCACAGCTCCTACTTCCTTTGCTGAGACCCCCATTTTTGTATCCCCTCTTCCACAAAAGCCTGTGTAATACTTTTAAGTTCTATGGGGCTATTTGCTTACTATTGACAAATTTTGCAAACATAATATCAGAAAAGTCACTTCTTATTTGCTTTCCTGTAACAGACAACCTGAACAATTATGACAATAACAAAATGCTACAGTTTGTGCACCCAAGGCCTTGGCAACAGTATAAATATGGAAGTTGCTTGTAGAATTTGCAAAGTTCAAGTGTCCCTTTGATTCCAGACAAAAATCCAATATATCTTCCTTAACTGGGTTGGGTATCCATAACACAGGAGAATCTTCAAAACCCTAAAGTAAAATATCAATACAATTCATGAATTCACTATGTAGATTCATGCCTCCAACACAAACATATCAAATTTATACCAAAACCAACTTGGCAAGGATTTTAGTGCTTGAAATGTTCGAGCCACTGGCGAGCTACGCTTCGGCAGCACGGCTTGCCTTTGCCTCCCTCTGGGGAAATCGTGAGACCTCTTAGTCTCGCGTGAGCATCTGGGCAGGAGAGGGGGGAACGGCACGTTATTTAAGGGCCGTTTCCCCTTCTCCCCTTCCTCTTCCTTCACTGGCAACAGTTGGAGAAGGAGTGCGGCTGTTCAGTTCTGTTCGAACTGCGTCATTGGCTGTGAGGCCAGCACTGATCGGAGATTGGAATGGGGGGGGGGTAGCATTGGCTCCCTCCCTTGGTTTGCTGGGCATTTCCTTTTGTTTGAATTATTTTGTGATTCCTTATCTGTGTCGAGGATTTCATTAATTTTGGCTCTTTGACTTTGTTTAATACTAGAATAAGGGGATGGGTGTGACCATGCAGCTCACGCGAGCCGCGATAGGCTCTTCAGGGGTCCTACATTATAATCAATTTTGTTTTTCCTTGGGGTTGTTTAAACTTCTGATACCCAGTAATTTAGGTTTTTTTTAAAAAGGGTTTGCTGCCAGGTCCCCTACCTTTAGAGTCATCTATTGGGGCCGATGGCGGCGCGCATCGGCTGTTCGGCCTTTCAGCTGCCTGGCGATCTGCTTCCCCCCACCCATTACATTGGTTAAAGGAGCTTAGAGCGTTTGGTGGCGCTCAAATTTGAATTGGACAACATGCCTGGCAGTTGGGCCAAGCTCGTTTTTTGGTGGCAAGGCATCTATTTCAGTTGGACGTCAGGGGCATTTCCCAGACCAATTTAATTCATTGGGTTGCTTTTAAAGTAAAAAAAAAAAAAAAGAAATTTGACATTGCATTGGATTAATTAATTTAGAATAGATTTCTTAATATTTTAACTCATCAATAATAAGTTAGTGTTTTAGTATTTGAATATTTTAATTAGATAGTATTTAAGTAATAAATTAACTAGAGCTAATTAATTGAGGTATTAATAATTAATAATAAATGGTAACAGTACTTTGAATTTATTAAGTGATTTATTAAAGATAATTACACTGGTATATTAATGTATTGCAATATTACATAGTTTAGGTAAATGTAATAAATAATATTAGTGAGTTAATAAATAGGTGATTGGATACAAGTAACTACATAGGCATTTTACTTGCATTAGTATAAACACTATAATAAGTAAGATTAGTAATTATTCGATAGGCCTTTAACTGCAAATAACCGCATAGGTATTTTATTTGCATTAGAAACATATGCAGTATAGAGCAGGGGAAGGAGTTATGATTTATTGGGCAGTGGGTTACATCTGGGTGTCGCCAACCAGTGCCCCTCATTGAGGTGATAGGGACAGAGATAACTAGGGCTGCGGAGTGTGTTATTTGGAACTGAGTTTGGAGTTATAATGGCTTCAAGGAAAGGTCAGGGAATCACAAAGGGAAAGCAGCCAGCTAAGAAATGGCCAGTCCCTCAGGTATCGCCACCTCAGTCTTCATCGGATGAAGAATCCTGGCCCATCTGGCGTCAGCTTCAAGAAAAAATTTCTGCCTTAGAAGCCGAAAGAGCAGCGAGACAGGCCCCACAGTCTAGCGAAGTGCAGCCACGCTGCTCAGCTAGGGAGGCTAAGAGGCATCGCCGGGCTAAGATTAAAGCCATGGCTTCTAATCTAATGTCCAGGTTTGCTGTCTTAGAAGTGGAGCAACAGATTGTGGGGACGTCCAGGCGGGACTCAGATGGGTCAGCGGTAACACCACTGCAGCAGCAAGCTGAGGAAGGAAGAGTAACACCGATTCCGGCAGCAGCAGGTTCAGCAGCAATGGCTCAGGGAGAGCCGGAAGTGAGGGACAGATCTAGTCCAGAATACCAATATGGCAGGGAGGAACCAACTGCAATGCCGCCTATGACAGGTGAGTTAACCGCTGCACCGGACACTCCTTCATCAATACCTGTTTGGCCTTGGCCAGGCAGTGGGCAGTTTAGTTCCCCTTTTTACACACCCTATGAGGCACAGAGTTTTAGGGCTCCTAATTCCCCTTGGCTTAGCTCGAGCGCGCAGTTCGGTGGCTGGGCTGCACCATTCCCACAAGTTGCATTCCCAGCCCCATTAAATCTGATGGTTGGCACCGGGATTGGGCCATACCCATCTGTTCCGGACATGGGTTACAATACCGTGCCTTTGCAAGCCTTGCCAGTTGGGGATTACACAATGCCCTTAGGTGACCACCTCACCCCGGCAACTAAAGAAAAAATTTGAAAGGGCGAATACATAGATTTCTTCGAGTTGCTGAACAGAGATGTAGAGAAAAAGGATTTGGACAAGGAGGATGAGAAAGACAAAGAGAGATGCAGGCGGAAGAAGCCAGATAGGACATGGGCAAATTGGCTACCCGGTTTTATAATTTATGCCAGGGTTGTCATAAAGGCTCAACCTTGGCAGGCGCAATCTCTCTTTAAGTACCTAGATATAATCTATAGGGCTTATGTGGACTTCGCTGGACAAGCATGGCTTAGTTATGATGAATCGTTCTGTATGCACAGTGCGATTCAACCTAATCTGCGTTGGGACAAGCCCCTCCTGGGCCTTTGGCTGCAGTCTATGATGCCAACCAGGCCCAACCTTATAGACAGGTGTGATAGCAGACATCTCATTAGAAAGACTGCTTTGAATCAGAATCCCTGTGCAGGAGTGGGGCAGGTGGTTCAACCCCGCCTGCTCTGCTGGGATTACAAATAGAAGGGTGCCTGCGCTAGGAAGCCATGCCGTTTCAGGCACGAGTGTTCAGCATGCAGTGGACAGCATCCCAGTGCCTCATGTTTCCAGGCTGGGGCTCAAAGACAGAATAAGAGCCCAGGAGGAGGCAAAAAACCCAGTACCGGCCGGGGTAACCCTGGAAAAGGGCCCCAGCCCAATTAGGGTTCCAATTTTGGAAGCATGGCTGTGCGAGTATCCTCATAGGGAGGATGCCATTTATTTACTAGAGGGTTTTAGGAATGGCTTTAGGATGCCGGCGGTCAGCGAGCGCAGGGCCTTCTTTGCTCAGAACTTGAAATCCATTTGCGGAATGGAGGGTGTGGTCCAGCGGAAGATTGCTAAAGAAGTAAAGGAATGGAGAGTGTTGGGGCCGTTTGCAACAGCTCCTTTGGAGACATTGCGGGTTTCACCACTGGGAATAATCCCAAAAAAGGCCCAAGGGGAGTTTAGATTAATCCATCACCTGTCCTACCCAGAGGGGACGTCGGTTAACGATGCCATCCCTCAGGAGCTTTGTATGGTGCGCTACACCTCCTTTGATGAGGTGGTGCGCATGGTTCGGAAGTGTGGCATGGGGCGGAATTGGCAAAATGTGATATAAAATCTGCGTTCCGGATTTTGCCAGTTCATCTGCAGGATTTTGATCTGCTAGAATTTCATTTTCAGGGATCTTTCTATATAGATAGAGCTTTGCCTATGGGTTGCTGAGTTTCATGTGCAGCATTTGAGCGTTTCAGCTCGTTTCTTGAGTGGAAGCTCAGATGTAGAGTGGGTTGTAGGTCTATGGCCCATTATTTGGATGATTACCTTTTTTGTGGTGAAAAGAATACAGGAAGGTGTAGATTTATACTAAACACATTTCAATCACTGGCGAGTGAGCTCGGTCTACCACTGGCCGAGGAAAAAACGGAGGGGCCATATAAGTCCCTGACATTCCTAGGTATCGAACTGGATACGGTTCAGCAGACATCTAGGCTGCCAGACAGGAAATTAGCTGACCTTAAGGTCTGGATAGCAGGGATATTACAGAAGAAAAAGGTGTCCCTGAGGAGCTTCAGGAGATTGTCGGCCATCTAAACTTCGCTTGCAGAGTGGTGGCACCTGGTCGCGCCTTTTTGCATAGGCTTTGTGAGGCAATAAAAGGTCTCAATCGCCCCTTGCATAGGACTAGAGTTATACGGGGCATGAGGGAGTATTTGCAAGTTTGGAGTCAGTTCTTAGCTGAGTTTAATGGAATATCGTCCCAGGGATAGATAATAACGTAGCTGATGCATTATCATGCCAACAGATCGAGTAGTTCAGGCAGCTAGATCCAGGAGCCAATGAGTTCCTGGAGATTCTGCCTCCAGAGGTCTGGCAAATTGGTGTGAAGATGCGGAGAGGGCAATAGGCTTGGCCCTGGCACCGAGGACACGAAAAGGGTACTTGGCTGTGAGTATAGAGTTTGAGGAGTTTAGAAAACTAGTTGAATTGGAGCCAATGTGCCTTGCCCCAGTGGAACATCTTCAGCAATTCATTGTGTATTTGAACAGGAAGGGATTGGCACCAGGATCTATACAGGGTAGGTTGTCGGCGCTCGCCTTCTATGCTAGGATCCACGGCTATCAGGATCATTCCTCAGATTACTGCATTAGGAAAATGGTTGAAGGATGGTCCAAGGAAAGGGGTAGGGTTAGAGATATGCGGGAACCCATATCGCCAGCATTATTGGAAAGCATTTGTAAGCAATGGGACGTTTTTTGTAGGGACGAATATGAAATTGTCCTGTATAAAGCAGCGTCTTTGCTAACATTTTTGGCGCCCTTAGGATTAGCGAGGTTGTAGCCTCCGGAAAGGGAGACACAACCAAAGTAGTGCTGCAGTGGCAGGATATTAGGATAGTGGCCGAGACAGTTCAGATTCATATCCCCCGATCCAAGGCTGATCAGCGAGGTAAAGGAGTTCACCTTACCTTAGGACGGTGCCATGTGGCAGATCTTTGCCCAGTGAAAGCCATAGTGGCATATTTGAGGATTAGGGGATCTGAGCAGGAATATTTCTTTATATATAGGGACAGTTCCCCATTAACGAAGTTCCAATTTGGGAGGCTGACCGACCTAGTGCTTAATAAAGTTGGTGTCAAAGAAACGATGGTTCAATGGGCAAAATTTTTTGGATATAATATTGACTTTGAAAAATGGCAAAAACTGTGGTCTAGAAACTATAAAATGACAATGGGAACATCTTATAAAGAGAATTTATAGAAAATGTTTTATAGATGGCATTTACCACCTGATAGATTAGCTAAAATGTACTCTAATAGGTCAAGTAAATGCTGGAAATGTCATAAAAAAACTGGAACTTATTATCACCTTTGGTGGACCTGTGATAAAGCAAAAAAAAAAAATTGGAAAAAAAATACATATATAGCTTGTTAAAATAATCAAAAAACATGTAGATTTTAAGCCGGAACTCTTTCTATTAGGTATAATACCAGAAAGTGTTGATAAACAAAATGTATATTTAATACTAATAATATTTTAACAGCCGCAAGGATTATATTCGCACAATTCTGGAAAATGAAGAAACACCCACAGATCAAGAAATATTTAAAAAGATATTGGACTGCGCCGAAATGGATAGACTGACACTGAAAATCAAAGAAAAGGAAGATACAGAATATTATCAAACATGGAACTTGTTTTATCAATGGTTAGAAGCACGATGTATAGATTAAAAGCTTAATATGTATTGTAGTTGTATTAACAAATGATTATAAGCTGAACCCAGGTGACACGATGTTAAATAAGCATGGATGGATTTTATAAATCATAATAATAATAAAAAAAATAAAATAAAAAAAATAAAGTTGGTGTGTACGGATTTAAATTCGGTACACACTCTTTTAGAATTGGCGCTGCTTCTACTGCAGTGGCGCTAGGATACCACACAGAGGACATTCAGCGGATAGGGTGGTGGTCTTCTTCTAGTTATTGTAGGTACATCAGGACACTCCCTGATGTCTAGGCAGGGGCCTGGTCTTGTTTTTTATTGCAGGTTCCGTGGCGTCGGTGAGGAGAAGGCACATCATGATTGTTGGCCACAGTTATATTTTTGGGGCTGCACGTTACGCTGCCACATCCCCTTGGGGGAGCAGTCTGGGCCTCGGAGCTAGAGCCCATATTGAATGAAAAGAGCTGCATGGAATGCTGTGGAGCCAGCTGTGCAAAGTGGCTTCTTTTGGTCAGCATCCCCCAGACGTGTTGGTTATACACCTGGGCGGTAATGATCTGGCCAGGCATTGCGGAAAGGCCTTAATCGCCGATGTGCTACGTGATGTCAAGTGGTTGAGGGCCACGTACCCTGCGATGAGCATCGTTTGGTTGACTATCATCCCTCAGTTGGTATGGAGTGATGCAAGGAATTTTTTGCCCGTTAACACTGCGTGAAGGAGTGTTAACAGGGAGGTCTGCAGACTGTCTGCAGTGGCCTTGGATCGATGATTGGTCACCAGAGGATCCGCTTGGATAGGCCTGAATTTTTTCGGTCAGATGGTGTACATCTGTCCGAAGGAGGTTTGGATGTCTTTCTTGAAGACATCAAGGGGGGGGCTGCTTTTGGAGCTTGGTAAGTTTGATGGTGGGCATGGGACTTAGCGTGGCTAGTCCCTATGCTGTGGTGGGTAGTGCGGATAAAACAGGTTTTTGGTGAGTCCCATAGCAATTTCAGGTAATGTATAGCTCATCTGAACTCCCAGCGCTGCGGATCATGCGATTACGGTGCTTGGGGGGAAAGATGCGCTGGGGCCACACCCGGACCAACAGTCAACAAGGAGAGGGTGGCTTGAGGTCCGGGGGTGGTCAAATTTCAGCCGGCTGGGTTCTCGCTGTCTTAACAACGGCAAAAATGTGGGGCCAGGGACTCACCCATTTGTTTGTTAGAGGGTCCGTTGAGACCTCTGTGCTTAAACCTGATTCCGCACTATGGCAGGACCCCCCTTTGCCAAAGGATTGGCAACGTTGATTATTTAATAAAGTGTGGCCCGTGTTTAACCCATAATTTTGGTCTCTCATCTTTATTCCACAGTAGGGGGGGCAATGCCAACAGCAGCTCTGGCTTCTTCAGCTCTCCTGCTCTTTCTGAGATTCAAACCTCTTACTCACAGCCCTTCTCTTTCTTAGCCCCACCCCTTTAGTCTGAACCAATATTTCATAGGGGTTACACCTGCACTTCCTGTAGCTCCCTTCTGTTTCCAGATTATAGTTCTGGTTGTGTAAGCTCAGTCATAGATTTGACATTTCCTGCTGATGCCAAGCAGCTGTGAGTCTGTTAAATGTCACAGACTTTTTCTTTCCTTATAGTAAAGTTTCTTTTATTATTTAGTGGCAGAATATTTACCTAGGCCATCATCTGCTGATTTGGGTTTTGCCTGATATAATTGCACAGACTAACATGGCTACCTCTTCCAAATCTGCTGAAAAGTTCCAAAGTGGCTTAGGAATACGGGAATGTAGGAAGTTGCTTTATATGGATATATATTACTTGTCTGCCTATTTTAGAATTATCAACTGTGTTTTATGCAGGATTCTTTCCTTGCCCCTTCTGGAGATACCTAGTATTTCCTGGTGATTGTTGGGTTTACAGGCAGCAAATAGTTTGATTGCATTGGCCAAGCCTGTCCTTTTCCAAGTGCAGAAGGTCAGCACAGTGTGTGGGTCAAGCTGTTAGTCCAGTCTGATAAATTAAAGACTGGATTTTAACCAGAAGCAGGCAGAGGCATGGTCACTGGGTAGTCCAGTCTGTCACAAGTTCCTGGCGTCTTGACAGGCAATACAGGGTGCAGCTAAGAGTTGAATGTTAATTCTTGCAAAGACTTAGCTGTCAGCACCCATGGAATTTATAACTAGCCTCTCCCTGCCAGCTAGCTGTTTCCATTTAGTAGTCAGGGAGCCTTGAAACATTGGCTCTGCTTCTAGTCTTATATTTTCAACCTCCACCTTTCCCTTGGACAAATGAGCCTCAGATCTGTCACAATCTCTTCATCCCCTGAGGCTTTCCCATCAGCTCTTTGACTTCCTGAAGCTTCTGAAACAATGTTGACACCCTATTTATCCTGTCATATAATCTTAAACAAAATTAGGGAAGAGATGAAGAAAAAGAAATAAGTAAATACAGGCAAGAATTCTTAAATAGTAGTTCTTATACAGTAGAGCCAGCTGAGGGACATGAGGAGCCCAGTGGAGCTGGTCTTTCAGCAGAATTAGTGGAATGGCCTTGATTCTCATCTCCTTCTGCTGCAAGGCTCTTGAAATGGCTGTGTCAGGTCAGAAAGTCTGATGCCTGTGTTTGTCACAGCTAGCATTTATCCCTGAAAGGTTAATTTCAGTATGATACCAGATTTCCAGTCATATCACAGTTCATCTGGGTATCAAGGTAAAATAAATAGCTTCATTGTGGGAACAATTCCAAACAAATCAGTTTGTCTATTTCTACAAACTTTATTCATCTATAGTACATTGCTTCTATGTCTCACAAGCACACAAACACTTCAAAGTTGTTGAAAACATGTAACTTTTTGAGAAGTTACAGACCCATTTCAGTTGGACAGAAATCAGTTATTCTGCTATGAAAAAATTAGGTACAAATGCTTAAACAGAAATCCATTCCTGCAGCTTGTGAAAAGAATTTATGATTGATATAATTTTTTTTTAAACTACGAGAAGTTGCATGTAAGAAATAATCCACAAGCAAAACTTAAGTTGTAGGCAGAATTTACAGTCATGGCCAAAATATTGGCACCCTTGCAATTCTGTCAGAAAATGCAAACCTTCTCTCAGAAAATTGTTGCAGTTGCAAATGTTTTAGTACTCACATGTTCATTTCTTTGGTTTGCGTTGGAACAACACAAAAAAAAACAGAGAAGAAAAGTCAAATCTGATACAATCCCACACAGAAACCCAAAAATTCACTGGCCAAAATTATTGGCACCCCGTCTAAATTGTAAGAAATAATTGCTTTTCAAGCATGTGATGCTCCTTTAATTTGTATTTAGACACACCTGTCGCAAGTAAGAGATGTGGGCAATATAGTAATCACACTTGCAACCAGTTAAGATGGAGAAAAGTTGACTCAACCTTTGTGTTGTGTGTGACACTGAGCATGGAGAAAAGAATGAAGTGTAAAGAGTTGTGTGTGGATTTGAGAGAAAACATTGTGGAAAAACATCAACAATCTCAAGGCTACAAGTCCATCTCCAGATATCTTAATGTTCCTGTGTCCATTGTGCGCAATATCATCAAGAGGTTTACAGCTCATGGCACTGTAGCTAACCTTCCTGGACGTGAACGGAAGAGCAAAATTACTGAAAAATTACAACGAAGGGTTGTTTGAATGGTGGATACAGAACCCAGATTAACTTCCCAACAAATTCAAGCTGATCTGCAGACACAGAGTACAACAGTGTCAGCTCGCACTATCCGTCACCATCTGAATGAAAAGGGACGCTATGGTAGGAGACCCAGGAGGACACCACTGCTGACACAAAGGCATAAAAAAGCAAGACTGGAGTATGCCAAAACGTATGTGACAAAACCACAATCCTTCTGGGAGAACGTACTGTGGACAGATGAGACAGAAGTAGAGCTTTTTGGTCAAGGACATCATGGCACTATTTACAGAAAAAGAAATGAGGCATTCAAAGAAAAGAACACAGTCCCTACAGTCAAACATGGTGGAGGTTCAAAGTTGTTTTGGGGTTGCTTTGCTGCTTCTGGCACTGGATGCCTTGACTGTGTGAACGGTATCATGAAATCTGATGATTACCAAAGAATTGTGGGGCACAACGTAGTATCCAGTGTCAGAAAGCTGCATCTCCACCAGAGGTCATGGGTCTTCCAGCAGGACAATGACTTGAAACACACTTCAAAAAGCACTCAGAAATGGTTACAAACAAAGCGCTGGAGAGTTCTGAAATGGCCAGCAATGAGTCCAGATCTGAATCCCATAGAACACCTATGAAGAGATCTCAAAACAGCAGTTGGGAGAAGGCTTCCTTCAAATCTGAAGGCCCTGGAACAGTTTGCAAAAGAAGAGTGGTCCAAAATTCCAGTAGAGAGGTGTAAGAAACTCGTTCATGGTTACAGGAAGCGATTGATTTCAGTTATTTTTTCCAAAGAGGGTGCTGCCAAATATAAGTTAAGGGTGCCAATAATTTTGGGCCAGTACATTTTTGGGTTTCTGTGTGGGATTGTATCAGATTTGACTTTTCTTCTCTGTTTTTTTGTGTTGTTCCAATGCAAACCAAAGAAATGAACATGTGAGTACCAAAACATTTGCAACTGCAACAATTTTCTGAGAGAAGGGTTGCATTTTCTGACAGAATTGCAAGGGTGCCAATATTTTTGGCCATGACTGTATGACAGAAAAAAATCTATTTCAGTTAAAAACTTCTAGCTATAAAAGTTACAGGCAAGAACTTAAATCATATTTTTATCCCAAAATACAGGAGCATAAAAAGTACAATAAAAATTCCAAAAAAGAATGCTTTAATTAAATTGTAACAATGCAGGAGCTTATAGTGTAAAAAGGCACATATCTTTAAAAAGTAAACATACATAAGAATAGAGATACATTACGTAATCTTTTAGCATATTTAGACATGTGCATATGAAAAATATTAGGTTTTCTCACCCAAACCATCTGTTAGTTTGCAAATATGGAGGAA
Source organism: Intellagama lesueurii (assembly GCA_037013535.1). NCBI lineage: Eukaryota > Metazoa > Chordata > Lepidosauria > Squamata > Agamidae > Intellagama > Intellagama lesueurii. Next base: position 87,368,163 of record JBAJHW010000001.1, read on the forward strand.
AATCCATTCTCCTTGTCTGATCTGCCTCTGTGCTGCTGCAGTTGTTGCTGTTATACGTCGACTGACACTCCTTGGTATGTGTTGCTCATATCTGGTGTGCCTGTGGCAGTGTGTGTTGTGTGTCTCTTGCCTCCCTATATTTATATTCCTCTCAGTTGTTTACATTTCCCTTCAGCTGTAAACAACTTAATTTTGTCAGTGCAATAAATTAGGATTCTGTATAAACAGTCAATAAAATTTCATTGGGAACCCTTGTTGCTTTTGCCAAGGTAGCTGACTCATAAGGAAATCATTTCTTTGTTTATATTTTGACTTGATAACTCATACCTACATTAGTAGCAGACTGAGACCACAGTATTTTACGTGGGTATAGTTTTGCAATGTGAGTAAAATGCCAGTGCTGGCGAACAAATTTTGTCAGGTCCCAATCTGCCATAATTGTGTATTAGAATTCTAGAAGTTTCAGGGTCTTGGACTCCCCCCCCCCAAATGTTTGAGTTTTTCTTTCCCAGTATTATATATTTATCAATTGTTTTCGCCCACACACAAGTGTCAGCTTGTGGTAAATGAGATTCTTGGTGAGGCAACATTATTTCACCTTGACCTTGCTTTCCCTGTGAGATCTTGGGGCAGAGAGCAAGCTGATTGTTTTTCAGTGACTTTTACTTTTAAAAAAATTATATTTCTGGAACTTCTATACCACCCCATTAGTGTACAGCACTATTCTGGGCAGTTTACATAAAACAACAAGATAAATAAAAAACCCAACAAAGCATACTAAGCAGCTGTTCAAACCTCATTTTTAAAGCAGAATGTGCACTTTCAGGATTGCATTTTCTACACTTCCTTTAATTTTTTTTAGCACTCTATACATAAAAAAGGTCAAACCTTGAGAGCTGTTGTCTGCTAGTAGTCAAGAGAGGAGCCCAATAGAGCTAATGATAAAAGGGCCTTGGTTTTTACCTTCCTTTGCTCTAGTTCAGGCTTGTCCAACCCGCGGCCCACGGGCCGCATGCGGCCCAGGTTGGCTCGTAATGCGGCCCAGTGCAATTTTTTATTTTTTAAGAAATTCCAAAGTTCGAATTTCCTGCCCTTTCCCCCTGTCTTTTTGCCTTCGGAGGTCTCAAAGGGCTTCCTCCAATGTTGGAAAAAGCAGAACCTTACCTCCACTGCCGCGCCTTCGGCGGTGCTTACTTGCGTGTAGACCCACGCTTTCCGCGGTGCTTACTCACGAGTAGACCCGCCGCCGCGATCGGACCCCCAGGAGGTCTCCAAGGGCTTTCCCCCGACATCGGAGGGAGCCCTTGCAGACCTCCGAAGGCAAAAAGGCAGGGGGAAAGGGTGGGAAATTCGAATTGGGGGAAAGCCCAAACACTGCAAGTCCCACGCTGGGACTGCAAAAAACCAAAACCAAAAACAAACCAATCCAAAAATAAACATTGGAGCAAGTCCCACGCTGGGACTGCAAAAAACAAACAAACAAAAAAAAAATCACCAAAAAACAAAACAACACAGAAACATAACCCCCCAGCCCAAACCTACCCTCCAAAACCCACCCAGATCAACTTTTTTAAAAGGAAAAAGCAGAACCTTACCTCCACTGCCGCGCCTTCGGTGGCGCTTACTCGCGAGTAGACCCGCGCCAGGGATGGGAAGGGAGTGCACTGGCTTCCTCCTCCTGCTCAGCAGAAGTAAAAAAGTTCCCTGACCCCCTGCTCTAACCTTGAGCACTCACTGAGAATTGCAACAAGTTCCATCAAAGCAAATATGGATGCATTGGTGGCTGAGAAACAATGTCAAACATCTCACTAACTTCATTTCCAAGTAAGTTTAATATGTTGACTATGTTTTCTATGGTTTTTTTTGGATGATCAGGTATCGTTACTGTTATTTTATTTTATGTGCGGCCCAAACCAAATTTTCATCTTCTAATGTGGCCCAGGGAAGGTGAAAGGTTGGACACCCCTGCTCTAGTTAGTACACTGTAAGCGTGCAAAATCAGAGGGAAACATTGTAGCTCAGCAGCAAAGCATTTGCTGTTTATGCAGAATGTTCAAGAATGCTCCAGTTTCTCTCCCTAATATCTTCAGCCAGTCACAGAAAAGATTTCTGCCTGAAACGCTGGAGAGCAAATGTCAGTCAGTGTTGAAATACTGGGCAAGATGGACAAATGAGCTGGTTGAGTACAATGAGACAAGAGTAAAAACAACACCCACCCACCCCCGAAATTCCAACAACAAAATCATTGTGGCACCTTAAAGAAATATGTCTGAAGAAGTGGATGTACCTATGAAAAATCTCATTAATATCTAACAGTAATTTTTTAAGGTGGCACAATACTTTTGTTGTTTATTTGTTGTGTTGTATTGTTTTTATTCTTGACCGGATACGCTTGCACAAACTAACATTTCTTTGAAAACTGGTCCAGTACAGACCCTTTCCTGTGTTCCTATGATTGCATGCCAAGATGGATAAAATGCTATTCATTTGGACAAATGGGTGTGTCTATAGAGCATGACGTTCCCAGCATGTTGTAGTGGACAGAGTGACAGACCAGGACTCTGGAGAACATCTCAATCCCCATTTGGTCCTGGAAACTCCCTGGGGGAGTGGAACTGGTAAAACCACTCCCTAAATGTCTCACTAACCTTGGAAGCTCTATCAGAGTTACTTTATGTCGGTTCCGACTTGACAGCACAGAAGACACACACATATTCAGAACATAGATCAGTAAGACCTTTGGCTGATGGCAAGGCAGTTGCGTTTTGCTGTTACGTGTTGTTGTCAAGTCACTCTTGACTCACAGCAACCCTATGAATGAGCGATCTCCAAAATATCCCATCCTTAACAGCCCTGCTCAGGTCCTGCAAACTCAAGCCTATGGTTTCCTTTAGGGAATCAATCCATCTTGTATTTGGCCTTCCTCTTCCCCTGCTGTCTTTAACCTTTCCAAGCATATGCCCTAAACCAGGATGAAATTCTGGGCCTTTTCACGTAAGGAAGTAAATCACTTGTTATTCATTTAATAAATGTTTTATCTTTCAGGTGATGAAAGATAAACACAGCTCCATTTCAGCAGAGACAAAACAGCTCTCTGTTCCACACGTAGCATTCTTTAAAATCACTTCATGTTGTTGTCACAGAACAAAGCTTACCTGAACTTGAGCAAAATGTGTTCACAGCTTGGAAAAGTTAACCTTTTGTGGTTTCCAATGGCCATGCTGGCTAACTTTGCCAATGGCTGCATATGGCCTATGGCTGATACTGCACCTTAGTCTGCATAGTTTTTATTGCTTCGTCCAAGTTTGAAAGTTCTGTGCTGGACTGAGTTGGAGGCTGGCACACGGGTTCAATAGGGACTGAGTCCTAAACTGGCATAATGATCTGGTGACCTGAATGTATTTTTGCTCAGATTGCATCCAACAAAATCAAGGCGTGTAAGATAACTGGGGAGAAAGACTTCAGATGATAGAGACCCAGAGTTGCTTCTGTTGTCTCTAAGTGGGCTGCAATTTTAAAAATGAAGGAAATGGCTTTGTGTACTAATGAAATGCTGAGCAAACTCCCACGTTATGCTCTCTGCAAAAAGCTATTCTTGTTGCATAAATGGGATCCGCTAGTCATATGCTAATCAATATTATGCAAATACTGGATTTGCTCTCATTTGGTGGCTTCAGCTGCACTTGAGATTTATCTTGAACTCAAAATAGAGAGCACATTTTCTTCTCTTCTGCCGGCACAGATGATGCATTCACTTTTTTAAACCAATGTTAATTCTGGGAAGAAACAATCCAGCTGCAGCACAGTTCATATCACTTCTTTGCGATAAATAAATGAATGAATTAAAATACTGTGGTTACCATGTGAGCTGCTCTGACTGAGATCCGCTGTGCCTTGCTGTGGGACTCCTTTTTGTCGAGAGAAAAAAGAACAGATGGAGCTGTAGAATAAAAGAACTGAAATGTCACACTCCAATGAAAAGGCTAGGCCCAGTTGTAAAACAAAGGTTGCGAAGTCTAATAGATTGATAAATGATTAAACAATTAGCCCTACTTAGCATTTGTTCAGTGCTAAGAATAAGATTCAATTCTTCAAAAAAACCCTCCAGTTTGTGAATGTGGGATATTGGGCTTCTGTACCCATGATTCAAAATGCCAGGAAATGGCCCATTATTGTTGAACAATATAATGCCTGCATTGCCAGCAGGAAAAAGTTTTACATAGCAAAGGGCAGCTTGAATGGTGGTTGTAGGTTTTTCGGACTGTTTGGCCATGCTCTGGAGGTTTTTCTTCCTAACGTTTCGCCAGTCTCTGTGGCCGGCATCTTCAGAGGACAGGAGTTAGAACTCTGTCTGTGTTCTGGTGTAGTGTGTGGATAGTTGAGTATACAAAAATACAAAGCCGTGGGATCAGCTTTTTGTCCTTTTCAGGAGATTGGGTGATTATGGTGATCAGGGTGTTTATTGTTGTGGGTGTATTGTTGTGATAAGGGGGGAGATGATCTGTCACTGTGATTGATGGGTGTTATTGGCTAGCCTTTTGTGTGCAGTGATCACCGGTCCTTGTGGCTGGGTAGAGTTCGTTGACCTTTTGCAGGATGTATTTTTCAGTGCTGGGAGCCAGGCTTTGTTGAGTTTTAGACATTCTTCTTTTTTGTTGAAGCTTTGCTTCAATGGCTTCCCTGTGTAGTCTAACATAATGATTGCTGGTGTTGTCCAGTACTTCTGTGTTTCGAAATAGGATTTCCTGTCCAGCTTGTTTCAGGGCATGTTCAGCTACTGCCGATTTTCCCAGTTGTTTTAGTCTGTAGTGTCTTTCATGTTCTTTGATTCTGGTGTGGATGCTGCGTTTTGTGGTCCCAATATATACCTGGCCACAACTGCAAGGTATTCGGTATACTCCTGCAGTAGTGAGGGGGGCCCTTTTGTCCTTTGCTGACTGTAACATTTGTTGTATTTTTGTGGTGGGCCTGAATACTGTTTGTAGGTTGTGTTTTTTCAAAAGTTTCCCCATGCGGTCCGTGACTCCTTTGATGTATGGCAGAAATACTTTATTTGTGGGTGTCTGTTTTTCTTCTTCAGTTTGGTGTTGTTTTCTTGGTTTGATGGCTCTTGTGATTTCATTCTTGGAATAGCCATTTGCCTGTAGGGCCCAATTCAGATGGTTGAGTTTGGTGCTGAGAAATTTAGCTTCACAGTTCCGATTCGCACGGTCTACTGGTGTTTTGATTATGCCTCTTTTTTGTCGTGGGGGGTGGTTGGCATTTTTGTGTAGGTACTGGTCTGTGTGGGTGGGTTTTCTGTAGACCTTGTGTCCCAATAGAAGATCAGGTTTGCGTATGACCATGACATCTAAGAACACACTACACCAGAACACATACAGAGTTCTAACTCCTGTCCTCTGAAGATGCCGGCCACAGAGACTGGCGAAACGTTAGGAAGAAAAACCTCCAGAACACGGCCAAACAGCCCGAAAATCCTACAACAACCATTGGATCCCGGCCATGAAAGCCTTCGAGAATACATGGCAGCTTGAATGTTGACAACATCAATGGCAGCAGTCAGGAAGAATATTCACAAAGAATAAAGGGACCTTACTTACCGGGCCACCCATTTGTGACTGGAGTGGCAGCCTGGGTGGCAAAGGAGGCAGAATGGTGCCAACTGTGCAGTTTGCTTGGGTGTGGGAACCGATGAGAGGATGCTGCTGATGTGGCATCCTCCCATTGGCCAAGCACAATTTTCCAATCCCTTCCCTTTGGCACTCAGACTGGAGGAAAGAGGTTTTGATTGTGGTCTGCCTGGCTTATTTAAAACAGGAGCTGCCATGGCTCCACAACCAGGGCACAGTTCGTTGGCCTCCCCCCTCCCCCCAGTATTATTGTTAATGGTTTGTAAAATCGAGGTGTTGGGTATTTTGGCAAAGGGGTATGGGGCACGTTTCTGTTAATTGTGGCATTGATTCTTGCACATTCATGACAGCACAACTTTCTCTGGCAGTTTGGGGCATTGGGCTGGATCCCAGAGGTGTTAAGGGGCTGCAGGCAGTTCCTGTGGCCTGAGGACATTAATAGAACTTGACTCCATTTTCCATCAATAAACCCCTTCTCATCCAAACACAAAGCAATTGTCAGGGCTGTTTTTCAACAAGTGAGCAGAAGAGGGTACCTGTAGACCACCTGGACTGCTGCCGTTCATATTGCCAACATTCAGGCTGCTCTTTGCTATCTAAAGCTTGGTATCCTTTTGCCTTGCCCCAGCCACTGATCTGTCATTCCTAATTTCCCCCTGCCTCTCCTTTCATTGCCTCCCTGCCACTGCTGTTCTGCCAGCCCTGGCCTTCCTCCTCCGTCTCTTTTCCTCGCTGCACTTTTTTTTAGCAACAGAACCCCATAAAAAACCAACCTGATAGAGCTGGTCCTTTTTAGGTTTCCTGAAAGGAATGGTACCAAATGGACCTGAACTGAATGAGGAGCCCCACACAAAACAAATGAACCCAGAAAGTTTTCCCTGTACACATACCTACTTACACATTAAGCTTCTCTGCTAAGATATACCCTACATTTCCTTGATCCCCTTAAAAATGAGAGCCTGGTCTCTCTTCTCTTTTATTATTTATTCCCCACCCCATTCCTTTTTATCTGGTCTGTACAGGAAACTGACAAATACTGTACAGTTTAATACCCTTTCTGGCAAATCCTGTGTAGGAAAGTCACCATTCTACACAGGAAATGTGACAACCATGCATAGCTTGGTATTTCTTCTGCCCCTCCCGGGTGAATCCTGTGCAGGAAGGATGGCATTCTGTGTAGAAATTGTAATAAACCTGCACAGCTTGGCATGGTCTCCAGAAAAAAATGACAATGAAAATTCTGAAAATTCCTGTGAGATTTTCCACAAGGTTTCTCAAGAAAAGTCACAGAGATTTTTTGCTGTGAGCACAAGGGTGTAGGGCTTCTCCTCTCCTAAGTCTCTCTCTGTGTGAGAGAAAGACTTTACATACATGTCAAACTGAGGTAACCTGATGGAATAAACCCAATATTTTCAGGATCCTCTCTTTCAGGGGCCTGCATTTTTGTCTCACCAAATCCACACAGATGATATAACTCTGTGGCAACCTAGAAACCTTTTTCTGCAGACTATGATACAAATCTTTCCACAGGTATGACAACAACCAGAACAATAACACATAAGTGGTCCCCCACTCTCCACAACAGGAGGAAGAAATGTCCCAACAACTTGAGGAGAAATTATACACCAACCCACATCCACCTTCCTCTCAGCACCACTATCGATCGATTGATTGATCGATTGATCGATCATTCATTCATTCATTCATTCATTCAGGCAGTCAGTCAATTTGTATCCCGCTCCCATTAGTGTTGAAGCACATAAAATAGAAAACACAAATGAAAATAGAAATATTAAAACTGATAACAAAACCCTAAAAAAAGAGAAATAAAACCAAAAAAGAAAAGAAGAAAAGAAGAAAACCAGATGGCACTGATTAATCTCAGAGTGGATGGATGAAAAGAGGGGAGGCAAGAGAAGGAGGGAAGAGGGGGGGAAAGGGGGGGAAGAAGGTGGTAATCTGGGGTTGGTGTGGAAAGCCTCCCTGAAAAGCAATGTCTTTAATTGCTTCTTAAAAGTCCACAGGAAGGACTCTACGTGGACACCTCCAGAAGGTCAAAAGAAAGAATTAGATTTTTATATTGAATGTTTTCATCACCGTTCCTGGGCTGAGATAATCAACAAGGAACATGACTTACCATACAATCTCACCCAAATAGAACATGAGGCTATACATAGACACAGAAACAATTCCAAAATAGTCATCAAAGAGGCAGATAAGGGGTGAGGGGCTCTGTGGTTATCATGGACAAATCAAGTTACACATAAGAAGATGAGAGACAATTGTCCAACTCTAAGTTTTACCAGCCCTTAGCCCCTAGTCCCAGACCCAATCATGAAATATCAAAAAGGAACTACAAGACTTTATGAAAAACTTCCCTGAAGAATTATGTGAACGAATCCTGGCTAATACACTACAAGAACCTCAAACAGCCACCTTTTATCTTCTACTTAAAATACATAAATCTGGAAACTCCGGGAGACCCATTGTATCAATACCATGATGGTTGGAGTATTGGGATACTTGGACTCCGTCCTCAAACCATATGCCACCAATGCACCTAGCTTTGTCAGAGATACCACAGACTTTCTAAGAAAACTTCAATCTACACACAACCTCCCAGATAACACCATCCTAGCTACAATTGTTTTCAGAGGCTGAAGGTGAAGGGTTGGTTGTGAATAAGATTTGTAGTTTTGATAGTGAGGAAGAGCAAAATCTTTCCTGCTCTTTGCAGCTGCATGCTCTTTCCAATGCTTATAGAAACCAGGCTGAAGTGTGTCAAACAAGATGGAGTAATTATGAAATAAATAAATGGATTATGTGTGTGGTTAGCAGAATAGCATCACATCTGCAAGTTTTCAATGCATTTTCAGTTGAGTTATATAAATTTCTCTCCACTCTGAGTGCCCCATGAACTGGAAGTGATGAGAAGCAAGGCTTTCCACATGCTGGAGCCTTTCCTTTGGAATCCTCAGAGAAGGTGGTTCTTCGATTACCTTGCCCAGTTTGATAAAGACTTTTTAATGATAATAATGTTGTTGTTTAGTCATTAAGTCGTGTCTGACTCTTCGTGACCCCATGGACCAGAGCACGCCAGGCCCTCCTGTCTTCCACTGCCTCCCGGAGTTGGGTCAAATTCATGTTGGTAGCTTCGATGACACTGTCCAACCATCTCGTCCTCTGTCGTCCCGTTCTCCTCTTGCCTTCACACTTTCCCAACATCAGAGTCTTTTCCAGGGAGTCTTCTCTTCTCATGAGATGGCCAAAGTATTGGAGCTTCAGCTTCAGGATCTGTCCTTCCAGTGAGCACTCAGGGTTGATTTCCTTCAAAAATGATAATAATAAACAACCTTTATTGGCATATAAAATAAACATAGTCAAGCTAGTTTGTTAGATTTCTGGCTTCACAGGGAGCATGAAACAAATACATTCGTTCGAGGTCAGGGCTTCGCCTCCCAACAATTGACCCAAGGAAAACAGCTACTTCTTCCATAATGTCGACCACCTCCACTGATAACATAAAACGGACCTTGTCCAGATTGGATTTCCCCTCCTGCTTTAATAATATTGATGTGACGTACTTTTTGCAGCAGTCCTGATGAAACGGACAGTGCAAGACCATGTGAGTGAGGGTTTCCCAAGCACCCTGCTCACATGGATAATATCTTTCAAGATAAGGGGTTCCGTTATACCTACCATACAATACAGCACCAGGTGTGACATTACATCTGGCCAGAGAAAAGGCCCTGCGGTTTTGTGGATGTTTAAGCAGCCTGAGGAAAGCAGCTGGTTGTCCCATTTTAAAGGGGATGTGGAGAGACAACAGGGAACAAGTCTTATCAGCTGCTCTCCATAATTCCTGAAACTCAATGTTCACAATTCATCTCTTAACTGTTTGAAATGCTAGCTCTAGACTTAGTGAACCTAAAGTGCCAATGTCTAGGCCAATCAATTTCAGTTTTTTAAAAGGGTAATGGACCCAAAAGGAGGGTCGGAATCTTGCAGAAGCTGATATAATAAGCTGTCTTGGTCTGAGTTATAAAACATTTTTAGCCAGAATTTAAAAATTCTCAGCCATGCCATCATTTCCAGTGTGGATAGACCAGTCTCAAGTCAGAGTACCGAGTAGGGAACACACCTCAGTAAGCCTAATACCTTACGTAAGAAGTGGGATTGTAGCTGTTTGATTGATGCCATACAGAATTTGTGGGGTGATTTTGGATTTAAAAACTTGTAGGGCTGCCGGGACATATCGGTTGCCAGTGCTGTAATAAAATCGAAGTATGGACTACACAGAAAGCCTGGCTGTGTTTAAAACTGATTTGCGGTGAGGAACCAGGGATGTTTATAGTGAAAACGAATAGCTAAATATTTGTACTGTTTGGCCTGTTCAATATTGTTATTATTTAGTTTCCACTGTAATTGTTTCCAGGACTTAGCAGAAACTAGTATTTTAGACTTGTAATTCAATTGCATTTTGTTTTTGTCCAAATACCTTTTTATGAATGATCTAGCTCCTTATTTAGCGAACGCAGATGGTCACCCTCCCAAGTTAGGGGTATATTCTGTTCTGCTACTGCTTTATGTGGATGATGCCGCTATTATCTCATGCACCTGTCCTGGTCTGAAACATTTGATTAATAAATGTGTGGAGTATTTGAACTGTTTCATCAAGGGAAGCCATTGGAATTGGCTGCTGGTGTGATTCATCGGACAGCTCAGTGGTTTAGGTATCTGGCTGAGGAGCCAGAGATTGGGAGTTTAATTCCTCATGGTGTCTTCTGTGAATAGAACCAGCCTATGTGGCCTTGGGCAAGCTGCACAGTCCTGGGGCACCCACCAGAAGAAGGGAATGATAAACCACTTCTGAGTATTATCTAGCTGGAAAACCCTGAAAAGGGTTGCCATAAGTCAGAGCTGACTTGGTGACATATGATGATTACGATAATTAGAGTCAGGGAAACTGTTTATGGTTTGTATTTTCTTGGGATCATTTAGATGCTTTTTGACCAAGTGGAGAAAGGAGGGAGTGATACAGGATGTCCTATCAGCCCCCAACAATCTGCTGTGCTAGCTGGATGCATTCCCATGCACACGTATGAAGGCGGAGTCAGGAAGTAGAAGACAGCTTTGTTATCCATAGCAGTAGAATGGATTTACTGGGAAGGATAAAGCCCTGCTTGTTTTTATCATTCATCTTAACAAGGGAGAATATTGTACGTAGTCTAGTGGGATATGCATCTTAAAATAAATAAATGAAATGAAATGTATGATACATTGCACAGGTTATTTGAACAGTATCTTCTTTTCTAGTTCTAGTGATACATAACAAATAAAATAAAAATGTTTTCTATCATCAAAACCATGCAATAGAGAATATTGTGATAGTCTCTCATTGCACTGAAATAGTTTAAAGACATGGGGAAGGAAGCACTAAAAACGTTTCATCTGAGTACCTGCTGTAGGGCATGAATATAGACTAGAGATAAATTTGAATATGAGAAGAGCAGCTGTGATTATAGATTCCCTTCTTAAATGTGGTCGGCAAACATTTATTTTTCATTTTTTCCGGAGTCCATTCATTTTTAATATATTTCCAGTCCTTTTGAATTAAGCAGTTATCAGGCAATTTGCTGGGGAGAATTCCAACTGGCAAGATATATCAGCCTCACACCTGCTTTTCGTATTTTTATCCGGAAAAACTGCCAGGTCCATAGGGGCTCATTTTATTTTCCGATTCATCTAAACATTCTCAAGACATTTTAATGCAAAAATGTTACTCTTGACTGTGCTTTTAAGACCCAACATTATTTACAGAAGGTACCCAGTAGGGTGCAATGGGCAGAGTGACAAACTAGGACTCTGGAGACCAGGGTTTGAACCCCCACTTGGCCATGGAAACTCATTGGGGGAGTAGTACTGGTAAAACCAATATCTCTGTCATGAAAGCCTATTAGCATCTCTATAAGTTGGCTCTGACTGGACAGCACGTAACTAAACTAATTGTTTACATAGGTATTCACATAATAGAAGGATATTGCATCGTCTCGACAATCCAGCAATCATTTAAAAGGAGATGTAGTGTTTATTGTTTATATTATGACTATTCCAATTTATTTGAAATAGATGGTGACTTGGTGTGGCTTATAAAGTGATTGTACATTTATTCTTGGCCCAATGCTGAACTGATGGAATGTTTCCAGTCCAAAGAATGCTACTAGCAGTTCCTCTTCCATCTGCACATATCTCTTCTCAGTTTCAGGCACTGCTGTACTAGCAAAAGCTAAAGCCTGCTGATTCTACATCAGTACTGCTCTGGCAATTCCTCCTGAAATATCAAACTACAGTATCAATTGATCAGCTTGCTTGTAATACGTGAGTGCTGGAGTCCGCCTAATGAGTTCATTAATTCTTTTGAATGCCTCCTCTTGGACTCCTATTGTGCAATAATAGCTGCAGTGACTCACATTTGACAAGTTAGCACAGAATTTGAACAAATAGTTAACCACCCCAGGAAGGCATTGGACTCCTTTGACATCCTTTGGTCTAGGCACCTCCATAATGCCCCTCAATTTCTCTGTGTCTGGTCTTAGTTCTTCTGAGGTCAAGCTGTGTCTAATAGAGGATATGTAATTTCTTCTCAACATTTGGTGAAATGTTCCTCTCCTGGAATATTTTTCAGCAGTTGTTTAAGTTTCCTATCATGGTACTCAGTTACCTCTTCCTTACCCTCCTCTTCTCTCTGTGACAAGATTATCATCAGTCATAGTCTTGATGTCTAGAAGCCCTTCTAGTGCCTGGTTCAGCTTGTGGTGGAAAACCTCACGGAAAACCTTACGGGCATCCTTAGCCAGTTGTATCTACCAAGGAGTCTGCTCAAGGAGGGCAAGTAGTCCTCACCTGGCTCAAAATACCACAGTTCATTTGTGACATCACATAGAATGTCCTCAATTGCTGGCAGTGTACAGTGGCTTCTTCTTAGTGCTCTGTTAGTAGTTTGGGATCAATCCAAATTTTTAATTTGCCTGGTGGATTCTTTATCATCACTAGACTGCTGATCCTGTTAGTGCTTGTTTCAGCTGCTGTGATTCTGCCTTTTCCCCTTCAGATTTGTCAGTTCTTTATTTAGAAGGGATGCAGTACTTTGCTTATTTCATTCTCACAGGTGTGAATAAAAAAATGTTAAAAGACACATTTTGGAAAACATGCAGGCAACGTGTCTAGTGTTTTTGCTCCAATACAGCTTTTCTACCTCAGGTTGCCTAACTCAAGGAAAGGGTTTAGAAATTAGAACACAGCTTTCTAGACTGCATTTAGTAGAGCAGGCATGGCAACATTAGTTTACCTGAGAGTTTAAAGGGTGTGTATGTTTCTCCAATACATGTTTTCACACTTATTGAAAAACTGCCCTCACAATTAGTTTTCTCCTTCTGGGAACAGCAGGAGAGTTTGTGTGTGTGCGTTGTGGAACTTTATTTGGAAATGTTGCATTATTTTACAAAAAAGAATTTTGTGACAACATTTATTTTTTATTTATTTTTGAGCAATGGGCACTGTTTTTGTTTGTTTGTTTGGGCTAATGTTGCACCTGAGGGGAAAAGGCTGCAGGGGTGTTTTTTCTTTTCTTTTCGTTTTTGTGCAGCAGCAGAAAATCTCCCAGTGATTGCCAATTTTTAAGTGTGTCAAGACACCTTTTTTCATTGAGGCTGAGAAAATTTGTGAATAGTCATTCATCCTTATTCTTTAATGGTTTCAGCAGAGCAGAGTCAAGTCGCCCTTGCAGGTCTCTCTCTAACTTAGGTTTGCCTTCCAAATGCTCAGCACCCTGGATCTCTACCGTTCTTATTCTTCAGTAAACTGGACAGTATAGTGCTGTTATACTACCATCAAATACTTGTCCTTTCCTGCTTGGCTGCTAAGCACAGGATGGCTAGTCTACTCTCAATCATTATAAATTCCAAGTGGTATCTTTTCTTGATGTGATGAATGAATTTCTTGTCAGCTGGCACTTGCCCAGTGGCTTCATACTTGTTTTGTTAGCCATTCATATCACTTAGTGACATTTCCTCAAAACTTTGGTACTGTTACACAACAAAATCTTGGGGAGAATATTGCAAGTGGGTCCACAAGCCACCTGGAATCTCATTAAGTATCTGCATAAGCAAAACTGGCCCGATCCTGTTGGTGTTCTCATAGACTTTGCACTAACTTGCCACTGATGATTTTTGCAACTATTGCCAAGATGGCAAGGTGCATCTTGGTTGCGGAAATTACATGCTCCAGCCGCTTCTCAATTAGCCACAATTAGCTGTGGCAAGTTATGCAAATCTTATGCAAACACCAACAAGATTCTGGCCATTGTTGGAAAAATGTCTGCACTGCTGTTGTTTTCGTTCTGTAATGTGCATATGTTGTGAGGCTGTGCATCTTCCAAATTCCCATATGGAGGACTTCTTCCCCATCTGTAATATCCCTGTCACTCCTCCCTACTTAGACTGCTATCTCTGTTGAGTCGGTTATGATCCTGGCCTTTGAAGTGGTTATCTTTTCCACATATTTGGCACTCTTTCCAGCAAACTGAGTATTTCTCATTTTGCCTTTCATGTAGCCTCCCACATTACACACACTGAGTTAATTTGTTGTATTTGCAGGTGGTCTGCTAGGTAACTGCTTTAAGAGGAGTTTGCATATCTGCTCTGTACTTTGCAATGATTCTTTGCTTAGACAGTTTGGCTGTCTTTGCAGTTTGGTGACATTTTTCCAGGGGTGAGGTTTACTTCACTCCATCCCAAAACACAAAATAACATAAAATTCTACATATAAAATACTATCCCAGTTTAGAGAGTCATTTATGTCTCTAAAATTACATGGGATGAGAACATCAAGAGTCTTCTCTGTTGTGATATAGCCATCCATTCTGCCTTCGTTCTCCTGGTTTTCAGTGAAAAACTGGTATCTTTCTATAGTCTCATGAGTTTATGAATGTGGGATGTTGTGCTTCAGAATCCACCATTCAAAATGCCAGAAAATGGCCTGATATTGCTGCCGATGTTACCAGCAGCAAAAAGGATGTCAAGCTTTAGGTAGCAAAAGGCAGCCTGAATGTTGATGACACCCATGTCAGCAGTTGAGATACTCCACAAGATACCCTCTTGTGCTCACTACCATTCACAAAGAGACACCAAGAAGGGGAAAATCCCATAACCTGACTCCTTTTTTTCATCAGTTAAGCATTTGGCCTAAACACAAAGCCTCACGGATACCACAGTCAGCCAGAATGGTGGAAAAGTAGGTGTTCAATCAAGCCAAGCCTGAGCCCTAACTAGGGCAAAAATGAGTAAATGGAGGCTATCCTACCATGAACACATAATGAGACTACTGAACTAACCATAAAAGACAATACTGCTAGGAAAGGGGGTGGGCAGTAGGAATAGAAGAAGAACTAACATGAGACAGATTATCTCAATAAAGGAAGCCACAGCTGTTAGTTTGCAAGACCTGAGTAGAACTTACTGGAAAAGACAATACTGCTAGGAGGGGGCAGTAGGAAGAGAAAATAACCTAACATGAGATGTTGTTCGTTTGCAAAATCTGAGCAGAGCTGTTAATGATAGGACATTTGGGAGGTCATTAACTCATTTAGTCACCACATATCAGAATTGGCTTAATGGCACATGACATCTTTAGATTTATTTATTTTTTAATTACTCACCAGTTTTATAAGCAGAGCAAATCCTGAGTTATTTGATGATATAGTCACAGCCTTAATAGTGTTAAGTTACACGATTCTTCCAGTGTGTCAGAAAGCTTGAAATGCAAATCCAGTTCAAAACAGTCAGTTCTGCCCCTTTCCTATTATACTGTTTGGTACGGTATTTGTGCAGGACTGAGAACTGAACCCATATAATTATAGATGAACCATCTAGTTGAAAGTGTTTAACAGGATGATTCAATTGTTAATTCTTGCTGGCTTCCCTTGTACAAAGCAGTAACACCAAGTAAAAGCTGCCCCAGCACCCTTGAAGATACTATATAGACTCATGGCCTTGAGACATCAACCCGAGCTGGACTGCAACTGAGAAGAACATCTGTTTGCAAACTCACCTGATAACATAATAATTAGGAATAAATTCAGCTTTGATCGGCTTTTACCACCTGGTGAGTTAACAAAAACATTATTCCTGCTTCAGAATGGGAATGGCTACGTTTCTGTATGGTCTTCCCCTGTGTGGTCCCAGCTGAAAAGGAAACTTCATTGTACTGAATGTCTGATGTTTAGTGTTCTAAATAAAGATATTACGTCTTCTACATTTCCATCATATCACTGTACTTCTTTAAAAATAAAGTCTATTTCAGTCAGGTAACCTATACCTGCCCACTCAAAAGCAAGTCTCACTGAATTAAATGGAACGTATACCCACAAATGGAGTGTGAATAGCACTGTCACATTTTCTATTCTCAGGCTGACACGAGAGAGGAATACACACTGACCGTGCAGTCACCCTGCCTCATCTGCTAGCATGACACAGGGGCTTCTCTAGACACCCTTGTCTTCCACATGCAAGGCTACCATACTCACCTTCTGGTTTGTCCTCTCTCTCTTTTCTGCGTACTGCAGGATGAAGGGAAAGATGGATTATGTATGCAATTTTTTTTATTGATAGTGCATAGATCTACCCATTTGGAAGCACTCCCATGTGCCAATTCTGTTGTGTATGATCCCCCACCCCACCTTCGAACTTTGGCCATCATGAAATTATAGGACTTAGATATATCCCTCCTGAATGAAGCAGGAAATCCTTTTAGATGGATAGGTAATGAAATTAAATGTGAAGAGGAATGGGAAACTTATTATGAAGAGGAATTGAACAAATATTTGCTGAAATCCTTGTTCTCATTGAACTAGAGTTTTTCACCATGATGAGATATATATTAATGAGAATTTTTTAAAGCCCTGTGACATGTCTTGAATCTTTTCTTACCTCTAGCTGGGAGGAGGCAAAAAGTTATTCCCCGGAAGGTCTGTGTAAATTGTCTTTTACATCCCTTTTCTTTGCCAAGCAGGACACACACATAGCAAGAACAGGAGGACCAGCTGGTTGTTGAAAAAGGTACAGACAACCACAAAAGTACTTCAGATTTTTAAACAAAGCTGGAGCCATCCTGTTGTTGTTGTTGTTACATGCTGTCAAGTCACTTCTGACTTAAGATAACCCTATGAACGAGCAATTTCCAAAACGTCCTGTTTAGAGATGGGCACGAATCTGGATTGTCGGATAATTGCACTGGCACCACAGGTGCTGCGCGGTCCCATCATTCCCCTCCCCCCGGCTGGATTCCCCATTCACCAGTCAGTGCATGCTCCACTCCTCCTCTTCTTCGTCCATTTCACCAGTCACAGCAGGAGCACAGACTTCCCTCTGACTCTTCCAGCAGCTGCCCACTCAAGGGCAGCACTGCAGCAATCCCTGCCCTGCCTCCTTATCTGAGTGGGCAGCTGCTGGAGGAGGCCAAGAAGGGGTCTGGGGTCCTGCCGCAACTGGTGAAACAATTGAAGAGGAGGAGGAGTGGAACGCATGCCATGGGAAATCTGGCCGCGGTGGGGTGGGGGACAGGATCATGCGGCACCTGTGGTACTGGTACAACGGTCCAGCATGATCTGACATTCATGGGTTTGTGCCAATCTCTAGTCCTGTCCACAACAGCAATGCTCAGCTCTTGTAGATTCAAGCCTGTGACTTCCTTTAGGGAGTCAGTCCATCGTGTGTTTGGCCTTCCTCTTTTTCTGCTGTCTTCCACCTTTCCCAGCATTATTGTCTTTCCCAGAGAATCCTGCCTTCTCATGATGTGCCCAAAACAGGACAGCTTCAGTTTCAATATTTTTGCTTCCAGAGATAGTTCAGGCTTGATTCGATCTAAGACCCTTTGTTCATTTTCCTGGCAGTCCAGGAAATCCATAAAGCTCTCCTCCAGCGCCACATTTCAAATGAATTTTTTTTCCCTGACAGTTTTCTTTACTGTCCAGCTTTCATACCCATACACGGCAATCAGAAATACAAGTGTGTGGATGATCTTGGTCTTGGTCTCCAGTGATACATCCTTACATTTGAGGGTCTTTTCTAATTCTGTCATTGCTGAATTTCTGAGTCTCAGTCTTCTTCTGATTTCTTTACTCCTTGGATTGATGATTGAACCAAAATATACAAAATCATCCTAAATTCGGGCAATCCATGAAGTTTTGTGCAAAACTCCAGTTATGTCCAAAAAGGGGAATTTTGTGGAAAAGGTTGTTGTCACCAGTGTGAGAGCTCTATCCAAAGTGTCAGACAATTACTTGTCATTGTATTCTCAAAGGCTTTCACAGCCGGGATCCGATGGTTGTAGGTTTTTCGGGCTGTCTGGCCGTGTTCTTCAGGTTTTTCTTCCTAACGTTTTGCCAGTCTCTGTGGCCGGCATCTTCAGAGGACAGGAGTCAGAACTCTGTCTGTGCTCTGGCCTGACTCCTGTCCTCTGAGGATGCTGGCCACAGAGACTGGCGAAACGTTAGGAAGAACAACCTTAAGAACACGGCCAAACAGCCTGAAAAACCTACAACAACCATCAATTCCTTGTCATCCTCATCATTGAGAAGGATAGATGCTGCAATTCCTGATCCTTGCATGCCAGGATGAGGCAATCAAGGACTTACATCCTTATAATAACTAATTGTCACTCTTTGATCGTTTCTCCTTGGGCTCTGTTGTGAATAGGGTTGGGGATGGACTGCAGCTCCTATAAATGTTTGCCATCGGGTATGAGGTGACCAATCATGTGACAAGTTGCAGTCCAGCATTATTTATTTATTTATTTATTTGTTTGTTTGTTTGTTTATTTATTTATTTCTCTCTCTCTATATCTTTCTCCTTAAAAAGGAGCTTATAGCCTGGAGCTTATAGCCTCCAGTGCCACCTTGGGCACTGGAGACCAAGACCAAGGTGGCTTATAGCCACAAAAAGTGATAAAAGCTAAAAACCACAAGTTTACAAATATTTAAAAAGAATCAAACAATTACTACACTAAAATACTAGACAAAAGCAACAACAAAAACATGTTCAAAGCAACGAGGTACAACAATCCATTTAAAAGCCTCTCTCAGACAGTCAATCTCTAAGGGAAAGCAGGTCTGAAGAGAAAGGTCTTCATCTGCTTGTGGAAGAACAGCAAAGATGATGCCAGCCTAATCTCCAGTGGGAGGGAGTTCCTGAGTCTGGGAGCAGGGACAGAGAAGGCCTTCTCCTTTGTCCCCACCAAATACATCTGTAAAGTTGGTGGGACTGAAAGAAAGATCTCCCTTGATGATCTTAACACTCAAGGGCTACTCATGATGTAGACCTGTTACATGACAATATCCTAAGCATGACTCAGTCCTATTCAGTCTTAGTTATACTAGCATCTTCTCCTGAAATATTGGCTGGTCCAGAGCCAGATTTTCCTAATGTTCTGGTCCACTTAGTCCAACAGAGTAGCTGGACAGCCAGCTGCATTCGTTTTGTAGAAGACACACCTTGGCAATCTGAACAACAACAACAGAAGTAAAGTTAGCTGGGGAGCTCTGTAGTAAAGAGAGAACAAGAAACAAATTGCACTAATTTGACAATACACTGACAGGATTGCCATGTTATTAGTGAAACGAAGAAACAGCACCATCTTATTACATTGACTTTGTTGTGTTAAGGTGGCAGTTGCTGGAGGTGAAAGCCCAGTTTATGTAACTACCTCTGCTGAGTAGCAATACCATTGCTATTACTCCTCATTTCTTTATTTAACTAACAGCGGAATAGTGCATGTGGTGTGAAAATCTTTTGGCACCCATTCTCCACACTACAGTTTTTCTATATCATGGATCTTAACAATTAACAGAAATACTGGTGTTGCTTAAAGGAACTCCTCACAGGGGTGACAGCTGGCTGGATTAAGCTGTTCAATCTAATAACACCACTGTGAAATACTTTAATGTAATCACACCCAGCATCAGTGGTAGGCAGTTCATCCAGACTCCCACAATCAACCACCAAGCGAACGGAATCGAACAGCACTGAAATAAAGTTAATAGCCACACACTCATAAGTGCACAGGCTAACCAGCAAATCCCAGCCACTCATAAACTGGCAGCAGTGGAAGACAACAAGGAGAAGCAGGAACATCTGCTGCTACCACTGGGGCTACACTGGAGACGAGGTTGGCAAACATACCTTTTTGGGCTACAGTTCCAAGAATCCTCATGCTGGCTGGGATTCTGACAGGTATCATCTGTAAAAGTGAAATTTCTACGTTAAAGAGTAGTTTGCAGAGGTGCCTCCCCAAATTCTGGAGTATGAATAAGAATTTTCCAGAAAGTCTCACATCTTGCTTTTTAGTTGGACAAATCTCCTGGTTTATAGCATTACACAGGTAAATTGGTTTGTTCCACTAGTTGTGTGATCTATACCAGCAAGGGTTTTGTGAATGGCTGGAATGTAATAATGCTGTTGCTGCAGCCATTCCTTTTTGTATAATCTTCTTCTGATCTCATTGTTTACAGCCATGCCCAAGCGTGTACACTAGACATATACATATAAGCTAGACATTTTGGATAACAGTTAATGTACTTGATGAAGTTGTGCACGACGTCATCAGGTGGATGACAGTCAGTACTGTTAAACATACAATTTCAAAGTGATGCAGTATTTTTATTGTTATTGTTAGCTGAAAGACAACTGCAACAGACTTACAATTCCCATTGAGTTCAGAGATGTTTGTTTATGCAACTGATAAAATGAAAGTGCACAGTTTCACTCACAGTTGTGCAATGAAGGTGGCTGAGATGAAGTTTTTCCTCTTAGGTACAAGGGCTATCCAGTCTTCAGGCAATGTGTGACCCCTTACTCATCTGATGCTGCCAGAGTAGGAGGCCTCTCGTTTAACCGTAATGATCTCTGTTTCTTCGAAGAGTGATGGCTGGATTTTCCCCCTGTCCCAGAACTGTGTGAGATCTCTCTCTCTTGATCTAGCTCAGTGGTTTAAATCTCTGGCTGCAGAGCCAGAGGTTAGGAGTTCAGTTCCCCACCGTGTCTCCTTGACAGGGGCTGGACTCGATGATTCACAGGTTCCCTTCCAGCTCTGCAGTTCTAAGATGATGGTGGTGGTGGTGGTGGTGGTGGTGGTGGTATTAGAGGCACCAGTGCTTGAATGTTGGACTGTGCTGCTTTTGGCATCAATCTGATTTATTCTTGTATCCATGCTGAAGCAGTTATAAGGGAAGGCTCTGTTACCTGTAATGACATGATAGGCTAAATCTGTATGTATTCCCATTCATATCTGGGATTTTGGGAGGTATGTGTACATTCTAGTCTCTAAGAGAGCTTGGAAATGTTACTTTCATAGGCAATTCCTGCCACAATCCCCACTGCAAAATTTGTTCAGGCATAAGACTATTGTGGCAAACTGTGGTGGGTAGTTTCAGGGCTGTATTTCCCAAGTGATACAGATAGATTAACAGGTGGAAAACACATGGACAGGCCAATAGAAAGGGCTTGTAACTTTGGCTTGAAGAGGACAACTGCTGGGTGGGATGAGCTGAAATGGACTACGCTGGCAAGGAAAAGATTAATGAGGCTTCTTGCCCTGGATCTTCTGTTCAACCTGGAGGCATGCTGAGCTGTTTTACTTGATAAAAAAAGAAAAGCCTCATGGGTGAGAAGAAGAACGAATGAACAAATTACAGGTAGTTCTGCCCTTTGAAACAACCTTGGGGTAAGGTTTTGAAGGCAACAATGACATTTTGGTATAAAGGTCACTCTAATGCCGGGTAGTAAATGTGCATTAGCGTCTTTGTTGCATCTCCACTTGCGCTACAATGCCATATGAGTTATAAAATGCCCACTGATTTTAAAAGCCTATTTGGACTGATGGTGGTTGTAGGTTTTTCGGGCTGTTTGGCCGTGTTCCAGAACAAACCTACAAGAACATCGGATCCTGGCCGTGAAAGCTTTCGAGAATACCTATTTGGACTCTTCTGAATGTATTCCTTCACTGCTCATTGGATGCTGCTTCCAGTCCATGTCAGTTGAACTTGGGAGAGCACAGTCAATGGCTGCATTCAGAATTGTTCAGCACCATGTGAGGAGCCCATCCTGTGACGTGAAGCTTTTAGTTTTGTACCCGACCTATTGTTTATTCACCAGAAACATCTTTGGTATTTCACTGTCTTTAGCATCCTAAAACAGCAAACTGCAGGATATTATATATCTTTAGTCAGCTTGTGTTGAGTCATCATTGACATGTGTCAAACTCTCTTGCGGTATCTGGAGTAGCCCTTTATCCCAGAGGACAAGAGCATTGTACAGTATAGAGATTTTCTTTTTCAGGCTCCAAGCGTTAAAACTTGCAATGCTCTATATTTTAAAAATAGATTGAGTTACATTTAGTAATTTAATGCCTAAATCTATTGTTTCAAACTCTAGCACTCATGATTTAATGATTTCTATATCCCTTCCTTTGTTGCATTCTCTACTTTATCCCCCATTGCTTCACTTTCTCCCCTGTTGCATTTGCCTCCTACATGCAGCCACATTTTATTGGTCTCATTTATTGCTTTCCATTCTTGGACTATTTCATTTAATTGCTTCCCTTCCAGGGGTTAAGAAACTCAGTTCCCCACCCTCTTTGTCAAAGTGGAATTGCATCTTTTAAAACAGACCCTCCCGTGCTTCAGGATATAGACATAATAGTCATTCACCATTGGCATCTAATATGCATAAAAATGAAATGTTTGCTAAAAAAACAGGGCAAGATTATTTTCCATCCCTTCTCTCTGACTATGAGGATGAATATGTGTGCAATTTCATTCTTAAGCTGCCAGTGCTTGATTATGTGTGAACGTATGAGTATAAATGTGAAAATAAATTGGTGATTTATGGTCTCACATAGAAATAAAGGATGGGATACATTAAGTCGAATAAACTAAACTGGGCCTGCAAATGTATCCATACATAAAGAGGTCAATAACAGAATTAACTGCGAGGGTGTCATTGTGATAAGAAATATGGCTAATCTTCATATTTAGTTCAGGAAGAATGCTCTGACTACCCCTGTCTCCTTGGCAAAGGAGACCTTTAGGTTCCTGAGCCACTTTTCTCTCAAATCCCCCCAATATATGGGTCAAAATACATGTTAGGGAGTGGAGATGTCACTTCTTGCCAAGTTTTGTGAGGCCAAGGAATCACAGAATTTGTTGCAGAGTTTTGATTTTTTTTTTTTTGTTAAATTCCTCTAGCTATGCAGCAGAAATGCAGGGATTCACAGAGCAGAATAGCTTCATTTTCACCAGATTATTCCACCCTTTTTTCATCAACTGACACTTACGGTCTCAATAGCTCACTCTGGGACATTTGTAGGAGAAAGAATAAAAGATTTCATTATTTACAATTGATCAGATCAAAGAGCAAACTGACAAACATGACTACTTTCAGCAACAGACCATGCTTGCCCAGCCTGGAATAAGGAAATGAGACACAGTAGCATGGAGTAAACTGGGCCACAACTTTATTATTATAACTTAAAATTCCCCTTTCACAAGGGGGGCTACTGTAGTACAAAATGATCTGTAACCGGAGTCTACATTGACCTTCCGATCCAGGCCTTGCCCTAGCAAATTCCTGTTCTGAAAGTGTGCTGTCCTACTATACAGCACGCCTTCGGTCCTCCAATAGCCAGATTACTCTGCTTCCCCTTCCCCTAACCTCAGCTAATGTCATCCTGAGAGGAGGGGTGCTTTGCACCCCCTGGGTGTCCCCTTTGGAATGCACTTGAACCTCTTCCTTTTGCACTACCTGGCACGGCATGAGGCTAAAATGTATGCTAGATGCCCCCCACCAAGCCGAATATTTCGGCCCTAAGGCTCCTTTGCAGATCGCTTAAGAAAATGTCCAACCCCATGTCCAATAGGTGAACGCCATCAGCCCTGTATAACTCAGGCTGGGAAACCTTAACATCAGGGTGTGCAATAACTGACCTCGTCTCATGGCCCTGCCAACTTCTCTGTTCACTCCTTTCCGGGCCTGATCAATACACCTAGGTTTGCATCCAACATTCCACACCAACCGTGAAACAATTGCAGACTGAATAATTCGGGTTGTTGGGCAGCATGCCGCGAAAGCCCTTAGGTCAGCTATGATCTGTAGTACCAAAGA
Organism: Intellagama lesueurii; assembly: GCA_037013535.1. Lineage (NCBI taxonomy): Eukaryota > Metazoa > Chordata > Lepidosauria > Squamata > Agamidae > Intellagama > Intellagama lesueurii. The sequence continues at coordinate 87,392,005 of JBAJHW010000001.1, forward strand.
CTTGCCTGACCTTCAAACCAGGTCGTTGCCTCCCAAATGAATCACCAAAATGTCAGGGGTCACATCCAGAGTACCCTGGGATGACAGTTCGAGGAACCCGTCCCAGAGTATGCCTCTCTGTCCCCTCCACTCCAATGCGGCCATGGCGCTGAGTCCCAAATTCTTATTCCAACTGGTCTGACTGGTGTACTTGGCCATCCAAAATACATAACTGTGTCCACACAACAGAACTCAAACTCTGGACAATGGCTTCTCCGGACCTGTAACGACAAAACCAGAAAAACACAGCAGCGCCTAACACTTTGGCAGAGGGTGCACATAGGCCAGATACTTGGGGGACAACCACCTGCCCACTTTCTTAATGTCCTCAGTTCCAAACCCTAGGGGCTGCCACTGTAGATGTGGCACCAATTCAAAAGTAATGTGTTCCAAATCACCACCCCTGTATCCCGGCCTTGCACCAGGCCTGGGAAGTAACTTTCCAAAATGGATATCTTGTCAAAAGTGATGCATCCCTCTGCCACAAAAATCCTCCTTCCTCATCCCCTCTAAGCTGCACGTATTCCTGTGTAGCCCTCACAGGACAAATTTCTTCCATTGAACACTGTCCCAGCAAAATGACCTGCTCTTTTCCCCACTGATCCATTTTTGATCTTCGTAAGTGAATGGTCACCTGATCTTTAGACACTATCACATCCTTCCTCTGAAAAGAGGATAGAGACGTATCTGTTTTTGCTGCTGCTACCAATTCACTTATACAGAGGGCCCCAAAATGGCTATGAGTGTCACTGCTTTAAAAAGGCAGATCTCAAATTGATCCTTACACACCATCTCCCTAATTTAGCTAGAATGACTGGTGATATAGGTGTACGAGCATCCTTAATGCCTTGAATGGACCTAGGTGTTAGTCCTTTCCTGTGCAGATAGACTGCAAATTGCATCATATGCTCATCCATGGGAGGCCGATGATGCCCCAGTCCCTCCTCCTCATGAAATGTGAAAAAATCAGTACATGCCGCAGTATAACTGTGGTGAGTACTAGGGGCAACTGCTAGACTCATGGCCAGATTCCATACCTCTTTTGGTAGAACGTCTGGCTGAGTCTGTGCCCCCGGTGCCAGCACCCTGAACTGATCCATCTGTTGACGGGACAGGGCATCAGCCAAAGCATTGTCAACTCTGGAACGTGACAAGCCTGAATACTATGTTAAACTGCAAACAGCACAGTACCGAGGCTCTAATTAAAGACATTACCCTCTGGGACCTGGATGTCAGTGAGTTAACCAGATGTTCAACTGCCTGATTATCACACCAGAAGGTGACCACTGAGTTAGCCCACACGTCTGACCATAACCATAATGCCCCACTATCAGAAAAAGTTCCAGAAAAGTGAGGTCCTTTGTAACACCTAATGTCTGCCATTCCATCGGCCACATCCCTGAACACCATCTTCCCCTACAATAGATACCATAGCCCAGTGATCCCACTGCATCAGTCTGTACCTGGAATTCTGACCTTAATTGTAACTCATCCCTCCAAAAGGAGATCCCATTGAAACCCTTGAGGAACTGCACCCACACCCTCAAATCTTCCTTCATCTTGTAGGACAACCTCCTCCAGTGATGCGGATTTGCCAGGCATTTCATAGCATCACACAACTGCTGGAGGAAAGCTCTGCCCAGGGCAACAACTTTACAAGCAAAATTAAGATGACTGACTATTTCCTGCAGCTCCCTCAAAGTAGCCTTGCTCTGTACAAGCATCTTCTGAAGCCTTGTCTTTAGCTCCACCAGCTTCACTTCTGGAAGTCGACTGGATTGCTGAACAGAATTCAGCTCTGTCCCTAAGAAGGTTAACACCCTCTGTCTTTTCCTCGGCCAATGGGACTCCCAGTTCCCCTGCCATCTCCTGGAATGCGTCCATGAGGCGCTTACATAGGGAAATTCCATAAATCCCACAAAAAAAAATCATCCAAATAATGGACTACTCATGCCTGACCTACCCTGCACTTGAGGGTTCATTCAAAAAAAGAGCTAAATTGCTCAAAAACTGAACAGGATACTGAACAGCCATAGGTAATGACCTATCCATGTAAAAACTTCCTTCAAAGGCAAATCCTAGAAGATCAAAATCATCTAGATATACCGGGAGGATCCTAAAAGCAGACTTGATGTCGCACTTTGCCAGCTCTGCCCCAATCCCGCAACTCTGCACCGTGTGCACTGCCACATCAAATGATGTATCATATGCTGCACAGCTTCTGTGGTATCCTATCGTTAACTGAGTCGTGTGAATGGTGAATCAATTGAAATTCACCAGGTATCACCAGTGGAGCAAAAAAAAAAAAAAAAAAAGGACATCACACCCCATCCTTCAGCGACCTCCTTCCGGATTTTCACCCTCACAGTGTCCTCCCATCCCTTAACTGACTTTAAGTTATCTGTCCAGGTAGCTATTCTATCCCCTGTGGCTGGAATCCAAAAAACCACACTTCAACCCTTCATACAAAAACTTAGCTGCTATGCTGTCAGGGTAGTTTTTTAGCCACTGCTCCAATATTGGCACCCTAATTGGACTGGGTCTCTTTCTGAGTACTGGGGGGAGCCAGGGGGAAGTTTATTACCACTCCCTGTGTCCTTTCCCCAAGCTCTGCCTGGCCGGCCCTTGGGACATGTTGCTGATGTGTGTGGCCTGTTACAGATGGAGCATTAATGCCTAAACTTGCACGGCCTTCGACTACATGATCCCCTGGCATTAAATTCCCAGCAGACCAAGCAGGGTTGAATCACCTGGCCCACCACTGTGTGAGGAATACTGGCCAGTGCCCTCTGCACCAGATGACCACTATCAAACCTATCTCCCAAAATAGGGCAGGACAGTGTCATCAGCCAGAGCCACAGCACATTATGGGGAACGTCCCAGCGCATGTTGGGGGGGCATAGCACCATGTGCTTACAGAACCCTTCATCGTAAAGGAGCCATGCATGCCCCGGGAAATCTACATATGCCCTATAAATTAGATCCATATATTGGATCGATGAGAGGGCCCTTTTGGGTTGAGCACGAACCACCGCATATATGAAAAAACCTGGCAACCAATTTGCCCAGCAGCAGTCTGGCTTACCCTGCCACAGTTTCTCCCTATCCTTCTCTTCTTCCTTATCAGTCTTCTTTCCCTCAATTTCTCTGTTCAGTGATTCAAATATATCGACATATTTGCTCTTCCAATTTTTTTCTACTGTGGACAGAAGGAGATGATCTCCCAGTGGTAAAGACTGATCTCCCTCTGGAAGGGTGCACCGGGCAACCAAATTATACCAAGTATTGTGTGTGGCTGGGCGAGCTACCTCCACTACTCCTGTGTCCCTACTAGCTTGCTGAACAGTCACAGGTTTGGGACTGTATCTGTGGTGACCCCAGATATGCATGTGTCCCTGTGCCTATTGCCTGCAGAGACAAGATTGAAGGGACTGGCACCATTTGGTTTCCGGTACCCCGTGGCCAAGTGCCCACAGGCTGTACAGTGCCCACTGCAACGGTACCCTCAGCTGTCTGTTGCCCTCCTGGCATCACCAAGAGTCCACTAGTAGAGCTCAATTCCCTCTGCATCGGCAAGCTGGAGCTGGTGCAACACCTATGCTGTACCATCTCAGATTATATCGGTGCACTCATCTATGGCCCTTCGGTGCTAACCTGTGTCTGGGTCCTGGCTGATGTCATCTACGCCCAGCCTGACCACCGTGCTGTGGCTGGGACTTCTCTTTGCTGCATCCTGGGAGTAGTTGTTGCTGTAGATACACCTGAACAGCTGGATTGCTCTCCTTCTAAAACAGCAATACGGGAGAGCATAATGTCACCCATCCTCTTAAACTCAGCCAGTTTATGTGCCTTAGACTCCCTGCAGGATTGCCGCAGGTGAGCCATTCCTTTCCCTTGCTTGTACCCTTTCCCTTCCTAATATGCTAAGCTTTCCCCCCATTATCCTGTAGTCAGGCCACTCCTCGTCATCTGAAGAGGATATGGCTGGGGGAGAACGGGTGGGGACGCTGCATTTAACAGGCTGATTCTCTTTCTTTCCCCCTTGAACTTTCTTGGGACCCATGTTTCTTGATAATTCCAGCTAGTTAATACGGTATCAGTATCACTGCTCTAATAATTTTCCAATATTCAGGTATAGTCCATTTTTTTTTTAAAAAAATAGTCTTTATTTATTTATTTATTTATTTGAATTTTACTATCTGAATTCTTCGCGAAACCCCAGTGCTCCCTAGCTATCGAGCTGCTGGAGCCCCTTCTGTGTGCCCACACTCCCCTTTTAGCTTCTTGCTTGCTTGCTTGCTGGTCCCCTATGCCTCTCCCTGGGCACCAACAACCGCTCCCTTAATTGCCTCTTCAAAGCCTCTTACTGCCCCTGGGGCTCCCTAGCCACCCTCTCTTGGAGGCTCTGGGCCTGTGGCCAGAGGTTTTGTTCTTTGTTTTTTAAAAATCAAACATCCAGGGGCCTGCAAAGGCTCTCTGGCCACCCCCTGTATGCTGAGCCAATGCCCAGCCTGACTCCCTTGGCTCCGAAGCACTACGCGAGCCACACAGTCAAAAAGCGAAACTGCTCTGGCTTCGTGCAGCACGGTCCACCATCTTCCACCCAATGCAGCTGACAAAGGAGGGCGAAGGATGGCTGGGCAGCCTTTATAAAGGCTTCCCTGGTCCCAGCCTGCTCACCTGAACTCCTGTGAGGCTGCGCTCATCTTCTCCAGCCAGGAGGGCAAATGAGCCCCACCTCAGCTTTGCGCCTTGCAGAGAGGCCTTTAACAAACAAGAGAGAGAGAAAGGAGACACAGCAGAGAGGTGGAGTTTTCTTTGAAATCAGAGGCAGGAGGGAACAATTGGTTAGTGCTAGATAAATTGACAGTCACCTTAGCCTAAAAAAGTCCCTCCCAACCATAGCTTCTACAGGCAGCATGCAAGGTTGTGAAAACTCCAACAAAATTCTCCCCTTTTCTTTGCAGAAAAGTGAGTACTTTATGATGCCAAAAGAAAATAACATTTTTTTCACAAATGAAACACAGATGTGCAAATAATTATTCACACAGATTAACACTTTGATGCAAATGAAGTAAATGGCCCATCCATTCAGAATAATTTGTCAAAACACCAGTGAGAGGTTTAACTACAGTCACAAATTTATTTAATAATTCCAGACTGCCCATCCCACAGTGGGGCTCCAAGGGCATGGGGTCCTGCCCTTTCAGGGCCATCCCCCCAAGCCCTACAGCCTTAGTTCGTACTTACAATTCATCACTGGCGAGCCCACTTTCAAGATAGTCCCATTTTGCCCCAAGCCCCAGGATTTGAAGTAAGTCATAATTCATGTTAGCCACAATAGTTGGTCTCCAGTTCAGTCCCTCAATCTCATTATCTGAGATGCCTGCCTATTGAACTCCTTTTCCTTCAAGGTGTTAATAGGAGTTCACCACTATCACTCTCTACTCCCTATACTGCCTACTAATGGTGAGCTGTTTTACAGTGACTTAATCCTCCAATTGGCCCATAAATTCCCCATAGGGAATCTGTCAGGAATTTGGGTTGTGGAGATGGGTCCGAAACAAGTCAGTCTTCCAGGTCAACAGCAAAGAGACTTGCCGAGACGGTAGATTCCTTCACATGCAGTGTATTTACAAAATATGTACAGCAGAACTATGTACATCAGTCAGCAGAGTAAACAATACACTTATCAGTAAAATAAACGGATGGCACTTCGTGCAGCAACTCTCCATACAAAGCTCCATATTCCACTATAGTGTGCAGCACTTATACAGTGTGAACAACCAATCACTGGGCACATCACCTGATGTCTTCTCCTAGACATTAAATCATGCCCAATACACATTTCGAGGATTGCATCAGCTACATGTGCTGATCTTGTGGCTGCACACCTGTTATAGAATGGATGCCTAACAGAACACTCTGGTTCATGCACTCCGGTTCATGTACAAAGAGTAAATTCTACTTTATGGGCCACAATATCCTGACAGAATCAGAGAGCCCTGGACAGCTATTTATTTACCTTTTATGCCAGTCAATTGAAAAATTCCTCTCTGAAGCAACTATACATGGTTGCTTTGGACCTGCAGGGGAAGGTGAGCAAGTCTAAACTGGAAGTGGCCAATGTCTAAGTGGGAAGGGCTTTTACACTCTGAAGACAGATCCTGAAGCTGAGGCTTCAATACTTTGGCCATCTCATGAGAAAAGACTCCCTGGAAAAGACCCTGATGTTAGGAAAGTGTGAAGGAAAGAGGAGAAGGGGATGACAGAGAACGAGATGGCTGGACAGTGTCATCGAAGCTACCAACATGAATTTGACCAAACTCCGGGAGGCAGTGGAAGACAGGAGGGCCTGGCGTGCTCTGGTCCATGGGGGCACGAAGAGTCAGACACGACTTAACGACTAAACAACAAAATTAGTCTATTAGCCAAAGTCATCTCCAAAGAGATTCAGTATGAAGAGAAAAAAAGCCAACTGCACTTTCAGCTAATTTTGGCATGTAGTACTAAAGTCCCACATAGTCCCTGAGGGAACCAGAACATTTTTGTACTGACCCCTGGTTGAGGTATATGAGTTGACCAAAAAGCAAAGAAACATGTCAACTGTGAGGCAGGACTAAGCTTGAACATCCCCATGTGCTCCAGCCCCTTTACACATTGATGTTAGGAGATAACATGTTTTGAAGCTGGGCCCTTGACTTCTTGATTACCTCTGCGGGGCAGGGCTGATCCCACAGCCATCCAAGTCCCCATAACCAACCCAATGTTTCCTGTTATGCTCCAGCATAGTTTATTTTTGTTTATTTTATTATCTCTATTTTCCATCTTTTTCTATTCTAGGCAACTAAAGGGGCATACACGGGGATTCACAGATGGTCTCCCTTCCAGGCACTAACTAGACAAAACCCACATTAGCTTCACCAACATTGCTCTGTCATCTATCCTGAAAAGCATGGACCATAGTTATGCAAACATATTTAATACTTTGAATATTATTGTAAGTTTGCTGGCTGATCATTGTGATAGAATCTAGACAAAAGGAGGTTAATGTAGGGAACAAAATGACAATTTGGAAAAGTTGCTTTATTGGAATACAGTTCCCAGGATCCTCAGTGTAGCGGTCACCCTGTCATGCATATTCAGCAGTGTATTTGCATGAACCAATAGGGAGCTGTTGGGAGGCGGAGCCAGCTACATAGAAAGGGGGCTGCAAAAGAGAGTGGGGGAGATAAAGGAAAAAGGAGTGAAGAGTTTGAAGAGAGAGAGAGATAGTTTGGGAGTTTTGTGGCAGAGACAGATTTTTAGTGAGTGAACAGTCAGAGTGTTATCTGGATTAGTTAAGTATAGAAGAGGTTAAAGGAATATACTGAATGCTTTGTGTAACTTTAAGAATGTGCTTATGAACTATTCCTGAAACAATTTGTAACCAATAAACCTGTTCTTATTTCAAAGTTAAGTACTGAATGGACCTCAGTCTTTCACAGTAAACATAGTTGGTAAAGAGATCAACTGGTGGCAGCGTAGTAAAGGCCATGGTGGGTGCCTGAGATTGGGTAGATAATCTAGGTACACGCAAGAGGCACGCCAGAGATTGATGGTGAGCGACAGGGTGCTGAGACAAGTGGTGTTAGCTTGTAGGACAGTCGTGACACTCAGCCACATGGGCTAGTGGTCAGTCTGGCTAGACTACAACTTTAAGGTAGCCTTAGAAAATGGCTTTCGCAAGCTCAATGCCTTAGTAACATGAAGGGTCAACACACATAGAAAGGGGATAGGAGGTTGTTCATCTCACCCTGTCTCCAAAGACATGTCGTTCTTCACTCTATCTACATGTTAGTACAGATGTCTGAGATGCGGAAACTATGGGTCTAGATTTCTCAGGTCCTTGGAATCCAACTATGTGACATGTATGGGAAGGGAAAGGGAAAGGGAAACGGTGCCCCTGCAAATCCCTTAGTATGTGTGTTGCCAGTTCTAGCAAGCAATATGTGAGGAGGCCTGAGGTGTTAACCACGTGAATCTCATTTGTAATCTGGGAAATATAAGGGAGCTTGCATGGAACTCATTTGCTCGACAACAGAATCATTTCAGGATAGGCAGACACAGGATCAATCCTCCTCTGCTCCTTTGGATGTACTTTGGACAAGCAGAAGGAAAGGGGTAGGAAATGAATAGCTTGAAGAATTGGGCATGTTTAGCCTTGAGAAAAGAAGGCTGAGGGGTGATATGATAGCACTTTTCAAATATTTGAAAGACTGTCATACAGAGGAGGGGCAAGATCTGTTCTTGATCATCCCAGAGCGCAGGGCACGCAACAATGGGCTCAAGTTAAAGGAAGCCAGATTTTGGTTGAATATCAGGAAAAACTTCCTAACTGTTAGAGCAGTACAACAGTGGAACCAGTTACCTCGGGAGTTGGTGAATGCTCCAACACTGGAGGCATTCAAGAAAAACTTGTATAATCACCTGGCAGATATGCTTTGATTGCATTACTGCGTTGAGCAGGGGGTTGGACTTGTTGGCCTTGTAGGCCCCTTCCAACTTCACTTTTCTATGATTCTATGATTCTAAGAGTTTGAAGAGTTGGGTAATAAATTCCAAACTGCTGTCTGAGGAAGAGTTTGAAACCACATCCTCCCCCCCCCCGCCCACCCCTTAACTTATCTTAAGAAGCTAACCTGGCCCAAACAATGGCCATGAAACTTTGAAACTCTAACATATAATTTTCACAAGATCTTGGTGCACAGCCTAAGGAAGATGAATTAACATCAAACGCTAGCTGCCTGCTGTTTGCTTGATTTCTTTTTTAGTGGTCTAATAAAGCTATCACCTGTCCTTGCATTTGTATTGTTTGGGGGACCACACGGCCTTTTTATGATGTTTTCTTTTGAAGAAGAGTGAGCCTTTATGGTTCCTTTTCCATGTTGAGCAGGGATGAGGCAGTTATTGCTGAGGGGTGCTTGCACTAAGTAGACTTAAGTGAGCTACTTCTGTGTGTTGCAGGCGGCTAATCTTGATTGCTGTGCATTTGAGGAAAATGTAATGAGTTGAAAAAAGACATTGCACGAGCCCTCTAATAGAAGGTCAATGCCAAAGGAGACAAGGATAACAAACTAGGCATAGAACATTTGCTGCTAGGATACAAGGTTCTTCCAGTTATTTCAGTAGAGCTGTATGAAAACGGTTAGCATTTAAACAGACATTGTGCTTCAAAAAAGAAAGAAAGAAAGAAAGCACAGTAACCTTATCAGTATGGTGAAGGCTGCTGTCCAGAGTGCATAAAGCTTTCCTAATGTGCTGTTGAGTAAGAACAAGAGCTTGTCTCAGATAAAAACCTTTATTGTTTCGCAGTTTTTAGTAAACTATAGGTAAAGACCTGTTCCATTTATTATATTACTGTACAAATGCATTTGTTACCTTAAGTAGTTTAAAATTCTCATGTGTTTCAGGTTCTTGTAGTACAATCCTGTGCATGTTGACTCAGGTGTGTGTCTCACTGAGTTCAGTGGGACTGACTCTGAAAAAAGTCTCTCTCAGGCTGCACCCCCAGAAATATTTAAATCAGCAGCCACTCTTCAGTTCCCTCAGATTTCCTGCAGTACACAATAGACATTTGAAGTTAATGCTCTTAATTTATATTTTCTCTGCAAGAAATTAAATATTGATTTTCAAAATTACAAATTTTCACAAGACTTCCTCTGGCTTATGTGGGTGTGATCTGAGCAGGAGGAGAAAGTATGTGTGCATGTGTGTGTAAACAAGAGCGAGAAAGAGGAAAGCTTCTTTCGAGACCAATTTAGCTTTAAAAAATTGTGGGATGGCTGGAGGATTTATTTATTTTAAGAGTATCTTATTGGTGGGATCTTCTGGAGACTGTAGTCTCTTTTCTCCAAATGCCTTTGAATTATTTAATTTTTATAATGCTAAGTTTCTCCACTGCAAGGTGTCAGAGCTTTGTCTAAGGCATCTTACTCTAGGGTCTTTGTCTTCTTAAGAAGCCCAGGGAAAAAAATAAAGTTAAATTGAATGGTTACCAGTTTTCTTGTTGCTTTCATTGTGAGATAAGTGGTAAAGTCTCCCAGCAGGAAGGGAAGTCAGGAGACAATCTAGTTTTGTTGAAGCCATGAAATCTGGTGTCTACTGCTACTCTGCCCTAAGTATAAATCATGGTGAACTTAAAATGTTGACATAGAAAGTAATTTGGGAATTAAGAGAAGAAGCATCAAGGACGGAACTGATCAAGTGGGAAAAGATGGTGTACTATGTTGAAGGTAGCAGGATCATCCAGGGGAAGAAAGAGTACAACCCTTTAGGGTTGGCCTCAAAGATTCCATGACCAGAGTTCAATTTGTGGGATGATACAGCTGATAGAAGGGGTGATTATTCTGAATGTCTGAATCTGTTCTTCAGAGTTTGAGGACACTCTGGTACAAAGCAGGAGATGACGGGGAGGTTGGAGAATTCGGGGAAATTGACCGTCTTCCCCCTCTGTCAATGAAAGCTTCCATAGGATCAAAGGCCCTTCCATGAACAGAAAGAGCTTTTTGGGTTTGCATGAGGACAACTCTGGATCTAAACATTTATATTCTGTTTCTCCTTCTTATTTATTTAGTAATGTTGAAGCTGTCCTTGGGCAGGATTATTGTAAAGTTGGAATTCTATTCATTTATGACAAGACAGAAAATGTCTGCCTTATCAGGATATGGATACTGGGCTAATTGTAAACCTCTGTTGGTTAAATAAACTGAAACAAAATAGAAGAACCAGCTCTGAAGTTCTAAGATTATTATTATTATAACAAAATAGCAAAACATTTTCTTTCCGTCAGGAACTCATTATATGAACTAAATGCCATCTCTGTGGAGCAAACAAAAAAGTGTCTGTGTTTAAGTATCACTCTGTCTGTATCTCCCCAAGCTGCTTCTGACAGTTTGATCACACATTGTTGAAACAGTGCCTGTTATTGTAATACTTCTTGATAATGTGTGTGCATCCTAGTCAGTTAGATAAGTAGTAGCTAGCTAATTGATTTTATCTACTTGAAGTACCTAGGCTTTCTTTCTTTACCACCTGAGGCTGACTTCATTCACATAACCTTTAGAATTTCTGGTTAGACCAAAATAGTGTCAGACAGTTAATGAATTGAATCAACTTGTTATCTTTTTTTTCTGTTGACTCTTGTTCTAAAATCTTCAGGCTTGTTAGGCTGGTTTTAAGTTAGGGGAATACAATTTTACAAGGGTTCCAGTCATATCTGACAGAGTAAAAGATAGATCTGGATAATATTGGGGGCTTGGGCCTGTGGTACATTGCAAAAGTTCTGTTTTAGGTCCCAGGCTACTTAACGCTTGTATGAAATGGTTGGGTGATATAATCTAAAGGATGTGCTGAGTTCTCCAAGGGGGGTTGAACGAGGCCTCTAGACTAGGCCTGTACTGTGGGGGAATGCCCCTCCCCAAAGTTGCTAAGCTGTTGGCTGATTCTACAGTAGTAGAGCAAACTCTCCTGGATGACGTCACAGCTGCTTCTGGGAGGAGCTGCTACCCATTCTTCCTCTTTCTCATAGGTGATAGATAGCTTGCTTAATTGCCTTTCCTTGGGCCAATCATAATGGCATTATGTAACCATTGTCCTATCTGAACTCTGTCAACTATCTATATACTGTCAACTATCTGTGACCTTGTAAGGTTAATAAACACAGTCCTCCTGGGGGCAGGGCAGTCGTCTTATTCGAGGTCCTCTTCTACTAGTCGCCCATCAGGAGCACTGCTGGCAGACATCCCTGTGTGTGGCTGACTTCTTTAACTTCTATTCTCTAAGACTATTTGCTATCCTAATTACTTGTGACTACATAGACTATCAGCCTGCTCATTTCGTGACCCTACACTGTACCTTGTCTTCAGACAGATGTGCAAAAGCAGACTGAACCAAGGATATTTGTGTGATCCCGGAGCAACTATGGAACAAAGCAAGGAGATACTGTTCACCCTGGGTGGAGTAATACCACAGTGGATCCATTTGTCATTTGGATGGTGGAATAGATGGTCAGCGATTTAAACTGAGGAAAGGGGAAATTGAAAGTAATACAGTAACAATAGCTGCTGGTGCCAGAGGAGAAGGTGAGTGACAGTGAAACCCACCAATAAAGTCCAAGATCTCCCTTGTACATTCCAAATACTGAGATGCTGTGGAGGTCTCAGACTAAGTCACAGTGTGTACAGAAATCTTTGCAGCTGCTCTGCTAACTGTTACATTGTTGCTGTAGGCAGTGGTTCCCAACGTTGGGTAACCCAGATATTCTTGGACTGCAGCTCCCAGAGACCCCCAGCCAGTGCAGCTACTGGTGAAGGCTTCTGGGAATTGCAGTCCAAGAACAGCTGGGTTATCCAAGGTTGGGAACCACTGCTGTAGGGTAAAAATGTCACTGTTTAGGTACCCTTTCTGCATTCTAGACCATTTTTTCTTTGTTCTCTCAGTCAGCTTAGTTGACTAAACTTTATTGAAATAGCGGCTGAAATTCTGTTGCTTAGTGTAGTAAGTCACAACTAGAGTAGGTCCATTGAATCAGTGGGGATTTGATGAGTCAACTCTGTATATATTCCATTAGGATTAAGTGTGCATATGATCATGGAAAGATGATTTTATATGGGTTTTAAATGTATATGTCCCACAATTAGTATGCTGCTTAGTCCCCAGATCATAGCTATTTGTATTTCCTCCCATTTGTGGAAATGTTTTTTTTTCTTCCAGTGAAGATCTGCAAATGCAGAGATGAATGCCAACATTCTGTTGCTTTGCATAGTAAATTGCACCAGATTAGGCCTATTGAATCAACAAGAACTTGGTGAGTTGCCTCTGTAAGTTCTATTGATTCAAATGGGCCTACTCTAACTGTGACTTAATTTAGCATAGTAAGTTGCAATTAGATTTGGCTCATTTCAATCATTAAATCCTCATTGATTCAATGGGCCTACTCTAGTGCAATTTACTGTGCTAATTGACCACTGCCATAAACACAGGGATGGAACAGCCTCCTAAAGGGTACAGGAAGGGTCAGCCCAAACCATATGCTCTTTATACAGGTAAAGAATGTTTCAGGAGGCTTCCTCACACCCCTGTTATCAGATGATGCCTATCCTTTAGAGCAGTGGACTATTTCTTTTAATTGAAGGTACCCATTTTCACAGTAAATTATGTAAAAGAAGGGTTAATGGTGGGAGTTATTTAGAGAAGGAAAATCCTTCAACATTAAACACCAGTTAAAAGACTTTGATCAAATGGGATTTTGCCTAGCACTGAAAAAGTCATAGATGATACCACATTACAGGGATGTTGGCAAGCCTTTGGTTCTGAGTCCAAAATTTGAGTCCTTTTCTGATTCTTTGGTCCCAAGTCCTGAGTCCCAAGTCCCAAGTCTGAGCCCCTATTAAAAACAAGCTTTTCCCCCCCAGAAAAAAAGAGAGGGGTGGATGAGATCCTAGTTGCAAGTCGAGTCCAAGTCATTAGAAAAAACAACAACCCTAAGTCAAGTCCGAATCGAGTCAGCGATGGGACTTAAGTCCTACTTGACAGTGAGTCCCACAACTTGAGTCCCCATCCCTGCCAGCAGCGTTGAGGTGCTGCTGTTGTGGTGTCTCTTATCCATGAACAAACTTTGGCTATATAACATAAGTGGGCTTGATTCTTACATCGTGCATGACATTTGTGAAAGTTTTGAATTGTTGTTGTTTAGTCGTTAAGTCGTGTCCGACTCTTCGTGACCCCATGGACCAGAGCACGCCAGGCCCTCCTGTCTTCCACTGCTTCCCGGAGTTTGATCAAATTCATGTTGGTCGCAAGTTTTGAATTAGGACAATGGAAAACAGATGGACAAAGCCTAAATAAATATTGGTAAAGTTTCACTGAGATGGGATTTGCATTTGCACAGTGCATATTTTTGACAATGAATAATGAGTCAAATATATTTTCTAGTCACATGTCACCTAAATATTGGTTGATTTCACTACAGAAATATGCTTTGATTACTAGCAATAGTATAAATTCTAAGGGAAGTTTCTGCAAGTCAGGGCATGAATTATAGTGCAGGAAGTTGTCCATAATTTACATGATATATTTTACATCACTTTATAGTTATTGAAATGTGACCAATGATATATAAGAGTAATAAGTTGATTACCTTCAATCTTTTACCACATGAAATGCAACTTTAATCGGGTTACTTGTGTCATGTTTTCATTGAATTTCAAGAAAATGTATGGTTGAATAATTTCTTTTATAGATAAGGTAAGATCTGTTTAACCATTTAAACTGTGTAAACAGATGAATAGAGAAACAGGCTTTTGGAAGGACTCCTAAATCCTATGGAAGGTCACATAAAACATTTTCTTTCCTCTCGTGGGATTTCCTCAGAAATATCTGCCTTAACAATCAAATTTGCAAAAGTATGCCAAATGCAAGATATGTAGGTGCAGAAAAATCATAGCTATGACAAAAACTAAATTTATTTATTTATTTGAACTTATATACTGCCCATAGAGTAATACACTCTATCGGCAGTTTACAGCAAAGCATACAAGAAAAAAAAAATAAAGGCAAACAATACACAAATCGACAAACAAATCAATCAATCAATAAAACCACTGACTAGCTAACCTATATTTAAATAAATAAAAAATTTAAATACCATTGGACATCACGGGTATAACAACTAATAAAAGACTGCTTTAAAAAGCTTTGTTTTTACTGACTTCTTAAAGACTGTGAGAGAATGCACCTGATGAATTTCTGCTGGAAGTTTATTTCAGAGCTATGGGGCCATAACCAAGAAAGCCTGGTTCCTTGGGTTTTTGGCATCTCTTGCTGTTATTGTTTTAAAAATCCTGCATGGCGAAGAGTGGGTGGGAGAGGTAGCTGTTTTGTAGGAGAGATGGTCTGACAGGTGTTATCAAATCAATTCTGTGTTATGATGACCCTTTTCAGGGTTTTTAAAATAGAGAATAGTCAGAAGTTGTTTACCATTCCCTTACTCTGGGACCGTGCAGCTCACTCAAGACGACATGGACTGACTCTTCTCCTGGCATGTATAGTGAGGAATCAAACTGCCAACCTTGGGCTCCACAGTCACATACCTAACTACGTTTGCACTTTCTAACACACTGCCTTGATTCCATTATGAAGTTCAGCTCAGAACTTCGGTTTGACAATTCATTTTA
The DNA here is from genome assembly GCA_037013535.1 of Intellagama lesueurii. Classification (NCBI taxonomy): domain Eukaryota; kingdom Metazoa; phylum Chordata; class Lepidosauria; order Squamata; family Agamidae; genus Intellagama; species Intellagama lesueurii. The sequence continues at coordinate 87,407,259 of JBAJHW010000001.1, forward strand.
GCTCAGCTCTGTGGTGGAACCTCACTTTGCCCTCGTGCCTGAACTCTCAAATATCTTCTCCATTATCATATTACTGAATCAGATTGCATTCAGAGGCATGGTATCCTGTTCTATCAGGGCATAGATCACCAAACAAACTGCATGTGTGGGGTTTTCTGCTAGATGCCTTTAAAATCTGAGGGGGGGGGGTTGTTTGCTTGTTTTAAAGCCCTGCTTTCTAGAGCATGGAATGTTATGGAAAGTTAACAATTATCGTATTAGATCAACGAGCAAGCCAGCAAATACTTCCCTTTGTGGGCCTGGAGTTCAGGAGCAGACAATTTCCTCTCAGACTGCTTGTCTCAGACTCCATGTTTGGAGATGAGGGAGCCTCATATAATGCAATCTCATTTGTTCAGGAATGGCCCAAATGTCAGAAGGAGGGAAATTCTCCTTGGATTTGTGTGTCATCTGCAGCATTTGCACTGCCATGCAAGAGAAGTCATTTGAAAGAAGAATAACAAATGGCTTATAATTGCATTAAATATACCCAATTGCATTGCATTTTCTTCAGGACTGTAATGTGTAAAGATGCCATGATAATTTCTGAAACCACTTAGCAATTAATCTGAGGAGTGCTTATTGGTGACCGTTCAGAAAGAACAACCTGTCACACAGAATTTCCCATTATATTCTCTGCTGACCTGGAGATTCTATTGACCTCTCTAATTAACACAATAAATATTAGTCGGGTGAAAGGCACATTTGACAGGTTTCAGCATGGAATTCCTCAACAGTGATTCTACTGCTCACAGAGCCAGGTATGGCACATTAAGAATCAATTAATTTCTTAAATTCTTATTTTGTGTGTCTTATGAAGACAAGCCTTTCCAATTGCCTACTATAATTAAAATAGTGTTTGGGTGAGTAAAGTTACATGTAAAGAATGAAAACTCTTTCATGCCTATATAAAAGTATAATCAAATCTCATATGGGGTTTGTGTAGGATTTATAATATACTCTTTTTCCCTTTCATTTAATAAAAATACTTTAATTTCAACCATCTTCACTACCACCATCACCACATGGGGCCCAGTCCAATGTATTGTATGTGCAGTATTGGGTGTTTAAAGGTTTTTCTTGATCACACTCTTTGTGCATGGGAAAGCTTTTTTTTTCCCCAACAGGAGAAGATGGATTAAGGGGTTTCTGCTGATGGAGCAGTAAGGGAGGAAAGGAGGAAGTGATAGTGGGCTGGACAATATTTAATTTATGTAGAGCATTTAAAATGTTTGTATCAGCGTCACCTCCCTTATCTGGCCTCTCTTATTGCATTGTCTTGAATAGGTTTTCATATGTGCTGGAACCATGGTAGCTTTATGTGAAAAACACAGAAACAACTGGATCTGGAGCATGCTATCTGCTTTGACTTGAAATAAAATAAAATTGGGGGGGGGGACGGTCTTACAAGAAGCAGACAGATTCTTACTTGTTTGTTTATGGATTAATTTCTCTTCTTTCTTTCTCCCAAATAGAGCTTCAGTTTGGGAGGTAGGGAAATGAACAGAAAAAAGAGGCAAGGCAGGGATTGGGACAAAACTATTGTGAGCTAACTCTCTGTGTGTGCGCGTGTGTGTGCGTGCGTGTACACATGCATGCACACATGTACAGTATGTTTGTACAGAATTGGCTGTGGGTATGGGACTTCCATATTGTGGCAAAAAAGGATAAAAAGACACTCTTTATAACAGCACCACTGTGTCTCATTTATCTAAAATAGCACTGCATCAATAGGAAAATATATTTTAAAATGCTAGGCTAGATGAAAATACAGGAGAGGAATTCTCCATTGTCCCTTTCAATGCCACAACTCACCAAATATGTCACAGGGTTGTCACCTCAGATAACACCACCCACAGCTCTATTTTGGTATGGACTAACCATCGCATGGGCTACAAAGTGGGATAATTAGGAGTGCACCAAATCATACACAAAAAAACCAGAAGTCCTAGTACTGTGCTAGAAAGGGGCGAGATGGAGCGCTCTAACTCAAAAACACGTGTAGATGTTGTAATTTGATTCAAACTAAATTGCACCAAAAGGGATCCAAAAAGCAAACTAGATACCAATCCAGACAGGCCCTAAGACTGGAGCAGCGAGCAGCTCATATCTATTATATATCGTGGGATTTATTCCTTGGCGAGCAGTCTCCCAAGAGACGTGATGGAATTTCCATTGCCTGGCTCATTTCTAACTAGGATGGACAAAACGCTATTAAATGGATCAGACTGAATAGCTCTGCCCTGGCACATGGAGATAGCAGATCACTCGGTAGTTTGTTTTTCAGTCTTCCATGGAACCTGATGACATTTTTTTCAAATAATCCACCAAATGTGATTTGCTGTTTGCCAATATCGCTGGCTATTGTTTTTTCCTGAATACCTTTTAAAGGATGTTTTGTTTTCCACTGTTCTTTTTAAAGCGCCCAGCAAAATTGTGTGATAGGGCAGTGATGCATTGCATTACAGTCCCCGTAGTATCCGGATGATGGATAACCTGCTTCTGATACAGGAAATTTAGCTTTCCCAGAAATATTTGGTGTCACTCTATGCTTGGGGCATGGAAGTCTGGCAGGAGTTGCAAAAGGCATTGTGAAGTAAATGACTGCATTGTTACAATGTAAAGCACCCACAAGTTTTTCCGGTAAGGCCCTTTCCTCTGTCCCCTTCAAGCTAGCTATGAGAAAGGAGGAGCTGTTTTGCACCACTGCCACTCTCCTCCTCCCTTCTCTGTGAGTGCATCCATGTGGTAGTGGGAGAGAGCAGCACTAGGAGTTGGGAGGGTGCTTCTCTTCCTGCAGGAGGTCTCCTGTTATGCTCTGGTTCATTATTTACTAGTTACATTACTGGTATTCTCCACCAGTTAATGCAGCTTTCTGCTATGCTTGTGACACTTTCCAAACAAATAGGTCAAAACAATATATATTATTTTAGATTAAGAAACTTCAAAAACTAGAAGTGCTTGGAAATTCAAGAAGTCGTAAATATGCTGCATCTACAGTTTGCATTTCAGCAATGCTTGTATGGCACAAAAAAGAACCACAACCTTTGGCTTCAACTTCAGGGTCGACTTTAGAGAGTATTACAGTTCTTCAAAAGCTTCAGATGCTGTCTAGAGTTAGGCCTTGGTCACACAAGGGAAATGTTTTCTAGTTCTTCTGATACTTTCCATACCTCTTTTGTACTGAATTGTGGTCACATGGTTTATATCTCAGGACTAACGTTCCAATAACTTTTAGCAGTACCAATTTATTTCCCTCCTATTTGAATCGTTATGGCCAGCTACACCATGGTACTGGTTTATTTTTTCTCTTGCTTCAAGAGGCAATTTAGCCTCTTGATTTACATATATAATAATGTTTATCGATATATCAATACATCAGAAACAAGTCTCCCTCTAAGGTGCGCAAGCATGCTTGTCTCCACCCCCCTCTACACAGCTTTCCTCTTCCCCCATTTACCCACAGCTATCCTTTCCAGACCCTTTTGTTCTAGTTGCAATAGAACCCCAGGTGGGGGAGCAGACTTGCATACGGTGTGTGTGTGGAAATTAGAGGGAACATTGATCGGGAAGGGGTTTCTATTTAGGAAAGTGTTCCTCTGTTGCACTGACTGCTCCTGCAGAAATGCATTGCACACAATGGACTTGGGATATTGGCTCAGCAGTACTAGTGATCACCCCACCCAGTGATATTGGCATACCAAGGTTTCAGTGTATCTTCCCAAAGGGTGAAAAAAATTACTCACCAGTAATGTAATGGTGGAGGTCCCCTGGTGACATATTTTTACCAATGCATTGATGTATCGGGCACGAAAGATTGTTTTAAAATAATGTGCATGCTGCAGTAATGGCGGCCACCTTCCTCGCTTCAATTCTGAAAAGAAGCGGGGCAGGTTGTGCACACAGGCAATCCCAGTAAGAAATGCACCAGTACAACAAAGGTTCAAAATAACACAACCCTCCTGGAGATGGGGGAATGTTCCACAGGTACACTGCTAGCCAGGAAAATGTTTCACTCTGCATGGTGATGGGGATGTATAATCTCCAGGCTTAAAAGGAAGGTACCTCCAAATGCCAGATGCAGGGGAGGGGTCTCAGGAAACAGGTATCTAGTTATCCTGTGTGCTCCCAGAGGCATCTGGTGGGGCCACTGTGAGATACAGGAAGGTGGACTAGATGGGCCCTTCGCCCGATCCAGCAGGGCTCTTCTTATGTTCTTACGTGTGCCAGGAAAAACATACCTACATAACTGGTAGATAACTACATAACATTTCCCTCATGTGACCAGGGCCTTAGTTCTTGATGCGATAGTTTTTTAGTCACCAGTGATCTAGTTATGCTTGGAATGTATTTTACGGAGGAGAAAGAAAAGCCAAGCTTATTTTATTTTAATGTATTCTGAAAAAGAAGAGAAACTGGCAGAAATTAGAAAATACGTTCTGGAAATGGAAGTTAATCAGTCTCCAAAATTCTGTAACAGAATTATAGATTTTGTGGCACAGGTTGCTTGACAGGTTATACAAATGAACATAAGCACCTCAGATGCTCCCTGGTGCATATTCATAGAAGATTCTACTAGAGGCAACAAACAAGGAAACAAACAGACATTTTAGAAATGTGAAAATGGTGCTGTAGGAATCCCATGTAAAAAAAAGCTTTATTATGTGTAGTAACTATCATCACTTTGAGCCGATATTGAAGATGTCTGAAAAAAACAATCCATGGTAAACCAATATTAAGATGGAGCAACTGTTCTGATTGGCAAAAGAGTGTAAGCTTTAATTCAACATAAGCTTCAAAGAAAGATCCCATATGTCTATTGCAATAATCACCATCTCCATTGAGATGTTTTAAATACTGTAGGCAGTACAAAATCTGTCAAATAGTATTTTCACCAATCTGCCTGTGCTTCATATATTTTAAGTGTGGAAAATCTGCACATTTGTATAAAGGCCAAAGTCTGCACCACCTCTTGAAATATTGGTGATGTCGTTTGAAACTAACAGAATTGTGCTACTTACACACAACCTTTTTTTTTTTTAAAAAAGGGGGGGAAGCTTTAACGAGGATGATGAAGTAAAGGTTTACTTGCTGCCATAAAGAAGTTTGAATTCTGCTTTTGTTTAGTGTTCATGAAGAAAGTTCATTTAGAACCTGCAGGACTGAAGGATTCTGAAGCCATTATCAATTCAGTATTGCAAACAATAAAAGAACTTTGAAACAATGTTATTTTCTATGAAATTCTTCAAGACATGAATGAACAAATAGCAACTGTGAGGAAATATAACCCAAGGGAAGAGAAGTGTAACTTTAAATGCTTGCTGTGCATATGATCAATCATATGATCATTACAAGCAAGCTCCTTGTAAAAGGATCAGTCAACATTAAAAATACAGGCATGCCCCAGAGCCAGTCCTGTGAATTAATTTTACCTGCTGTCATGCCAATATTTTGGGTTCTCAAGGGAAGTGGTGTTTCAGAAAGCTTCACAGCCTCTGAAGCTTTGGTTTGTTACCAGAAGCAATGCTTTGTGGATACTAAAAAAGCCCAAACCCAGACATCTCACCATGCATGCTATTATACTGACTTGATGATTAAGTAGATAGCTTTTTAAACTGCTTTTCTTATGACAGGTTATTGAGTGTGATTTTGATTTTCTTTGCATTTGTATATCATCCATCAATCTTGCCCTGAAGTACCTGTTTCAGGTGCTTAAAAAGAAATTGCAATCTTTTCAAAGTAGTGCTAATAAAATGGGTGCTGCTTCATCTATTTAGAGCAGGAGCATATATATATCGGATTGGTTCTTAAACTGTAACAAACACCCGACATCAGTGTTATGCATAATGAATATCTCAGTTTGCATTGATGTACACAGTGAAAGTGTGCCTTCATTTTGTGAGAGGGTTTGAAAGAAATCTAAAGAAGTTTCAGTGTTGTCACATTCTGATCTCAGTTGATTTTCAACCCATACCACTATCTACCAAATTGCAAATCAGCCTAATTTGAATTGCCTAGAGATGACAGTATTGTTAGAAATGGGGAGACAAATTGTGTGTAGATGTGTTCGTCAACCTGTACTAAATGGATCATATTTGGAAGATGGGCATTTTATCCTTAAATGAATGACTACAAGAGCCCCAAGCATTATCTAGCAATGGAAATACAGGATGTAATAAAAGGCAGGGGATGTAATAAATAACTATAAGAACACACTCTCTGAGGTAGGCCAGGATAAGAAAGAGATGACTGGACCAAGATTGCCCTGTGAGATTCATGGATCAGTGGGTCTTCAATCTGGATCTCTGAAATCCTGATCCAGTACTGCAGTAGTTTTCTTAAATATATATTAATCTGTGCCAGTTAGCTGTTCGACACTGGTAAAATATAACATACAAAGAAGTACAGCTATGCAGATGAAATGAAAAGTACCTGATAACTGTTGAGCCTTGCTGTTGTGTAGTATATCTTTATGGTACAAAGGTGACTCTGTGGGTTTGAACAGCCAGTAGAAGGAAATTTCTTAGATTGGTGCCTTCCAGTCTTGGGTGTCCAAATGTTGTTGTATTAGATTTTCCATTATCTCCATTCTGCATGACCAATGGACAGGAATTATGAGAGTTGTGATCCAGCCATGTCTGCAGACCCAAGGTTGTGAGCTACTGTATCAGATGACAGTAACACAGGATGAGCCCTGGAAGGTGGGTGAGGATCCAACTTCTATTCAGCTATGGTAATTCTGGATGGCTTGCCAGACAGAAGTCCTGAGATTGACTCATTGTTAGAGTGTAGCTTTACATGAAGAAGGTCATGGGTTCAATCCCTCACATACTGAAGCAGGGCTAGGGAAGAATCCTGCCTGAAACCCTGCTCACCTGCTGCTAGTCAGTGTTGACAAGACTGGCCTAAATGGACTAATGGTCTGACTCAGAATAAGGAAACTTCCTATATTCCTAACCTGGTTGTAGAGAAACATGACTATGTGGCTATTCTGTAATACAGGTGTAGAAATGTGTTTAGTGCACCTATGGCCCCTTAGGCACTGCCCCCCCCCCCCAAGGTTGAAAGAAATCCCAAAAGTGCTCCAGAACTTGAGGAGGGGAGAGGTAATTTTGAATTAAACATAAAAGGTCACAGTTGATGACATCACCAGCCTCACATCTGTGGAGCTATGCCAACAGGATTCTGGTCCATATGTTTAATTCTCCCACTTAGAGTTATTCAGAAGGTTTATTTGGGGTGCAAGCTAATGTCTTGAAGCAGCAATCAGTCATCCTTGTTCTCTTTTTTGAAAACTGTCCAAAAAGAATTGATTGGGAAATCCCTGCTGGTGTAGATCATTATTTTATGTTGTAATATTGATGATAAAGGCAATAGCAATAGTATTAGTAATGATGATGATGACAACATATTCCAACCTTTCTTTATTTCTTAATATCAACAATTCTTCGCCTAGCAGCTGTAAGATAATAGGTAGCTTAATAAATCCAAAGAAAATGCCTTCTTGAAGAAAGAGATAAAAATAACAAGTGGAATGGTTCAGTGAATGCCTAGTTCTGGAACTATTTATAATTGTATAGCACTTGAAAACTGTCATAGATTTTTAAATTATTGGACAACACAAGCACAGATTTTCATGCAATGTTGCGAGCAGCAATGTTCCTGTTAAATTTCTCAGGTTTTTTTTAACAAAAATTAATCTCCAGCATAAGATCATTGAAAGGGAAATAAGTGACAATGCATTATATTGACTAATTTGGAGGCTGAATGATAGCAAATTGAAAATGTCTATTAAAGAACGTGCCCTATCTAAACACTTGGCTTTCCCTAATACAGTGGTGCCTCGACTTACGAATGTCCCTACTTACAACCATTTCGAGTTATGACCAGCTCCAGCCGCAAAATTTTGCTTCTACTTGTGACCGGAGCTTCCACTTACGAACAGAAAAAGGCAGGGGGAAAAGGCGGGAAATTCAAATTGCTAACTGTAGGTGGTGACGAGGCTGCTTCTTTGTAGCTCTTTTGCCCCAGCAGCCAGAGAGTGTGCGATCGGAGGAGACTTGGGACTGCCTCGCTTCTGCTTCTGAGTCAGCGTGTGTGTGTTTGCAGGGAGGCTTCGGACTGCCTGGTAAGGTAAGGTGCTGCTTTCTGCTTTTTAAAAACTGTTCTGGGTGTTTTTTGCAGCGTGGTTTTGAGCTGGGGGGGTTATGTTTCTGTGCTGTGATGGGTCTTGGGGGGTTTGGTTGCTTTTTGGGGTTTTCCCCCCATTTCCGATGGGTCTTGGGGTTTTTTTTTGTTTTGTTTTTTCCCCCATTTCCGATGGGTCTTGGGGGGTTTGGTTGCTTTTTGGGTTTTTTCCCCCATTTCCGATGGGTCTTGCATGCTTCCCTTGCTTTTTCCTTTGCTTTCTTTGCATTTCCGACCTGGTCCCTTTGTTTTCTGTGCATTTCCGATCTGCTCCGTTTGTTTTCTGTGCATTTCCAACCTGGTCCTTTTGTACTCTTTGCATTTCTGATCTGCTCTGTTTGTTTTCTGTGCATTTCCGACCTGGTCCCTTTGTTTTCTGTGCATTTCCGACCTGGTCCCTTTGTTCTCTGTGCATTTCCAATCTGCTCCATTTGTTTTCTGTGCATTTCCGATGGGTCTTGCACGCTTGGTTACTTTTCTTCCCCCCCCCCCCTTCGGCCGGAAGGGATTAATCGCATTTCCAATGAGTCTTGCAGTGATTTTTTGGGGTGTGTGTGTGATTTTTTTCTTCGGCTGGAACGGATTAATTGCATTTCAATGCATTCCTATGGGAAATGGTGCTTCAACTTACGACCATTTCGAGTTACGTCCATCTTCTGGAACGGATTATGGTCGTAAATCGAGGCACCACTGTAAATGGAATTGTTTTGTTTTCCCTGCCTTCCCAGTTGAGTTCAGCATATGCTGAACTCAAAGGTAGATAGTTGATAAAATTACTAAGGGTGCTTGCAGACAAGGCTTTCATCTTGCCACAGTTCAGCCTCCTTCATTAGGTAGTTGTACACAGATTATCTCATCTGCTACCCATGTTTTCTGACTGCTTCTTCCACAAGCCTCAGCAACAGTGCTCTGTCCAGAATACAGTAGGAACCTCTTATTTGCAGGGTCAATATCTGCTGATTCACTTATCCACTGTCTGAAAATATTAACAATATTAAAAGAAAAATCCTCCCAAATATATATTTTGAATGAGGAAGTTACCAGAACTGTCCACTAGAGGGAGCCAGAAACCATGCTATGTATAGAGAAACAGACTCTTGAGAGTCCCCTGGACTGCAAAGAGAACAAATCTATCCATTTTGAAGGAAATCAACCCTGAGTGCTCACTGGAAGGACAGATCCTGAAGCTGAGGCTCCAATACTTTGGCCATCTCATGAAAAGAGGAGACTCCCTGGAAAAGACCCTGATGTTGGGAAAGTGTGAGGGCAAGTGGAGAAGGGGACGACAGAGGACAAGATGATTGGACAGTGTCATCGAAGCTACCAACATGAATTTGACCCAACTCCGGGAGGCAGTGAAAGATAGGAGGGCCTGGCGTGCTCTGGTCCATGGGGTCACGAAGAGTGGGACACGACTTAACGACTAAACAACAAAACAACAAGAGAAACAGTAGTCCATGATGTCATTACCAGAATTGGCCACTAGATGGAGATAGAGACCATGCTATGTATACTATTTCCTGGGGCTTGGAACTGATCCCCTGCGGATACAGGGGTTCTACTGTAGTTGCCTACTTGTCATATGTACTGCAAGTAAGGTTGCATGAAATGCAAGTCTTGGCAGTACTGGTGACAAGCACTGAAGGAAACTCCTTAATGGCATGTACCAACAATACACAGTGGTAGTCTGCATTCTCATATGGTTGCTCATGGGGGTTCCACAATTTACTACATGAAATGTACAGTTGATGGCTCAGTGTTAACTTCATTTTTAATTAAGAAGCAAGAATGTGTGGGCCTAATCCTGGCTTGTCTGTGCACGTATGGATAGAGGAAAACTAAATCTTCACAACCATTTTAACCTAAATCCACTCCCTGCATGACAAATTTACTCCTGAACACTACATTGGTACTGAGGAGGTTTTTGCACTTTTTAGCCTCTCTCATTACGGGGCCGGGGGAGCTTAGGTTAAACACCAGTTGGGACAAAATATTTATGCCTCCCCTATTTACACACATTGTAGCTGAAGAACTATCCTATCCAAACTCTCCTTCTCCTCATCATGTTTCAACCAGGCTTTGCATAAAGTTTGTAATTTGGGTTGCAGTCTTCTGCAGTTTTCTGAGAGCTACACAATTTCCTGATCCAATGTACATCTTCAGTATTAATGGAATGGCCTCTTTTTACTGTAGTCACATCCCAATTAAGGTGTTTTCAATGGAATGTAAAATAAAGTTCTCAGCTAACTAGGCACGAAATGTGGGGCTTATTCCTGTGCCATATATGATCTACTGCACAGTAGGAGCTGTTAATTGTGCCCTGGACACAAAACTGGAAATTGGCTTTAGTCACACACCTAGATATATATTTCGCTGAAGTCTGTCTTACAATAATGGAATTTGGGAGCCTGCAGTTGTGTTGATTTAACCCTGCATCATTATATTTTTCATGTACTAAATTACATCCCAGGGGACTTTATGGAGTAATGCCTTAGTAGCTAGAGGGATATACAATATTTTTAAACACAAATTAACAGGGGAAAATCTTTACCATAAAGGATAAAACAAAGTATATTTTCCCTAGCTAATTTGAAAATGGAAACAAAACCACCAGCATTAGCAACCTCAGTTGTAACCTTTACATATAGTGTGAAAGAACACAAAAACAAAAATGATCTATCTCTCTACCTATCTATATGGATTTCATAATAGGCTGCTATTGTGGACTGAGTTACAGGAATATCTTGGTTGTCCTCATAAATACTTACCGTTGGTGGGAAAAAGACAGGGCTGTGTGTGACATGGCTAGTTTTTCTGTATCTTTCAATACTAGCAGCATTTTTATAATAAGGTAATCTTTTGGATAAACCATACAGGTTGGGAGTAGCATTTTTCAGTAATTCTGCCCCTAATCCCATGGTATTTATAGCATAGGTTCCACAGGGTTCTAGCTTATCTTTCATAGTACTTCAATTTTACATGCAGTTGTAAAGAAACTTAAGAGTGAGGTGCCCAATATGATAATGACACTAGCTTTAATGTCCGTATTTCCCCATCAGAATTAGAGGAGGCATTCATGGGTTCCCAATGGGGAGAATGGCAGCATGTAAAAAACAGGGATACATAAATATGGATAACTATAAATTCTAAATCAATGTCTCAGGCTAGTAATGGACTGGACAAGGACTAATCCACTGAAGCTCAATGCCAAAGAGAGGAAGGTGGCATTGTCAAGTGGTTCGTTCGATTTGGAGATGGTGCTCAATGCGTTTTGGATGAGTTTGAACTTTTTGGTGGTGCTGATAGATTACTCTATATCCTGGTGACACGTAGTGGCACTATCACCTTTCATCAGCTACAACCAGGGCACCAGCTATGATCTGTGGACAAAGATTACCTGGCCAGATTATGTTACATTTCAGATTAGGGTACTGCAACACTTTAAACATGAGAAATGACTTTGAGGAATTTCTCAGAAATACCCATTAATTTAAAGTATAGCAGCCAGTTTGCCACATAGAATCAGCTGAAGGGAACATTCATGTGTAAATAGTTATACTGATTATGATCCATTTATGGAGTTAATTCAAAAGGCTTGTGCCTATATTCAAGGCCCTCAATGACTTAGAACCCAAGTACCTAAAATGGGGTGGGGAACATGCAGCTCTGCAGGTGTTAGACTGCAACTCCTATCATCCATCACTATGGCCATGCTGGCTACAGCTGATGAAAGCTGAATTTCAACATATGATGGTTACACTGTCCCATCCCAGTCTGAACTACAGCCATCCTCAGCAGGAAGCTGTCATATCTGTTAGAACTATCTCCAGGGGCCTTTGTCTGATCCCTTTTCTCTTCCCACACTGAAAATAAATAGTAATGACAGAAAAGGTCCTGTCACTTGTGAGCCGCATGTGTATCATACTGTCCACCAAGAGGCAAGAAGAACTTAAAATGTAATGTATTTTCAGCAGCAAGTTCGGACCTTTTTATTTACCTAGACTTCCCGACATGTTAGCTAGCTGGTTTTAAGTGGCAGATCTGATGGATTTTACTGCTTCAGTACTTCCTGATCTGTTTGCCTTTTATTTTTACTCTCTTTGTTTTTCTTATTCTATATGGACTTTTTGCTTACTGGGTGTTACATGTCTTGGGGCTTTTTAACAAAGAATAAATATTTGCATCCAAATGCTTTAAAAGAAAAATGTAGACTTCTTTGCCCTCAGATTTAAAGAATATAAAAGTTGTTATAGCTCAGGAACAGTCCTTTTCCTTTAAATAGTTGTACTTGTGTCTCTGTTCAAGCTTTTATTATTTTTTTTGCCTCATTTCAATTATTTTTAATCACATTACTCTTTCACCAGTGCTTGTAATTCAGCAACTTAGACCCTTTATTATTAGCCCGGGGCAAAGAAAGTGGGAAAAACACAATATTTACTTACAAATGTATTTATTTTCCTATTTATTTATTTAGTATTTTATAATATGCCTATAAAACGTGTCACTGACAACATATCTAGGCAGTGTAAAATAAAAACTAATATAAATGTACATCATTGCTAAACTAAAGTACAACAATGATCATTGGGCTATAAAGTGAACATCTTAACGAGTCCTCAAAACATGTACTGAGTGAAGTTTTAGAGCAAGGTAGCCTGGTGAGTCTGTTGTGGTAGAATCTTGCAGTAGTTTAAAGTAAAAGGCTTTATTTGGGAGTAAGCTTCCGTTAATTGTAATCTATTTCTTTGCATGTATATGATACATAGTTCAACACACATCTAAACTGGAACTAAACCTGGTAGGAGTTTTATTTATGGGTTCCAAAGAGTAAATGGAACCACACACACAAAAAAAGAAATCCTTTTTCTTTAAGAAACCAGCATATTTTAAAGAAACAGTTGAAAAATATGTTGAAAAGCACTAAAAATGCTTTTAAAGTGCTTTAAAATTTCTGTGCTATATTTTTTTAAAGTAGATTAGTACTAGCACAGAGAGCTAATGGCAGCCCTTTGTGCAGTGGTCTACTGATAATCCACTTCAAAAATTAGCTGTCTTTCACAAGAACCTTTCCAAAATTGTTCAGGAACTCCTTTAAAAATTATCTTTGCTGGATTTCTTGGGTTTGTTGTTGTTTTAATACATCTGTGTTAAACAGAAAACTTCCAGTCCAAGAATTTTTTACCACCTGAGCTCTGCCCTAACAGAAAGGGAAACAAACAAGTAAATACCTACAGGAAACACTTTAGAACAACCAAGAAAGCCTGGAGTCACTACTGATACTGATTTAAGTATCATCTGGATGGCAGAAAAAATAGTGATAGCATCAGTGCACAACTGAGTAAAAACAGACATGTGTGGATGAGCTCATAAAATAAGACATGCTAGGGAAAGCCAATAGTATATAAGGAAGTTGCTGAGCTAGGGGAGAATTAACTGCTTCATCACACAATGAAGCCCAAGAGCTCTCCTTCGTATTCCAATCATGGAGGCACTAAGAAGGGTCCCTGATCAAGACCACTGGCTGTAGTTGTCGCTCTTTGAAGCATTAGGTTTATCTACAGTGCAAAATAAGGAATTTCTATTGATATAGCACATTGCCAGGACTTTGCATTCTTAAGTTGTCTTCTTTTTTCCTTTTTTAAAAAAGCTGGTTACACAATTAGTGTCTTTCTGTGTGGATACCTGCCTTCCTTTTGAGGTTTTTGAGTATTTAGGTAATAATTTCTGGAATTAGTGTTGGCCAAATGGGTATGTATTTGTGGCTCAGCCTTGTTTGGAAGCTGTTGGGTTTCACAACATAGAAAGTTTAAATTATTTGTACACTATACTGATTATAGTGGTTCTGTGTCTCTGCATGTTGCAGTTTTCATAGAGTGCTTACATTTATTGTCCACATACATCTTTTGGCTTCTGTAATTATAACGGAGCATAATGACTGCTCAGGTCTGGTACACTGACACCTAAAATGGGATTGTGCTGGCAGGCCTTAGAGCCTGGATGCAGGAAAATTACTCAGTCTATACATTATGCAGACCTACTATTTTTTTTCCTAAGTGCCCATTATAAATCTAACCAAATGAGCCAGCGGGGCAGCTTATTTCTAGAGTGCCTATTCCTGCTGTCATGGATTGTATTTTTGTACATAATAAATTAGAGGTTTCCTGCCTCTTTATACTTGAAAAACATCCACATTCTGGAAGAAGCCTGTATCATGCATTGTATTTCATCTATTTATGGTATTGTCTCCAAGTAGCCTTTAGTAGGTGCTCACTTGTTGCTTGTCCACACAAGGAAGTGGTAATTTTTATACTTGACTACCGAATATCCACCATTTTTATACATTACTTTATTTAAGTCCTCTTCTTTAGCCCTTGCAAAGGTTTCCAAGATAGGTTATGCAGATAAAAATGTATAAACGTTTTATGATAACCTCCACTCTTTCCCAACAGAAGTTAATGAGGGTCATTACTGTTATGTGAGGCAATGCAATGTAATCAGTGCACTGCAGACCTGCTTCTTGCAAAGGATGTGTTCAGCCACTGAACTACACCTGTCTCTTGGCCCATGAAGCGTCCCCCCCCCAATGTATCTGTTACACCTGCAGAATTGGAAAAAATACTTTGCTGAATCACATCCCAGAATCCCCCCAAGCCAAGCCATGCTTGGGAGTTATAATCCTAACAAGTAACTTTTTCCTCTGCATTTTTATCTCTCCTCCAGGCTACATACATGTCTTTGTGCCTCCACATATTATCCACCTGATGAGGCATGTCAGGCTAAGGAACAATGACTACTTGAAGGGTCTCCAGTGAATTCCAGGGCCCAGTGCAGAGTACCTCAGATCTTCCAAGTGCCAGCCTAAAACTATGCATGACATCACATTAGCTCCGACATCTAAGTGTAATTAAATAAAGTGACATGATTTTAGAAGCTTCTGGCCAAAGTGGAGGGCGGGGGAGGGGGAAATGTTTATTTCTATCCAGTGCATAGCTGAACTCTTGCTCAATAAATTTTAGATTGTCCTAAAAGCGACACAGACTATTCTGATTAAATGATGATTGCAGAAAGCATTTGACAGTTCCATTTGAAAAGCATTCATGCCATCAGCTGTACTGTATGCAAAAGAAGTGACACACTGAGCTGCTCATCCTCCATCTGTTATGGACGGAGAAAGACCAAGACTGAATTACATTTGGTATTTTAAAAGTGATGGAAGCCTAAATCTTCTGTTGTTTATTCAGGGGGAAAATGGGAGGGAGGAAAAGTTAATGGATGATTTAGATTAAATCTGAACAAAAGCTGTTATTGCCACTGGCTATTGTTAGGAAATTGAACACAGGGGACCTGTAAAAATGAAATGAAATACACAACACAAATTTCAACAGATAACCAAATCCAAAGCTAAGATCTAGTCAGCTAATGACACTTTATGGTAACAAAACTGCTGTTTGCCCATTTTTTCTGTCCCCAGCCCTTAAAAATGAAGTACAGAACTATGTTTACTACAGAGAGCAAAAGCGATACATAATTTATCATAATATGACCAATTGAAATAAGTGTTGTCATTCTTAATGTTCCCATTTTGCTTTTAAAATATTTTTCTTTTTAAAGGACGGAAAACAAAATCAAGTTTTAGGGATGGTTATAGTTCAATAACAAAGCAGAATCACTTTCCTCCTTTCCAGTGTTAAATAATAGGCAAGGTGGGAGATTACCGTATTTTTCCGTTTATAAGACGACCCAATGTATAAGACGACCCCCCCTTTTCTAACCCCAAATTAGAAAATTTGATCCCTGCTTTTCCCTTCCTTTTGCTAAGCCACGGAGCTTAGCAAAAGGAAGGGAAAAGCAGGGATCAAAGGGCTCCCTTTGACCGCCGCTTTTCCTTGCCTTTTGCGAAGCCACGGGGCTTAGCAAAAAGGAAGGTAAGGCTCCCTTCGTGTAAAGGCTGCATGATCATAGCCCTTTGATTTTGAAGCCCTTTCATGGCTGCTTTATCCACTTCCTAAGCCCTGCGGGGCTTAGGAAGTGGGGAACGCAGCCATGAAAGGGCTTCAGGATCAAAGGGCTACGATCGTGCAGCCATTTCACGGCTGTGTTACCCACTTCCTAAGCCCCACGGGGCTTAGGAAGTGGATAAAGCAGCCATGAAAGGGCTTCAGGATCAAAGGGCTGGGATCATGCAGCCCTTTCACAGCTCCTTTAGCCGAAGGGAGCCTTCCCTTCCTTTTTGCTAAGCCCCGTGGTTTCGCAAAAGGCAGGGGAAAGAGGCTGCCTTCCGTGTATAAAACGACCCTATTTTTTTGTCTAATTTTTAAAGGAAAAAGTGTTATTTTATACAGAGAAAAATATGGGAAGTAACAGCTATTCCCAAGCAAAGCGACCACAGAAAGAAATTGCTGCTTTAAATTGATTTTAGTTCCTCCAACCCTTCTGTTCACTAAATACTTGATTATTTGAGAGGCATTTAATGTGAAGGAGAAAGGATGGGGAGAGAGATTTGTAAAATGATATCAGCATCTCTGGGTTTTGCAAGAGGCTTCTTGCAGGACAGATAAGGTATAATAATGATGTGTTGTCAAGTCAATTCTGACTTATGACAACCCTTCCCAGGGTTTTTTAGGCAGAGAGTACTCAGAAGTGGTTTGCCATTCCCTTCTTCCCAGAGGTGGGCACCCTGGAATTGTGCAGCTTGCCCAAGACAACACAAGATGGCTCTTCTGCAATCCACAGTGGGGAATGGAATTCCCAACTTATGGCTTTGCAGGTAAAAACCTAACTCTGAGCTATCTAGTCAGCCCATAGAGGAATAGCTTGAAAAATTTAGTGTTCCCGAAAGGAGAGAATCAGTTAATTGGTAAATAAATTAGGGACAAAACCACCTGAGGAGCCATCTTGTACAAATCTTGCTGAAAGCCAGATCTCATTTATTCCTATTTGTTGGAATGGGGAGAACTTCTGGGCAGTGAACTCGTGACAAGGGGTTAGATCTACTTGGGCCAAACGACATGTTATGATGCTCAAACAATTGCTGCCACCCCAAATCATGCTATGAAAAATTGCTGTGAACTTGGATTATCCTGCTGGTCCATCCCCAACCATCCCCTGGTTCTGATGATAGTTTGGTGCCTGGCACTAAACTGACCCAATAAAGAGGTGGCTCTATGTCACAGAAGCCAGCTTCTCGTGATTTATTTATTTTTTTAAATTACATTTTTTGTGTGGCTGTTGCAGATTCCTCCTCCTTCAAGGCTGGGGAAGCAGCAGGCATCCAGAGCATCACCAGCAGCAACATCTCTCTACAAGACTCTGGTGACTGTGGAGAGATCTGCAGAGCAGCAAGTGCTCTACCTGTGCAGGGTGAGGAGTAGCTGGACCTTTTTAATTTTTTTATTAAGCTGACCAGTTTTATTTTGATGAAAAAGCAGCCCAAACAGGACTGGTAAATTTGCTGGAACCATTGCACATGAAAATGTGGTCACATGACTGTCATGTGTTTGGCCACGTGTCCAAAACAATCAACATGTGCCTGGAAGTGATGTCATCAGCTGTCAAAATAAATGCTGTGTGTGCTCAATAACGTGAACAGAAGAAACAGCACATGACCAGATATAACATCATTGGCTGTCAAAACAAATGGCTTGTGTGCCTCCAACCTTGAACATGAAGGCAAAGTGCAGCTTCAGCTGAGCTGTTATGCACAAACTTACAAGTTTACAGGCTAGGGAATTGTGTGTTTTTTTCTAAATGTTTTTTGGGCCAAAGTGGATAGCAGTGATAGCAGTGATTTAAAGCTCAAAACACAATGTTTAAAATGTCAGTTTTCTTGTAGCAGGGCACACTTAACCACTGCCAAAGTACTGTGTGGATTTAAAAGGCTGAAATGCCAGCAAACCCTGAAGCTTCTGTGACCACATGAGAACCCACAAGCTTCAAAGGCTAACAGCCATTCATGTCACAATACAATCAAAGGAAAATACACCACACTGTGGACACTTTCTCTGTGACACACACATATATATCCTGACATGCCGTCAGTGCCAACATTACGTTCAGAAAAACAAAACTGCCTGTACAGTGCCTTGCACCACCCATTAACTCCCAAAAGCTTTGTTGTGTCTGTGGTGAACAGGAGAGCCTCACCAAAACACCGCTTGCTACCCAAAATGTTTAAATCCACGAAGAACCTTCTTTTCTTTAATATTAGCTGCCTGTAAAGAATAGTACTTAGAACACTATGCCATCATCCTCCCTTATGGATAACCATGATATCAAGATGTAATGTTCTTCAAAGGTGGATCTGTGCAGTACTCTGCATAAGATTTGCTAGGTTGTCCAAGAGATCAGAAGTGCCCAGCAGCCCACTTTGCCTTTTAGACCCCCACCATCTAAGCATAACTGAACATGTGGAGCTCCATGCTGGTCTTCTATAGAATATCCTTTCTTAGCTGTTCTTTACCTGAAGGTGTTCTGTGATGCAAATAACAATTCCAGAGGCAAATAGCAGGTAGAGGATATATACATTTCACTAGGAAATGGTTTAGGGATCCAAATTTTTTGCTCTTCCTTAAAAATAGAAGTGTCTACCTGAAGTGTCTGTTTTAGAACAGAAATGGGAAAACTTTTGTCTTCCTTATATTTTGCACTTCAACTCCAAGAAGCCCTAGTGTGGCTAGTGTTAGAAGACTATGGAAGTTTTAATTTCAAATCATCTGGAAGGCCAGAAATTCATCACTTCTTCAAAAAAGGGTTTAATGTAACCTGTAGCTTGGCCGGTGTCTCAGTTTTTGAGATGTCCTTGAGCCAATAACATGTGAAATGGTGTTCTAGGAAGTAGGTTTTCTAGGAAACACATCTCTTGGACAGCATATAGCACACATTTTATCAAAAATTTCATTGCAGAAATAGCATCAGTAAAAGTAGATAGGGTCTGAAAACTACAGAGTGTTCTCCCCAAACATAATCAGCAGTAGAGAATATATATATTCTCTGAAGATGTTTCTGCATTTTGCAAAAGGAAACAATAACAATATTATTTAAAAAGTCGCTTGATGCATCCAAGTTATTTTCAGTTGTCTTAAGCTTAGTTAGCAGCAGTAAGATGGTGAAGCAGACAAATCTTATATGCTACTTAACATAATGATATCATTCCATTAGGTGATTTCTAATTGGACTGAATTATCCAGGTGATTAATCTAGGATGGAGGAAGATGTCACCAGGGAGAACAACAACAAGATAACCACATTCAACAGAAGAATTAGAAGCCATGCAAAAATGCATAAACATGTGTTTTAGGGTTGATATGGAATCCTCAGTAGTATAAGATTAATGTATTTTACCTATATCCTTTCAGCCTCCTCTGCACCATTTCCTCTGACAAATAAATGCTACTTTCCACCCACCATTTGGCAAGGGGAGCTGTTGTCTTCAAATGACATTAAAAAAAGAACAGGTTTCTTTCTTGGCCTATTCTTTGCCAAAGAAGCAAGTGCCGGTGGAAATAATGGTACAGAATAGAACTGAAAACACACACACACCAATCTCACTAAATCTTTGAGAAATTTCTGTGCTACTGAGACTACTAGTTTTGCCCTAAATATAGAAAGCAGATGATATTTGGCAGAGCAGTATTTCATACATCTATTGATTTGCAAAATCAGTCATTATATTTGCTTCTTCCCACAGATGTAGCCTGGACAGTATCCAGATACAGGCTACAGTAGGATTTAGGTTGTGTCTTGTGCCCAGATATATGTAAATTAATGAAACACTTCAGGGAATGAACACATTCTGAGAGATTTAAAGGATTTGCTGGAAGACTTCCATTTTCCCTTCTGTGTGAGAGAGATCAGAATCTTGGCCCGCGAGTTGCAGACTGTCTGCAAGGCTTTGTTTCCTAATGTGATGAAAGCTGTCAGGTATGGAAGAAGATTTGTCAATTCCCAGGATGACAACTCTGCTGGTTGGATAACATCGGAACTTGTTTTCTTCAATTATCCTCAATCTTTCCCCCCCCCCCTCATATTTTGATCTTCAGAGAGGAAAAATAATTCTTGTCTTTTTGATAAGAAGCAATGGAACATCAAAAGAATGCCAGCTACATTTTTCCTATTGTTTGCATTTTGCTGCCATGCCAAATAAAAGCTTTTGGGTGATTTGAGAGAAAAGTTGCTGTGGCTACCTCAAAAACCTTATATAGTTAGGAGCTTGAAAATGTAAGTAGGTTAAAACCAAGACCCTGCAAAGCTTAGTTTGCGTCTCAACAGAGATGTTAACTAGAGCCACAGAGACTTATCACAACTTTGTTGTATTTATTTCAAGTGTTGAAGCTGGTAGAGCCATAGCTACTATTTTTTTGGTGCCTGAGACTTCAGCACCTATTAATTAAGCTTATTTGCATGAGACTTGGAGGCATGGAAAGAGGATGAAGGAATTGGGGGGAAAACCTGGACCTGAGCATGGAGTGGTCATATCAGATCTGCACGGAGCCTGTCTGTTTTGTGTTTTGTTCTGCCTGAGAAGGTCAGGCTGATGACAGTATACCTGTGTGGGGAAGGCAGGTTCTTAACTTTCCATCAGGAAATATTAATTGGTGGGTTCATGCCCACCCAGCAGCAAAACTTTGTGGCCTTTGTAATTATCAGCACCCTGTGGCAAAGGCCCAGTCACCCTGCCTGAGTTATTGGCTTTGAAAGTTGATATCTTTTCTAATTGTTTGGTTTAGAAATGGGGACGACTCACCATTTTGGCGAGTCGTCCTGCTTCATGAGTCGTCAAAAGTTGACGACTCACAAAGCACGAAGTTTCCCCCATGAAGTGACGAATAACAAAGTTATTCGTCAATTCATGGGGGGGGGGGGGTTATTAAAAAAAACCACCCCTGCCACCCCCTTCCTATTACAAAAAAAAAGAAAAGAAAGAAAAACACCATTCTGCCTACCAGCCGCCGATCAGCTGATCAGTGGCAGATAGGCAGCCACCCCCCACAGCCACCCACCCCAACAGCCTACCCACACACACCCTTCCTCTCCCTACCTTAGCCCCCACCCCACCCCCACCGACACCCCCTTACCTTAATCGCTGCTGCCGAGGTCTCCTTCTGGCCTCCCAGCCACGCATGTAAAAAGGGAGACTGGCTGCCCTTTGCAAAGATGGCGGCTGAGGCTTCATTCAGGGTAGGGAAGCTGCAGCTACCATCTTTGCAAAGGGCAGCCTGGATTCCCTTAAGGCAAGTTTTAAAAAATAGTACGAAGGATGAATAAAAATGGGTAAATATTCATCCCTTCGTATTCGTAGGGGTCTCTGGAACCCACGAATATGAAGGGGCGACTATTTAATGAATCGGCTATTTTTGTCGAAAAGCCGATCCATTTTTATATTCGTCCCCATCTCTAGTTTGGTTAATAGGTCTAACATATCACCTCTTCTTGGGCTCCTATTAAACAAAGTCCAAAGGACCACAGGATATCTGTGGATCAGTTCACTGCAAACATTCTTTTTCAAAGTGAAGTGTTTTGTTTGTGAAGAATCCAGATAGAAATTCATTTGCACCTCATGACAGGCTTCTGGATATCTTTCATAAATGTTTCATGGCACCCACCCCCTGTTTTTGGTAGAGAGTGAACTGAGTACCAGGCAAACTGATGCTGCTATATTTTCTTTTTTTATTGAGCAAACGTATATCTTAAGTACAAAATAAAAACCGTTCCAAGAGTATAAATAATATCATTCCAAATATAGCAAGAGAACCAAATAAAATAGCATCAGCTTGCCTGCTTCTCAATTTATTCTGTAGCAAAAAAGGGGTAGATTTTATGAAACAATTATGAAATTTTAGCCACATTTTATATTTAGACTATGTTGATCATTTTCTGAGCTATATACTTAGTTTAAAAATATGTTAAGATTGTATAAACGATTTTAAAGACACACCATATAATAGTATTCTTGTAATATATCTTTCTTTTACCAAATAAAAGATAAATATCCACCAGCAAGTAAAGTTCTATTTCTTATGAGTATTGTTGCTCATGTATTGTTTCTTCTTCTTATGAATCTCATCTAAATTTGCCCTATATTTTACTCTCTTCACTTGTAAAAAATGGAAGTTATCCCTCCTTCATCCAAAAGTGTTTTGCCAATATTTGGCTGAGGTTTTAGCTACTTGCAGTAAGCAGTTTTGACAATATTTATTAAGTCTTTGGTGCTTGCTATAAAAGGTCTGTACTAGAGATGGGCACAAAATGAATCACAAAGCAAAAAAACCACGAACCAGGCCAGTTTGTGGTTCATTTCGTGGGCAGTTTGGGGAACTGTGCTTTCACGAAGCAAAATGAAACACTGAATTTTAATCTCTCCCATTCATCTTTGGGTTGTTCAGATATACTTTTAGTTCATACTCTGATTAACTGTCCATTGCCTGTTGATAAACATTCCATTATCTAATGCCAAGTCAGAGCATACTTGAAAGACTCTTCTTCAAAAATTCCTTGAAATAATTTTATGTACAGTTAAAAAACCCCACACAACTAACTGAGATAACAAGGTATTCTCTCCCATTATGAATGCTTTGTAGTTCATTAAAAACGTGTTTTGCATAACTTTGGACCTGGCCTAACCCCGATTGGGCATTGGAAAGATTTAATTTATACTAATTAAATGCTATTCCCCATTTAGCTGTCTGGATAGCTCAATGGTTTAGGTGTCTGGCTGCGGAGCGAAAGGATGGGAGTTCAATTCCCTACTGTGTCTCCTGTCAGTAGAAATAGCCTGTGTGGCCTTGCACAAGCATCACAGTCTCAGGATGCCTCCAGAAGGGAATGGTAAACTACCTCTGAGTATTCTCTACCTGGAAATCCAGAAATGGGTTGCCATAGGTCAGAATTGACTTGATGGCATACCGTTATTACTATTATACCCTGTTTTAGGTTCCAAGGCTCCCTAGGACTCTCTTTTGCCTTGGGGAAGTCTTTGGTAGCCTTGGAATGTGGCTACAGGTCACAAATTGCTGCCAGATCACTGCTGTGGGATCAGGACTACTGGTGGTGATCTACCTTTTGGACTTATATTGCTATTTCAGTCACGAAGTTAGGTGACAAAAGATTGCATTGTGAAATAGATTAAGGGAGATAGTGTGGATTCCCAGAATAGTTTAAAAAGAGACAGATGAAACAAGCATCGGGTTTTTTTTTAAAAAAAGATGGAACAAGCATGTGAAGTCATCCACTTTAAACGTTCATCTTTCAGAAATGTCATTCAAAACGGCATCTATTCCTTAAGTTCTTCCACTTGTCCCTAGGAGTTTGCTACAAATTTCCCATTTATATTCTTCAGTACTGGTTTCTGGAGGCACTGATGATTTTCCTGGAGCTCTTCTCAAGGTGCATTCTGCAGCTCCACACCCTGGATGTTAAGGCAAAGGATTCCATGTGGCTTCCATGCATGAATTATGTTAAGTAATAAAAAGTATGAAAGTAACAGCTCCTTCCGTGCAGTTTTTCTATCTCTAACAAGGACCCTGTGAACTGTCTGTTGGCATGGTGCCATTCTCACCAGCAAGGTCAGACTGCTCTCTGCCCCTTCCGGTTCTTTGCCCACCTTGCCGTAACTGCCTAGCCATCTGGCAAACATGTTCAGGGAGAAGCTGTCAGCGGCAGCTGTTTGCACAAAAGATGGGCACCTGCTGTTAATCTTGCTAGAACATTAAAATAACAGCAAAAGTTTTTCCTTTGAGTTTTAAATCTGTACTTGGCCCTCTCAAGAGGGGAAGTGCTATTTCCTTTTTCTCCTAGAGTACCAGGGAGGAAAGAAGAAAGCCATGCATAGAGCATCTCTCTCTGCTTGAATGGATGGATGCAAAAGAAACGGGGACTGTGCATGTAAATGTACAGCCAGAGACAGGGAGCTAGTGATAACAACATGACATTTAGCTCCTGTAGAGCTTTGCTAAAGGGCTTCCACTAGGGCTAAAGGCAGTCTGGTGACCAGGTCTGACAACTATGTAATCAAATGTCAGTAGCCCTGTTCAATACATTCAGAAAGGGTTAATTTGAACGTGTTAGGATTCTGGTCTTGCTCTCTGTTTATCACTGTCTCCATGGGAAAAGGGCCTGTCCAAAGAAGAGAAGTTCTGCTACACATGGAATCACTCCATGCAATTGGGGATCTTGAAGAATCAATGTTCCTGATTACATGGAGAGGCTCCATGGTTCCAGCCGCCTGACGGCCATTAAAAACGGCCTGAAATTGGCGCGCTGGCTTTTGCCCGCCAGACCGGATGGCGCGAGGCGGGCGTTTAAAAGTTTTTTCAGTTGAATGGGCGGGGAAGTGCAGGTATTTAAGAAAGCACTTCCCCGCAGTTCGCCCGCTTTCCTTTTCGGGCACTGATTAGGGAAGCTCCGCTGACTGGTGAAGCTCTGCGAGTACAATTCTCGAGTGGTGGCTGGCTGCTTCGTGAATTGTTTGCTGCTGGGAAGGTGGCTCTGCCCCTTCCCTGGGTCTGTTTCTTTAAACTCCATTGCTTTCCTGTTTTTCATTGACGTTTTTTTTGGGTTTACTTACGTATTGGGCAAGGGGACTGCTGGGTTCGGGCGGGCGCTTCCCCGCTCTGCCGGGGCGCGGGGCGCTTCTGGGGCTCAAGTGCTTGCTTGTCCTTTAACTACGTTGCAGTTCTTTATACTTTGTTGGGTTTCGGGGGTAAAATAGATTTAGGAGGGGCGATTGTTGGGAGCTAGGTTGTGTTGTGCATAAATTACCTGGTGTTGTTTGTCTTTATCCTCTTTTTTCTTGTCTGTTTTGGTGCTTGAATTCCTTTATAGTTCTTTATATTCATTTACCTCTTCCGTGGGTCTTATTTATATCCGCCATTTTGTCTCCTTACATTTCATCCTCCGTTTTTCTCTATCCGCCATTTGCTTGTTTAGGCACTGTTTCAGCAGTCCTCCTTTCCCTCTCTTCTTTTCAGCTATTGCCTGGTGCCTTTCTTTAGTTTCCAGTTTGGTGTATTATTGTTCTAAGGTTTTTGTTAGATTTACAAGTGATTTATTATTGCTGGTGGGATTACCCCCCTTTCTCATTTGGGGTTTCTCTAGTTGGGGCTCAGTTCATCGGATAGCCATTGTTGTTAAGGGGGTTTGGGGTATTGTTTAGGATTTCAACAGTTTATAAGGCTTTAAGAATAATTTTGCTAATCACACTCATCAGTTCATTATTCACATTCTAATTGATATTTAAGATAGTTTATTCATTATTACTTGAAGGATCACACAGTTCATATTTGGGTTTCCCCTATATTAGCTTAAGTTTTTAGGTAGCCAGTTATTTGTTAAAAAGGGATCAAAAAATAAAATAAAAATAAAATAAAATAAATAAAAATAAAAATAAAATAATAACAATAATAATAATATATAGTATTGCAGTTAATATAGGGTATAAATCAGCTATTTTACAGTACTACTTTCTTGTATAGCGCTAAAGCTTTTCCAGTTCATATACTGGGCATTCACTGTGTGGTTTTTTGGTAATTCAGCTGAGCTCCCTGCTTCTTTTGACTCCACTGATAAGGACTGATAGGAATAAAGCATTTGTAAGGCAGTTTACGTTTTAATGCCACAGTTGCCTGTCTAGAGCGCCACCTGCTGTTCATTTTAGGAAGTTGTTTGCTTTAATATATACAAAAAAATAAAAATAAAAATAAAAATAAAATATATACATAAATAAATAAATTTCTGGGAGTGCTACGCTTTCTTTAGAGTTCCGTTCTAGTACAGGTTAAGAATGGCCTCACGTAAAGGACATGGAAATAACAAGGGCAAGGCCCCAGCGAAGCGGAGGCCAGTGCCACAACTTTCTCCAGAAAGTTCTTCCTCTGATGAGGAATCGTGGCCAATATGGCAAGAACTACAGGAAAAGATGTGTGCTTTTGAAGCACAAAGAGCTGCTTCTCAGGTACCTCAGCAAGAGGATGTGTCTTTGCGCCGTTCCAGTAGGGAGACTAGGGGTCGTAAAAAGACAAAACTTAGGGCTCTGGCACAGGATCTACTGACCCGATTTAATACTTTGGAGTCTACCCAGGCTGTGGCTCGAGTGGAACAACCCAATGCAGAGGCATTAGCTGCGTCCAGCACAGTTCCGGTCCAACAGGAGAACACTCGTCCTGATAACGCGGAAACGATTGAGGCTGCGGTGGCAGTTCGGGATGAACGTGAACTTTCAGAAGAAGCTGGGCCAAGCTCGGTCGGTGGTAGCAATGTTTCTCAGTCTTCTATCAGGTCTTTTGGTGAGTCTTCTTCGTTGCACACATCACACCCTCTCACTACATCTTGGCCTTGGGCCGGTGGGCCTCCCGTACAATACACAGCAGGCACACCATACCCTGCTATTCCTGCAGGGGGCTTTGGCCTTCCTTGGTATCCTGCCAATGTTTCGCCATTGGGCTGGGGTGGGCCATATCCAGCTATGCCCACAACCGGGGCACCTAGTGTAGGTACTAGCGTAGGAGCTTCTCAACATCCGTCGGTGCCTAATACTGGGTACAACACGGTGCCTTACGCAGCTATGCCGTACGCGGATTATTCTACTCCACTGGGGGATCATCTGACCCCCGCTACTAAAGAGAAGATCTGGAAAGGAGAATATTTAGATTTTTTCGACCTCTTGAACCGGGACACAGATATCAAGGACATTGACAAGGACGATGAAAAAGAAAAAGAAAAACGTAGACGCAAAAAACCTGATCAGACTTGGGCCAATTGGGTCCCTGGTTTTGTCATCTACGCTGGGGTACTGGCAAAGACCCAGCCCTGGCGTGTACACTCACTGTTACAGTACTTTGACATCATATGCCGAGCGTATACGGATTTTTCAGGGCAGGCGTGGCTTTTGTATGATCAGGCCTTTAGGATGCGGAGCGCTATTCAGCCCAACCTGCGTTGGGATGAACCTCACCCAGGTTTATGGCTACAGCACATGACCCTGGCTAGGCCCAACACGGGGGACAGATTCGATAGCAGCCATTTGAACAGGAAGCTGGCGGCGACGGCTATTCCCCGCCCTGGAGCGGGGCAGGCAGTTCAACCCCGTCTGCCTTGCTTTGACTTTAACTTCAAGGGTTCTTGTTCCAGGAACCCATGTAAGTTTAGCCACAAATGCCTTAACTGCGGGGAAAAGCACCCCAAGGCTACCTGTTTTAAAAGGGGGAACCAACGCCAAAACAAAGGCAATGGACCTGGAAAGAAGCCAGGAGGTGGCAGCAATACAGCTGGTAAGGGGACCCACACCAATTAAAATCAAAGTCTTACAAGCTTGGCTGCAGGATTATCACAGGTTGGACGAGGCACAATATTTACTTCAGGGTTTCCGCGATGGTTTTCGTATCCCTGCCTTAGGTGAACGGACGGCTTTTATCGCGCAGAACCTGAAGTCGGTCAGGAATATGGAAGACATTGTTTTGGATAAAATCAATAAAGAGGTTAAGGCAGGTAGGGTTCTTGGTCCCTTCCCTTGTCCGCCTGTGGAGAACTTGCGAGTTTCCCCGTTGGGTATAGTGCCCAAAAAGGCTCAGGGTGAGTTTCGACTCATCCATCACCTGTCTTTTCCGGAAGGAGCATCGGTTAACGATGCCATACCTTCTGAATTGTGTACAGTCAGATATACATCCTTTGATCAGGCCGTGAGCATGGTTAGGAACTGCGGAGTGGGGGCAGAACTGGCGAAATGTGATGTGAAATCAGCATTTCGCATTTTGCCTGTGCACCCACTCGACTTCAATCTTTTAGGTTTTCAATTCCAGGGATTGTTTTATATTGATAGGGCCTTGCCCATGGGATGCTCTATTTCCTGTGCGGCATTTGAGAAATTTAGCACGTTCATTGAGTGGAAATTCAGACAAAGGGTTCGTTCCAAGGCAACGGCCCATTATTTGGATGATTTTCTGATATGTGGAGCGCATAGTTCGGGGAAATGTGCATGGATGTTAGGAGAATTTCAGTCTTTGGCAAGCGAACTTGGTTTGCCGTTGGCTGAAGAAAAGACAGAAGGCCCGGCCACGACTTTAACTTTCCTAGGCATCGAGTTAGATACGCTTCAGCAAACATCTAGGCTACCTCAGAGGAAACTGGATGACCTCAAAACTAGAAAAAAGTGACTCTTCATGAACTGCAGGAGTTGGTAGGACACCTGAATTTTGCGTGCAGAGTAGTTGCTCCGGGCCGGGCTTTTGTTCGGCGCCTGTGCTCTGCAATGAAGGGACTGAAGTTCCCTAGGCATAGGACCAGGGTCACTAAGGGTATGAGGGAAGACCTGTGCATGTGGCAGCGATTCCTGGATGAATTTAATGGGGTTTCCTTTTGGAGAGCCGAGATGTTCTTAAAATCTGAATTTCAGGTACATACTGACGCTGCTGGGTCCTTAGGTTTTGGAATCTACTTCAGAGGTAGATGGTGTGCTGACACCTGGCCCGAGGAATGGCATACGCTAGGGATTACGAGGGACTTAACCTTCCTAGAGTTTTTCCCAATCGTTGGCGCTCTTTGGCTTTGGGCCAAGGAATGGGCTAATTCAGTGGTTCGCTTTTGGTGCAACAACCAGGCTGTGGTTTGCATCATAAATGAGCTATCTTCTCATTCTGACAGGGTTATGGCTTTAGTTAGGGCCTTTGTCCTACGGGCATTACAATTTAATGTTTTGGTGCATGCCCATCACGTCCCGGGAGCTGACAATACGATAGCTGATGCTCTTTCACGCCAACAGATCAAACGGTTCAGGGAGCTAGCTCCAGAGGCCAACGAGCTGCCAGAAGTTCTTCCACCCGAGGTCTGGCAGATTGGCGTGAGGAAGCATCACAAGCTATAGGTATGGCTTTGGCTCCTCGAACCAGAAAGGGTTACATGAACATAATTAGTGAGTTCAGGGAGTTCAGGGCTTCTTCAGCCCTGGAACAATTGTGGCCGGTTCCGGTTGAACACTTACAACAATTCATGGTCTTCTTATACAGAAAGGGGTTGGCACCGGGTACTATTCAGGGCAAATTGTCAGCTTTAGCTTTTCATGCTAGACTTAATGGCCATAGAGACTTTACGACCGACTATAGGATAAAGAAAATGGTGGAAGGATGGTCTAAGGAACGGGGAAGGGTGCCTGATTCAAGGACGCCTATTTCTCCTCACCTTCTTGAGCAGATTTGCGTACTATGGGATATGTTGTGCACTGACTGCTACGAGGTGGCCTTATTTAAGTCAGCTGCGTTGATAGCATTTTTTGGGGCCCTTCGGGTCAGCGAGCTAGTAGCAAAAGGAAAGGCAGATGCCTTGCGATACGCATTACAGATGAGTGATGTTTTTATTCAGGATAACAACTTGAATCTTGTAATCAGAAGATCGAAAGCGGATCAGAAAGGCAAGGGGAAGTTACTGGTCTTAGGCCAATGCAGTCTTAAGACAATCTGTCCCGTCAAAGCTACACAGACCTACCTGGCATGTAGAGGCCAAGAACCAGGATATTTTTTGCAGCATGCGGGTGGGTCGCCACTGACTAGGTTCCAGTTTTGGAAACTTACAGGCATAGCCTTGCACAGGGTAGGCGTTTCTGGCCTTAGATTTGGCACTCATTCCTTTAGAATAGGTGCAGCGTCAACTGCAGCCGCTCTAGGATATACAACTGAACAAATTAAGCAATTGGGTCGATGGTCCTCTTCTAGCTACAAGAGATATATCAGGACGTTCCCTAATGTGTAGGTAGTGGTTTTTTGTCGTTTCAGGTGCAGCGGGGACTGACGGTCGAAGGCATGTGATGATCATCGGCCATAGCTTTGCATATTGGGCAGAACGTTGCGCTGCCAAGTCCTACTTGGGGACTGACTTGGGGCTTGGTGCCCATGCTCTTGTTTCTTGGCGCGGTAAGCGCGGCTTGCTTTGGGTCCAGCTGGGACGGCTGACAGCTTTTCATCAGTCCCCGCCGGACATTCTTCTTCTTCACTTGGGCGGCAACGATTTACCTTTGGTTCCCGGCAAAGCCTTGATCTTAGACATTTTGCGGGATCTCGGAAGGCTACATGCCAGGTATCCAGCTATGCGGATCGTGTGGTCCACGATCATTCCGCGACTGGAATGGCGTGGCGCACGACACGTACGTGATGTTAACATGGCTCGGCGCCGTGTTAATCGTGAAGTTTGTAGATATGTCTGCCGTAATGGTTTTGGCTCTGTGGTGGGCCACCACAGGATTCTGCTGAGCAATCCTGCTCTTTTTCACGCCGATGGCGTTCATTTGTCCGATGCTGCCTTGGTCATCTTTTTGGATGATCTTAGAAGGGGCCTGCTTGCCGAGCTTCAGAGGCTCTGTGGCGGGCATGGGACTTAGCTATGCTAGTCCTGATGCTGTGGCGGGTAGTGCGGAAAAACAGGTGTTTCGGTGTGTCCCATGTGTAATTCAGGTAAGCCAACAGCGCATCCGACCTCCCGGCTCTGCGGATCGTGCGATTACAGGGCCGGTTCGGGAAGGATGCGCTGGGCCACTTCCGGACCACCAGTCATCAAATAAAGATGGCTTGGGGTCTGGGGGTGTTTATTAGTGGCAGGCCGGGTTCCTGCTGTCTGTGAAGACAGCGGGAATCCGGGGCCAGGGACTCGCCCAATTGACAAGCAAGGGGTATTGGTTACCCCTACCTGTTACCATTTCCGCACTACTGCAGGCCCCTTTCCTTGAGACAATTGATGATTAAATTGAAATCTTGAAAATAAAGTGTGGCCCGTATTTTAATACCAATACTGTTGTCTCGCGTCTTCATTCCGGGCTTGGGCGGGCAAGTGTAGCAAAGACTTTCCTCTTAATACCGTCCTTCTTCAGTGAAGACAAAGACAGACAGGGGCATGGCTAAATCTCTGTCTCTCCCCTTACTTTTAAATGGACCCTTTTCTGATTGCCTGAAGAGTAAGTGACAAAAGATTTAGTTTTTGTCTAAAGATCACAAGCTGATTGTTACATAAAACATCGGACTGGATGGGTGGCCTTTGGTTACATGGCTAAGAACATATTCTCCTAGAGAAGACTCTGTGTCTGTTGCTAATTCACATGCTGTAGACTGGGGATAATTTTGTATGGCTCTCCAAATGCTGTTGGACTCCCAACTCCCAGCATCACTCACTGTTCATTGAGCTAGATGGAGCTGATAGGGACATCTTTCGGAGCCACGTGTCCCCCACTCCTCCTTCAGGCAGACATATCCAGGAACCTTTCTCTCCCTTGGAAATGGACGATTATCAAATTTCGTATTTAACGTTTTTCTTTCTTTTCTTTTTTACTTCGTTGGTAGAATGTGGCTTGAGTTACTTCTAATAGTTGGGAGTGTTTAACCATTCCCCCCCCCCCCATCTTTACTTCTGATCTGGGTATTTCCATCCTGGAGTAGCCTATTTAATTCTGCTTCCTAATTATGAGGATGTCCATATCAAAGAATAAAGGTTATAATGTCCGTGAATTCATGATGTGTGATGCTTCAGGGAAAAACTTGCTCTAGAGGACAGAATGGGAGGGAGAGAACATCGATTCCAAGAAGATGTAAATAAATTCTGCGTGGCTAGAATTTTAAAATGCAAATCAGCAGCTGCAAATGGAGAAAGCATAAAACTCTCTTAAATGTTTGGTTATCCAGAGTATTATTTTCTAGCACAGCCTTGTTTTAAAATGCACACGGACTAAACTGAGCAAAATGAAGCACTTGCATTTATTTTGACTTTCAAGGAAAGTTATGCTGCAAATATTCTTTGTTCCTTAGCTAAATTTCTATCCTCCTAATCTGATTATTTTTAAATGAATTTTGTAGTGTTCTGGCTAAACCTACACTATCATTTTTGATGCTGCATCTTCTCTGGGTGTTGGAAATGCTTGCACAGCAGTATAGTGTTTCCACGGGAGCATGTCCTCACAACAATTCATAGTGGTGTTTGAATATAAATCCCAGTTTCTTAGCATGCAATCCTCTGTTTTTCTCACTGTTGTGACTGAAGTTCACATTTAGCACAGAACTAGGCTACCTAATGTTGCTACATTTTTTGTTAGACTGATCTTGTACAACATGGGATGAAGAAATTAAAGCTAAGGTTCTCTCTTGGTTTAGTGAAAAGTGTTGGAAGAAGTTTCAGCAATTAAATTTCTCAGAATAACAAAGCTGTGAAAGGCACAGTAAAAGGAGGATGGGCTGTGAAATAAGGATAAAAAAAGAAAAGGTAGGAACATAGGGTTGTTATCTGCCTAAAATATAATCCTCCAGGGTACTAAAACTTGCTCTTTGTCCTTCTCCCATTGTTTCACTCTTGTGCATCAGCAATCCTCACAGATTGTCCTTTTATTATGTGTTTAATCTCATGGTGAGCTATGCAGTTCTGCTCCAATTTGAATCAGAAAATAGGTATGGCTGAGATGTAATCATATTTTGTGCTGCTCAAAATGGACAGAGGCAACAGAGGGAGATGCAAAAAATCATGTGGCAACCACAATGACTGTAGTTCAAGGTTAACTAAGGATGACCCTGAACACATTCTTGAATCTTGTCAAAGTTTAGCAGGAATAATTGTTAAGCACAAGGCAGCACAGCTTGAATCATGTGAAAGCAACACTGGTTGGCACTGACACTGATTTCCAGATGTTTTCAGCAGCTGCAGGTCATCTGGTGGTTAAATTAACTCCAACTGAGTATTGACCTATGTTAGAGAAAGATCTTACTGCAGGCAAACCTTCATGTTTTTTCATACAACACAAATAAAACTTCCCCCAGCTGTTTTTCCTTTTTTAAGCAGGCTGTTCTGTTATTTACTTAGACACAATTATTAGAATTTTAGTCATATTTATAGTAGTTCTTATGACTGTTAGATATTTGCCATGCGCCAGATTTAGATTTAACATAACTTTATTGAGCTTGCTATTTTGTAAAAATTTTGTAGAAATTTAACTGATATCAGAGATAGTCGTGAGGAACTGTGCTTATTAAGACAATCTCTGTTTTCTGTATTTGTTGTTTCCCTACATATATATCATGCACTGTGTTTCCACATGCTGCAGTGGAAACTAAAACCAGGAAGTGTAAGATAAATATCCACACAGAGAAAGCTGCTGTTGTTTATGTTATCTAGCACCTCATATATGTTGCAAAATGAATTTTGCCTACATTTCCCTCCCCAAGTGCTTTCTAAAGGCCAGAACTAATATCATCTGGCAGAAAAGATGAAAATAAAAAGCAGCCTAGGAGACTTAGAAATTGTGTATGCAGGGAAAGAAAAGATGAGTTCTACCTTCTGGTATGACAGTGTAGCAGTTTACGTGTCCCTGTTTTGGCTTGACAATAATTTGGGAGGGCTGTAGTTTCACAAAAGGGGAGCAGCTCTGTGTAAGTCTAATTTAGTTCAAATACTCATAGGAGTGCAGCCTCAGTCTTAGGTGGGACAGGATTCAATACTGATGATGTACTTTGCATGGAGTATAGTTAAAACATGGTCTTCATTCTTGTTAAGATGTGATGGTGACCACCAACTTAACACTCTTCCAAATGGGTAGATGTTTCACTCCTACTTCTCCCAGTTTGTCCATGAAGGAGCACGGCCGGGGCTTACCAAGATCAGAGTCCAAACTTTTTGTTTTAAAAGCCACTTCACTAAAACCACTTTTTCAGGAAATCTGAAGAAATCCTTTGATAGATATTTGAAAATTAGGTTCCTTTCTGGAGCATCTCCTCTAAAGCTGTTTTTTTTGGGGTGGGGGGTGGGGGTGAAGCGAATTGGCAGCCTAATTGATAGCTTGCAACTGGAGATTTTGATTGTGGGAATGCCATAGCACTAAACTCTGTCCCTGGAACAAACCAAAATAAAATATAAATCATGCCTAAGGAAGGGAGAAAAAAGCCCCCTCCCTAATTCATGGATTGTGGCACTATTAGAACTAAGCCCATGGATGGTGAGAAAAAATATTGATAACATCAGTAATAAATCATTAGGTAGAACAAATTGTAGTTTTAGAAGAGGTAGCCACGTTAGTCTGTGCAAGCATATCAGGCAAAATCCAAAGAAACAAAAGCAAAAACAAAACAAACAAGACAATCTCTATGTAAAGGATCAACGGACGCAAATTGGACATCAGAAACCATAATACACAGAAACCTGTATCCAGCCACTTCAATCTACCAGGACACTCCTCTAAAGATATAAAAATTGTTATTTTGGAAATGAAGCACTACAGATCAAGAATACAGAGGGAAACAGATGAGATAAAGTTTATATGCATGATGGACACCCATAAAAAAGGATTGAATATAAGCCTAGGTTTCTTAAGTCATTACCAAATGACTTATGCTGTTATCTAGTGTAATTTTCCTTCACAACCAATCTTTCCTTACAATGCTCAAAGGCAAAAACTGATAGTATTCCCCATAGTAACACACATGGCTCTTCTGCTATCTTCTTTTACTTTTATTTATATATTTTCTCCCCCTCATTTCCCCACCCCTTGGGTTTTTGACCGATACCCATTATTCCTGTTACTGCTCACAGTTGGTCTTTATTATGCCACCAACCCCTCTTCCTCCCTATTTTGCTCTTGCCTGGTTATCTGCTTTCTGTCTCCTGTGGGAATGTCTACAATAGAACCTAGCATCAAACATAGGCCATATATTACTTCACATGAGATGTAACCACACACCCAACATTCTTAAAGCCAATGACTGTTTTGAACGTTTTACTTGTGATTTCTATATTTCATTCTGTATTTCATTTTTTTCCATATGTCTGAAGAAGTGGAAGTGATTCACGAAAGCTCACATTAAAATATAATAGTTAGTATTTAAGGTGCCACATGTTTTGTTTTGTTGTTTTTGTTTTTGTTTCTTTGCATTTTGTTTGATAGGTAGAATGAATGTTCCATTTTGAAGAGCTGTCAGATGGCTTTAAAAGGGGAATAGGAAAATTCATGGAGCATATGTTAGGTAATGTTAGTTGTTGTTTTTTAAACACCCTTTTAAAACTATTATGTAGTGATGGAGGAGTGCAAAGAATAAGCAGCAAGAGTCCTGCTGTCTTGCATATGAATCTGAAATACCATAGCTGACATCATGTTCATTAACAAATAGCTCACATTTCTCTCATAAGTTTCCTGAATACTGTGATCTGTGACTCTGTCCCAGTCAGTAGTACGTATTTAAAAAGGTTGTGTGCTAAGTTTTCTTTTTTCATCTTTAACTTGTTCAGGAACCTTATGGCCATTTCTCCAAAATGCTGGTTTTCAGTCATGATGTCTCTGTGAAGCCAAGATTCTGTCTGTAGTAGGCAAACTTCATTACAGAAGCAGTTTGTTATCTCTAGAATCTCTGTGTGGGCTTCCCGTAAATGGCTGGTTGCAATCCAAGCAATGTTTTCACG
Organism: Intellagama lesueurii; assembly: GCA_037013535.1. Taxonomy (NCBI): domain Eukaryota; kingdom Metazoa; phylum Chordata; class Lepidosauria; order Squamata; family Agamidae; genus Intellagama; species Intellagama lesueurii. The sequence goes on from JBAJHW010000001.1 coordinate 87,442,884, forward strand.
TACTGTTGATGTTACACTTCAGGATAGATGAGATGGGTTTTGCTTAGCAAAGTTGTCTACTAAGTACTTACATCAGGTGTTGCATACTCCACTTTTCTAACTTATTGCAAGCTTGAACAGAAAGATGACTTTCAATTTATGGACTGGCAACTTATTTGCTACCTTTTGGGGCCGGAGTTGAATCACTATTCCTTCCACACTGCAAGTTATAAATTCTCTTTCCATTTTCTTGTCAAAAGGAAACAATAGCTTCGAAATGAAAACAACCCAGCCAAATAACAGTTGGAAATCTAACATGCCACATGGAACAAACACACTGTCAAAATAACTAGGCCGTGTCAGATCAATATGAGCTGCATCTGAAATAGCACTGATTTTATGCCATGTGATCAAATAACGTAGCAGTTTTGTGTTCAGAAGGTGGTTGTGACTGCAAATCTTAACCCATTTTCCTGGAGGAGGGAAAAGCCTCTTTGAAACCAAAAGGAATTCCTTTTTAAATATATCTTCAGGATTCCACTGTAAATCTTAAAAATCTCGACCCATCCCCTGCCTTACAACTGAACAGCAAATTATCATGGCATAATACTCTCCAATTCCTACTCTCTCATGCTTATTTAGCTCTTTTTCATTTCTTCATCATAAGTTTTGGTTCCAAATATCTAATTCTATCCAATAATACATGGATTTGTATTGTTGGACAGAATTATACATTTGGAACCAAAACTTCCATTTAGATTCAATTCTTTAAAAAAAAAATCTCTGGTTTTGCAATATTATGCTTCCATACTCATGATTTAAAATGCCAGGAAATAGCCCGATATTGCTGCACAACAATGGGCCTATGTTGCCAGCTGGAAGAAGGATGCCAAGCTTTACACAGCAAAGCACAGACTGAATGTTGATGACAACAATGTCAACAGATAAGATGGTCTAGGATAGTCTCTTGTGCTCAGTTCAATTCACCAAGAGACACCAACCAGGGAAAAATCCCAGAACCTCACTCCTTTTCCCCCATCAGTTAACCACTTCTCACGCAAACACAAAGCAATTGTCAAGGTTGTTTAGTGTGAATTTGCTTGAACTTTTGGGAGGGAAGTTTAAATTAGGGCATCTGATTGGCTATGTCTTTTGGATTGAAAAATTTATGGTTGAACCAAGTTCAAAACCACCCATCTTTCTGTATTTGCTGATTTGCTACACTACATAAAGATGAATGGAGCAGGAAATATTTTCAATTGTTCTCTCAACCTCTTCTTAATACAGGAATTTATGAATCATTCCCTTTGTGTTTGAAACATTGGCAGCATCAGATTCAAAAACAAGACCAGCAGCAAAGGTCACATTCAGCTGGTACCTTGCTTCAGCAAAGAAAAGGAAGGTTGGTGCAGATGAGAAAAAAGCAAAAATACAGATTCCATTCTTCATATGTGCAAAATCCAAGATCTGAAATGTGAAGTCAAAGGAACCTCTCTCCATACACATTTGCAATCAGTTCAAGGGCCAGTTCACTTATGAGTGTGACCAATCATCTAGATGTATAAGGCCCTGCCAATTGCCTCCCTCTACCACAAAGCAGAAATTTCATCATGACAATTGATTGATTGATTGAGATTTATCCTGCCCATCTAGTGGCCTGGCCACTGCTCTGGGCAGCTTACAATCAGAACATCAGCAAACAAACTAAATTTCAGTGATAATGATAAATAAAACATTAGACAAAACCCCCACACAGCCTAAATATATGCTAAATTCTATACTAAGATACAAGATGGCAGCAAACCAAACAATCAACCTATAAAATGGTGGGTCATCAAAAGTTGGAGACACCAGCAAAAATTAAACAGGGGCAAGAGAATAGAAAACCTGAGTAAAGAGCCAGGTCTTTCCTGAAGCTGGGGAGGAATGGGACCTGATACACTTTCACAGGAAGAGAGTGCCACTAAGAAGGCCCAGTTCATAGTAGTGGATTTCAGGGCCTTCCTTGGGGTGGCCACCCATAGCAGCATAGGGATGGGAAGTGCAGATGGGATGGGAGGTCATTCTGAGGGAGAGGCACTCTGACAAGGGCTTTGAATGTCAACAATAGCATTTTGATGATCATCCATATTTTCCAAGCAATAGAAATTTAAATAACGTGTTGAAAAACAGCTGTGACAATTGCTTTGCATTTGTGTAAGAAGTGGTTAACTCATGAAAAAAGGAATCAGGTTCTGGTATTTCTCCTACTTGATGTCCCCTTGTGAATGATAGTGAGCACAAGAGACTATTCTGTGGACACGTGGTTCCCAACCTTAGGTAACCCAGTTATTCTTGGATTACAACTCCCAGAAACCCTGGCCAGCACAGCTGGTGGTGAAGACTTCTGGGAACTGTAGTCCAGAAACACCTGGGTTACTCAAGGTTGGGAACTACAGCTGTAGACAATCCTGACTGCTGACATGGGTGTCATCAATATTCAGGCTGCCCTTTCCTAGGTAAAGTTTGGCATCCCTTTTCCTGCTGGCAATGCAGGGACAATATTGCGCAGCAATATTGGACCATTTCCTGGCATTTTAAATCATGGCTGCAGAAGCACAATATCTCACATTCATAAACCAGAATTTTCTTGAAGAATTGAGTTTCTTGGCTTTTCAAAATGGAAGTTTAAGTATACATACACTACACACATATTCCAACAGAAACTTCCCTCATGTAGAATTTCTCAGTGCTAGAGGATTCCAGAAGATGATCACATGATCTGTACTCTGGTTTCTGGGACAGGACAGAAGCAAGAACAGCTAGAATGTGGCTGTAGTCCCTCTGTGCCAAAATATTTTGAAGAACGGTTTTGGTCTTAATAAAATTGTGAAACGAAGGCATGAGTAGGTACAACACGTACAATGGCGAAACATACATATCCTTTAACCTCTTGGGTAAACTAATGTTGCCATGCCCACTCCACAGACTTCAGACTAGAAAGCTATGTTCCAATTTTCAAACACTTGCTCTACAAATTTGTAGAAAGAAGAAACTAAGCTTGGCCACTCCTTTGCTGCTCTCCATGTGGGTAGATATGAGTTTGAGAGGAGAGATTTCTGCTTGTGTGTGGAGCCTACATATGAGTAGGAATGTCTCTTCCTTGAATTCATCCCTGCTCCTATGGAGAAGGACCAGTTAGGGAGGGGTAGCACAGCTAGCTGCTCCTCTCTAACCATGCTGATGAAGTTTGATTAGAGAATGCTAACACAGGGTTACAGTGGGTAAAAATAGCATTCTCTGCCCTACTTGCTGATTGATATAGAGAAGTAACATTTTAAATCTTTAGGATGTTTTTTTCCTCCATCCAAAGAATGTGTGTCTGAAGGAGAGAAAGAAAGAAGCAATAAAGAGGTAAGAAACCTGAACATTGTAGTTTATTTATGGAAAGAACAGTGTGGAAAAGCATGGCCATAAGCAACTAGGGACAGCAGCTGCTTGCTTCAGGTATTGCCCTTGTGCTCCACATTCTTAGATCCGAAGAAGACATGATACTGAGTACATCTTTCAGTCTTCCTTTTTTTTTTCTTTACCTAAGAATAGATGTGTGCTTGAGAGGGAGGTTGCCCTGAAGGAACCACAGGATTAGGCATCCTTCAGTCTCGAGAGACTATGGTATCGTGCTCTGTATGGAGGACTTGGAACAGCGTCTAGTGTGGCTGAGAAGGCCAATTCGAGAGTGACAATCCCTTCCACACTCAAGACAAATACAATCTGTACCCCGTCTAGCTCCCTGATTTTGCTGCTTTCGGGACTGCCTCTTTGCCTCGGCCTGCTGGACAAGGGTCTCTTCAAATTGGGAGAGGCCGTGATGCAACGCCTGCCTCCAGGCTGAACGCTCAGATGTCAGGGTTTCCCATCTGTTGAGATCCATTTCCAAGGCCTTCAGATCCCGCTTGCAGATATCCTTGTATCGCAGCTGTGGTCTCCCTCTGGGGCGATTTCCCTGCACTAATTCTCCATACAGGAGATCTTTTGGAATCCAACCATCAGCCATTCTCACGACATGCCCAAGCCAACGTAGACGTCGCTGTTTCAGTAATGTATACATGCTAAAAATTCCAGCTCGATCTAGGACTACTCTATTTGGAACTTTGTCCTGCCAGGTGATACCAAAAATCCGTCGGAGACAACGCATATGGAACGTGTTCAGCTTCCTCTCCTGCCGTGCACGAAGGGTCCAGGACTCACTGCAGTACAGGAGTGTGCTCAGGACACAGGCTCTATAGACCTGGATCTTGGTGTATGCCGTCAGCTTCTTATTGAGCCATACTCTCTTTGTGAGTCTAGAGAACATGGTAGCTGCTTTGCCAATGCGTTTATCCAGCTCGACATCTAGGGAGAGAGTGTCAGAGATCGTTGAGCCAAGGTACACAAATTCATGAACAACCTCCAATTCTTGCGTGGAGATGGTAATAGAGGGAGGTGAGTCCACGCCCTGGCCCATGACTTGTGTTTTCTTCAGGCTGATTGTTAGTCCAAAGTCTTGGCAGGCCTTGCTAAAACAATTCATGAGTTGTTGGAGGTCTTCAGCAGAGTGGGCAACAATGGCTGCATCATTGGCGAAGAGGAAGTCCCGCATGCATTTCAGTTGGACTTTGGTCTTTGCTCTCAATCTAGAGAGATTAAAGAGCTTTCCATCTGATCTAGTCCGGAGATAGACACCTTCTGTTGCAGTTCCAAAGGTGTGCTTCAGCATGACAGCAAAAAAGATCCCAAACAGGGTCGGCGCCAGGACACAGCCAGGTGAAGGAACCACAGAAGATAGAACATAAGGGATTTCACTCTTTGCATCTGATCTAGTTCTGATCCAGACTGAGTTTCCCATAGCTGTTACTTGCCCTAGAAGGATGGCTGATAGCAGATTACCTTCTGGGACATACAGCACCTTTGGGGGAAGAATACTTAAGTTTCTTCTCTACAGGTCTGGATTAGTAAATGAAAACCAAACATGAAAGGACATCCCTTGCACCTGAGGGGAGAGAAATAGCCCAGACTTCTCCACTTGCCTCTTCTAGATCTATGTGCAGATTATCATTTTTAGCTCACTTCATGGTTTTTCTTCTCTTAGCCAGAAAGAAGATGTCACCCATGGAATTTCCATAATACCTACCTAAGCAGGTCTGCAAACACGGTAGCCAACTCTACTGGCCTCTCTAAGCAGGTGTACAGATCTTTTCCTTCTGCAGTACTCATAAGTGGAGCCTCTAGGACATCCCCTTTTTCTTTTTTGGTCTAATACCAATTTTCACATTACTTATTTTTATTGTACGGTTGCAATCTTAGCACCAGGCTGCTGCACTATATAAATATCAAATAATTCTAAATGTCCAGGCATTACTATGGAGTTATACCAATAAGATACATCAATAAAATAAGTATATTGAGGGTGATGGTATGTCAGCTATGTGTGTGTGTACTCCTGCAACAGGTTGAAAATCAAAGATCAATAAAGAATCTAGATAGGAAATGTGACCTCTTTTTTGGAAGTCAACATTATAAAACTGATAGATAAATACTTTTATTATTACTTGTGATTTATTTTTCTTCATTTAAACACCTTCATTCCATTAAAAAAAATCTCCTCTTATAGTGGAGGTTGTTTTGTGGTCAATCATGCTGTATTCCAAATGCCCAGTGGGCTGGAGAAAAGAAGGAAGATAAACAAGGTAAATCAAATAAATAAAGCAAACAGACAGTGAAGCTATTTATATCCTTTGAAGGTTAAACAGTCCTTCTGTCTTTCGCAGTGTTTTGACATATGGTACTAGGTAGGTAACATACATAATCTGAGATATTAAGAAGCTGACTGATCCTCGCTGAAAGGCAGAAGATAATGAATGGTTGCCAAAAATTTCCATTTTCATTGTTAAGGCCACTTCAGAAAACAGCAGTTTTTAAAGAAATATATGACGGGTTGAAGCAACATGAAGTCCATTTCAAAAATAAACAATAATCCTTAGATTCTGTTTTAAAGCTTTGGGAATCTTTAAGTTTGTTGTCATAAATATTAATAGTCAGATGATATGAGTATTTGATGATATCGATCGCTTTAAAACTCAGATCTAAGCATTTGTTTTCTTCACCAGAGTTTTGGGATTCACATTTTCATCCTGGAGGAGCTTGAGTTGATGTAATTTACATCAAGAACTTTGGCCAAAATTCAAACATTTTGCTCCCTGTTGTATAATGGCGTACCACAGACAACCAGTCATAAGTTACTGAACTGTGAATTTATAAATGCCAAATGCTGACTTATCAACGTGTAAGTATGAACATGCCCATGGATTCTGAATGTGAAAAATGTCTGCAGAATTAAAGCCTCCTGTTTTTAGCATATAAGAGCATTTGAGTTTACAAAACTGGGGCTCATCTGGTGAGAAAAGCAGTAGGCTGATTCGGACCTTGTTAACTCATGTTATCATTCTGTACTGAGGAACTGGGTCTTGATGGGGAGTTGTCAGATGTTTTGAAGAAGTTGTCATGTACTGTGAAGGTGATGATAGGGGAGTTATCAAGGATCTCCCCCACCCCATGGTTTATCATAATCTAAATGACTCACTCTAGGGCAAATTATTTTCAAATATTGACACAAACCAAAAATAGGCCAGGGCTAAAAGAGCAAAATTCTTAACACAGATCTGTGTGCCACAACACAAGTTTCTTTCACCTTTGGACTTTTCAGAATCAGCTTGTTTTGTTCTGTCTGCTCTTTGCAACATTAACAGGCTTTCAGCTCTAATGATGGGTTATCTCTAATATCTGGTTTTGACCTCATCTTTAGGTTTCACTGAATTAAGGGTTAAGTGGTTTACTTGGTTTACTTTTTTTTTCCTGAAGAGGAAGCTGAGGCAGGAGGTGAGCTGTGCTTGGGGGAACATTTTATTTGGTGAGGTATTTTCTTCTAGGCTGACCTTTGTTCTCCCTGACTGCATGGTCTGAGCGGGCGGGGTTTTAGCCTTAAATGAGTGCGAGCAGTAGCTCTAAGCAATTTTCCTGAAGAGGAAGCTGAGGCAGGAGGTGAGCTGTGTTTGGGGGAACATTTTATTTGGTGAGGTATTTTCTTCGAGGCTGACCTTTGTTCTCCGGTTCTATTTTTGACTCTAATCTGGTAAATAGGAAAGCCAAATAGCATTGCATACACCTGGGGGCCAGGAAAGTTTTAGGAGTAGGATCATACTTCCGCACTATTAGGGAGCAGGGTGGGTAGGTGGGGCTCATCAGCCTTGGAAGGCAGTCCATTTAGGAGAAGGAAAACTCCAATTTCAAACCTCCACTGCCATGTGGCTATATCCACTGATGGAAAAGGCTTCAGGAGTTAACCTCGAGGCAAAATCCAGAGCCGGAGTCCGGGAGGCAGTTTGTGTCATTCTGGCAACTCCTGCAATGTCGCTGGAACCAGTTGTATTGGCTCTTGCCTTTCCATTGGACTATTTCAGCGACGTGGAGAGGGGGGATTTGCTGCTTGGGTAACAGCCTATCCTCCATATTATTTTACCCAGGCTTCGTGCTTTGGAGAGGACACTCCAGCTTCGCATACAGCATCGAAATAACACGGGAAGTAGCAGTTACCGGTTATAAGTCTTTGCTCGATTGGCGTAGAGCATGACACCAGGTGCTACTTCCGATGGTGGGAGAGATCATTGCACCTCACTAGGTAGCTACCGCCTGCCTTAAGCTGGGCAGTCCCCAGCCAGTAAGGTGCTGCCTCGCCACGGTCTGTTAACCTCACGGGGTTCGTGGGGTTTAGGGCGAAAGCCGACAAGCAGATCGATAACCCTGCACCATGCAACAATCATAAGAAAACTTCTGCCCTAAAGCTGGGCACCTGGAATGTTCGGACAATGACCCCTGGCTTTTCTGACGACCTGCAGGAAATAGACGACGTGCGCAAGACAGCTGTCATCGAGATGGAACTGAGTGGACTGCAGATGGACATTGTTGCCCTGCAAGAGACAAGATTGCCAGATTCGGGATCTGTCAAAGAAAAAAACTTCTCATTCTTCTGGCAGGGAAAACCTTTGAATGAGACCGGGGAACATGGTGTTGGCTTTGCGGTCAGAAATACTCTGCTGAGATCCATTGTTCCACCTACTGTGGGGAGTGAAAGAATCCTGTCTCTGCAGCTCCACTCATTAGCAGGACCGGTCACCCTCATTAGTGCATATGCACCAACACTGTCATCCACAACAGAAGTCAAAGACAAATTCTACGACGATCTGGCAGCTACTATCAAAAAAGTCCCTGAGAGGGAGCCACTGTTCATTCTTGGAGACTTTAACACTAGAGTTGGTGCTGATCACAATTCTTGGCCCACTTGCCTAGGCCGTTTTGGCATTGGGAAGATGAACAAAAATGGCCAACGCTTGCTGGAGTTTTGCTGTTATTATGGTCTTTGTGTCAGCAACACGTTCTTTAATACAAAGCTTCAACACAGAGTTTCCTGGAGACATCCAAGATCCAAACATTGGCATCAGCTCGATTTGATCCTCACTAGACGTTCTAGCCTTCCTAGTATTACGATCACACGCAGTTACCAGTTATCAGAGTTGCAATACTGATCACTCCCTGGTGTGTAGTAGAGTAAAACTGCGAACAAAGAGATTGTATCACACGAAAAAGGAAGGAAGACCATGTATTGACATCAGCAAGACTCGCGATCAAAGAAAAGTGGAGGAATTTGCCCAAACGCTTGAGAAAACCCTTCCAGGCCCGGCTGATGCAAATGCACCTGAACGGTGGGAACATTTCAAGAACACTGTTTATAACACTGCCTTATCCACATTTGGCAAGAAGACCAAAAAGACAGAGCTGTGTCCTCGCACCGACTCTGTTTGGGATCTTCTTTGCTGTCATGCTGAAGCACGCCTTTGGAACTGCGACAGAAGGCATCTATCTCCGGACTAGATCAGATGGAAAGCTCTTTAATCTCTCTAGATTGAGAGCGAAGACCAAAGTCCAGCTGAAATGCATGCGGGACTTCCTCTTCACTGATGATGCAGCTGTTGTTGCCCACTGAAGACCTCCAACAACTCATGAATTGTTTTAGCAAGGCCTGCCAAGACTTTGGATTAACAATCAGCCTGAAGAAAACACAAGTCATGGGCCAGGGCATGGACTCACCTCCCTCTATTACCATCTCCACACAAAAATTGGAGGTTGTTCATGACTTTTTGTACCTTGGCTCAACGATCTCTGACACTCTCTCCTTAGATGTTGAGCTGGATAAATGCATTGGCAAAGCAGCTACCATGTTCTCTAGACCCACAAAGAGAGTATGGCTTAATAAGAAGCTGACGGCATACACCAAGATCCAGGTCTACAGAGCCTGTGTCCTGAGTACACTCCTGTACTGCAGTGAGTCCTGGACCCTTGTTCAGCAGGCCGAGGCAAAGAGGCAGTCCCAAAACCAGCAAAATCAGGGAGCTGAACAGGGGACAGATTGTATTTGTCTTCAGTGTGGAAGGGATTGTCACTCTCAAATTGGCCTTCTCAGCCACACTAGACGCTGTTCCAAGTCCTCCATACAGAGCACGTTACCATAGTCTCTCGAGACTGAAGGAGTCCTACACAGTGCCTACACAGGTTTACTTGGAGTAAAAGCTTGGAAGTATGCTAGCATGACACTTTCACGGTAACAAAGTGTTGCTGTGTTACTTCTGAGCCTGTTCATGACCATATTGTAATTCACTGCTTTTTCAACAGTAACTAAGGCTGTGATCACACTGGCAATAAGAACCACATTTAAGCATCATTTAATTGATTTAGATTTTATTGTTCATACAATGTAAACGTGAAATCTATTTATATGGTCTGCAAAGCAATTTTTTTTTCAACTGGCCAGCAGGGGTTTTTTTATACTTCACTTCTAAAATCGATTCCATTCAATATGGCTTTGTGGATGTGGATGCTGCTGTCATTTTAATGTGTGCCTATGTGAATTTTGGGTGGCAGGGGCACCACCGTTTTCCCTTTTAATTTTTTAAAATTCTTTCTTAAAATATTTATTGCTACATCACTTCATCAATACTTTCAGCATTACAACCACTTACCCTGTTCTCTCCATTCAGCTGATGAAGAAACCAGTGGAGCAGCAGAAGACCAGTGGGCGAAGAGCAGGTGTGGACCGGGAGGATGGTCTGCACACACCAAGAGCATTGCTTTGCAAAGGAGCTGGAAGTCTCCCCTCTCTGGTATTTCACCCATGGTTTCTAGTGAGTATTATGATACCAGGTGGCACCTCCTAGATGCTCAATTTGTTGATGTATCATTTACTTTTTTTAAAAAAATAGAATAAAATAAAAACAGCTTGCCCCTAAAATAGGAAGGAAAATGGTTGACTTCAACAGTGTCAATGTCAAAACCAGTTAAATCACCAGAAATAAATTGATTTCCCTTTAGTGCATGTGAACACAGCCACCAGTTTAAACACCTTGTGACTTGAACCTGGATTTTTACAAAGTCTGAACAGAAATAAATTCAACCTGCCAGTATGACTTCCACCTAAGAAGGGGCCTTTCTGTGCTATTTGCTGCTCCTCTGAGCAGTAGGGGAGAGGGCAGGCATTTGAATTATGTTTATTCATTGACTGGGCACACAACAAAACACACCCACACTGCTTTCCACCCAGCTAATACCATTTAAAAGTGCCCCCCTGACCAGTTTTGGTTTGTTATCTAAAAGGCTGAGAGGGAGGTACTTACTTGGACTGAATGATAGAAATCATTACTGTGATTTGTGGAGCCATCTAAAAACATATTCCATATCAGTGCCTAGAGTATATGACTGTCTAGCAGTGGTTTAGTGTCAGGGTCTGGGTTGTCTTCAATAGCAGGGGCAAGGGCACCAGGACCCAGCCAACAGCACAGAGGGCCAAGCCCAAACTCACATACTGACCAACTAACCAGTGTAGGAGCACAGGAGCAGAAACTGGAGCACCAGGACAGGAACCGGGCCACAGGAGTGGGAGCACTGAGCTGGAAAAGGGAGCAGAAATGCAGGGTCAAGAATACCAAAGTTTGGAGCAGAAACACAACCACAAACCTATGTTGCTCAGATAGTTTCTGGGAGGGAGAGGCCTTCCTTAAGTAGGCCTTCCCTCAGGACTCCCAGGTGGACCTCATGAGAGCCCGAGCAGGTGCTGCCCCAGCAGGGCTTGATCCTGCAAATGCTGGGCTCTTCCTGGGACCAAGCTGGCCCTGATCCTGCAGCTGCCAGGGCAGTGGTGCGGGGAAGCCCTGCCACCACCCAGATCCTGACATTTAGTAAGTCGTTAGAAGGATCCCTAAGTAGAGATGGGGGTATTCGTATTCATAGATGAATACAAATATCTCCCCGCAGGTGGAAATAACGAGGGTCCAGCCACATGGAGCCGGACCATCCACTCACTGTTCAGCCGCTGCCGTGGGCGCAGCGGCATCTTCCTATCACACTGTGCTCTGCAATGGATTAGCCACTCCTGGCTGGAGGCAGGATGACAAGCCTCTCTGCCAGGTCACACAGTGGCTAATCCATTGCGGAGCACAGTGCAAGGATCTCCCATATTGCTGCCTCTATTTCATTTAGGAAGACCTCTTATAGTTCTGCCAGCCAACCAGGCACCTAGTCCAGCATGGCTATAATTCAATTCTTCAAAAAACATCAGGTTTATGAATGTGGGATAACTGTGCTTCTGTACCCATGATTCAAAAAGCCAGGAAATGGCCTGCTATAGCTGCACTATATTGTGCCCGCATTGCCAGCAGGAAAAAGGATGCCAAGTTTTACATAGCAAAGGGCACCCTGAATGTTCACAACACCAATGGTAGCAGTCAAGCTGGTCTACTGGATACCCTCTTCTGGTTGCTACCATTCACAAAGTGACACCACGCAAGGGAAGATCCCAGACTACTTTTTTCATCTGTTAACTACTTCTCACCTAAACATAAAGCAGTTGTCAGGGTGTTCTTCAACAAATGTGAAAGGTGCCCAAGTGTAAATTAGCATTTCCATATGATCATGGAAACCCACCTTTACATTGTCAGAAGCTCTCTCTAGACATTACTGTAGATAGCATCATCCACGGTATCCATGCAAGCAGAAACCTCTCCTCTTCAGACTCTTTGCTGATAACGTGGAGAAAGCAATGATGAGGGGGCAGGGCAAGGCACTCCTCTTTCATCAGGCTGGTGGTTCTGGGTACAGTAGTGCCTGAATAGGGCTTGTGCATGCATCTTAGGGTCTACATGCATCCCTGTACAGGATTTTGAGATTGCATGTTCACGGATATGGATGAAAAAGACCCCTTTTCTGAGGATTATATTTAAATGTGATTATAGATACAATCTTTTACCTAAGCAAGTAACATTACAATTCTGTAGCATTTTCTGTTCTAATCCCTCAACCACAATGAAAACCAGTGCCTGAGTAACTTTCATTCATCTATTTTTATTTACTTGCTATGAGTTATGAACCCTACTAAGGTGTTTGTTTTCAAAACCATTTTATAAGTCTCTTGTTTCAAGTTAAACAGCAGAGCCATAAACCTCTGTGGACAGCACAATAAATTGTGTGATGGCATTTTAACCTGAAGCCAGGGAGCCTACTGTGTTTGCTTTGGTGGCTTTTTGAATGAAAATTCATGGTGCATATAGATGATAGACCACTGTGCAAGCATCATATATGCGTAACATGGGCAGATGCTTAAATCAATATTTACTACTTCATGGATGGTAGTGAGAGGCTGTCTGATCTTACTGATGTGTTTAAGGTGAGGTACCAAAAGGCTGAGTCTTGCTTCAGAGTGATTAAAGTAGAATCCCAAGGTGGGCAGGTGGAACAGATATATGTCTTACTTAAAATAGCTATCATGGATACATCAGAGTATCATGGAAGCTACCAGAATACCATGGACCCATGAAGCTATGTCCAGGGCATTATGGAAAAAATCTATAAAGCCCTATATTGATGGACTCCAGGCTGTCTGAAGGACTGTATTACCTCATATTACCCTTTGAGATCTTTTGAGCAGGCTTATATCTTAGACCCATTACCCTCATGGGCATGTTTGGTGAGAATGTGAGACAGGACCTTTTCAGTGTCTGCTCCCAAACTGTAGAATGCAATCCTCTGGGAAGCGAGGTTGCTCCCTCCTTCTTGTCCCTCCACCTTCCTTTTGTGGTGGGCTTTTAATTGACAAGGAGGGGACATCATGGGACACTATACATTACTGCATTGAGGTGGATATGTTTTAAGGGTTTTTAAATGGTAGCTTTCAATATTGCCATTCATTTTTTTTTAAAAGAAGATACTATAGCTTGTTCTGTTCTTAACTGTGTTTATTATAACATTTTACTTCATTGTGAGCTTCCTTGGGGCCCTTAAAAGCAAGTAAGCAAGGAAAGTGAAATGGTGGCTGCAAGTCAACAGTTGGCAAAAGACCTGCTGCCACCACCATCAGTGCCTCAACATAGTAATAAATGAACAAACCTGCCATGACTTCTGTTGCCCACCAATGTCAAGCCCTCTTAAAAATTTCTTAAACAATGTGACTTCTTTCCAATGGCTATCTAAATTTGCCGTCTGCAAATGGCATGGCAAAAGTAGAGGATGGGCAGTGCAATAAGCCTTCTTTAGAATGTTTGGGCCAGTAACTTGTTGCCTAGACATGGAGTGGAAAGGCAATCACATAAGCATCCCATGGCTTTTGCAGGCTTTCCACCATATAACCAACTGCATAACTGATTTCACAACAAGCATGAGAATGTGCACTCAATGGAGTCAGAGACCACTTATGTGATTGCATTTCCATTCTACATTCATGCCACAAGAAAAGTCTCCCTAATATTTAGTCACAATCCCCTTTCTTATCATTTGAACCCATTGGTTTTGGTCCTACCATGCACAACCATGGAGAACAAATTTGTTCATAATCTATGCAACATCCCTTCAAATATTGTACTTCTATCTTTGTCTGTTTAGCTTGTTTACCCCTGTTGTGGCACAGATAGATAGCACAAATGCCTGCAATATTCTTTCTGATTTTTGGAACACTTTGAGTATTCCAATGGCATCTTTGAAGGAAGGTAGATTACTTAGAAGTAACTAAGCACAGATCACCACTGTCACTCAAGGATTATTCTCATGCTGATATCCTCAGAGGATAAGGTTGTTTCTGCTTTCATTTCCAGCTGCTGCTGAATGTTATCAACAGCTGAATAAGTGAAGTACAGAAGTGAATGCTGAACCAGTTTAAATCAATCTTCATATAAATCTAGAAGGGAGATGCACTATTGTAAATTTTAAAAATTGTTTCATTTTTCTGTTGTAATAAATATTGTTTAAATATTGCCTTGGTCCCTGCATGTCAAATTGTGAAGGAAGGACTGCTTTATCTCTTGTAAACTTGCCATAAACAGCTTCTACTAAAACTAAATGTATGATAAATGATTCATGAAATTCAATCAGAGAAAGCAGGCAAGGCAATTAGGCTAAGGAGAACAGTCAGGGCTTAAGACATAATGGGGAAGGTGTTGGGGGAAATGACCAGTCCCCATCAGAAAGAGAGATTATCTCCTACTTGCCTCTCTTCATGGATGGGTGGCATGATTTAGCTCTCACTAAAATCAGAGAAGTAAAGGGTAGCCATGTGGTCCAAACAAAATAAAAATCAAGTACAAAAATAGGCAATATCTTTATAGACCACCGAAAAATCATCATACAATATACGAGCTTTCGTGGATTAAAACACCACTTCATCAGGTTTGTACCAGTGACACCATCATGCATAATTTGGCATGAAAGAAAATAGCTGTCTATTGTTATGTTGTGGTGTTCAAGCTACATAGTATTTTTCCCCCAGAGGTTTTGTAGGACAGAAAGATATGAATACCAATTCCTCATTATGGGAGTGATTTTCCACATTTTGCACAAATAAGAACAGAGCTACTTCCAATAAATGGCCACCAGCATGAGTAAGGCTACAGATTCTATAGGATTTTTTAAAAAATTGCTTATGAT
Source organism: Intellagama lesueurii (assembly GCA_037013535.1). Taxonomy (NCBI): domain Eukaryota; kingdom Metazoa; phylum Chordata; class Lepidosauria; order Squamata; family Agamidae; genus Intellagama; species Intellagama lesueurii. The sequence goes on from JBAJHW010000001.1 coordinate 87,457,899, forward strand.
CAATCCAACCCTTTCCTTTTTTCCCTTCTGTAAATATATCTGAGTAGCCAAAATGGCTAAAAATCAAAATCTGTCTCTGTGTGCAATTCTGGCTGACTGTACCTTCAGGAATCATTTGAATGGTCAGGACCTCCAAGGCTACTGACTGGGCAGTTTGAACTGTCTTCTCTTGGAAGTAACACATTACAACTAATGTGTTTGCAAGCATGATAGCCACCCCCAACACCTTCGGTAGCAGTAAGAATTTGATATGGATAGAGAAAAGGCAAGGCCAACTAGAAGTTATGCTAGGGAAGCCTAGCAGCTTCTTTTGAATACGAGAATAGAATTACACACAGATGTCTTCAACTAACATTTTTCATTAAACATTTAATTTTTCATTAAATTTCATTAAATTTTAAATTAGACAAAGAACTTAACTGAATAGGTTTAGGATTACCCTGTTCTCTGATGAGTTGATGCAAGACTTAACTGCTCCTTCTAGCTGTAGGAGCCACTTGAAGTATTTCTTCAGTTTCTCCCACAAGTTCCTACAGCTCTTAAAGAGTAAATATGTCATTCCTATTAAAACTGCTTTGATGAGTTAATCTGAGGTTCCTGATAATTAATAACACCTTATTTATTTTTAAAATAATATAAGCAATCCATTGACCATTTCTGAAATACCATCTGCTTGATTCTTTAACAAGTGTACTGAATTGGGAATTGGAGTTGATATGACTCCCTTAAGTAGTTGAGGTTTTCTTTCTCACATACATGCTGGACACAGTAACCTGAATTGCAAGGAGTTTGAAGAAAACTTTTTTAAAAAGGGCTTGGAAGGTTATTTTTTTATGAAGAATGAATCTAATGAAATGCTGAATCCATCCATTAATGAGCAGTGACAGGATGGAACTTTAAATCCAAATTATACCTTCTCCTTAAGTGCTTAAGTATGGATTCCAATATATTCATGGTTTGTTATGTGTTGTCAAGTTGGAAATGACTTAAAGTGACCCTAATCAGGTTTTCAAGGTGTTCTCTCCCCCCACCCCCCATGAGTTTCATGGCTGAGCAGGGATTCAGAACCTTTATCTCCTGAGTCCTAGTCTATTGCTCTATCCACTAAGGAAATCCAGGCCATAACATTATTAAAAACATGAGCGCTGTTGCATTACCTCTGAAGAACAGACAAAGGGTGCCCCTCCAACTTGACTTAGTTGATAACTAATCAATTTGGTGTTGGTGGTGGTACTGTCACCTGGAACTTCCCAGGTATTTAAATGTTCACTGCAGATCTGTGTTTTACTCCTTCATTCATGTGAAGTATCTGCCTTTTCATCCCAACCAGCCTAGTGGCAGCTTTGTTCTTATAGGACAATTTAGAAACTTTGTGAGATCAGCTACTTCAAGCCGTCTTTTCCTCCATTTATTTAATGTTGTGTTGTATTGAGGAGTTGCTAGTTCTAAATCCCCCATCAGCAAACTGCCATAATTCTTTTCATTTTCTTTGTAAGTTCAAAAGAGATAAAATAATGTTTCCAAGAAAACTGTAGGTGGCATATGGAGGTGATAGCATAGCTTTTTATATACCCATGGTACCAACCACCTGTGTGTCCCCTTTCCCTACTTCTTAGTATGATCTGCTAGCAGATTTTAGATTTAATTGATGTAGTGGGTATAGCTGATGCAAGCTTTCTTGCATAACTTTGTTCCATACTTTTCATCTTCAGAGTATTATAGTTCAAGAAGTTGTAGCTTGAGGAGTACAGCAGTAGCATCTTAGCTAATTTGGCAAAGCAAGCTTGTTCAAGTGCTAGCAAAGGAACTGGAGAATATGTATAAAACAGGCACTATTTAATTTATTTCTCCCAATTCCATAAGTTTTAAAACAAAAAACAAAATATGTAGCTTAATTAACTACATCTGAACACTATTTCACAACCTATGCTTGTGAGGGGCTCAGTGTATTTACCCTTTTGTATCCCAATTAGAATTCTGAAAACTGCTAGAAAACCAGTTTTAGCCCTGGAAAGCTGCTGAGTTGAACTAACTTTTTACCTATAAATTCTTCACCCGTTGTGCATCAGCATTTGTTAATGCAAGTATCAGAGGAGTATATCAAATTAATTGTATTGACTTAAAGAGCAAAGGTGTTCATGCATGAAGCGAAATACTGCAGATAACATTAAAGCTTATTTTCTTTTTCTTTTTCTTTTTTTTCTTTTCTTTTTCTATTTTCTTTTTATAACTTAACATACTTTCAGAAGGCTGCATCTCAGAAGCAACAGAAACATCACCTAATCTAGATAACAAATTGTCTATATCCTTTAATGAATTCCAGGTCATTAAAGGTGAACCCCAAGGTCAAAGCACTGAACTGATAAGTAATATAATTTCTGCAGTATGCCTTCCCTAAAGAGCTCTGTGGAGATGTAGCCTTGCTAATGTATACATTTTATGCAAAAATAATGACTGCTCCATGGGCCTGCAGCAGGATGTACAGACATCCTGGGAACAATGCCACAGATTCCCATAGTTTCATTCCTGGAACATCACAGGCCCCATCTCAAAGCATCTGGCAACCAGGGTACTGTCAAACAGACAGTGGGGCTTTGTAGAATTAAGAAATGCAAACAAAAATGACCTGGATCATTTCCTAAGTAACTGCAGCTTAGCATTATCACACTACCCACACAACGTCCTCCCCCATCCAAATGGCTACAAGCTTTATTCAAGTGGACTTTCCCTCAAACCTCTGATATTCTGCTGGGCTGAATGGTCTGTCCAATTTAATCTACATGTCTGGCTAACACAGTAGCATATGCTCCAAACAGTGGTTGATATAATGTGCCTTCAAGTTACATTCAACTTATAGTAACCTTATGAATATGCTATCACGTTGCTTCCCTATTTGATGATCTGAGCCAACCTGGGTATTAAAGTCACCAAGGATGATCTTGCCACACTACCAAAGGTGGAGCGAAGATCATTGTGAATTTTGTCTTTGATACCATCATTACTGGTCATCAAGAAAGTGAGAGTCAAAGAATTTTCAGGCAGTCATTGATGCCTTTTGAGAAATGTCTAAATTTACTGACAATCTGGTTCTGAATAGGAAAGCCAACTCCTCCTTCATGACAAGCTTTCTGTGAATTCCTGCCACAAAATGTGGGATCCTCACCAGCTGCATCTAACTGGCCAGAGTATGGTGAAGCAGACAATGTTTAGGACATTTTTCTTAGCTCCTTCCTCAACATAGAAGTGAGCAGAGTGATCCTAAAAAGGACTTCTCAGTTCCTTAGGGGGCTGTTGAACTCTATGGCTGCTTCAGTTCAGCTGAGCATGACTGTACTTCAAGCCATCCTGTGTGCAGCTTTGCAACTATAGCTTCCAGTGTATTTGGACCCGCTGCTCCACCACTTGCTTATTGCAATGGGGCTTTAAAAAGTAACAGATAGTAAGTAGTACATAGTAAGGTGAAGTGATGGAGATGACTTGTGTGTGAGTTGTGTTTTTTTTAAGTGAGGAAGACTTGTGTACCATCAGCCTCCTTGTCCCCTTCCAGTGCCCACCATAATCCGTAGGATCATCAAATCATGAAGTTGGAAGGGGCCTATAAGGCCATCGAGTCCAACCCCCTGCTCAATTCAGGAATACAAATCAAAGGATATCTGCCAGGTGGTCTAAGTTTCTCTTGAATGCCTCCAGGGTTAGAGCACTCAACACTTCTCCAGGTAATTGGTTCCATTCCTGTACTGCTCTAACTGTTGGGAAGTTTTTCCTGATATTCAACCGAAATCTGGCTATCTTTAACTTGAGTCCATTGTTGTGTGTCCTGCACTCTGGGATGATTGAGAACAGATCCTGCCCCTCCTTTGTATGACAGCTTTTCAATTATTTGAAAAGCGCTATCATATCTTCCCTCAGTTTCTTTTCTCAAGGCTAAACATGCCCAATTCTTTCAGTCTTTCCTCATAAGGCCTGGTTTCCAGCCCTGATCATCCTTGCTGACCTTCTCTAAACTTGTTCCAGTTTGTCAGCATCCTTCTTGACTGCAGTGTCCCGAACTGGACACAGTACTCAAGATGAGTCCTATCCAGTGCCAAATAGAGGGCAAATAGTACCTCACGGGATTTGGAGACTATACTTCTGTCAATATAGCCTAAAATAGCATTTGTCTTTTTTTTTTGTAGCCACATCACACCATTGCCTCATATTCAGCTTGTGATCTACAATGTTTCCAAGATCCTTCTCGCTCATAGTATTGTTGAGCCAGGAATCCCCCATCTTGTAACTGTGTGTTTTGTTTCTTTTTCCTAGGTGTAGTACTTTGCACTTATCCCTGTTGGATTTCATTCTGTTGTTTTCAGCTCAGTGCTCCAGCCTATCTAGATCATTTTGAATTTTGTTTCTGTCTTCCAGAGTGTTAGTTCATCCATCCAATTTTGTGTCATCCGCAGATTTGATTAGCATTCCCTGTATCCCATGATCCAGGTCATTAATAAAAATATTGAAGAGCACTGGGCCCAGGAATCAGCCCTGGGGTACCCCACTTGTTACCTCCACCCAGTTTGAGAGAAAGCCATTAATCATCAGCCTCTCTGAGTATGATTCTGTAGTCAACTATGTATAGTGGCAAGACTAAGTCAAGATGAGTAAAAATGAGGCTAGGTGCAGTAGTTGACCAGGATTTCCTATGTGCCTCATACTGCTCTACATGTACGAAAACATATTGGTGGTTTGGTTGACATTCTGTTGGATCCATAATGGATTCTTCAATTTTGTCATCTGTGCCAGACTTTATACACTGGGACAGGCATATCCCATAACACTACCAAGGGCTGAGCCCATTGGCTTACTCTCATCTGGTTTAGACAACCTGTCACGTGGTTTACTGGAGTGTGGCCACTGCACATGCTACAGCTACTTAGAGAGCTGGAAAGAGGCTGTAAATGGAAGGAAAGCCCATATAGAATTTTACAGTCCAGTCATTAGAGCTATTCTCCCCACATAGGCACCCCATTCAACCCTACTGCTTACTACACAGTTGAAGAAACACTAAATATAGATAAATCTGTAACAATTAGAGAGCATATATAAACACTGAATTTGTTTTACTTTACTTTTTAAAAGGCCACAACCATCAAACCTTCTCTGTCATGTATTATTCAGATACACTGATGGAGAAGATTGTATGAAGAATGATGTGAATAGTCTTAAACCTTGAGTTGTATTGATTGAAAAACTGTAATACTGTAATTTGAGTTTTTACAAACAGTTAAAAGTGCCTCTTTGCATGGCTAAAGGTAACCTTAGAGTTCATTCCCACACTCCACCCCTTTGTTAACATTTTTGTTTTTAAAAGAACACTTTCCCAAGATGTCTCTGGCAGATGCACTGCAGGCATTAAAAGGATTTTGAAGATTATTTTATGATGTAGTGTTCTTTAGGGATTAGTCTGTGCAAATAACATCTAAATTCCAAAACAGTTGAATATATGGGACTGTTTGCTTAGTAGATTTATGCTATGTTACCATAACCCAAGATAAGGTTTGTCTACTGTGAGAAGAAAATTAGGAATTGCACAAGTTTTAGTAGTCCATATCTTGTAGTGGCCTCAGTATGCTAGAATCATGAGCAGTTCCAGGCCGCTTTTAAAACCTGGCTATGGTCTACTTGGACAGCCGGAAGAGATTATGGTAGGCTTCACTGTACATTTCTACAAGTACCAGACTTGTTTAATAGAACCAGACATTGCTTATTTTGAACAGTTCTCTGTATCTTCAGTGAAGAATCTTACAAGGAAGGCAATCCTGCCCTACCTTCAAGACTATTTGTAGGATCATACAGTACTGTTAAATGCCAGGCTGATCTACAGGGAATGCCTTTTCCCCTCTGGCATCCCCCAGCAGTCCTTGAGCTATCATGTCAAGATGATGGACATTTTGCTAGTGAGAAATAATAACTAGTCAAGCAACTGCCTGATGACTGAGCCAGGTGGGTGGATGGAATGGCAACTTCATTGAACTTCTTATCTTACACTTGGTCTGGCTCTTGAACAGCGACAAACTGCCCTACCTTCAAGACTATTTGTAGGATCATACAGTACTGTTAAATGCCAGGCTGATCTACAGGGAATGCCTTTTCCCCTCTGGCATCCCCCAGCAGTCCTTGAGCTATCATGTCAAGATGATGGACATTTTGCTAGTGAGAAATAATAACTAGTCAAGCAACTGCCTGATGACTGAGCCAGGTGGGTGGATGGAATGGCAACTTCATTGAACTTCTTATCTTACACTTGGTCTGGCTCTTGAACAGCGACAAACTAAGTATGAACTAACAGCACATTCTGACATGGAGACTGCTTGCTGACACATTTCAGAGGTTCAGGAATGTAGTGTTGATTCGGAAAGAGTTGCACGAAAATGATTATTTTTATTGTGAGCTAGTTTTAGCACATCAGAATAGCTAACTCACAGTGTGATATGTGATTTGATGTAATATAATATTAATAATATTCTTACATTTTTATCCCGCCCATCTAGTCGTTTTGACTACTCTGGGCGGCGTACATCAGTGTACCAGTAAACAATTAAAATATCATCAATATTCAAAAATAAAAATAATTAATCATTCAAGATGGAACTAAATGAAATTAAATCAAAACAAATCAAATCAAATAATGTAACCATTCAGAGTCAGATCTCACACTAAAGCAAAAGTCTTTTCAGATATATAATGTTACACACTTCTTTTCCCTCGGCCCACTCCAATAGAGTTCAATTCTGCATGATGAGAGTATGCTGTCACTTTTATACCCTTTGTTTATTTTCAGATATCTAAGCAGAGAAAGGGTTGTCCCTAGTTCCAGTATTCAAATTAAAAATTATCTCTTTTGCAGGCTACGTTCCAAACCAAACCGCTGCTTGCTACCCAACCAGGTGGGGTTTATTGATCACTTATTAGCTGCCAGCTATCAAAAATTACCAAGGATCATTAGTATCAGTAAACTGCACCAAAACAACAACCACAACAACCACCTTGAGAGCAGTTTTTTTGCATATGTATAAATGCCTGTCAACAATTTAAGGATGACTCCCCTACTGCTAAGAGGAATTTAAAAGCCGCTTTGCATGTGGTGCCCACTTCTAGCAGAGCTACTCCTAGGGAAAAATCTTTTGCTACACACAGTAAGCTAGCTGTGTGGTGTCTCTGAATCAAGGACATAATCTCTAACAGCTAATCAGTTTAAAGTTTTGCAGACAGTCAACTCAGATGAAGGGATATCACTGTGCCTGATTTATGGTTGGTTTTCCATACATTATTGTGAATGCAGCTGGAAATAAACAGGTGAGGTGTGGGTAAATGCATTGATGCCATTATGTGTGGCTAGGTGGGCAGATAAATTCTACAGGGATCTTTCAGGTATCTAGCCTCCAGGTTATTTAGGTATGGGTGATCTGCTCACCACTCCTTCTGTTTAGTCTATGTGAGTTGGGAAGCCCTCCTGAGTTATCCCCACCCTGGGCCCCACCTCTTCAGTTTGATGGGACAGATTAGCTGTCATTATATGCCACCAAGTCACCTCCAATTTCCAGTAACCCTATGAATGGGCGATGTCCAAAATGTCCTGTCCTTAACAGCTGTGCTGTTAGTTTCTGTAAACTCAAGGCTGTGGTTTTTTTTACAGAGTCAATCCATTGGTCAGATTTGGCTGGTAATGAATCATACCTAGATGCCCTGGAGTGTTCTCCAGTTATCAGCCTTGCCCAAGAGACCCCGCCCCCAAATATCCTAACATCGGAAACTAAATTTGCTAAATACTTCTACTCTGTGCTTAAACCTGTCATTTCAGTATCCAGCACAGGGAAGACAAAGACAAAAATGCCAGTCAGCACAATATGTAGACAGTATGTTTTAAAAACATGTCATCTCAGTCCCAGCTAATCCTGGTCTGACATGAAAGGAGAGTAGATGGGTATCAGAAATGAAGCGAGGAGAGGGCCAAGGCAGGGCTTAAACAACCCAGCAACCCAGATATGACATACCATCACAGTGTAGCATGCTCTTCCTCTCTTTTTCAGACCAGAACAGCTTTCTAATTCTACTTGCTCTTGCAAAATAAAGCTAGAACATGGGAATTATCAATGCTTGTGTTGATGGATCAATAGATCTAGACCTAGATTCAAACACATAATCACGATTCAGGCATATAATCAAGCTTGTATGCATGATACTATATAAGCACATTTATTTTACATATAAAACCAATATTTCAGGATATAGTAAATATTAGATATATGAGGAAAAACAAGGGAATCAGAACTGTGCCAGAATATAAATTTTTTAATCATCTGGATGTGTTTCCAAAACATCTCCAGCAGATGATGCTCAGTTAATGATGAGCAAATGAATTAACAACCTCTGCACTGCCTGAGCTACATGGTTTTTTCCAGTTCAGCATTTGGTCACCAATACTAGCCAATTAAATATCCATTGAATGCTGCTAAGCAAAACAACATAGAGGCTACTGTCCCCAAGTGTTTGTCCTCATCAGGAGGTCACATTCGTCAATTAACTGCAATTTAACAAATGCAAACCACATTGGGTCCACAGCATAAGCATTCAGATGCAGCCATGTGACTCCTTTCTCTTTCACATGTTCTGAAACATATAGATTTAAAACAATAGAAAAGAGAACCCTTTGAGTCAAGTAGGACATTTCACAGCCTTTAAGACTCTTCACATCTTAGTGCATGTGCATGGTGCAGGTGGAACCATACTCAGGACCAGCTCCAACTGTGAGAAGCATTTGGCATGGCCTATGGAACAGCCTTTATGTGAAAGTGCTTAAATGCTACATGTCTACTTGAAGGTCATCAGTCTTCAAGTACAGAACCTATACTATATCTGTACATACACAAAACCAGTCAAATAGGCACATTATCAGCCCTTTCCCTACAAGTGAGCGTCTAAAATGGAAAGCTTGCTTTATGGCAGGTTTTGGACCTTGCCTCCTTTTAATACATGGTTGTAGATGTTGCTGGAAATAAAGAGGTGAGATGCAGGGAAATAGGTTGAACCAAAGCCACTGCCATTTAAGAGTACAACAAGGTCTGTTGGCATGGATCATGCCAAAAAGTACACCTTGCCAACTTCTCACATGTGTTCAGCCTGTGTGCTTACTCTGATCTCAGCACAAGTAACACTGTGCAATAGGAGGGTATTTCTTAATATAAAGGTTCCAGGCTCTAAAGGATATCTACACATTATAAATCATCAATATGTTTCTTTAGACAATTAATGAATACCAAATGTCTGTCCAATTTAGCATTTATATAGCTGCATGAAGTTTTAGTCGGACCAAGTTTCCAAGCAAGGGTGTAATAACGTACAATCACAATACTCAGAATTTACATTTGTTAAAACTAGCAAATGCCATATATTATCATTTGAACCTTTAAAATGTTGAAGTGGAGAAAATGTGACTGCCTTCATATTACAGGTGGCAGGGGCAGCCAGATTAGAAAAAAAAAAATGACTTCCCTGAGATCAAGGGAGAACTAAGATTCAAAGTAAAGACATGCCGGCTGGAATCCTGTTGAGTAACCCTATGTCCATAAAGGCTGATGAAGACATCAGCAGAAAACATCAATCTTTAACTTAAAGTTTCCTATCTTTCCCCTTATACTAAAAAGCCAGCGACGTTAATTGAAAATCCTGATATTCACTTCCCTCAATTCTAGCAGCAAAAATGCAGTGACTGGTATTAGGCCCAACTGAAGTGGGTGACTAGGCCCAACATTTAGATGCAACCCAACACCATACCAATCAGCCACAATGAGCCACAGCAAGTTGTAAAAGCCTGATGTGATTGGCCAACAGGATTCTGGCCAATAAAAACAAATGAAAGAGCTTTTATGAAGCCTTAAGGCCAAGATCCAGGATCATTGCATGAGCAGCTGGACATTCTCACCCCTTGCACACTGAGGCACCCAAAACTGTTGAACAAGCCAAAGTCACCTCTTTTCAGTGGTGGTTACTGCTTGTGCAACAGAGAGGAGTGACGATCCTGCATTAATATCTCAGCAGGCAGGATTGCCATATTGATAGCTTTCTATTCTTTGAGATTCCATGGCTGATACCCTGTGAGAGAGAGTGAGAGCGAGAGCACTTTCGTGATGTCATACAGGGCAGGCCCTTGTCATATCACAAGATGAGTCTTCATGATGTCACAGGGACAAGGCATGGAAGATCTGGAATAGGGGCCAGGATTTCTTCTGGACTAGGTGACTCTGGAAATGGGCATGAGAGGAGTTTCGATAAGCTCAATAAAACCCAAATAAATGAGCAATGTGGTGGGGGAAAGAGAGGGGAAGACCTTGAGGGTGGTCAGGAGGTAAAATGCATTGAACAGCTGGGAAAATTCTGGGAGCTAAAGTGTAGAAAAGTAACTTCTACAAGCTCTGGGCCAGACTTTTGACATAAGGTGGAATAATTCCACCTGGAAAGTAATGGGATGGCATCCCTGCTCATCCAAACACCTAACTAGTTTTATGCCAACAAGTTACTTAATACAATTATTTTAATATATTTTCAAATATATCATGTATAGGTTTTTATAGGACTACACAATAGCATTGCTTGTAGTGAACTTTGACCACAGCTAGGAAAGTTAATTTAAAAAAAAAAAATGAATATAATGCCATGCTGAAGCTATCTGTGAGCAGGATTACTTATGCTGCAAAGTTAAATAGAAAATAATTTTCCAAGCTTTGCTTTTGGCCCTCTCCCTCCTGAAAGGTGTGAACTGAAGCAATGAGGTGTGCATACAAAGGACAGGATTGATGTCATGGCTGATTATAAAGCTACATAAAACCTACAGTCCAGAAAGAATTTAGTCTATGTGGCTGTTCTCATTATGGAATAATTTCTCATTATGGACTGTCTTCTGGAAATGACTCATTAGTGTAGCATAATGATAATCTCCTGCATGAGTGCCATGTGGAACTGTCTGGGTTGGTTTTTTTTTTTTAAAAGTATAACAATGCACAATTACACTTTCACTTCCTCTGTCAGTCAGTTTATATAGTTTAATCATACTGTTCTTCTCAAGATACATAGAAATACAGTAGCTGTCTGCTGAATCACTGGCAGTGGGCAGAGGATCACTCGATGTCACAACTTTTTCCTTGTGAAGATTTACATTGTCATTTGTCATAAAACCTACTAAGTGCCATATGCACCATGAATGTGATCATACACAGGGGGCAGAAAGAACTAAGCAGAATCCTGTTCTGTCAGTCACTGGCAAGAAAATGGATGGTCCCTTGCCTGACTGCATCGTGGTTCTGGATTGTCCCCGAAGCCAGCTGGTGGTGCTGATGGTCTTTCAGGTAGCAGGACCTAAGGGCAGAATTACAAGGGAAGCTTTTCTCTCTGATCTGAAACAAAACTATCAGAAAGAGTCCCAAATCTCAGCTTCAGTTTGAAGGCTTTCCATTTTTATTAATATCTGCTAATTCTCAAACCTCCTTCCATTTCTTTTTCCCTTTAAAGTCCTCTTCATCTTGAACTGATTTACAGTAAGATCTTCTTTCATAATATGAACTATAGCCCATTGACTGACCAACTTCAGAAACTGACAGTCCTCTCTATAGCTTGCAGCTCTGTTTACTTTACAGAAATTTCTCCTGTAGAATACCAGAGGTGAGACAATACACGAAGAAACAAAAAACAAAAAACTGAAGCAACAAATCAACTGGGAATTAGAAGATCCAAGTTCAAGTCCATACAGTGAACTATGAAACTCACTGAGTGACCTTCAGCCTGTCATTCCAGCTTAGCATGACCTACTACTGCACAGATCTGTTGTGAGGATAAAATGGGAAAGAGGGAAGCTATGTACTTCGTATTGAGGAGCCACTACCTGACTCATTTTTCCACTAACAAATTGTCATAGAAACAGAGATGATATAACTTCAGCAGTCACTCCTCGAATATTTGGAATGTCCTGGTGACTCCCTGTTGCAAAGTATAAGCCAGAAACAGCTCCTATGATGAAAGCAAATAGCTTTCCAAAAGCAACATTTTAAAGTCCTATGGAGCTATTTGCTTACTCTTGACGAATCCTGCAAATACAATTTCACAAAATGAGTCTCTTCTTATTTGCAGTCATATAGTAGACAACATGAAAAATTATAACAACAAAATGCTACAATTTGTGCACCCAAGACTTTGGCAACAGCACCAATACAGAAGTTGCTTGTAGAATTTGCAAAGTTCAAGTGTCCCTTTAATTTCAAAGTCAGACAAAAATCCAAGATATCTTCCTCAACTGGGTTGGGTAACACAGGAGAATCTCCATAACCCTAAATGCAATTGTACACAGTTCATGAATTCAATATGTAGACTCATGCCTCCAACACAAACATATCAAAATTATACTAAACCAAGTTGGCAAGGGCTTTAGCAGTCCAACTGGAAACAGCAGCTCCAACCTTTTCAACTCTCCTGCTGTTTTGGAGATTCAAAATTATTACTCACAGCCCTTCTCTTTCTTAGTCCCATTTTTTTGGGCGGAACCAATATTTCATAGAGGTTACATATGTATATAAAAGATATGGGCATGAACTGCAGTTGGATAGTTCAGCAGTTCAGGCCCACAGGTGTAGGGTTCCCCCCCCCCCCGGATTCCCCACCCCGTCTCCTCCTATGGGCACCCACTCAGAGGAGGAAGTGGTGCAGGGGAGCCCTGGGTGCTGACTCTTAGTGGGAGCCTGCAGCAGGAGGTGGGGCGAGGAATCTGGGGCACCCACGCAACACCTGTGGGCCTGATCCATTGCACTGCACTGAAATGCTGAAATGTGGTTCGTGCCCATCTCTAATATATATTTGTAGGACTGGGATTCTTTTTAATTACAAAGAGTGCAATAGTTTACCCACATAATGAAAAGAAAAGGTAAAGGTAATTAATTTACTTAAGAAAATAGAGCTCATTTTAAAAATTAGAATTATTTTTCCCTCTCAGTGAGATTAATGAGGAAATGAGGGATTCTTTTTATCAGTTTTAACCTGCAGTCAAGTTTACATATTGAAGAACAGTTTTGTAATCCACATGCTGACTAGTCTTTGCCCAACTGTGTTTAATGGGAGGGAAAGAATTAAATATTCAAGATGAATTGTGAAAATAAAAAGCAGATTTGCACATAGACCTGTATATAGTAAAGCCATCATGATGAGGCACCCTGCTCTGTTTTGCTTAGCAGGTTACTCTTCAGATCACTTTTAGAAAAGAGCCACTTTTGAGGAAATGCCCTCCCCACACTGAGTAGAGTCAAGTGCTTCACTTAAATATTCAGAATAAGGTTAAACTGAAAATGTGAGGTCGGCGAGCACACTAGACCTGTGCATTCCATCACTGATGTTTGCATACCTGTGATGAGTAACTTATGAAGAGGAAAGATCCTTCTGACGGATGCTCTCAACAAAAATTAGGAACCCTGGTTTTACAGGCCTCCAAGTGTAGTGGAGGCCGTTCCTCTCACATGAGGAGACTGACAAGAGTTGGGGTGGGGCTAGCATATTTCCACCTACTTAGATATTCAGCCTGATCTAACCTGAATATGCTAATTGGTTCATGCAATTGGCATGAACGCATGATCCCTACCAAGTCACACTCTGCTAACAGGCTCATGTGCTTTCATACATTGTTGCCTAGGAGTCATGGAGTATCTAAATTTAAATAATAGTTTTGCACAAACTGAAGATTTGTTAGGTTGAGTCTAATTGTTCCTAGCCATTGGATCTGGAGAAGATATATAAAATCTGTTTTTCCCTATATACCGTTAATTCCCTCTCCCTCAAATAATGAGGGTATAATTGCACTACTCTATGCTTATAACTCAGTGCTGGATGATTTCATTCTTTTTGTGGTGTAACTTTGAGTTCTTAGTTGCTTTCAGTTATGTGTGTGTGGTTTTCCTAACTAATGAGGAGGAATATTGCATGATAGTAGTAACTGGTGACTTCAGTTTTAGGGGGTACTATGAATCCACTTTGCGTTTTATTTTGCACTCCTGTAAAGTGCAAAATAAAACTAGAAGTAGATTCACAGCACACATACATCCATTGGAGTCACCCGCTGCCACTGTCATATGGTTGTTTGTTTGTACTGTTACCTTTTGCTGCTACTTTATGCTTTGTTGAGGGTGTTAGGGTCAGCAGGAGGATAATGTATTATGTTCCATTGTCCAGCAGTCAGTAGCATTCAGATTTTTAATAAAAGAAGCAGGGTTTTTCAAAATTCTGACTATAATTGAAGCCACCAGCTTTTTCAAACTAAAATGAACTACTTTTTAGGAGAAGACAAAGTATTAATTAAGACAGGTACTACATTAGGAAGCTAAAAAAAAAAAGGACACAACCCTAGTCTACAGCTAGTTATGAAAAGAAAAACCTGGGTTAGGTAAAGGTGGATACTGAACCTTATCTATGTTAGCTAGAAATGAAAATTTCTCATTGGCTGGCAACAAGCTCAGTCCTAAACTAAAAAGCCATCAAAAAGATTTTGTTCATTGCATGTTCTTGCTGAATTTCCCCACTTTGCACCTTTATGGCTTGTTGTCAGACTTAGGGTGCAATCCTAACTAGCCAAGATGACTGAGGGCCAGCACAGCCAGTTGAAGCTGTGCTGAATCCAAATCCTTCCAGGCCAAGGGATGCTGGAAACCAGTTAGCACTTCCCTCACATAACCTTGTGTCAGCGTCCTTGCTGTGCAGTGGCATAGTAGTAATTTTGGAGATGCAGGTGCTCATAGTGATAATATCCATAGCCTTCACTAGAAGGAAACAAAAATGCAGGTCCATGTCAACAAATGGGGAGCAGACCTGATGGCTCTTGCTATTCAATTGATCCTCAAAATCCTTTGCATTGCAGCAGACATAGCTTGCAAGAATACATTGTGCTTGGAAAAATAATCTTCTCTCTCAGGTGTTAAGACTACAGCTACACTCAGAAGAAACAGCAAAACCTGGTGGGGGGGGGGCAGATAATGCCATAGAAAAATCCCAAAGCTTTGTCCCCATGAGTCTTGGCTCTGCTACAATACTATTGCTGTGTACCTGGACTAGAGGAAATTTGGATGCAATATAACTCCATTCATCCATCTCCCTGCCCCTTCTCTGCATCTTCTTGGCTCTTGTGCTGGGTTGCCAGACTGGACAGGTTTGTACAACATCCCTTTAGAGTCTCATTTTTGCCATAACATGTTTGTGCACTCCACAGAACTGTTTCAACTGGAAAACTCATCTCGCCAAGGACAAGTATAGATTAAAAACAGTGGGTGAGAAGAAATAGCCTTTGGCTTAAGAGCCAAGCTCTCAGGAGGAAATGGCAGGAATATCGCTATAAACAACTCTTATCAAATATGAATATACTGTAGGAGACATGAATACCACAGCAAAAGGGCTGTCTCACTGGATAGCCTTCCTGCAAAGAGGCAATACAGATTGGATCACCTTTTTTTTTAAAAGTATAACAATTGTCTGCAAGTCCGGGAGAGCAAACAGCCTAGAGTGCTCTGCATTTTCTTAAACAGAGGGCAGGGTTAAATTAATTAAATAAATCGAGTCCTGGGTTGGGGCTGTCCATCTTCTTCTTCCTTTAAGTGAAGTGACACATTATATTTCCGTTGTCCTTTGACCACCAGAAAGGATTAGCTAGGTGGGCAAGATTCTGATAAGGCCAGAACAGGCTGTGGACACATGAGCGATGAGGGGCCAGATTGCTTTAGTCAGCCTGGCCAGAAACCTTATCTCTGCCTCAGCCCTGCTGCTGCTGCTGAATGCCTCCTGCTGATCCCTGCCATATCTCTTTGGGCTGATTTCACTGTTGCTGATCTGAAATCATTCCCTTAGTCCACTTCAATCCAGGATTTAGCCAGAGAATCCCGCTATCTTGTTTTTCTCTCCTGAATTCCTGATTTCTAGCCTGGGATCTCTGTTAGTCTAGTGAGACTAAGGAAAGGTAATCTTTGTCAACCTTAATCTTTCTTCTGGGAGTATTTTCCTTTTCCCATAAAGGAACCCACAACCTTGAGTCTGCAAGAACTGAACACAGGACAGGACATTTTGGAGGTCATTCATTCATAGGGTCTCCATAAGTGTCTGTGTGTGGTTTAGGGACATTTCTTTATTTCTCCTTCACTTCTGCAAATAATTTGCTCAGGCACTGCAGAAATTTGCAGGAACAACCCGAATCTCATAACCTCAGCCATGAGAGTTTGCTTCTTATAAGTCTATATTTGCTTACATAAGTTATATGTAAGCATATAAGCCGCCTAGAGTGGTCGTCTGACCAGATAGGCGGGGTAAAAATACAATAAATAAATAAATAAATTATATACTTTATTGCTGAACCTTCCCAATTCCCCAGTATATTCATTGTGTATATCTCAGTATGTGTTCAATATTTTCCCCTGTTGAATAGCTCTATGTGTGTTTGATATACTCATCCCAATCTGTGCCAAGAAACACTATTGTCATGCTTCTAAGGTCCCATGTCGGTGTGTCTCTGAACATGTGTGAGTTCATATGTAGGCTCTGACAGCATACCTGGTGACCTTTGTCAGCACAACAGCTGTGCCTGTAGATTCCTGTGCTAGCAGAGAGATCTGCTAGCACAAGGAAGTCCTGTCAGCAAAAGGGCAATTACGGTGGTGCAAGCAACTTTTACCCATTCCAAATCCACTACAGGGGGCACGTTTCGGAGTTAGAGTTGCATTGAAAGTGCATTTTGCTCAGAAATTTACCCATTTGCCAGGCATTCATTACATTTTAGAGAAGTCAAATGCATGTGAAACCAAACATAAATTTAAAAAACACAAATGCCTTACACTTGCAGAACTGTACAATTTTGTCAGTGGATAAAATTAGGAGAAACATATGTGCATTAGAAGGCTCATGTAAGTATAGAAGTACCTTACGGAAAGTTTGTATGGAGAGTACATACAGATTCCTATGCTGGAATTGAAAACAAAGACTTATAACTAGTTGCAGCATAAGAGTGGGATGAGAATGCAGATATAACTCAGGGAAGCACAATAAAACTGAGACAGTTTTTCACATTCATAGTTTTTACCATCTGTTATGCTGTTCTATCCACTAATTTTAGGATGCCTGCGTAGCAGCTTGAGCTGAGATGGCACAGTCCAATCTGGAACTACTTGATAACTCACATGGAGCCACCCAGTAAGCAACATCATTCATCCCTATCTGGCTCACTGGATAGGACATATTGTGTAACCATAGTCATCAAGGTTACCTAAGTGAGAAATTCAGAGTCTTAACTTGTAATTTTAGTACCTGTGACCAAATCAGACCTGCAAAAACTCCAGCACAAGCCAAATTTAGAGGCCGTGGCCATAGCAATTTATCCTGTTCTCTGCTGATCCTTCTCAGAAGCAACAAGATAAAGCCAGGCCAAGCTTCCTTGTCTGTAACAGGAAGTAAAGTGCCATGCAGTGTTCCCTCCATTTGCCATACTCAGCAACCACCAAATCTGCAGCTTTACTTCCTGAGCACCTAATTTCCCTTTGATTGCTGATTTCAAGGGTACAAGATACAAGGCGTGATGGGAAGGGTAGTTTCAGAGATCCCTTACATTCTGAAATAGATGACCTCTGAAACTACCCAACCAATCACACCTTGTTTCTCAAGACCTCCCTTGAAGCTAGCAGCCCAAGTAGAGCCAGACAGTGCAGCAGCTGCTTTTTCTTTTCTTTTGTGGCATGCACTGCTGCAGGTTTTTCCCCCCTTTTCTGGTATGCAGGGGGTTGAAATGGAGGTGGCTGAACATAGCTTCATGGGGGGACATTGCACGGCACTTCACTTCCTGATGCAGATGAGCTTGTGCAGGTGAGCTTCTGCTATATGGCTGCATACCTTTAGTTGGATGTTTCTAAGGAAGATGAGCAGAAGGAGGATCACTTTGGCTACACCCTGTAAATTTGGCACTCTGGGGCTTAATCCAGGTTTCCCCATCCTGGTTATGGTTCTGGATCAAGTGGTAAGTCATTTTAAAGTGGAAGAGTATAAAAAGTCCAGGAGTAGACAATGCTGGGTGTCTTCCAGAGGAATCACCTTTATTTCAAGACAACTGTCCTCCCGCTTCTAAGCATGTGCCTTCCCTCTGCTTCAGTTGCAGTACTGGAACCATGGTCAGATAACAGGACATTTGATGATCTGTTGATACTACATTTATTGTAAATATTTTATTGATAAATTAAATTAAATTTACTCAGCTATAGGTATGGCTTTTATGATAGCATGTATTGGTGAAGCTTTCACTTTCATTAGGAGTCTGTGTTCCCTTAAGTCAACTGAGTTCATATGTGTCCTTGAATTGGTTAAGAAACTAATATTTTTTTCCTATGAGAGACAGGAAATCTGTTGGGGGAAACCAGGTGATCACACATCTTTGCAACATCTTGAGGGGAACATGTGCTGTGAAATGGACACTCCACATGGCGTGGAGCTGCTGCCATGGTAGCGCTTTGCCTGCCCACTTGGAACTGCCAAGCGTAGGCTGGTGATGTGGAGGCCAAGGGGAGGGGGAGTCGAGTGAAGAACCTTTTATCAGGCTGGCTCCCCCTGGCTCGGCCTCTTTTGCAGCATTGGCAGCACGGAGGATGGAGGCTTGTTGGATCCTCCAAGCGGTTTCACTGCTGCCTCATGCCATTGCTTCGGAGGCCTCGTTGAAGGCCTAAGAGTTTGGGGTGGCGCGGCGGTGCACCCCCGTGGTTTGAAGTCATTTCAGGCTGTTTTTTACAGAAGGCTTCTTATTATGGAAAATTAATAAATAATATTTAAATTTTTAAAAGGACGCTGGGAAATTTGAATAAGAAAAAAAGGGACAGGAGGAGTGCCCCCCCCTCGGTGGGTTAAGCCAACAGGAGTAGGATCATAATAAATATTACATAGCAGTTTGTGGGGGGGGGGGGAGAGAAATGCTTCAGGTGTATATATTTATATATATGTATAAGGGTTTATAAATCAATCCATATATATAATTACATGGACAGGTTATATTATATGATATTGTAGTTTTATATTACTATATGGTATTATATATTGTATTATATATTATTTTGTTTATATATATGTATATATAGGTGTGTGTGTGTGTGTGTGTGTGTGTAGGTATATATATAGGTATATATAAGCATAATAAGGGTAATGGTAATAACAATTTGGTAAAAGCTAATAGTAATAATAGTTAGAATTTATTTAAGAAACACCTAAATCAATACATAAATAAATTCATACATAAATAAGATAGAATAGAATACGAAATTATAAGGGAGAAGTAGAGACAAGGAGTTGATATTAGCAGGGCTCAGTTGTTCTGCCAGTCATATAACATGACACCTAAAAAAGGATAGGGGAGCAGAAAAGGAAAGCAGCCTGCTAAGTGTACGGCACCACCTAGTGCAACCCCAGTAAGTTCATCGTCAGATGGGGAGGATTGGCTGGACTATGGGGCCATTTTGACAAAATTGAGAATGCTGGAGAGGGAGAGAGCACTGGCTAGAGACACGGCCGCTTTGGCTAATGTTAGGAGATCACGTAGGGACTCCAAGGCAAAGAAAATGGCAGTATTGAGACATCTAGGTGATTTAACGTTATCACATATTGCTATTCTAGAGAGTGAGTGGCCGGGCCCTTCAGAAGTGTCCTCTGCAGCAGTTTTGCCAGGTGTGGAAGGAGACATGCCGGTGATCGCTCCAATTCTGACTGACCAGCTGCCTCGGGCCTTGATTGAAGATGCAGTCCATGGGCCTGGGGGCGTGGCGATGGACGCAAGGATGACAAGTCAGGGAGAGATAGCGGAGGCAAGGACGGTCGGCGACCCACCACAGTCTGAAGAAGCAGGTGGCAGGGTTGCGAGGGTCGCAAGTCCTATAGCAGGTGAGCCACCACATACACCTAGGGTAGTACACAGCGATGGGATTTGGCCATGGGGGGTTGCAAGCCTACCCGGGTTCTCCCAACTGCCATTCTCTCAGGTTAATTCAGATGGGGTAGGTAGCGCAACATTGTTGGGTTCGGCAGCACCAGCTTCAAAGCCTTGGATGGTGCTCTACCCTCAGTGGTCATAGCCCAGCCAGGCCCCCGGATTCAATGAGGGATTTAGACAGCAGTCACTTCCTCCCATCCCAGATACGGGATATAATTCAGTGTCTTGCAGGGCTCTGGCTCAGTCCCTGCCTCTGGGTGACCATCTCCTGCCAGCCACAGTGGAAAAAAATCTGAAGGGAAAATATGTGGACATTTTTGAGTTGCTAAATAGGCAATTGGAGGAGAAGAAAGGGGACAAAGAGGAGGATAGAGAGAGGGAAAAGTTTAGGAGAAAAAAGCCTGAGAGGTGCTGGACTAAATGGTTTCCAGGTTTTTTCATTTATGCCGGGATCATTGTGAAAATGCAACCTTCGCACGCTTTTGCACTGATTCAATATATGGACTTGATTTACCAGGCTTATGTAGATTTCCCGGGGCATGTGTGGCTGCTCTATGATGAAGGGTTCCATATGAGAGCGGCACTTCACCCAGAAATGTGCTGGGATGTGCAGCATCACGGGTTATGGTTACAGCTGATGACCCGCTTCCGTCCCAGTTTGGGTGACTGCTTTGACAGCAGTCATTTGATTCAAAGAGTGGCTGCAGTGAATGTTCCCCGCACGTTAGCGTGTCAGGCAGTTTAACCCTGCTTAGTCTGCTGGGAGTTTAATGCCAAGGGGTTTTGTGGGCACAAGCCATGTAGATTTAGGCACCAGTGCTCCCTCTGTGGTGCCCCACATGGATCATTTACCTGTTTCAGGGGGCGACCAGGGACAGGGGCGAATAGGGAGCAAGGGAGTACAAAGAGGCAGCCTCCTGGGTCGGCTATCTCTGGAAAAGGGCCCCAGCCCAATTAAAGTTTCAGTATTGGAGGAATGGCTGGAGTTTATCCAGACAAAGGCCAGTTATCTGAGGGAAGGTTTTAGGTACAGTTTTAGAATCTCATTTCAAGGTAAGAGGGTAGCCACTATGTCTAAGAATCTAAAGACAGTTATAGGAATGGAAGAGATGGTAAGGAAAAAGATTAGTAAAGAGGTGGCAGAAGGGAGAGTGCTAGGCCCATTTAAGGCACTACCGGTTCAAACAATGAGGGTCTCCCCATTGAGAGTGGTGCCTAAAAAGGCACCGGGTGAATACAGACTTATTCACCATTTGTCATACCCGGCAGGGGAATCAGTTAATGATATGATCCCCCGGGAATTGTGTTCATTAAGTACACCTTGTTTGATGCAGCAGTACGCATGATTAGGGCATGTGGGCATGGTGCAGAATTGGCTAAATGCGACATTCAGTCAGCATTCCGTTTGCTGCCGGTGCATCCTAGTGATTTTGTGTTACTTGGGTTTGCCTTTAAAGGCTGTTACTACATGGATAGGGCTTTACCAATGGGATGCTTCATATCTTGCACAGTGTCATGAGTTCAGCTGAAGAAGGCCTGGAATCAGAGGGGTTAATTACAGCTGAGGAAAATGCTGGGCAATTAGTATCACAGACAGTTGAATTACTGCCAGATTCTCCTCCCCCACTAGCCAGAGTGAGAGATAAGCTTCAGCAGAGAATCACAACACAGAGGTCTGAGGCTCGCATGAGTGCTTCTCACAGGAACATCAGGTCGACCAGCCCAGAGTTTAACAGGATGGAATGTTTCTAGGAATTAGGTGATTGTTGCTGCTATATAATTTGTACTCAGAGGCTTGGAAGCTCGTGGAAGCAACAAGTCAATTCCCTGACTCACGTCCACGCTCCTGCTTATCTTGAACCTTGCTCTCTTGACCCTTGGCTTTCGGACTCTGACTTCTGACTATGGTTTGTGTTTTGGCTTTGACAATTTGGCATCTGTTTTGTATCTCCCAGACTTCTGACCTCGGACTGGCTTATTGGACTTTCGCCTGCTGAATCCCCTAGGAACGTGACATACAGCACTTGAGCGTTTCAGCTCATTCTTGGAGTGGGTGCTCAAGCGCAGAGTGGGGCTCCCCCATGTAGTGCATTATTTAGATTATTATCTTTTTTGTGGAAGGCAAGGGACCTCCCATTGTGAAGGGATCCTGAAGTCATTTCAGAGGATAGCCAGAGAGTTAGGAATGCCCCTTGCTGCAGAAAAAACGGAGGGGGCAGCCACGGTTCTCACTTTTCTGGGAATCAAGTTAGACATGGTTCAACAATCCAGCAGGTTACCAGAAGACAAATTAGTGGACCTCAGGTTACGGTTAAGGGCCATGTTGGCTAGTCGAAAAAATTACGTTGAGGGAGTTGCAAGTAGTGATTGGCCATCTCAATTTCGTGTGCAAAGTAGTAGCACCAGGCACGGCCTTCCTTAGACGATTTTGTGAGCCCATGAAAGGCTTTTCAAAGCTGCATCATTGGAGGAACCTTTCGGTTGGGATGAAGGAAGATTTAGTTGTATGGTTGCGTTTTTTAGATAGCTTTAATGGGATATTAAAGCTATCTAAAAAATGCAGCTAACATGCGCTGGATTATGGAGAAAGCCAGAGAGTTCCAGAAAAACATCTACTTCTGCTTCATTGACTACACAAAAGCCTTTGACTGTGTCGACCACAACAAACTATGGCAAGTTCTTAAAGAAATGGGAGTGGTTGACCACCTTTTCTATCTCCTGAGAAATCTATATGTGGGACAGGAAGCAACAGTTAGAACTGGATATGGAACAACTGATTGGTTCAAAATTGGGAAAGGAGTACGACAAGGCTGTATATTGTCTCCCTGCTTCTTTAACTTATATGCAGAATACATCATGCAAAAGGCTGGACTGGATGAATCCCAAAACGGAATTAAGATTGCTGGAAGAAATATCAACAACCTCAGATATGCAGATGATACCAGTCTGATGGGAGAAAGTGAGGAGGAATTAAAGAACCTCTTAATGAGGGTGAAAGAGGAGAGTGCAAAAAATGGTCTGAAGCTCAACATCAAAAAAACTAAGATCATGGCCACTGGTCCCATCACCTCCTTGCAAATAGAAGGGGAAGATATGGAGGCAGTGACAGATTTGACTTTCTTGGGCTCCATGATCACTGCAGATGGTGACAGCAGCCACGAAATTAAAAGACCCCTGCTTCTTGGGAGGAAAGCGATGACAAACCTAGACAGCATCTTAAAAAGCAGAGACATCACCTTGCCAACAAAGCTCCACATAGTCAAAGCTATGGTTTTTCCAGTAGCGATGTATGGAAGTGAGAGCTGGACCATAAAGAAGGCTGACCGCCGAAGAATTGATGCTTTTGAATTGTGGTGCTGGAGGAGACTCTTGAGAGTCCCCTGGACTGCAAGGAGAGCAAACCTATCCATTCTAAAGGAAATCAACCCTGAGTGCTCACTGGAAGGACAGATCCTGAATCTGATGCTCCAATACTTTGGCCATCTCATGAGAAGAGAAGATTCCCTGGAAAAGACCCTGATGTTGGGAAAGTGTGAAGGGAAGACGGACGACAGAGGATGAGATGGTTGGACAGTGTCACCGAAGCTACCAACATGAATTTGGCCAGACTCCGGGAGGCAGTGGATGACAGGAGGGCCTGGCATGCTCTGGTCCATGGGGTCACAAAGAGTCAGACATGACTTAACGACTAAACAACAACAATGGAATATCATTTTGGAGGGATACAGTTTTCCTTGGGGCAGACTTACAGGTGCATTCAGATGGGGCAGGTTTCTTGGGCTACGGAATTTATTTTAAAGGCAGATGGTGTGCTGGGGTTTGGCCCAGAGAGTGGCATGATTTGGGAATTACTAGGGACCTTGCGTTTTTGGAATTTTTTTCCAATAGTTGGGGCGCTTTGGCTTTGGGCAGTCATGTGGGCCAATTCCGCGGTAACCTTTTGGTGCGACAACATGGCAGTGGTTCACATAGTAAATTCTCTCTCTTCAAGATCTGGGAGGGTCATGCGATTGCTTTGGGTCTGCATTATAATATACTTTTCCAGGCTCAACATGTGCCTGGTGTAGACAATATGCTGGCTGATGCCCTGTCCCGTCAACCGATCGACCGGTTCAGGGCACTGGCTCCTGGGGCCTGGGCTTGGCCGGATGTTCTGCCAAAAGAGGTATGGAGCCTTGGCACGTATAGGCAAGCAGGGACATCAGTTTGGCAGTGGCACCTAGCACTAGGCACAGTTATGCTGCTGCTTGTAATGAGTTTTTCGCTTTCTGCAAACGAGAAGGTTTAGGTCAGCCCTGGCCCATTACAGTGGATCACCTGCAGCAATATGGGGTGCATTTGCATCAAAAAGGCTTAGCCCCTTGATCCATTCAGTGTAAGATATCTGCCTTGGCCTTTTACGCCAAGGCACAGGGGTGCCCGGGCCCTACGAATGACTTCCGCATTCGGAAAATGATTGAAGGATGGGGAAAAGAGAGGGGTAGGCTTCAGGATAAGAGGACTCCAATTTCGCCAAATGTTTTACTCAAGTTAGCAGATGTGTGGGATAAGGTTTGCAAAGACAGTTATGAGGTTGCCCTGTTTAGAGCGGCAACACTCCTTGCATTTTGGGGGGCATTTAGTGTTAGCAAGTTGGTGAGGGCTTTTAAAATGGACCACTCGTGTTCAGCCTTACAGATGGATGATGTGGTGGTCTTCGAAGATCGGATCATTGTCCATCTGAGAAGATCTAAGACTGACCAAATGGGAGATGGAAAAATAATTTCTTTGGGCCACTGTTCCATTTTAAAATTGTGTCCTGTTAGGGCTATGTGAGAGTACAAATTGATGAGGGGGGAAGTGGCTGATGAGCTGCTTTGCCATAGGGATATGTCACCATTGACTAAGTACCAGTTTTGGACAGTTACATCAAGGGCTTTGCATAAGGCAGGCATTGTAGGTTGGAAATTTGGGACCCACTCTTTCCGCATTGGTGCTGCATCTACAGTGGGGGCCTTGGGATATGGTGATGAGCAAATAAAGAAGGTGGGAAGGTGGTCATCCCATAGGTTTCAAACTTATGTTCGTTCATTGCCACAGTAGGTTCTGGCACTGTTTCTTTTTATCTTGCAGGTTCTGAGTTGCCAAGGAGACGTTTGCGAGTTATTGTTTGTGGCCACAGTTTTATATATTGGGTGTCCAAGCGTGCTTCCCAGACCAGTTGGGGGTCGTAATTTGGGTCTGGGAGCTTGGGCTACACTTGAGTGAAGGGGGCGAAGGGGCATGCTTTGGGATGGTTTTCTGAATTTGGCATCCCAGAGTAATGTGAAAGTACCCCCTGACATATTACTGGTTCACTTGGGTGGCAACGACTTGACTCAGTGGAAGGGCAAGTTGCTTATTTTACAAGTGATTGATGATTTCTGGGCCGTTAAGGCTAGGTTCCCGGGAGTAAGTATTATCTGGTCGGACATAATACCAAGATTGGTATGGAGGGTTGAGTGTGACCCCAGATGTATTGACCGTGCCAGGCATGAAGTCAACCGGGAAGTTGGAAAAGCCGTGAAGGCTGGCCTGGGGTCAGTGGTGTTACACCCGAACATACGGGTGAGGCGGCCTGAATTATACAGAGACGATGGTGTGCATTTGTCTGATGCCGGCCAGGATATTTTCCTGCATGAGTTGCAAGGGGGCCTTTGGGCCAAAATTTTCGGCTTGGGTGGCAGGCATGGGGCATATAAATAGCCCCTATGCCGTGGCAGGTAGTGCGAAGGTAAAGAATGTGGGTGAGTTCCCTCAGGACACCTGAGGAAGGTGACAATTAACCCATCTCCCTGATTGGTGGAAAAAGGAGTTATATAAAGGGGGATGGGTTAAGAGAATCTCCCAGGCGGCAGTGCACCTAGGGTCTCGAGGCTCGGTGACTGAAGCAGTGGGGGGATTCCTGGTGTTTGAATGGATGAAGACAGAGGTCAGCGTGCTTCGGCAGGAGGAACTCACCTTTGGTGGCCTGATCCAGTTAAAGTGGTACACCGGAGTCAGATGAATTCGCACTACGGTAGGCCCCCTTGTGAAAGGGGAATTAAAAGTTTTAAATCATTTTAATAAAGTTGTGGCCCTAGTTTTATCCAACTCCTGTGTCTCGATTCTTTATGCCGGGCTGGGCGAGCAAAGTGGCATCTCAAAATTTCCCATCCTGTTCGAGAACAATGTCATCAAATTTCTCCAAGGGAAGGATGAATTCTCCAACAGTTTCTCAGAAGCATGGCTCACCAGGAGAAGTGGTTGTGGTTCAGCTTTGTTCTCCATTTTTCTCTAAGAATTCATTATTATTATTTTTGGACTGTTACTGCAAGTGGCTACAATACCAACTGTGTGGGCACCTTGGTCATAATTTGCTTCCTTTTCTTGATTTACAAGGTGGCTGTGGGAAACATTACCTTATGGACTTCAACTGAAGTGTAGTAAGGTTGCAAGCTGTCATTGCGATGACCGTACAATGAAAGAATGGGCAAGAGCCCACATTCACACCTCACATGTAAGGTAAACACAACACTCCTGAGCCTCACCCATAAGAATTTTTCTTAAAATTACCATCCTCTTCAAAGGGAATTTCTTTTTCTATCACACCGGATAAGAATGATCCACATTTTCTCAGGAGAAATTTTCCATCACAGCTTTATCTTACACCATGGTCCCATGTGCAAGCTGTCTTCAAATTAGAAAATGTCCTGTTCTTACTTGTAGGATGCAGAGTTTTAATAGAAAGGCAAAAACGGGCGAGTGGATGCATTTGTATTTTGTATTCCTCCTTGTATAATTGTTCTTTAAGAATCTCACTAAAGAGTTCCTGGGTGAGTAATTTTTCCCAGTTTGTTATGTTCCCTGTGAAAGAGGGGAATGCTGTTACTTTAAATCTTCAAAAGCTGATGAATACATTGCCTCTTCTTGACAAGGTGTTTCAGAGGCTAAAGATACTCATTTGCAGGCATCTTTTTTCCTAGTTTGATTTTTTTCCCCCAGCCCTGGGATTCTTGTCTGCTTAATGAGACACCTCCAATTATAAGTTTGCTCTCTGCATATATTTATCACGTCTTGTTTCCATCTTCTCTCTGATAAGCAAAGTTAGAACGTGTTTTCTCAGTATCTTATACCATAAAGATATATCTTCAAATCTTTAAACCATTTTATGCCTCTTCAGAAGATGAGACAAAAAAATTCCCATCTTGGAAGAACAACTAAGATTGCTGTGCTGCTTTAGAAGGATTTGTAAACACGGAGGACTCCCTTCTGCTTGTACATATTTTTACATTAAAAGCTTATCACAGAATGACAAAACACATGTGTTTTATCTTGCGTGATACATTAATTCTGAGCCTGAATATTAAAAATCCATTTTGCTCTTTTTACATTACACATTTTAAATGAAATAAAAGTTTGCATGACCAGAGTTTGATAATGAACATGCATTTTCAGCTTCAGGAAATATTTGGGTTTCTACAAAATTGAGTGAGTGAGGGGAGGGGAGGATCTTTTCACCTACTGGGCAGCATTTAATGATTTGTAAAAAGACTCTTCATTGCTTAAGGCCAGCTCTTTATAGGATTTCAAAGAACACAGGCTTCTTCCCACAACTCCCTCCCAGGTAAATACAACACTTTACAGGGGGGCAACAAATGAATTATTTTAATGGTGATTATGTCAGGGTTTGATCTGATAAATCATCTGTTCTCATCAGGGGATATATGAAAAGTGGAATGGAAAGAGATTGTGGTCTGGGTCACAGCTGGGAGGGGATCAGGCTATGCTGCAGCCGCTGATGAGTCCATGGACTTCGAGCAGCGAGGCTGGCTCTTTGCCCTCCACCCCGGATAACGCGAGACTGTCTAGTCTCTCAAGACCTGCAAGTAGGAGGGGGGAACGCCTAGGTGACTTAAAGGGTGTTCCTCTCTCACTCTGCCCTCTTCTTTTTCGGGCACTGATTGAGAAAGTGTCCTTGCTGCGCTGCTGCGTATTTCTACCTGCGTCACCTTGTGATCGAGGGTCTACAGGATGGGAGGGTAGCATCGGCTCCCTCCCAGGGTTTTAGTTTGCATTATTCTTTTTTAATTTTATTGTATTGTTGATTTCATTGTCTAGCACCGACAGGGAAGTGAGGAAAGCGGTGGCGCAGTTCGCGCCGACCGTGCTGCGGCGCGACAGGAGTTTAAAAGAGAGAGAGAGAGAGAGAGAAGGGGGAAAAGAGAAGAAAATAACATTACTAGAATTTACGTAGCTACCAATTGCAATTAATTTTAACAAAAGGATAACAGAAGGGAACGGAGAAGTATAATAAGCAGGTGTTTAGATTTGATTAAGTTGCGATTTAGTTTATGTTACCGGAAGGCTGTGATTTAGTTCAGTGCGGCGTTTCGGCTTTTCAGTTTAGTTGTTGGGCACCCCCCCTTCTTTCCGTTTGAAGCACTTCAACGATAAGGACCCGGTTCGAGCTTTCCTCCCGGCATCCGTGCGCCTTTCCCCCATTCAAACAGTAACAGTCGGGAGGTAATTGCGGCTAGCGACCGGAGGGTCGACTAGCCAAGTGTGCAAAAAAACAAACAAAAAGAAGAAGAAGAAAAAGAAGAAGAAGAAAAATAAATAGATATTAAAATAGAATAAAGGATAAATTAAATAGATAGTGATAAATAAATTTATACCAAAAAAAAAGAAATTTAAATTAATTGATTATTTATTTATTTAATCTATTTATTAAGGTACATTAATCAGTAGGATATAATTTAATAAGCTAATTAGTTAATTAGTTATAAAGATAAATTAATTGATAGTAATTGATTGCTAATTATTTAGACATAAATTAAAGGATATTAATTAATTGAGGATAATCCATTTATTTAAATAATTAATTGAGTAGTTGATTCAATCTAATATTGATTGCAACGATAGTCTACGTAATCAATTGAGAAGTGATAAATAAATAAGCATTGATCACAGGAAGCATTTGATTAAAAGGGTGTTTTAACCAAAGCATTTTCTCTAGGGTTGGTTGTTTAGACACCACCACCCCCTGGTCTCAGGGGTAAGCACTTTGGTGGGACATGAAAGTTGTTAGTTCAGGCTCTCAAGTAATAACAAGGCACCTTTTGCCAGGAAATAGTGGTCAATTAGCATCCAGGCTCTGTTACGCTGCCAGCTGGGTTCTTGAGTTATTGAGCGATTCTTTTCTCATAAATAGCATATAGCACAGAGTAAAAATGACATCAAGAAAGAGGTAGGGCAACAGGAAGGGGAAACAACCAGCCAAGAAAAGGCCTGCCCTCAGGTGTCTCCCCCGCAATCCTCCTCAGATGAGGAATCCTGGCCAGTGTGGCAGAAATTGCAGGAGAAAATCTTGGCTTTAGAGGCCCAACGGATGGCAAGGCAGGCTCCACAACCTAGCGAGGTTCAACCACGCAGATCTGCCAGGGAGACTAAGAGTCAGCGGAAGGCTAAATTAAAAGCAAAGGCGCAGGATTTAATGGACAGGTTTGCCGCCCTTGAGTCCGAACATGTCCCAGATGTTCTGCCAGGCGAGATGCTGACGGGGCCTCATCGACTCCAAGGTCACGTAGCACGGAAAAGGGGAGAAGGTCATCAACTCCCGGGGCATCTGAATCAGTGTCAGCTTGCCACGAAGGACAGGACGTGGTGGAAGAGGTCAGCCTTGACAGACCAGATACAATGGAGGAACCTTGCAGGGCTACGACTTCGTCTGGTGAGTCAGCTACTGCACCAGGCACCCACGCACCTCTCCCTGCTTGGCCTTGGGCCGGCGGTAGTCCATACAGTTATACGGCATACACACCCTACAACACACTGAACACAGGGCTAACCAACGCTGCCTGGCCGTGTGCCAACCCTCAATTCAGCGGTTGGGGCATGCCTTATGTTTCTTCTCCCCCACCGGCACAATCAGACAATGAAGCTAATGCAGGGGTTTGGTGCCCAACACAGGCTATAATACGGTCCCAGTAGGGGCCTTACCATATGGAGACTACTCCATGCCCCTGGGGGATCACCTAACCCCGGCTACAAAGGAAAAAATATGACAAGGCGAATACGTAGATGTATTCGACCTACTTAACAGAAACATTGAGAAGAATGATCTAGACAAAGAAGATGAAAAAGAGAAAGAAAAGCGTTGAAGGAAAAAGCCAGACAGGACATGGGCCAACTGGCTTCCTGGGTTTTTGATATATGCAGGAGTTATAGTTAAAGCTCAGCCTTGGAGGGCTCAAGCCCTCATTCAATACTTAGATATTATATACAGAGCATATACAGACTTTGTGGGCCAGGCGTGGCTTCAGTACGACCAAGCATTCCGCATGCGGAGCGCTATCCATCCAAACATGCGCTGGAACGAGCCCCAACCGGGTTTGTGGCTTCAGCACATGACCCCCGCCAGGCCAAACACTGGTGACAGATTCGATAGTGGTCATTTGAATAGAAAAGTTGCCACTACTCACATTTCCCGCCCTGGTGCGGGGCAGGCAGTTCAACCCTGCTTGCCTTGCTTTGAATACAATTCCAGGGGATTTTGCACAAGGAAGCCATGTAGATTTAGGCATGAGTGCATTACATGCAGAGGGCAGCACTCTAATTCATCCTGCTTTAAAGCAGGTGCCCAGCATCAGAACAAGGGTGCGGGAGGCGGCAAAAAGCCTAACAGCGGCGGGGGTACACCTGGTAAAGGGACCCAGCCCAATTAAGGTTAGGGTTTTAGAAGAATGGTTGAATGATTACCCTCATAAAGAAGATGCCAGATATTTGTTGGACGGATTTAGATACGGGTTCAGAATCCCGGCAGAAGGAGAACGTAAAGTGTTTATTGCGCGGAACCTCCGATCAATATCTGGCATGGAAAGCATTGTTCAGAATAAGATCGATAAGGAAGTCAAGGCAGATAAGGTCCTTGGACCCTTTCCAACACCACCCATTGAGAATCTGAGAGTTTCTCCTTTAGGCATAGTGCCTAAAAACGCCCAGGGCACGAGGTATGAGGGAAGATCTCCTTGTATGGAGTCATTTCCTTGAGAAATTCAACAGGATCTCCTTTTGGAGAAGCGAAATACGTTTGAGAGCAGATTTCCAGGTGCACTCGGGTGCTGCCGGATCTTTAGGATTCAGAATTTATTTCTGAGGTAGATGGTGTTCAGGTGTATGGCTGGATGAATGGCATCAGAGAGGCATCACAAGGGACCTGACATTCTTAGAATTTTTCCCAATCTTGGGTGCCTTATGGCTGTGGGCCGAAGAATGGTCAAATTCAGTGGTCCATTTTTGGTGTGACAACCAAGAGGTCGTTTATATCACAAACAACCTTACGTCACACTCAGAACGGGTCATGACATTGGTCAGGGCCTTTATACTACGGGCACTGCAGTTTAACATTTTGGTGCATGCCCGACACATACCAGGCCTAGACAATAGGATAGCTGATGCATTGTCACGCCAACAGATCAAGCGGTTCAGGGAGCTAGACCCCGGAGCCAGGGAGCTGCCAGAAGTTCTTCCTCCAGAGGTCTGGCAAATTGGCGTGAAGATGCATCAAGAGCAATAGGTTTGGCCCTGGCACCGAGGACAAGAAAGGGTTACTCAGCCGTGAGTATAGAATTTCAGGACTTTAGGAAGATGGTTGACCTGGAGCTGGTCTGGCTGGCACCGGTAGAGCATTTACAGCAGTTGATAGTATACCTTAACAGAAAGGGGCTGGCGCCCGGCACCATCCAAGGTGAGCTGTCAGCCCTGGCCTTCTACGCAAAAATAAATGGCTATAGGGATTTTTTGGGGGGATTATCGCATAAGGAAAATGTTAGAAGGATGGTCCAAAGAGAGGGGGAGAGTTTTAGACACTAGGACACCTATTTCCCCTCCATTATTGGAGCGCATTTGTAAGCAATGGGCGCTCCTTTGTAGGGATGAATATGAGAAAGTATTATTTGAGGCAGCTTCCCTAATTGTGTTTTTTGGCGCCCTCAGAATTGAATTGGTAGTGGTGGGTAAAGCAGACACATCCAGGCTAGCCCTACAATGGCAGGACGTTAAAGTCCAGGAAGGAAGAGTACAAATTTTGATTAGGTGATCCAAGGCCGATCAAACAGGCAAGGGCAAGCAAATTAGCCTTGGGCAATGCAGTATAGAGGGTATATGCCCAGTTAAAGCCACACAAGCATATTTAGAACTCAGGGGACAAGACGCAGAATATTTCTTCCAGCACGCTGATAAGTCACCTCTGACTAAATATCAGTTTTGGAAGTTGACAGACTTAGCTTGAAATAGAGTAGGTGTTATTCACACAAGGTTTGGTACCCATTCATTTAGAATCGGTGCGGCTTCCACTGCAGCAGCCCTGGGTTATAGCTCAGAGGACATTAAGCGATTAGGCCGGTGGTCATCGTCAAGTTATCAAAGATACATAAGAACCCTACCTAACGTGTACGCAGGGGCCTGGTCTTGTGTCTTTACAGGTCCTCTAGGGTCTGGAAGACGAAAGCACATTGTGATCATCGGTCACAGCTACATACATTGGGAAGAGCATTATGCTGCCACATCCCCATGGGGGAGTGATTTCGGGCTTGGAGCCCATGCGCATATCACCTGGAAAGGGCTGCATGGCATGCAGTGGAGCCAGATTTGCAGATTGGCGGTGTTTGGCCAGTTTCCACCAGACGTGTTGGTAGTGCACCTCGGAGGCAATGATTTGCCCAAACTTCCTGGCAAGGCGTTGATCCTGGACATTATTTGCGACCTTAAATAGTTGAATGCCAGGCATCCTAGTATGCGGATCGTGTGGTCCACGATCATTCCTCGGTTAGCCTGGCGAGGTGCCAGGAATATTGGTGATGTTAACACGGCCTGGCAGGGCGATAACAGAGAAGTATGCAGAGTTGTCTGCTGCGGCCTTGGATCGGTGATAGGTCACCAAAGGATCCAATTGGATAAGCCCGAATTTTTTTAGAAAAGACTGAGTCCACCTTTCTGATTTGGGCCTGGATGTCTTCCTAGACGGCATCAAAGGGGGCCTGCTTGTCTAGCTCGAGTGACTCGGTGGCAGGCATGGGACATAGCATGGCTAGTCTCTATGCTGTGGCAGGTAGTGCGGAAAAAGAGGTATTTTCGGTGTGTCCCAAGGTAATTTCAGGTAAGCCAACAGCGCATCTGACCTCCCAGCACTGCGGATCGTGCGATTACAGTGCCTGTGGGGGGAAGATGCGCTGGGCCACTTCCGGACCAACAGTCATCAACTAAAGATGTCTTGAGGTCTGGGGGTGTTTATTAGCGGCCAGCCGGGTTCCTGCTGTCTTGAAGACCGCTGGAACCTGGGGCCGGGGACTCGCCCATTTGTTGTTAAGGGGTATTTCAATACCTCTGCCATTTACCTGTTTCCGCACTACAGCAGGCCCCCTCCTTTTGCCAAAGGATGGCAAATTTGATTTGGAATTTAATTCAATAAAGTGTGGCCTGTATTTAACCCATATCTTTGTCTCGCGTCTTTATTCTGGGGTTGGGAGGGCAATACTGCTGACCTCAAGGTGCCAGAGAACCAATACAACTCCTTTGGAAAAGAAAATTACTAAGGACCCACCTCATGCTCGTAGTTTTAGGTGCTGAAATCACAGAGAATTTGATGCTTCAGACCTTACATCTTGTTTTTTTTAATTGGATATTTTCCTTACTCCCTGAAAGGCACTTTCCACCTTGAAAGACACCAATGACAGAATGATTGCTTCCTAAGCTTCCTATACCTGCCTTCATTTGGCTTTGTATTCACAGCAGATGTCAAGTGGGAATGGAAATAGAATCAA
The DNA here is from genome assembly GCA_037013535.1 of Intellagama lesueurii. Classification (NCBI taxonomy): domain Eukaryota; kingdom Metazoa; phylum Chordata; class Lepidosauria; order Squamata; family Agamidae; genus Intellagama; species Intellagama lesueurii. The sequence continues at coordinate 87,491,718 of JBAJHW010000001.1, forward strand.
AAGGAATGATGCCTACCTGTAAAGGATCTCCCTTTCTTCCAAACTGAGTGATAGGGAGGGCAATTGGAGAAAGAAATGCAATCCACTTGTCTCAGTTAGTGAAGTATAATCAATAGTTCCCCAAACCCCTCCAAATGCACCCCACATCAGCAAGAGAAAAGAAATGAAAATGAATAGAATGTTGAAATAATAACAATCTTGCATACTTTCTAACACTGGGTATCAGTGGGAGGGAGGCTTTTAAGACCTAAAGGGATTCTCCTTTCCCACTAACCTATTGGTAAAGTTCTTTTCCCCACCTCTGGCTTGCTCTTCCCCTCTTCCTGTTTGTTTGCTTCACTTCTTTCCTTTTTAATCCTTCTCTCCTTTCCTGACCTCTAAGTATGCAGGAAGCATGGGGGGTGCTGGTGTCTTTCCCATGTGTGGAGAGTCAATTTTTCCTGTTTTTATACTGACTGTATCTATAGATAGCATCTGTAAGTTAAGATACCTTTTTTTTCACTTAATTTCTTTCCAGAATATTTTTTAACATATGAAGTGCTAGTCACTGTGAAAAGGAGTAGGCTACGGAGAAAGCCAGAGAGTTCGAGAAAAACATCTACTTCTGCTTCATTGACTACGCAAAAGCCTTTGACTGTGTGGACCACAACAAACTATGGCAAGTTCTTAAAGAAATGGGAGTGCCTGACCACCTTATCTATCTCCTGAGAAATCTATGTGTGGGACAGGAAGCAACAGTTAGAACTGGATATGGAACAACTGATTGGTTCAAAATTGGGAAAGGAGTATGACAAGGCTGTATATTGTCTCTCTGCTTATTTAACTTATATGCAGAATACATCATGCGAAAGGCTGGACTGGATGAATCCCAAGCCGGAATTAAGATTGCCGGAAGAAATATCAACAACCTCAGATATGCAGATGATACCAGTCTGATGGGAGAAAGTGAGGAGGAATTAAGGAACCTCTTAATGAGGGTGAAAGAGGAGAGTGCAAAAAATGGTTTGAAGCTCAACATCAAAAAAACTAAGATCATGGCCACTGGTCCCATCACCTCCTGGCAAATAGAAGGGGAAGATATGGAGACAGTGACAGATTTGACTTTCTTGGGCTCCATGATCATTGCAGATGGTGACAGCAGCCACGAAATTAAAAGACCCCTGCTTCTTGGGAGGAAAGAGATGACAAAGCTAGACAGCATCTTAAAAAGCAGAGACATCACCTTGCTGACAAAAGTCCGCATAGTCAAAGCTATGGTTTTTCCAGTAGTGATGTATGGAAGTGAGAGTTGGACCATAAAGAAGTCTGACCGCCGAAGAATTAATGCTTTTGAATTGTGGTGCTGGAGGAGACTCTTGAGAGTCCCCTGGACTGCAAAGAGAACAAACCTATCCATTTTGAAGGAAATCCACCCTGAGTGCTCACTGGAAGGACAGAAGGACAGGAAGCTGAGGCTCCAATACTTTGGCCATCTCATGAGAAGAGAAGACTCCCTGGAAAAGACCCTGATGTTGGGAAAGTGTGAAGGCAAGAGGAGAAGGGGACGACAGAGGATGAGATGGTTGGACGGTGTCATCGAAGCTACCAACATGAATTTGACCAAACTCCGGGAGGCAGTGGAAGACAGGAGGGCCTGGTGTGCTCTGGTCCATGGGGTCACGAAGAGTCAGACACGACTAAACAACAACAACAACTGAGACTTAAGCCATTCTCTAAGACTTTTCTTTGTGCCGTTGTTTTTTGTACCTGATACTCTGCTAACTATAAAAGGAATTAACCAAATTCTTCAAAACAGAGCATCTCTCATGTGTGGTTTTAATAGATGAAGAGGTTTAAGTTTATCCTTCCTAGGCAAAACAACCAGCATGCTTCCCTTGTGACTAGTGTGAATGCCACATGGAACTTTCTAACCTGAGCAAGAAGAATTAGAAGTCCTGAATCCAGTTGGTAGTTCCAACTACAGTAGATTCACTGAATCAATGGGGCTTACATAAGTGTTGATTCACCAATCAAAAGCTGATTCAATGGGGTCACTCTAGTTAGGATTAGAAATTAGATTTAGGCCAACACCTTTTCCAGGACTAATGTATATCTAACATGGTGGCGGAACAGTTCCCAATGACATTCTCTTACATTTGTTCTATTAAAAAGCAAGGAAGCTGCATCCGAGATCCTTCTATAACAGAACCCGGCATGAGACAGTTGCAATGTGTTATACATATGCTTCTCATTTATAAGTAGTACTTTTTCAGTGATCATTCTCTTATGAATATGAAATGTAGGCTTCTTTCATTTCATGTTGTAGATGTTATTCTTTGCGGACCCTGGAGAAGTTGCAGGCTGACTCAATGATTCTGGGAATTTTGGTTTTAAAAAAGACACTTTTGCTGTTTGTTGTTTTGACTTATATACCACCCCCTCTTGTTTAAAGCTCTCTCTGAAAGGTTTACAGTTTGATTATGCAGGCAACACATTGCCACTCCACCCCCATCCCGGTGAGATGGATACTCATTTTTACAACTTCAGAAGGTTGAAAGGCTGAGTCAACCTTGAACCAGCTATTTGAATCCATCAGGACTGAACTCAAGTTGTAAGCAGAGGCTTGACTGCAGTGCTGCATTTTAACCACTGTGCTACAGGGCTCAAGCTGTGACTCTTGCTAGCCTTCCCCCATAGTCAAATAGGATAGAACCAAACAAGACATGGTCACATTTTATGGTGGGATCACTCCATCCATGCCTGCTGACTCCCACACTATACACATTTGGTGCAGCTTGTCATATACATTGACACTCTAGTACCCTTTATGCAACATAGGGTCTTTTGAATAAGTATGTGTACAGAACTCACACCAAGTTGGTGGTGTCTAGGCTGTTTCACAGATTTTAGTGAAAGCATGAACCAAGGGCTGTGGGCCTCATTCTGGTCTATTTTCTATATGCATTCAGCACAATGTGAATTCAGTCTTAGATAAGTCATTTCTGCTGTTTAAATTCCTTTAAAACATTAAGAATCCATGATCTGTTTTTTCTCTTTCACTACAAAGTAAAATGATGGAAGACATAACTTATTTTAAGAATAAACTGCAATTGTTCCTAATCTCAAAGTTTGCATCTTCAATTTGCAGTTCCACACCCCCTTACTTGGTACTCAATAAATCCCACTGAACTCAGTCGGATTTGCCTCTGAGTGAACATGTGCTTTCCTAGCAAATAAAAGAGATCCTCCCCCAGATATCCTAAGATATATAATAAAAGGGCAAAATTATAGAGAACAATGTGTATTTCTAGTGTAATGTATATAGTTTGTGAGAATATGTAATGAAAATAAAGGACAATAAACAATCACCTTTTAGGCATCTGTGCATTTTCAAATAATTCGACATGAAATGGGTAAAGCATCAGAAGAATACAGATGGCTTGGTGTGAAAAAGGTTAAAATATCACAAGTCACAGATGGTGGGATTAAAATATGACAAGAGCATTACTCATCCATGTGTGATTTGTAAGCAAATTTGTCAAAACACTGTGGAATTTGCAATGGCCACCAACATTTTCAGAGCACTGTTCAGAGGTGACAGGATAACCCATTCAAACAGATTTTACAGTTTAGAAGAATATCTATGTTTGGCGTCTTTATAGATTTTCACCCTTGCTACATCTAGACCCTTCAGTTCTGCTGATATGATGCTTTCACACATTTCCCCCCATGTGCCTGGGTGGGAAATGGGCAACCTCATGAAACCCTCCTTCCTACAGCATTTCCTCTGGCCATTTGAACAAGGTTCACAAGCGGTTAAGAGACCCTGCTGAATGGAGGTGAACAAGGGGGGAAGGCAGAGGCACTCACCAGTAAAAGGCAGACCCTGGAGAAAATTTGTATCCTAATAGTGCATGAGCTACACCTTCAACATTTGTAGATAACTCATTGAATCCAAAGCATGTTCCATTTGAAAAGTCTCTTTTTGCTGTTTATAAGATAATTTTGTTCTTTTCAGTTCTAGGTTTACTGATTATGTATCTTTCTTCCGTCTTAATATTGATTCTTGAGAACAATGCTACTTTGTGCACCATTTTTTGGTGAACAGGTGGGGATTAAATTTAACACATAAATTCATAGCACTGATGACAATAATTCTGACAGATTTCTATTTTGTTCTTTATGATGGTTCTCTTAATGAGGATCAATTCTATATCTACTTGTTTGCTTTGCTGATTTTTATATAATATTCAAGGATCTGTCACAAACATTGTGTACTGATTGCATTGACTCCTGTGTTATTTTCCTTCCTGGAAAATTTATGCAGAAACTATAGTGAAGGTGTGGTTCTATAGTTTGGAGAGGTGTCCCAAGAGCGATGGGAATGGCTCAATCTCTACTGCCAAAGCTAGGGAATTAGATTCAAGACCTTCAGGAAAATTCTGCATCCCTTACTCCTATCTCCAACACTGGTGTTCCAACATTAGAAGGGATAAAAGAATTGGGGACCAATCGTTGGCATGGCATGAGAGGACTGAGAAATGTCAGTTCTCAGGATTCAAAGCTCTATTCATCCCTGAATATGTCACCAATATGGGGAAACATTTACACTGGCTCTTAAATATGCCCCCATTGTTTTCTGTCAGAGGGAAATTAAAAGCTAATTGGAGTGAAGGTAGGGAAATTCTGTTTCTCCCCCACTTTCACCTTTCTAGACATGGGTGTCTGCTGAGAAGAGGAAAGGAGGGCACTTGCCCCTCCAAAAACCTAAGTTTATTATTTTAATGTACCAATACATGCACGACTGTGTTTCAGTGGTGTGTGTTATATGCACAAAATATGCTAACATACATCAATGCTGCTTTGCTCACACCTACTCACTCTTCTGATAATTTCCTGTAGATGCTGTTGCTTGCAAGTAGAAGCTTAAGAGTGTTTTGTATATCTTGTTCAGAGCATTCTGTTCCTAAGGTGGGGTTGCCCTTCCTGTGATTAATTTCTAAAAGGGAAGGACTTGTGATCCACCCAAAGCCCTCTGTCTTGATGAGTGATAACATAGAGTTCATTCCTCACTTCCTCTATACATTAGAGGCAATGTATAGATCAGACCTAAGAACCTGTGAGAAAAATGCCCATGTTATTCATCTTTAATTAGACTGACTAGGGATCAATTAACATGAGCATTTAACATGGATAATCGTTCATTGCTATGCATATGGGCCTTTGTGCTAAAGGGGTGATAATATTGGCTTTTAATTTCATTATCATAAGAATCAATGTTTTCTCCTTCAGGTTAATAATAGAGAACATCTGTAGGAAACAGTACTTTAACTTGCAGGTAAACTAATAATAATAATTGTGTCCCATCAAGTCAATTCTGAGTTATGGTGACCCTTGTCAGGGTTTTCTAGGTAAAGACTACTCAGAAGTGGCTTACCATTCACTTACTGGAGTGTCCTGGAACTGTGCAACTTGCCCAAGGCCACACAGGCTGGCTTTTGTGGGATGCACAGGGAGGAATTCAATTTCCATCCTCTGACTCCACAGCCAGATACCTGTCTCACTGAGCTAGCCAGCCAGCTGCAGGTAAACTACTCAAAGAAAAATTATCATCAGCATTTAGAGTGAAGGAACTTCTGTCAGCATTACAAATTATTCTTTGCATTTTGTTCGGGGGGCAAGTAATGGTTCATCTGAGACATTATTTTACCTCCCACAGATGGTGGTGCATAACAGTAATTACACCAGTGTGACTGCCAAGAGAGATGTAGGATAGTTTTTCTTTTTTCAGTGTGTGTGTGTACGTGCGCTTCACGAGAAGTGTAGATTACTCAGAGTCACAGGTATTTATATCTTGCTGACTTTACCTGTGACTCTGCTCTCATTCCAGGCCTGTTACTGCTACTGAACAAAAAGCTTCCTCAACAATGTTGATCATAGCATCACAATATGCATCTACCCAAACAATCCTGCAGATTACACATATTTTATTCCAGCACTACATAAAAGCTGGAATCCAGTTGCAATTAGAGAAGACTAGAGATGGGCAGGTGTCCTGTGGTATTTTAAAGATTAGCAGCAGCCATATGAATTCTGAACTGAGGTGGAACCATGGTGCTGGGAAGGAGCTTTAGCCCTTTGCCCGCCCAAACCGGAATAACGAGACAGACACAGGTATATGGGATAACTAGGGCCACAACTTTATTAACTTGTTTATAACTTAGACCTTTCCTTTTACAAGGGAGCCTACCGTAGTGCACCAAACTGGTCTGTAACCAGTGTCAACCTTGACCTTCTGGTCCAGACCACCCATCGAGTTCCTATACTGAAGGCGTGCTGTCCCACCATACAGCACGCCTCTGTGTTTCCACTAGCTGTGGTACCCCAGGTGCAGCCTGTCCTGGCCTTGAAACCCTAAATGCTTGGCATCCCCTGGGGTCCCCAGCTTCCCTCCTCTCGGCTAAAATTTCTGCTACTGCCATTCTAAGAGGAGGGGTGCCTTATTTGGAACTCATCTAACCCTTCCCTTTAGCACTACCCACCACGGCATAGGGACTACTTGTTATGTCCCATGCCCCTCACCATGCTGAAAATTTCAGCCCTAAGACCCCCTTGTAAATCCTTTAGAAATATATCTAACCCCAGATCTGACAGGTGTACTCCATCGTCTCTATACAGTTCCTGCCGAGAAACTGTCACCTGAGGATGTGCTATGACAGACCCCAAGCCTTGCTGAACAGCTCTGCCAACCTCTCTATTGACCCCCTTCTGGGCTTGATCAAGTTGCCTGGGGTCACGAGCTCCTTTCCGCACCAGCTGTGGAATGATCGCTGACCAGACAATGCACATTTTGGGGCACCATGCCTCAAAAGCTCTGAGGTCCACAATGACCCGGAGGATCAGCGACTTGCCCAACCCTTGGGCTAAGTCATTGCCTCCCAAATGAACCAACAGAATGTCAAGGGGCACATCCGGAGAACCCTGGGATACCAATTCCATGAATCTGTCCCAGAGCATGCCTCTCCATCCCCTCCATTCCACTGCTGTCACTTCACTGAGGCCCAGGTTGCGATCCCAACTGGTCCGACTGGCATATCTGGCAGCCCAAAAGCTATGCCCAATCAGCAGAACTTGAACTCGGGCCAACGGCTTCTCTGGACCTGCAATGATAACAAGAAAGCAGAAACCACGCAGCAGCGCCTAAAACTGTGGCAAAGGGCGAACATAAGCACAGTATTTTTGTGACAACCATCTGCCCACTTTCTTAATATCATTGATCACATACTCAAGGGCAGCTGTTGTAGATGCAGTGCCAATCCTGAATGAATGCGTTCCAAAATGCCAACCTTGTATCCCTGCTGTGGGCTGTCCTGCACTAACTCTTTCACCCACCACAGACTGGGTGGCCGCCACTGGACCCGGGGCTGTACTTAATGAAGGTCCCACCAGCATCTGTACCCCTGAATATGCTGTTGGCAAAAGCAAGGCCGAAAGGACTGGCACCATCTGGCTCCCGGTGCCCCACAGCCAAGCTCCTGCCACTCGTGTGGTGCCCGGTGCAGCGATATTCTCACCTGACTGTATCCCTACAGAAGACCTCAATGGCACCTGAGCCAGACCTCCTTCTCTCTGTGTGAGCTGGCTAACGCTGTGTCCTTCCTCTGCATCCTCCTCTTGGGTCTGTGTGCCTGCAGTTGATAACCGTGGTAGGTCTTGCTGCTGAGTTGATACCGTAGACTCCTGTGTCTGGCATACTGGACTGACTGCAGTTGAAGAGGAACCCGAAGGCTGGAGCATTCTCCCTCTAAAATAGCAATGTGAGATAACATAATGTCCCCCATTCTCTTGAGCTCCGCAAGTTTTTGGGCCTTGGACTCTCTGCGTGACCTCCTAACTGCAGAAGAGCCCTCCCCTGCTCTGGCCTGCGCCCTTTCCCTTTCCAGCATGCTAAGTTTCTCCCACATAGACCTAAAGTCTGGCCACTCTTCATCATCCGAAGAAGAAATTACAGGTGGCGAGCATGTAGGGGCCTTGCGCTTAGCAGGTTGTTTTCCCTTTCCCCCACCTAATCCTTTTTTGGGACCCATAATTAATTCTAGCTAATGAGCTCCCAAAATCCAGCCAAATAGCTTCTGTTGAATTTTTTTTAAAGAATTTTTTTTGTAAATTCCCTTGGCCCCACAGGCCCTGCAAAGGCCTCTTAACTATTAGGCTGGGGTAAGCCTTGGGGGGGGGGGCAGCCCAACTAAAACCTACCCCTTAACCCTAATGCAATTAATATTATTCTTAATATTTATGTATGTGTTTATTATTATTTTTTAAAAGCAACTCAGATGGAGGCTGCAATGGCTCTCACCCCCCCAGCAACAACTCCTAATCCTGAAGCAAAAAGTGCTGCCCAGTCCACGCAGTCAAAAGCGAAACTGCCAGGACCCGCAGCAGCGCAACCGCTCTCCTCAATGTTCCAAATGAAAGGGGAGGGCGAGGAGGACCTGGGCAGCCTTCTTCAAGGCTTGCTTGAGCCCAGCCTCCTCGCCCAATAGGACACAGCAACGCTAAACTAAACTGCCCCCTCTATGCCTTTTCTGCATTTGAAGTCTAGAATGAAGTCCCACTGAGAGCAACAGAACATGCACTCTAATAATACTGGATCCTTCCTCTATCTTACACTCTTGCTAGGAGAGAAAAAGAAGGTCAAGTTGCCTTTGCCTGCTATCTCCTTCTCATCTGGTTCCCAGAAACTGTAGCATAGGGTTTGTTTGCAAAATAGAGTATTGAATGGACAGTTAGATTTCAGGACATTGCAGATTAGATCTGAACACAAACTTTTTGCTTTGTATCGTGTCTTCATTCTTCTCAAGAAACATCAGCGTTAAGAGATGTCTGGGTCTTGGCATTAGATAGTAGGTCTCTTGCAAGATCAATTCCCCACTTTGCAGTCCTTTCAACTATTGACATCTCTCCATCTTGTACCTCAGAAGCTCTTTTGAGGCAGGAACTGGTCTTAAGCCTCTCTCTAGGCCAGTAAGTGTCCAAATGAAGCAGGGCTACTGCTTTACATCTGTGAAAGCTGGGCAGTATGGAGTCTACTCCAGGAAGAACAATGATCTCTCTACTTCAGTAGAGAAGTGTGCCACCTAAGGAGGGAGACAGTAGAGACAGCTTCCCACTTTCTTTAATACATGAAATCCAGATCCTAGTGTTGTTCCAGTAGACCATCTATTGGAGCCTGATGTCTTCTGGATGGTGAGGATAAGCCCAGTCGGGGAAGATCCTCCATCAGCCTCCAGGAACCTCCAACAGAATATCTAGAGTGGCACCTGTCTAGTCACTATAGTATTGCTAGTACTCTACACTTTCCTTAATTTTATTACTATAGTTCTCACCACTTTATTGAAACTGCCTTATAATCTGGTTCAGTAATTATGGCCTAAGGACAATAGAGTAAACAAAACATAAGAAGTTTGGTGTGTGCGTGCGTGTCGAAGAGTTTTATTGAAATTCTTTCATGAAATAAATAGCGAGCATTTCATTTTCCTGTATACATTAATTTGGAAACCAATTTTCTCATACCTATTTGGAATAATGAATTAAGACCTATATCATCTGCATGAAGAAATAGTGGGGTATTTTGATTACCAACTGAGAGAGGTTTGAGCACATACTCTACAACTTCAAATTAGTCAAGAAGGTAAGATTTTTTTTTCATTCTATATGGCAACTACCTATATTACTAATGGATGTTCTATGTGCTAATTTTAAGAATAATGTGAGTAATTTTTAATCTATTTAGAAACATATCTATAATTATTATTCCAATAAAGTACATCAACATTTCCCCCTACAGTGTTCTGTATGGTAGGCACCCAGAAGTAATGCCTTTTCTTCTAATTATTCTAAAACTGAAAATGAAAATAATACCTCATTCATTCATTTAATGGAGTATTCCCATTACACAAGCCTAAAAAGCTCTATTCTTTTCCTCATGTGTTTCTGGTGGTGCTGTGAGTTACAGCAGAAGTGAATTTTGGATGCACAACTTTCATTATATTGAATGGAAAGTGTTTAACTAACAAACAGCATGGGCCTGTCCCTGTTTACACAGAAGTAAGTCCCACTGTGCTCAATGAGGCTTACTCCCTGGCAGCATTCATAGGACTGCAGTCAAAATGAACTGAACAATAGCCAGAGGTTTGAGAAATCTCACAGTATTTCAAAAAGCTTTTCAAAACTATAGAATCCAAATATAATTTAACGATATACAAATTTGGTAGATGAAAGTGTACCTGAAAAAGCCAGCCTGGTCCTATAGTTGAAAGCAAAGAGTATTACTTGCATTTTCCCAGTGATTTTTAAAAAAATTCAGCTTGTTTTCAACCTGCAGAGCACAGAAAAAGAGGAAGACCAAATACAAGATGGACTGGCTCAATAAAGAAAGCCACAGGCTTGAGTTTACAAGCTGAGAAGGGCAGTTGAGGAGAGGACATTTTGGAGAGTGCTCATTCATAGGGTCACTATGAATCAGAGGCAACCTGATGGCACATAACAACAACAAGCAGTGAGGCAATGTTTGGCATTTCAGACAGCCCTGATTCAATTTATATAGTGTTTCAGGCATCTTTGCTTTGCTAAGGATTGCTTCAGAAATACTTCTGAATTTAAAGCACATACCTAGTAGATAGCAATTGGGAAACCACGGTATGGTTGATTTAGCAACACATCCTTACACTTGAGAACCTCTTCTAATTCCTTCATAGTTGCCCTTTTCATTGTCAGTCTTTTTCTAATTTCCTGTTTGGAATAGCCATTTTGATTCATATTTGAACTAAAGTAAAAAAATCTAACAATATTGATTTCTTCAGTCTCAATATTAAAGTTATGTAAAGTTTCTATAGTAACTATTTCCGCCTTCTTAATATTGAAGGGTAGTCTTCTCTTCCACTTTCTTCTTCAACCTTCCTCAGCAATTATTTAAAATCATTTAAGAGTTCTGCCAGTAATATGGTATAATCTGAATACCTTAAATCACTGTTGTTTCTTTGACCAATTTCCACTCATCCCTCATCTGAACCTAATCAAGATTAGAGGAATCTTGATAAAAAGAGCAAGACTGAAATCATGAGCACAAAAAAGAGGCAATATGCCAGTGTCAAAATATAAAACTTTGTGTGTATAGAATGTTGAAATAATTAAAGGGCTTTAGAAAAAGCAGCCTTCAAAATGAAAGTGCTTTTAACATTGAAGCTTGAACAATAGTTTACTAAAGTCATTTTAAAACAATTGGCCAGTTCTCCAGCTATCATACAAGGTCATTGTACAATCTTTCCTCATAGGGCTTGGTTTCCACTCCCCAGATCATCCTTGTTGACCTCCTCTGAATTTGTTCCAGTTTCTTGGCATCCTTCTTAAACACTTTATAATTGCTTAAGCTCTACTCTAGTCTATTTACTACATAGTCTGTTAACATATTTTCATAATATGACTTAACCAAGAGGGTTTTTTTATAACTTAGTGAGTATGTCTTTGTAATACTTTTTATTAAGTTTTTGTAACACTTTAGTTATAGTCTTATTATTCCACTATTAAACACCATTTTAATTTTTATTAGAGCATTTAAAAGTTTTGTTAGAGTAGTTACTTAAATTTTCCATTTAGTTTATTTAGTTTTCATAGTTAAATTCCTATAATATTATATTAAGTTTTTATAGTTAAGTTTTTTGGATATTCAATAGAGAATTCAATAGATAAAAACAATATAACATACATACACACACACACACCCCAGATTGCCTATGCCTGTTCAATAAAAACAAGAAAAGTGGAGAGTTTCATGGAAATGCAGTTTGTCTGTTTTGCATGGGGCAAAGAAATTAAAGGATATTCAGAGGAAAGGAGAAAATTGTACAAGGTGCAAAATATTCCTCTAGGTCATACTGGAAGTAAGACTTTTGGGATAAATGCCAGCTGTGGTGAACACAGGCTTCTGATTTTTCCCTGTTTGTTTTGTGCTGTCAAGTTGGAACTGACTTATAGTGACCTGATAGAATTTTCAAGGTGTGAGATATTTAAGGAGTTGTTTTACTACTCCCACTCCCTTAATGGGTTTTCATGACCAAGTGGGATTCAAACCCTGTTCTACAGAGTCCTAGTCTATCACTCTATCTACTTCACCACAGTGGTGAAGTAGACTATAAAGTTCTGTAGGGCTCTTAGGGACAGGTTCAGGCATCAAATTTCTTGATCTGACAGGAGCATGGGACATTTGCTTTGGCAAGATAGTCCAACACTCTGTTGTGATGTTGCAGTTTCTTCACTATCCTGTCAAACATTTGAAACTCTGGCAAAAAGGAAGGGTGTGTCCCATTTTGGATGCAGCTATGAAATTAGTGGAGCTGTTTTGACTTCATCTTACAGTGTATTACCATTTTATTAACATGACTGGTGGTGGAAGCAGTAGTAGTGTTTTTTTAAAAACTAATTGTTCTGTCACAGCTTATAGTGATGACTGCAGTTTTATTGGTAGCTTGTTGTGTGCTTCCTCCCCCCCCCCGCCATAATACCTCTCAGCTATTTATTTATTTATTTAGTACATTTATATGCTGCTTCATTTCATGAGATGCACAACAAAACAATATAGCACAATTTAACACATATACATTCATTAAAAGAGAGTTTGAAAGACAACATAATTTAAACCATCTAAAAGCATATACATCACAAAATGTGTTACTTCTGAGCCTGTTAATGACCATATTGTAATTCACTGCTTTTGCAACAGTAACTAAGGCTGTGACTACACTGGCAATAAGAACCACATTTAAGCATCATTTAATTGATTTAGATTTTATTGTTCATATAATGCAAAGGTGAAATCTATTTATATGGTCTGCAAAGCAATTTTTTAAAAAACTGGCCAGCAGGGTTTTTTTTATACCTCACTTCTAAAATCGATTCAATTCAATATGGCTTTGTGTCCTGGAATGTCCTGGTGTGTGAGGCACACCCAGAAAAATCAACAACATTGTTTTTTATCTATTCACAGAAAGCCTTTGATAACTTAAACTGGAACTTTATCATATTTCAATTAGAAGAAATGGAGGCGGGCCAACCCTTTATCAATAATATAAAAGCAATCTATTCCCACCAAAAAGCAAAAATAAGAATTAATGGAGAAACTATCAGAGGAAATTGAAATGCAAAAAGGTACGAGACAAGGTTGCCCGTTATTGCCACTGTTGTTTTTGATAGTAATCGAAATTTTAATGCATCACATAAGAATTTCGGATAAAATTAAAGGGCTCAAAATTAGAGGCGAGTTATTTAAAGTACAGGCTTTCACAGATGACTTACTTGTAGTGGTGGAAGATCCACAAGAATCAACTAAAGCACTTATGAAAGAATTAAAAGAGTTTGGAGAAATGGCGGGCCTGAAAATAAATCATAGAAAGACAAACATTTTATCCAAAAACATGCAACCTAAAGAAATAGATGAGCTCTTGAATTTTACAAATTTCCAGGAGGGAAAGAAAGTAAAATATCTTGGAATACATTTTACAAAAAAGACAAGTACCTTAATGAAAGATAACTACCTGAAATTGATGGAAGAAATAAATAAAGACTTGACTAGATGGGGGAATCTACATTTAACAATGATGGGCAGGATTGCAACAATTAAAATGAATATCCTACCAAAGTCGATTTTCTTATTTCAGAATATTCCAGTGATATTGAGACAATCAATATTTAAAGAACTCGACCAGCTTATTTCTAAGTTTGTCTGGCAAGGAAAGAAACCAAGAATAAAACTAAAGGCACTTCAGGATATGAAACAGAGAGGAGGAATGGGTCTTCCGAACTGGCTGCTTTACTACAGGGCAGCCTCATTAATGTGGATCAAAGACTGGATCTTATTGGAAAACCAAAGACTGTTAAAATTGGAAGGTCATGATTTGAAATGGGGGTGGCACGCCTTTCTTTGGTATAGTAGAGCGAATGATTTTAAACAATTTAATAATCATATCTTGAGAAAATCCTTACTATGGTCTTAGACTAAAATTCAAAGACAGATGTATGTTAAAATACCATGTTGGGTAACACCAGTGGAGGCATTTTTTCTTCTGAACTTGAGAGAAAACAAGAAAATCTTAAGATATAAAGAAGTACTAAAACCAGACAGGACATTGAAAAACAAAGATGAGCTAGTAGTGCAGGGATTTGATATGGATTGGTGGTCACATTCTCAATTAATTTCAAGATATGGCAAAGATAAGCAATAAGGTTTTTATGTGGATAATACTCCCTTTGACAGAATCATCCTGGATACCAAAGATAAGCATATTTAATACTTATATAATTTTCTATTAGATTTTGATACCCAGGAGGAGGTGGTCAAGGAATGCATGATAAGGTGGTCACAAAATATTGGGCACAATATAAGCATGGATCAGTGGGAACAAATATGGAAAAACAATGTAAAACTTGCCAAGTCAGTAGCATTTAAAGAAAATATATAAAAAACGTTTTATATATTTTACCATATGTGGTGGACATGTGGGAAAGCCCAAACCAATGTAAAACTTACCAAGTCAGTAGCATTTAAAGAAAAAATATATAAAACGTTTTATATAGAGACGTCACTTCCGCTAGAATGGCAATGTACGGCTGAATTTTCATCTCTTCACCCTGGAATCTAAAAAGGATGATAAATGTCCTTCTCCCTGCCTGAAATGTGAGTAAATAGCGATTAAACTTCTGATGAAAGCTTTAGGCAAAGATAGAAACACTTTTTGAAGTGTAAACATGCTGTTATCTATCTAAAGAATGTACTTTCGTTTTTGCCTGAGAAGACGGAGGCTGCTAGAGAGGCAGAAAACGGCCTGTTAAACACGGCTTGACTCCTTGAGCTATAAATCTTTGCTTAGCTTGGTCTATACATGCGAAAAGGCAGAGATAAAATCAGGAGCTGGGTTCGTGGACAACCCCATAAACCATCAGATAATAGTGTCGAGCGTATCGCCCGTTTAAAAAGGCTGGAAGAGGGGGAGCCCCTCCTTTCTGAAATCAACATGGAAAAAAAAGTTTCAGAGCTTGCCTCTTCCGTGAAAGGAATGGAAGGACAACTTGGACAGGTACTCTCTAAAATGGACATTTTAATAAGAGGGAACCAACAGATGGGACAAGATATACAAAAACTGCAGGGAGAATTGACAGATATTAAGACAAGTTTAGGCAAAACAGAAGGCAGGTTGCAACAGCTGGAAGATTTCCAGAGCGTGGCGTCAAAACGGCACCAAGTGATTGATGACCTTCAGAAAAAGGTTATCTATTTAGAAGATAACTCAAGACGTAATAATATCAAAATAATGAATTTTGAACATGAGAAAGAAAAGGATTTGAGGGGGGAAGTGATGGACTGGATTAATTCTGTTATGAAATCCCAACACGTGGCTGAGGAAGATATTGAGAGAGTACATTTTGTGGGGAACCCAAAGAAAACCAGAAGACCCATAATACTAAGATTTTTTAACTATATGAAGAAAGAACAGTTTCTTAGGGTCATTAAAGAAAAGCCTGAATTGCTAGTTTATAGATCAAATTCAGTTCAGATCTATCAGGATGTAAGCCCCGAAACCAGCCAGTGGAGAAGAACAATGAAGCCCATCACTTCAATTTTAATTAAGAACGGCAAGAGATACAACTGGGGCCACCCTGTCTTTTTGAAAATATGGAAGGATGGAACCCTACATAAAATCTACTCCTTTGAAGATGGGAAGGATTTGATGAAAGCCTGGGGACTTTGGCAAGAAGATGAGAGTGAAGGGACAAGCAAGCAAGTAGCTTTGTAAAGCCTGTAGTCCAAAAGAGAAGATTTTTTGAGAGAAGATACTTTAATTGGAAGAGATTACTGGGTGTTACTGGATGTCGGAAGAATTTTTTTTTTCTTTCTCCTTTACCCTCCCTTTTTTTCCTTTTTTTCTTTTTTCTTTTTGATTTTTGATTTTTCTTTTTGTAATGAGGGTTGGGATTTTTTTTTCTTTTCTGCTCATTTTATTATAATATTAAAATTTTTTTTATAATATTAATAAGATCTTTTTAAATTTTTTTATTTTTTTTTTAATTTTTTTTTCTTTTTCATATTTTTTTTTCTTTTCCTTTTTTTATTTTTATTTTTTTTTCTCATTGTTGTTTTGGATTACCTGATTAGACTTGGGTGGTAGAAAGAAGAAGAGATGTTAAAAGTTAGGAGGGAAGGCATTTGAGTATATATATAGATAAAAATATGAGGTGGGGTGAAATTGGGATGAGGGTTTGGCTGGGGTCCGGACTGGTGGGGGCGACGTCTCCCCCCCTCCCAGAGCTCGCGCCGAACATTAGTGAGACGTGGGGAAACGGGAGGGAGGAAAATAATTTATATGTAGGTAAGAAGGATAGGGATAGGAAACTAGAGGTTGGTGAATTTATTTTTTTTAGTTGTTTTTGTTTTTGTTTTTGTTATGTGAGATGCACAAAGGGACCGAATAAGAGGCAGAGAAAGGAACGGATATGGGGAAAAACATAAGGGTAGCGACTTTAAATGTGAAAGGCCTAGGGTCTGTGTTAAAGAGAAGGAGGATAGAATTATTATTAAAGAAAAGTAAAGTTGACATTATCTATTTACAAGAGACACATCAACTAAAGGATGGAGTCAATGAATTGAAATTACAAAACATCCATATATATGAAAAAGCATTTGGGACCTCTAAATCTAGAGGGGTAGCAATATTAATATCTAAACATTGTGAATTTGTGATGAAAGAAGTAATAAAAGATAGTAATGGTAGATATTTGATAATTCAAGGTCAAATGGGGGAGGAAGATTATACATTAGTAAATGTGTATGCACCAAACATGAATCAAGGAGAATTTTATAGAACTGTGATTGAAGAAATGGAAAAGGTTAGGAAAGGATATGTGATTATGGCAGGAGATTTTAATATGGTTCTGGATAAGGTGAAAGATAAATCCACATGTAAAAAAGATGAGTTGAATAAAAGAGGTACCCTCCTGAGTAAGATATTAAACACTACGGATTTGAAAGATATATGGAGAGAATTAAAGGGAGATGAAAGAAGGTTTACATATTATTCTTCTGTACATAATAGTTATTCTAGAATAGATTTTATGTTTATTTCACAAAACTTAATTTCAAAAGTAGTAGATACAAATATTAATGTGATAAAAATAACAGATCATGCGTTGATGGTGTTGGAGATGAAAGTTAAGAAGGACTATAGAGAAGCTAGAAGATGGAGAATGGACTCCAATATTTTTCAACATACAGAGGTTGTGGATAAAGTTAAGAAAGAATGGTTGGAAATATGGTCATTTAATGAAGCAGGTGGGAATAAAATAGGAGTGTTATGGGACACTATGAAAGCAGTCATGAGAGGAATCGCCATAAGAGAATCCTGTAGATTAAAAAAATTGAGAGAAGAAAATATAAATAGAATTGTAGAATCATTAAAGGATTTAGAAAGCAAATATTTTATGGATAGAGATAACAAAAAATTAATTGAGATCCAAGCTAAAAGAAAGGAATTAGAAGGTATAGAGCTAGAAAAGGTCCAGAGAGACTTGATATACGCTAGGAGGAATTTTTTCGAATACAGTAATAAAAATTCAAAACTTTTAGCTAGATTAGTTCAAACTAAAAGAGCAAAAAATATAATTGGAGTGATTAAAGACAAAACGGGAAAGAATTGTAGCTTAATGAAAGAAAAACTAAAGATAATACATGAATTCTATCAAAATTTGTATAAAGGTAATAGTGTATCGAAAGAAGATATAGAAAATTATATTAAAGAAAATGTTAAGAGTAAATTATCAGAGAATGATAAAAAGGATTTAGATAAAGAGATAAAAGAGGAAGAGATTATAGAGATTATTAATAAATTAAAAAATGGTAAAACTCCAGGTTTTGACGGTTTAGGATCAGAATATTATAAAACTTTTAAACCAATATTGATCCCTAAGTTAAAAGTGCTCTATAATGAAATATTGGAAGGAGAGAGAATACCAGATTCTTGGAAACATTCATTAATAACTCTTATCCCAAAGCCTAATAAAGACTTAACAGACCCAAGTTCATATAGACCCATTTCACTATTAAATCAAGATGCAAAGATTTTTACTGCAATACTTGCGAATAGAATTAATAAATTTATTATAAAATATATTAAAGAGGATCAGAATGGTTTTTTAAAGGGTAGACAAATGGAGAATTTGACTAGGAGGGTATTGAATATTTTATACAATATAGAAAAAGACAAATTGAAGGCAGGTATTTTATCATTAGATATATTTAAGGCATTTGATTGCGTGGAATGGCCAACATTAAAGATTTTGTTAAAAGGTTGGGGTTTTGGAAAGAAATTTAGGGGGATAATAGATCAATTATATCTGGGGAATACCTCTGTAGTAATAGTTAATGATGGGATTACAGAACAAATAGCTTTAGGCCGAGGCACTAGACAAGGTTGCCCTCTTTCTCCAGTTCTGTTTTGTTTGATTATTGAAATGTTGGCAAATGTAATAAGGAATGATGATTTAATCGAAGGTATGGGGAAAAAGAATAAAATAAAGATTAATTTATTTGCTGATGATTCCTTGTTGACAGTGAAAAATCCGTTAGAATGTGTAGATAAAATTAGAACTCATTTAGAAAAATTTGGAAGAATAACTGGATTATGTGTGAATTGGCAAAAATCTGAATTAATGTTATTTAATCATAATAGAGTAGAACAAGAGAGGTGTGTTGAAAAATATGATTTCAGATTATGCAAATCAATTAAATATTTAGGAATAGATCTAGCAAAAAATATTCAAAAAATAAAGGAATATAATTATAATAAACTAAAGGAAGTGATTAAAAACAAATTACAGGAATATAGTAACTTTAAGCTATCTTGGTTTGGAAGGATTGCATTGATAAAAATGAAAATCTTACCAAAAATTAATTTTTTATTTAGAATGTTACCAATACAGTTAACAGAGGATGATTTGAAATTTTGGCAAGGAATAATTAATAAATACTGTAATGAAGGGAAGAGATCTAGAATAAATAAAAAGTATTGGTATAGAACAAAGCAAAAAGGTGGTATAGGTTTACCAAATATAAAAAAATTATTATTTGGCTAACCAATTGAGGTTTATTGGGGAAATTATATATAATCCAGAAAGGCTAATTTGGTGGGAGATGGAATCATCAGAATTACAGGCAGATATAGAAACATATTTATTTGGTATAATTAAGAAAGATAAAATAAGGGAAATTAATAACCCATTTTTAAAGACATTGTTAAATATATGGTATAAGTGCAAAAAGAATTTATGTTCATCATATTCCCCACTTGGATTAGTGACAGAAATAGAAAATTTTCCTACCAATATGAAAGTATATGCGGATCTATTTAAAGAAAAGAAAGTGATTAGATTGAAAGATTGGTTGTATAAAATGAGATCGATAGATCAAATGAAACAAACTCTTCAGAATAGGAGCATTTCATGGTTGAATTATATACAATTAGAAAGATGGACTAATGAATGGGTAAATAAATATAATAAAGGTAGAGAATATACAAAATACGAACAATTGTTATTGTCATATGAGGACATTCGGATGACTGACTCAGTGAAAGGTACTGTGAGCAAAATTTACTTACTTCTTCTTAATTTAGAGGAAGAGGAAAGTGAGAAAGAAGGATTAAAAATAGTGTGGGAGCAAGATATTGGGAAAAGAATAAATGAAGAAGAATGGAGGATGATATGGAAAATGAGGGTGTTAAGATTTATGTCAGTAAGAATAAAGGAAAATTTTTTTAAACTTAGTTTAAGATGGTATTTAACACCGTCAAAATTAAATAAAATTAATGCCAATCATCCGAATGTCTGTTGGAAATGTGAGAAGGAAATTGGTACATACTTTCATATGTGGTGGGAATGTGAAAAAGTGCAAAGATTCTGGAAACAAATTTTTAAAGAATTAAGCTACATATGTGAAAAAGATATAGAATTTAATGCTGAGATTGCTTTGTTATCAATATTTGAGAATGTGGAATATGACAAAATGACTAAAGAATTGATAACCAACTTATTAACAGCAGCTAGATTGATTATAGCTAGGCAATGGAAATCAAAAGTCGAATTGCAAATTGAAGAATGGTATAAAGAAATATGGAATATAGCAATAAATGATAAATTAACTTGTAACTTAAAGGTTAAGAAAGGAGAGTTGAAAAAAAATAACTTTTATGATATATGGGGGAGATTTTTGGAATATGTATTAATAAGAGGAAAAGGGAAAGCTCCAAATCAAGAATCAATGCAGTTTTGGAGAAGAGGACAATAGAAGAAGAGGAAGAAGAAGAAGAAGAATAAGGAAGAGGAAGATTATGGCAAGAGGTCCCGCATATGGTGGTGGGGAACACAGTTAAATTGTATTTTAGTTTGTATGTTATATGTTTTTGTTTAAATTTAAAATAAAGGGGAAAAAAAAAATTTAAAAAAAAAAAAAATAAAACGTTTTATATATTTTACCATATGTGGTGGACATGTGGGAAAGCCCAAAAATATTGGAAAAGGGTTGAAATGCTTTTGCAAGAGGTTCTAGAGATTTCGATAACTGTAACCCCTGAATTCTTTCTTCTAAACATAATTCCAGAATCAATAGAACCAATGAAAAAATATTTAGCCATCCATATCTTGACAGCTGCAAGAATTCTCTTTGCTAAACATTGGAAAGACTCAGAGAATCCATCTCAAGATGAGTTAATAGCAAAAATTCTGGGTACGGCGGAAATTATCAGAATGGTTAGACTCGACAAGAAAGACGAACCATGAGGATTGTTGGCATAAATTTTATGACTGGCTCAGAAATAGAATGTAAATTAATATTTGATAATTGAAAGCCTATGATTAATTTAGAAATAGAATGCATATCATAACTAAGTAATACCGGAAACTTATGTATCTTTGAAATGTAACAGATAAGAATAAGTATTTTAAAATGTTCATGTTGATTTGAACCCCCTGTTTATCCCATGTCCCCTTGTCCCCTATCCCCACACCTAACCCATAAAATAAATAAAAACAACAAACAAAAAAACAACAACAAAAGGAGGGCAAACTGACATACACATTACAAAGAAACTCCACAGTCTTACTCAAGTCAAGATCCTCAGATATCAGCCGCTCTGATTGATGCCTATATAAAATCTATGCCAGTGCCAGTGAAGCCTTCAAAGGGACAGATTTCCACAGTTTAGGTGTTACATCTGAGAAAGCCTCCCCTTCCCCTTTGTCTCCACACAATGTACCTTTTTTAGTGGTGGGACACGGAGGAGGTCCCAGCAGAACTTAATGACTGGGCAAGTATACACAGAGAAAAAAAGTCATGTTAGAATCCCCCCCCCCCTTGAGAACACTGCCAAAATGACTGCCCACATTTGCAGCTGAGCTAAACTCTAGATAGATAATATGCTTTGCCTACATAATATTTGAGATTCAGTCCTTGGTATCTCCAGCTGAAAGGCTCAGGTAGCAAGGGACATGGAGAGGAGGGAAAATGCCCAGGAGTTCCTGTCTGGCATATTGCTGGACAGGACTGATCAACTATTTGGCTCAAGACAAGGCAGCTTCCTATATATTAAGTCAAGTTAATTTCAGTAGTTTCCACATGGGGCCCATAATCATTCATCCAGTATTTTTTCTTCTTGTGGAAATGGGGAAAAATTGCTTCTCTTAATGCATAGAAAGTTGCCTTACCTCAGCTGAACCATTGGTTCACTTAGCCCAATTGATTCTTGTACTTATCTGAGCTTCAGATTGTCTTTGAATGATGACACAGAGAGAACGATCATGTAATTCTGGCTTATATGTGGAGCTCTCAAAGTCATATCCTATGTGTCTCCCTCCCTCTTCTAGTTCAGTTTAAAGCTGTCTTGGTGAAGTTCTTCATGCTGTATCCAATCCACATGAGGTGCAACTCATCACCTGCCAGTATTTCCAGGAAGTGTAGTATATGGTCCCCAAATGGTCCCAAAATCCAAATCCCTTATGTCAGCATCACTTTCGTAGCTAGTTGTTCACCCAGAATCTTTCCCTTTCCCTTTCTAGTTCTCTTCTGAGTACTGGTAGAATGGATGAGAAGATTATCTGGGGCCCGAAGTCCTTGAGTTTCCTCCCAGAGCTTCAAAGACTGATGTAGTTTCTTCATAGTGCCTCTTGGCTGTGTCATTTGTTCCCACAGGGATGAGAAGGAAGATATATGCACATTTTTGTTTGTTGTTTATGAGCAACGGCAATCCTTCTGGCATGTCCCTAATCTGTCCTCCAGGGAGATAGCATGTTTGGTAGCTCCATGAATCATCCAGGCATATTTAGGTTTCAATCCCACTCAGTAGAGAGTCTCCTACTACAATTACTTTTCTTCTTCTTTTTGTAGGGTGTGGATTCAGTGACTCTGCTTGGCTGAGTTTCATCCTCTTTCATGTCCTCCTGTGGGGTGTCCTGTATGTCTTCCTCTGCAGGCTGTCTGCCAGACTCTTCCTTAAGAGTCTGAAAGTGATTTTGCAGTGAAGATTGTCTTTTCCTTCTTTTGCCCCTAAACATGACCCTTTCCCATGGTGCTTTCTCCTCTATGTTTATTTTCTCCTCAACATTCTCCTCCTCTGCTTTGTCTTGCTGTTTTTCCACTTCCAGTGCCTCCCTTGGCGGCAGCTGCTTGAGAGTTCTATGTACTCCATCTTCCCTTATAGCCTTAAGTGTGGCTACTCACTGCTCCAGTTCTCTCACTTCCTCTTCCAACAGTGTAAGGAATTTGCCCTTGCTGCATGTGTACTCTTTGTTGTTCTCAGACAAACATTGCACACACTTTGCAGGTCACCACCACCAAAGTGTCTGTTCCAGCTATGATCCGTGTTACCTTTTTTACTTTCTTCTGTTTATCTATAAGTGCCCTTTGTTTTGTCTTCTCTGCCTTGAAGGTTGCTGGGAAAGTCCACTAGTATATAACTCTATGCCTTTGTCTCCCTGGTCTCCCTTTTCTTTTGCCTTTTCCTTACTACTACTCCCCTCCATGGTCCATCTCAATATTCCTCTGCTGTGCTCTGTTAGGAGTCTGCAAATAGTCTTTACTACTACAGCAGTTGCAATCATTTCCTGAGAAGATATGTGTTACTGGATAGCCAGGATATCCTTTCTTTTTCTGGAAGTGTCTCTATGGTCTTATCAGTTGAGTAAAAACAGGAGTGGGTGGGGACCAGCAAACGTACCATTTTCTATTTCTGCATTTTTAAATTGGGAAAAACTTGTTCATTTGTATCTCTCTCATTTAGCCTTTAAAGTAGCTTTCTCAAAAAGAAGCAATTGACTTCTCCCCATTTCAAACACAATTTAAGGAAGCTTTAAAATACCACTGTATTAACAATTGTGAGGAAAATAGTATATTTTACTTGTAACAAATCTTGCAGTCTTAGCCTGGCATCCAAAGATAAACAACACAACTCACTTTTGTGGGTTAGAAAATAGGCTTTTGAATTATCTTCCCTAGAGCACCCAACTTTCACTTGATATGTGAGGGAAGCTATGTGAATGTGGGTTTCCACCAAAGAAATTTATATTATTTTCCATTGTATACAGTGCTGATAACCTGATCTGTAATAACCTTGCTTTCCTGATGCTTGGTTCTATCACATATCATCAAATTATAAATCCTTTGTAGTTAAGGAGGAACAATGCAAACCATTTCTTCTAATAGACATGCTAGCAAAAAAAGGAGAGAGAAACATGAAGCTATTTATCAGGTTTTGCTGCCTAATCAGTACCAGTTGTGAGGGGAAAAATAAATGAGTTTTTCCCTTATTAAGAAACTATATCACTTTCATAAACTGTGATTTTAATTGGGACAGAAATACATTCATGCTTAATATTCCTTAGATGTTTAATAATCCTTAAAGGGGTAGGAATATGCATCATTCCATGACTCCTCACAGAACACTGGAAAATATAGTGAAGTACTTTGATTGGAGACAATACAACAAAGTAAGTGTTTGTATGAACACTGCAGGAATTCTTTTATCATTCACTCACTCATTTATCCTGCAACCTTGGTATATAATTGCCTGCCATTCCTAAAAGATGTAAGAGTGAAGGACATGGAACGCCTCTTCATTCTGAAAACAGCCCTGTATTTAAGGCCTCTGAGGAAAAAAAAAAATAAACATTTCATAATTAAAGGAACAAGTTTGATTTATTAGGTATCTATCTGCTCCCTTTCTTTAACTCAAATGCTCCCTGGGTGCGCATTTCCTTTAGAAAATGGACTGCATCTCAAAAGTAAAATGCCTTTTAAATAGACTTATTCTTACTATTGCAGAAGGGCATGAGAGTTAAAACCATCCCTTGGGATTCACTTGACAGTTTTTAGATAACTGGCTTAAACAAAGGATTTCTTTGGCATTGTGGGTATGGTTATATCGATCTATTTTGTGCTCTTCTCTTTGAATTTGTGCAAAATGATAGATCCATGTACCTTTATAGATAAAGGGCTCCAAAAGGGGGCATTTACTTTGCCTTGATCTTTTACATAGCCCAAGATAATACTGGTCATTTGGGAACACTAGGAGAGTATTTTGTCCCTCTGCTGAAGAATTCACTAAAATAACCTCCCCAGATTCTCCAGCCTGTTTGCAGTTGGTTATATTTGTTGGACTGCTTTGTTACTAAATATTCTCCTGAATACCTGTAATTTTTTTCTCCAGTGTTCTACAAGGGTGGGCTATCATTAACAACATGTTGCTAAGGCTCCTCTCTCTCTCTCTCTCTCTCTCTGTGTGTGTGTGTGTGTGTGTGTGTGTGCATACGTGTGTGCATGCGCAGGTAATTTTTTCCTTCTTCAAGCTAGGACAGCAACAGCACAGCTTTTGCGTTAGTGGTCCGGAGGCCATTTTGTATTGGACATAATGTCCCAGACAGCATCATCAGGAGGTACCTCAGTATAAAAAATTGGGATAAAGCACCTCTTTGTTTCAGTTATGAGCCTATGCCATTTATGGTGTTATAGAGAGAAATGGGAGGCACCAACAAAATGGTGGAGAAGACAAAGGTAATTTTTGGCTAAATAATAATAATAATAACAATAATATAATAAAATTTATTCATATTGCACTGTATGCCAGAGCTCATTCCAATAGTCAAAAACAGTTAAAATACAACCATAACATAATTACAATAATAAAAACATACAGTAAGCAATTATCATTCAATAAGGCAATAAACAAACAATCAAAATAGCTATAATAACAATATAATAATTAAAGTACAGTAAAAAAATAGCTGAATGAATATCCTTTTCCCCCCAAAAGGTTGAGTGAGGAAGGAAGAAAATCAGAAAAATACAAATTCTCAGAAATTGCCTCTGAAAACTATATTCTGAGAAATTTTAAATCAATAGATTTGTTTTTATAATCAATGTGGTCATGACATGGAAGCATGATGACTTCAAACTTATTTCTAGCCATAGCAAAGCAATTTCTCTGGGCTAAGTCTAACATGCCATCCACCACATTGCACCAGTTCAGTCATCTAAATGAACGGCAATATAAACAACATTCTTTCTTCAGTGTTCGACATCTGGAGTGGTTACCTCTCCAAATGCAACATTTGCTTAGCATGTATTTGTTTGAAGAGAATGTGTATCCAGATTATATTAAATGCCCACATTATTATAAGTAAATATGTGCAGATAAATAGAAATTATTTCTGGCATAGTAAATACTTCCATCTGTGATCGGTCTTAATTTACTTGATAAATTTACTTGGTAATACTTGTACAAACCTGATTGGACTCTTCCCTTTTGGCCTTCATATGTTCACCTTCCAGTTCACCTCACTGGAAGGACAGATCCTGAAGCTGAGGCTCCAATACTTTGGCCATCTCATGAGAAGAGAAGACTCCCTGGAAAAGACCCTGATGTTGGGAAAATGTGAAGGCAAGAGGAGAAGGGGACGACAGAGGATGAGATGCTTGGAAAGTGTCACTGAAGCTACCAACACGAATTTGACCCAACTCCGGGAGGCAGTGGAAGACAGGAGGGCCTGGCGTGCTCTGGTCCATGGGGTCACGAAGAGTCGGACACGACTTAACGACTAAACAACAACAATGTTCACCAAATAAACCAAATCAGAGCATACATTTTGTGCTCATAAAACTGAAGCCCATCAAAGCAGATTTTCTCCATGGAAAGGGTTTTGTGGGAAAAAGACTTCGATGAATTATTTTACAGTCTGTTGGGAGCTTGCTTTTCCAATATAATATATAGAGTATATATATATATACTCTTAAAAAAACAGAGCACCATATTTTGGAACAGAAATCAAGCCTCTAAAATCCTTGGTTAAAAGTGACACAGATGTTTCATTCTCCTAGGTTTTTTTTTATGACCTTACTTCCTGTGCCCTTCATTATGTGCTCTCTAAGCTCTTGTGAAGCTATTTCAGGGCCTAGATAACAGACAGCCCTGCTGTGTTATACAGAAAGTACAGTGTTCTCTTCTGTATGTGAATGATTACAAAAGCTCCAAACTTTCTGGTCTTTCTGTTTGGCAATAATGTTGGTTGTCTGCCAGAGGTTTGTTTTTAACTCCTGACCAGAATGATGTTAGCTTGGCTGATGGGGTGGGTGGGGGAGTCCTGACAAAATCCATAGCGAACAAATAACAAAGATTTCAACACAGCTACAACTTCGAAAATAACAAAGGGTTAGCAAGTTCTGCTCAGTAGACAGTATGGAACAGCTAGGAGTTCTTTGGCTTGGGAAACAAGAATGAACCAGGCATGTTTGTTGAATAACTTCTGAAGCATCCATTAGAAATGTCCTTAATGAAACTCAGTTTTCAGTAAAGTAGATAATCAAGTTATTTATTCACAGCAACCCAATCCAGATCTTTACTGTTTCTCACTCACACTCATTTGTTACCGCATGGATTTTCAATAATGAAAAAGGCATTCTTACAGAATTAGAGTTATTTACTAAGACCTTTACTAAGATTTTCTGAAGAATTGAGGCTGCTTTCTTCCTCTCTCTCTCTCTCTCTCTCTTTCAGGTCATAGTCATTGTCAAATGGTAGTAACAAAAACTTTTGCAGCAAAACTGAAAAAGTATTTTTATAAAGAAGAAAACTGGTACCAATGCTAGGGTCTAAACAGGGTCCATTCCTGTCACTTGTTAGGCAGTATCTGCTTTAGGTTAGATAGATAGATAGATAGATAGATAGATAGATAGATAGATAGATAGATAGATAGATAGATAGATAGATAGATAGATAGATAGATAGATAGATAGATAGATAGATAGATAGATAGATAGATAGATGGATGGATGGATGGATGGATGGATGGATGGATGGATGGATGGATGGATGACAAATCCATTAAAAAAAATCTGGTCCATGTGCTGCTCCATTGGACATTTCTGTTACATACCATGGAATCAGCTTAGCAAAACCTGCCATTGGGGTGGGCCAGTTAACCACAGTATTATCCATGAAATTTACCATCAATGCTGTAATTATGAGGAGAAGGAAAAGTTTACAAATGCTGGGTATGGTTATCAGTTCTTACAGTGTTTGGAAACATTGTTCTTCTTTTGGATTGCAAGTGGTCATGATGTGAACAACATATACATGTGAATTGTAGATACACATTCAAATATGTTTTTTCACAGCTGTAAGCATAATTAAAATGTTTTTTTCTGTTGCCACCACTTGATAGTTCTTTTTAACAGATAAGACAAAGAAAATCTAAAGCACCTGTGTTTGCTAGCTTCTAAAATATAATGGGCTGCATAAAAATGCCATTAAGGAAACTAGCAGTGTTGTAAATTGTGTGGTTCAAAATGATAGCAGTGTTGAAAGTTTTTCTTTTTAAGGTATTGTGAGGAACTGAGTGTGAAGGCAAGTTTTGAAGGTCTTTTCAAACTGCATTATTACTGTCAGAAGAAAAAGATTGCTATGGGTGATACTTTGATCGCTGTTAAGAGCTAGGTGACACTAGAACAGACAGAAAAGCAACCCCTGATGAATCGGACAAATTCAGTTGATTATGAGCCACAACTTGTGCGCAATCTGCTGAATGATTGCTAACAACAGGTAGAGGTCCTTTCTCAAGTGACACAAGAGCTAAAAGGAAAAGAGGGAAGATAGTTCAAATTTCAACTCTCTTGAGGATGATTATTCCCACTGCTACGTTCATCATGCTCACAGTTTTTTTGTTCCTCAGAAAAAAAATGAGTAGTAACTCTGCAGCATCAAAATAAAAAGCTACAGCCACAAATCACACTTCTGTGGTGGTTTTTTTCTCCTGATTTTTTCTACCTTCACTGGTCATCAGTTTGTTTTGTGATTCAGTTCAAGTTACTGTTAAATCATATTTAGCAAAGTAAGGGCCTCACTAGATGAAGCAATGCAACCTCAAGTGGTGAAGTGGTGTTATTGTGAAAAAAATGTTAAAAGCAGAAGGTCTACTGTGATTGAAATGGCCATTGGAATGAAAAGAAAGACTCCCTTTGCATATCTAACTGTGGATACATGTATAATAAAGGTGATCATATTGCATTTGAGTAAAGACTTCAATTCTGAAGGAAATCAACCCTGAGTGCTCACTGGAAGGACAGATCCTGAAGCTGAGGCTCCAATTCTTTGGCCACCTCATGAGAAGAGAAGGCTCCCTGGAAAAGACCCTGATGCTGGGAAAGAGTGAAGGCAAGAGGAGAAGGGACGAGAGAGGATGAGATGGTTGGACAGTGTCATCGAAGCTACCAACATGAATTTGACTCAACTCCGGGAGGCAGTGGAAGACAGGAGGGCCTGGCATGCTCTGGTCCATGGGGTCACGAAGAGTTGGACATGACTTAACGACTAAACAACAAAAAAGACTTCAAAATCAGGAACGACAGGATCAGCATTTCATTTAATGCAGCCCTCAGACTAAGCTACCTGAAAAACTTCAGTCTTCAGTATGAACCTACCCAATAATTATTTTTTACAGTTTTGAGATGTTCCTTCATTTGCATCAGCTTTCAATCATATTTACACGGTTTGTTTAACTTTCTATAAGCTGTGTGAGTTGTGAATCTTACTTAGGTGTGAACTTTCTATTATTCAGTACTGATTAATGTACTTTATGAAGTCCATATTTGTCTTTAAAAATATGGTCTAAGGTGTGGCAAGTTCTTCCCTTCTTGTGTGTGTTTTAAATCTTGGATTATATCTTTCTGCTGAGACATCTCAAAGGAAGGTAAGCACCCAGTGTAGGAATCCTAAGCATTTGGTGAACCATTTAGAGTTTTCTTCCATATGTTAGTGACATCTGTGGCTCAGATAAAACTATACTGATGAAAAAGCAGGTGGCGATAATTGTTTTTAGGTTTTTCCAGCTATATGAACTTTTAGATCAGGTAATTCATTTATTTAATTTATTTATTTAAAATATTTTTACCCCACCTTTCTCCTTAAGAAAGACCCAAGATGGCTTACTTCAGTAAAAGACAGTAAGTTATGCAATAAGTATACAAATACTAAAAAGGATCAAACAAATACCACACTAAAAGATGATAAACAGTAGCAACATCAGAAACACTTTCAAAGAGTGAGGTACAACAATCTATTTAAAACCCCAAACAGGCTGCCAGTCATTAGGGGAAAGCTTGCTTGAAGAGAACAGTCTTTGCCTGCTTGCGGAAGGATGGTAAAGATGGGCCAGCCTGGAATCTTGTGGAAGAGAGTTCCAAAGTCTGGGAACAGCAACAGAAAAGGCCCTTTCCTGTGTGAAGGTGGTGGGACTGAGAGAAAGGCCTCTCCTGATGATGTTAATAACCATGCAGAGGGATGTGGTCCTTAAAATAACTTGGACCCAAGCTGTTTAAGGCTTTGTAGGTTAGAAGCAGCACTTTGAATTATGCCTAGAAATGGATCGGCAGCCAGTGGAGCTGCCGTAACAGGGGAATTATGTAATCCCTACGATGATTCCCACTTAGCAATCATATTTCAGGGATGATATTATGGCTAGAGGGGGGCATGAATGGTAGTTCAAAGGTTTCTGCTGGTTCATTTAGCGGCCAAACAGGTGTTTGTTGCTTCAAAGCCCCACAACCTCCACCAGGCACCCACTCAGTAGCAGTGCCCAGAGGAGGCAGGGGCTTTGAAGCACCGAACACCTGTATGGCCTCTAAATGAACCAGCATGAACTCCTGAACTCGTGGTTCATGCCCATGACAGTCAACTTCAGGTTCTCGGGATGAGGTAGATAACAAAACAATATATCTTCTCACAATGTAATCCTAGCCATGTATACTCAGAAAAAAAGTGTCATTCTATTCACAGAAGTTTTCTTCTAGGTAAGAAGCATAGGATACAAAGCGTGCACTTTGTATGTCATTGCTATGTTGATCCCAATGCTCCAGGTAAAAAGAAAATAAGAAACAGAAGCAGCAGGCAAAATGAGAAAGGCAAAAACAATCTCAGATTTGGGAGCAAATGGCAGCTTTTCATTTATTTTCTGACTTCTATATGACATTGCTTCGGGGTTGCCATATTCCCTGTGACCCCTTTTTCTAGACTTGATACACTTTGGAAGGTAATTATCTGTTGATCATAGTGATTTTCAGTGAAATCCCTTCTAGCATTTAACTACATGTTATGTTTTTGCTTTTCTTATCTTTGTATTATGTTTAGAAATATCCCTTTATCTTACATGAAGAATAACATAGACACCATCTATATCTGAGAGCCAGAAAATAGTCTGCAGTAATGTGGAAAGCATATTTCTGTTAAGAAACACACAGTGGATGTCACCTATCGATGCTAGGAACCTGAAGGGAGAAAAATAGATGAGAAATAATGGTTTGGCACAAAAGAATGAAACCAAGATTTTCATAACAATTAATAACAATTTATGTTATGTCATGTGCCATCAAGTTGGAACTGGCTTATAATGATCTAATAGGGCTCTCAAGGTAAGTGAGATATTTAAGGAGTGGTTTAAGCAGTTCCACACCATCAATGAGTTTCCATGGTGGGAGGGGGGAATTTGAACCCAGGCCTCCGAGTCCTAATCCATTATCCACTACACCTGGTGTGTGGGTATCACACCACACTGAGTATCACACCACACTGGGTACTAACAATTTAGTAACAATCTTCCTCAAACCCTTTGGGGTCTTGTGTACTTTCTATTGAATCTGCCACAGTTTATCCATCTGTGATGTTTTGGCATGCTAATAGTAATTTTCAATCTTCATTGTTTCTCTTAATTCCCCATTCCCCCCAGCTGCTAATTTAACACAGATTATAAAATAATAGCAGAATGTTATTATAAACATATTAATATCCTTCACAGAAAAAGTAGCTTTTTTGGCTTTGTAACTTCTTTTTTTGAGAGACTGTTTGGGATGTTATGGAGGACAAAAACCACTGCCCTAAGCAGTGCTGGACCCATCTTTCATGCTTTTTAAAAGTATGTGTAAAACTTTTAGAAAAGAGCAGTTTAGAAATGCTTCCATCCTGCCAGAATCTGGGGTTTCAGCCAAGGCTATGCTTAGGATAGAACTCCACTTCGTGTAAATCTGGTTGTGTTGGGTGGGAGGTTTGTGAGGCATTCCAAGCAGGTTTATGTATGAGAAGGTGGTAGTGCCACACCATAATTGCACCCACAAGGGTTGGGAAGTCAACAGCCTTCCATATCCTGAGATTTCAGGGTGACAGCCTTCTACTCCATTCTGTAGCCATTGCGAAATAATGTATGTGTTTGAGAGAATGAGAGGAAAAGAGAAAGTACTCACGTGTGTGTGTGTGTGTGTGTGTGTGTGTGTGTGTGTGTGTGTGTGTGTGTGAGAGAGAGAGAGAGAGAGAGAGAGAGAGAGAGAGAGAGAGAGAGAGGGTTAGTTCCTGGCTCTTTGGTATTTCTACAGGTGCCAACACAATACATATAGCTTTGCTCTGAGACAGAAGTCCTGGTACTAGCTGGGAGTGAATGGAAAGGGCCATTCAGGCTTTAAAACTCCACCACACACAAAAATCAGGCTTCATTCTCCAGCTCTGCTTCCTTGAGAGGTGTATGTGTAATATATATATATATGGTTGTCTTATGAGAATGTTTAGGTATGGTACATATTGCCATCAGCCACCAGGTGTACAACTCGGTGAATCAACATTTGCTATTTACATTTAGTAATGGTTAGTACTGGTACCTGTACCCAATAATACAAAGGACTTAAGCATGAATTTGCAACATGTGCTGCAGCACCTGCAGATTATGGAGTAGGGGTAGGTTTTTATGTGTTTTGGAAAAAGAGGGATTCTGAGGGATGGGCAGTGAATGAAAAATTATGTCCACAGTCTGAGGGTGTTCCTGGAGGCAGGTGTGCTAGATGCACCCATTCTTAGGAAGTCAGAAATGGCCACAGTAACACATGCCTTAATTATGGTTGATTGTCCTGTGCTCTTTGTGGGATTGTCTTTGACGAAGCTTTACTTGGTCTGGAATACACCTACAAGGATATTGGTGGGCACTTCCTCAGGAAATCACATTATGTTGATCTGGCAAATATTATGCTGTTAATAATCTGCTTCCAACCACAACTGAAAGTCTTGGTGATTACTCTGAAAGTCCTAAATGGCTTAAGCCCTTAAGCCCTGCTTGCATTCAGATCATCCTGCCTGCTGCCTAGAGAGACCCTTTTCTGTGTTCCATCTGGGATAGAAGCACCTTTCAGTGAGATGACAGAGAGAGGCTTTTCTCAGTAACTATAGCCAGATTATGGAACAAATTCGTCCTGTGAAAGGCCTTCGTGTCTCCCTTACTGAGCCCTTACTCCTGGAATAGAATTTGATTGCAGATCTTCACACCTTAAAACACTTCGCCAATTTTTGCAACTTTCATTCCTCTGGCACCTCTAATTTTTTTCCAGGCTAATTTCCCGAAGAAGCCCAGAGAATGCAAAAACTTGCATATTTTGTGATTTAACAGTTGATCTAAAAGCTATTGCTTTTATTTGGATTTAGGATTTTATTATATTTTGGTTCTGTTTTGTTTTAACTGCTAACTCTTATTTCTTAGGTGGATGTTTTATACTTTTTAAATAAAATCATGATTTAAAACCTTGATTTAAAACCTTGCACCCGAAGCAGAGAGTGTGTAAATATTTTAATAAATGAATAACTCTTGGGGCAAGAGAAAACAACAAGAAGGAGCTGTGTGTTGCCTTAAAGTCTTACAGATTTATTGTGGCACAATCTCGCATGGACAAATAGCCACTTCATCAGGGGCATGAAGTACTGTCTTCAGTTGGCAGATATATGCATGTGAGTATAGATCATTGATATCCTAAACTTTCAGTTCTTTCACTAGATAGATAGATATAATGCAGATACATTTAGATATACATAGGCTCAGATAATTGTAAACACTCCAATATATCATCATTGATCTACTGCCATGGAAACCTGTATCTGCCAACTGAGAATAAAATTGCAAACTTCTGATCAAGCAGGCTTTAGACCTTGAAAGCTATTGCTACACTAAATCTGTTTCTTCTTAAGTTTCCACGGAACAAATTACTGGTTATTGTTGTTTAGTCATTAAGTCGTGTCCGACTCTTCGTGACCCCGTAGACCAGAGCATGCCAGGCCCTCCTGTCCTCCACTGCCTCCCGGAGTCTGGCCAAATTCATGCTGGTAGCTTCGGTGACACTGTCCAACCATGTCGTCCTCTGTCGTCCGTCTTGCCTTCACACTTTCCCAACATCAGGGTCTTTTCCAGGGAATCTTCTCTTCTCATGAGATGGCCAAAGTATTGGAGCCTCAGATTCAGGATCTGTCCTTCCAGTGAGCACTCAGGGTTGATTTCCTTTAGAATGGATAGGTTTGCTCTCCTTGCAGTCCAGGGGACTCTCAAGAGTCTCCTCCAGCACCACAATTCAAAAGCATCAATTCTTCAGCAGTCAGCCTTCTTTATGGTCCAGCTCTCACTTCCATACATCGCTACTGGAAAAACCATAGCTTTGACTATGCGGACCTTTGTCGGCAAGGTGATGTCTCTGCTTTTGAAGATGCTGTCTAGGTTTGTCATCGCTTTCCTCCCAAGAAGCAGGCGTCTTTTAATTTCGTGGCTGCTGTCACCATCTGCAGTGATCAAGGAGCCCAAGAAAGTAAAATCTGTCACTGCCTCCATATCTTCCCCTTCTATTTGCAAGGAGGTGATGGGACCAGTGGCCATGATCTTAGTTTTTTTTGATGTTGAGCTTCAGACCATTTTTTGCGCTCTCCTCTTTCACCCTCATTAAGAGGTCCTTTAATTCCTCCTCACTTTCTGCCATCAGAGTGGTATCATCTGCATATCTGAGGTTGTTGATATTTCTTCCGGCAATCTTAATTCCGTCTTGGGATTCCTCCAGTCCGGCCTTTCGCATGATGTATTCTGCATATAAGTTAAATAAGGAGGGAGACAATATACAGCCTTGTCGTCCTCCTTTCCCAATTTTGAACCAATCAGTGTTTCCATATCCAGTTCTAACTGTTGCTTCCTGTCCCACATATAGATTTCTCAGGAGATAGATAAGGTGGTCAGGCACTCCCATTTCTTTAAGGACTTGCCATATTTTGCTGTGGTCCATACAGTCAAAGGCTTTTGCATAGTCAATGAAGCAGAAGTAGATGTTTTTCTGGAACTCTCTGGCTTTCTCCATAATCCAGCACATGTTAGCAATTTGATCTCTAGTTCCTCTGCCCCTTCGAAATCCAGCTTGTACTTCTGGGAGTTCTCGGTCCACATACTGCTGAAGCCTACCTTGTAGGATTTTGAGCATAACCTTGCTAGCGTGTGAAATGAGTGCAATTGTACGGTAGTTGGAGCATTCTTTGGCACTGCCCTTCTTTGGGATTGGGATGTAGACTGATCTTTTCCAATCCTCTGGCCACTGCTGAGTTTTCCATTGATGATGATAAAAAAAATAGCGCACTGGTCCTTTGATGTTGGCCTTGTTGTTAGCCATGCTTTCTAAGGCCCACTTGACTTCACTCTCCAGGATGTCTGGCTCCAGGTCAGCAACCACACTATCTGGGTTGTCTGGGACATCCAGATCTTTCTGTATTCTTGCCACCTCTTCTTGATGTCTTTTGCTTCTGTTAGGTCCCTACCATTTTTGTCCTTTATCATGTCCATCTTTGCACAAAAGGTTCCTTTAATATCTCCAATTTTCTTGAACAGATCTCTGGTTTTTCCCTTTCTATTATTTTCCTCTATATCTTTGCACTCTTCATTTAAGAAGGCCCTCTTGTCTCTCCTTGCTGTTCTTTGGAAGTCAGCATTCAATTTTCTGTAACTTTCCCTATCTCCCTTGCATTTTGTTTCCCTTCCCTTCTCTGCTATTTGTAAGGCCTCGTTGGACAGCCACTTTGCTTTCTTGCATTTCCTTTTCTTTGGGATGGTTTTTGTTGCTGCCTCCTGTACAATGTTACGAGTCTCCATCCACAGTTCTTCAGGCACTCTGTCCACCAAATCTACTTCCTTAAATCTGTTCTTCACTTCCACTGTGTATTCATAAGGGATTTGGTTTAGATTATACCGGACTAGCCCAGTGGTTTTTCCTACTTTCTTCAGTTTAAGCTTGAGTTTTGCTATAAGTAGCTGATGATCAGAGCCACAATCAGCTCCAGGTCTTGTTTTTGCTGACTGTATAGAGCTTCTCCATCTTTGGCTGCAGAGAATATAATCAATCTGATTTCGGTATTGCCATCTGGTGATGTCCATGTGTAGAGTCGCCTCTTGTGTTGATGGAAAAGAGTGTTTGTGATGACCAGCTTGTTCTCTTGACAAAACTCTATTAGCCTTTGCCCTGCTTCGTTTTGAACTCCAAGGCCAAACTTACCTGTTCTTCCTTTTATCTCTTGACTCCCTACTTTAGCATTCCAGTCTCCTATAACGAGAAGAACATATTTCTCTGGTGTCAGTTCTAGAAGGTGTTGTAAGTCTTCATAGAATTGGTCCATTTCAGCCTCTTCAGCATCGGTGGTTGGTGCATAAACTTGGATTACTGTGATGTTGAAAGGTGTGCCTTGGATTCGTATTGAAATCATTCTCTCATTTTTGAGATTGTATCCCAGTACAGCTTTTCCCACTCTTTGGTGACTATGAGGGCTACTCCATTTCTTCTACAGGATTCTTGCCCACAGTAGTAGATATGATAATTGTCTGAATTGAATTCGCCAATTCCCGTCCATTTTAGTTCACTGATGCCCAGGATGTCAATGTTTATTCTTGCCATCTCCTGTTTGACCACATCCAGCTTACCAAGGTTCATAGATCTTACATTCCAGGTTCCTATGCAGTATTTTTCTTTGCAGCATCGGACTTTCCTTTCACTTCCAGGCACGTCCACCGCTGAATGTCCTTTCAGCTTTGGCCCAACCACTTCATTAGCTCTGGAGCTACTTGTACTTGTCCTGCGCTCTTCCTCAGTAGCATGTTGGACGCCTTCCGACCTGAGGGGCTCATCTTCCAGCGTCATATCTTTTAGCCTTTTGTTTTTGTCCATGGAGTTTTCTTGGCAAAGAGACTGGAGTGGCTTGCCAGTTCCTGCTCCAGGTGGATCGTGTTTAGTCAGAACTCTCCACTATGACCTGTCCGTCTTGGGTGTCCCTGCATGGCATAGCCCATAGCTTCTCTGAATTACTCAAGCCCCTTCGCCACAACAAGGCAGCAATCCGTGAAGGGGAAATTACTGGTACCTAACATTAAAAAAGGGTTTAAACTAATTTCTTGGAGAGGATCCTATTAAGAAAGTCCCACCCCATCAGTCTAGTGCTGAAACTGAGTGGCATTACTGAAACTTATAGTACTGTGCTGAAAATGCCTTTTAATTTACCTTAGCAAACTATAGCTAGAGTAGGCCCATTTGTATCAATGGAACTTACAGAAGAATTGACTCACCAAATCACCACTAATTCAATGGGTCTACTATAATTCACCCTACTACACTACACAACAGGGTTTCAACCTATAAATGTATGGAGGATTGTCTACAGCATTCTGGAGCAAAACAGTTCTCCCCCCCCCCCCCCAGCGGAATAGAGAAGTAATCACCAGCAAAAAAAAGTGGCAGATCCTCCTCTTTTTTGCTAGTAAACACCCCCACCCCAAACCAGGTTTTGTTACAGCACCAGCCCAGAAACTGTGCCTTTTCTTTGAATGTGCCCCTGATGTACTAGAATGGCACAGAACTGGATCATGACATAGAACCATTCCAGGAGGGATTCACCTATTCTATCCCATACCTTGCCCTCCTCTGGGAAGCGGCTGGAATCCCTTCTCTCATACGTGCTTCCTAACCAGATGCACAAATCTTTCACATGCCATTGCGTTTCTCCTCCTCCTTTCCTCTGAAGCCCATCCTCAAGTTCACCACTCCAGCTAACCCAATGTATGAGGCAACATATCAGATCACAGCCTGCGCATGTGTACTTCCTTCCCCTCATTTAAGCACAGAGTTCTTCCTGGCAAGATGACAGGGTGGCAGCCTAGCCCCTTTTCATACTATTAAATGAACAATTTGAGAAAGAGTTCTCAAAAAGAAAGAAGTTCAGCTGCTTCTTGCAAAATGCACCTCTTCACAGTCAAAAACCATTACGATACCAAAAAAAAAAATAAAAAAAAATCTATGACTGGTTCTCCATCTGCCATCATGTCCAGTTCCCCAGTGTCTGCCTTTGACAGGAGTGAGACATGTGCTGCACTTTAGCCAGCAGTTATGCCAGGCAGAATGGATGGGAAGTCACCTGTTATTGTTTCAATTTGCCCACAGAGAGCTCAAAGAACGAATAAAACTGGATCTTCTCTCTCTCTCTCTCTCTCTCTCTCTCTCTCTCTCTCTCTCTCTCTCTCTCTCTGTGTGTGTGTGTGTGTGTGTGTGTGTGTTTGTGTGTGTGTTTGTAAAAAGCATATATTTGATACTTGTATGATAAATTTACCTAGTACAGAGGGAAAAGCTGGATCTGATCTTCCTTTTATCCACCTCACACATGGGAATCCCATAAGCAAAAGAACTCCTCAGCGTTCCGGAAAAGATGTACAGAACTCTAATCTCATGTCTATAGCATTGACACAGTGACACATGTATATAGACGCATATCTCCAAGCAGCATTGCTATTCTGAAGAAGCAGAGTCTTGAATTGATAACAGACCTTTTTCTCTCTCTCTCTGTTAAGGTGAGAATGAAGTGAAAGCAATGCACGGACAGCAAGGACAGGCAACAGGGCGGTCTCCTAGTTCTTCAGACTAGCAAGAAGACTAATCTTGTTTTAATGCTACATATTTCAGAAAGTTTGTTTAATTATTACATTTGGATTGTTGTGTCACATTCTCTTTTTCTCCCTCTTTCCCAGCATTAAAAAGGCAGAAGGGGCAGAGAAGCAGGAAACCTAACAAGAAATCCTTGCCATATCTAGCTCGGTCTAGCCTTTTGTGCTTCCATTATATTGCCTTCTTCCTACTTCTTCAGTCAAAGCATGTAACCCAAATACCCAGGATACCAAGGGAGAAAAAAATGTTTTCTTTTAAAAGAATTTTGAGTGGCTCTGCAACAGGCTTGTAGCAGAAAATTCCAGAAATCCTATAAAAACATTGTGTGAAAAAATCATGACAAAGTCAGGTTTCTATCATGTCAGGCTCCTGTTTGGATTAGGCTTACTATGCTGTGAGGGCATTACTCTTGCAATGTATGGTGAGCTGTGACCGGGGGAAGTGAGGCCACAAAGGATGCGCAGGGCCTAAAGACTGTTCCCTTTCCCCCTCAGTCTCTTCTACTTATATTGTGTAAACATCTGAATAGGGATTTTGTCAGGAATACTGAAAAATCAGACCACACCTTTCCATGTATCCCTGGATGCTCTCAAATAATGTTAAATAATTTGATGAAGCAGGGCTTTCCTTTGCCAAAGCATGCTGTGTTGTCCTTAGCAAGACTCTTTATTAACGTTCACTTTCATAAGACATTCCATGAGCCTACATGTTAAGCCAACAGACCTTCAATTTTTCTGGTTTCATCCTATATCATAAAAAAGCCAAATAAAACCCAATGACACATGGGCCCACTTCCATTTGTCCAATAATAATGTCAATTTAATTAAAAAGTCAAATATTGTTGTTAGAAGTTGAGTGGTTTCACATTGGAGGTCCCAAAGGACCCAAATCTGTCCCAAGTGGCCTGTTCATGTCTAAATTGTCATTTAGCCCTAGAACCTGCCACTTCTACTAGTCTGTGTCAAGAGGAAGAGAAATTGCTTTTAATGTAGCACATGTTTATATAGTGAGGTGGACTACATTGGTAGGTCCTGACAGTGCCTCCTGGTGCATCTCTATGTCATGATGCAGAGACTGGATAACCATTTGTCATGGATACTTTAGTTAGGGCTGGTTTAGGGTTCAGTTTGTGATCCAGTTTGGGGAGCCTGTTTTGCCAAAATGAAATAAAGTGCTGAACTTTTTCCCCCTCCTGCCCCCTTCCCACTGCCCCCGTTGTCTCCTTACCTGGTCCTGCTGCCTCCAACCTGGCTCCTCTCTCCACCGTTCCTGCCATTCTCAGCGACAGCAAGCCGGCTTCTCTTCCAGGAACCAGGCCTGCTGCCTCTGCACATGCACCCATAGCCCAGCTGATCAGGGCACATGTGCAGAAGGCAGCAACCAGCTTTCCTTTCAGGAGCCTGTGTGCTGCCTTCAGCACATGCGTTCACCTCCCAGGTGATCAGGGTGATAAGCAGGGG
This sequence comes from Intellagama lesueurii, assembly GCA_037013535.1. NCBI lineage: Eukaryota > Metazoa > Chordata > Lepidosauria > Squamata > Agamidae > Intellagama > Intellagama lesueurii. Next base: position 87,531,546 of record JBAJHW010000001.1, read on the forward strand.
GTTAGGTGCTGGTGCAGAAGCAGTGGCTGGGCTCCTTGAAGGGAAGCTGGTTACTACCTTCTGCACATGCACCCAGGGATCAGGGTGATCAGCTGGGGGCTGGGCACCTATGCAGAGGCAGCACCCAGGCTTCTTGTCGTTGCAAACACAGCAGCATCAGTGATGGCACAGTGGCAGCACGACAGGAGCAGGTAGCCCCCACCACCAGGCACAACCCAAAAATCTAACTGAACCGGTCTGGTTTTCCAGTTGGTTCGTGGTGATTTGTGGTTCATGGTTTGTGGCTAACCACGAATCATGAACCATCACAAACCACCATTTTTCAGGTCCGTGCCCATCTCTGTTGAGGATCCTTGCCTTGGCAAGGGGTTGAACCAGATGACTTTGGGATCGTTTTCAACTTGAAGTGGAATGATTTTATGGACTGGACATGGGAAGTCCTACATAGTTTAATAATCCCCATTAAGCCATGAAATCTTGGTGCTCCATATCTCTCAGCCTGATCTACTCCACTAACCACAAATTGAAGGAATGGGGGAAACCCTTAATATTGGAAAACCACTGTCAACAGGATTTCAGCCATTGTGTATAATTAGAATGGTAGATCTGAATCAGCTTCAAAGAGCTTTTCATGACTTTTGTGCTTTTTATGCATTCTAAATCTTGTATTTATTAGCCTGTTACCTCCAAGGCAGTGTATATGAATCTCTTTCTTCTCACTTTATCTTCACATAAAATATATACACAATGGCTGGAGTCCTGTTGATGGTGATCTGGTGGCGCCAACACCAGATCACTGTCAGATCATACCCTCCACCCTTGACCCGGTCCTCTTGGAACCAGAATACAGGAGGATATGATTTTTTAAAAATTTAATGAAATAAAAAATATCCATGACCAAATGGTGATGTCATCTGGCTTGCATGGTGTAAATTTATGCCTGCTGGATTTCAGCAAATATATTAACTTAGTAAACAGCAGAACAAATGTGGGCTTAGAAAAATTTCCAAAGAACTCATAACCAAGTCCTGAAATCATCAGTCCACCATAATAGTTGTTCTTCCTAGCAACTGTTTTTCAGAGGTATGACACTTCTGAACATGGACTCCCATGACTGTCAGTTTTTCCAAGACCTATTGCTCATGAGTCATGATTATGTTTGCTGTCAAGTGGCTTCCATCTTATAATCAGCTTAGCAGGGGATACGAAGTATGTGAGATGTTCCAGGAGTAATTTACCATTACAATCAATCAGTGACTTTTCATGGTCAAGTAGGGACTTGAACTGTGGTCGTTTCAGTCTTAGTCTGACACTCTGTCCACTGCACAACACCATCTTTTACTGTCCAAAACTAACACCCTTTAAAATTAAATTAAGCCTCTGAGCTGTGCCTCATTTTGCACCCATGAAATAGAAATACATTGTGTGAAATACTTCCTTTTTTTCTGTCTTGAATCTACTACAAACCAATTTCACTGGATGGTAGAGGGTTCAAATATTTCTGGTGTGGGTGCGTTTGTCAATGCATTTCTCCTCAAATGTTTTTAAAGGCTTTCTTTATACTCATTGTCTTGTACGATCATCTGCCTAGAAGAAAGATAATCATTTCTGCACCAATCACCAGTAATTTCTTGCTTTCAATGGCCAATATCCTCTTGCATGTTTGTGCAAATAATACAACTGTTGGAAATAAACTGCCCTAAGAAATTACCATAAACATTAGCAGTTGCACATTGAGTCACACAGCTCAGTATCCAACAGAAAACATATACGGTGATTTCTTAACAATGCAATTTGGCCTCCAAGAGTTATGCCATTCATGTTACACCAGTGTAGGTAACCAAGCAGATTGGGGTCAATATAGTATCACTGTTGCTTATGGTCCATATATAAGGAAATATATTCTACCAAAAAGTTTGGATGATAATGACTGCTGCTCAAAGTCAGCAATACATGCTTACATATACTCAATAATAAAACACATTTTGTTGAGTAATACATCCATTTAACCATTGCCATTCTTACTCAGTCAAAGGATTGATCATAGTAAGGCTGAATTTTATGAAGCAGCAAACGTCTTCTTCTTAATCCCTACTTGCTATGTGGTAACAAAGGAACTTCACTTGTCTCAAGACTATGGAGTTCATCATAGATCTGGACACACTACACTGACTGAGATACAGAGTAGCATGGTATGTAGTAGCACAGCTTCAGGTGTTCAATGCCTTTAAATGGGATATTAATTTGAACTAACATAATGCTGCAGAGAGAAGTGTCACAATACAACTAACATGGTAACTTCTAGCAGGTAGCATCAATACCTCTGCGAGGCTGTAAATTGGCTTTAGGGAAGAAATAAATTGTCTGTCTTAATATTGATTTATTGGTAACCCAGAGAGATAGCACCTGTAATCTACAACCATATTCTTTCAGGCCACTCAGTGGCACTGTAGACTTTGAGACTATTTATCAAAGTCAAAGTTGACAATTACCTTTAGTTGGTTTTGATCTACTTTCAATCTTTCCTACAGCTTCCTGGGGCAGAAGGAGCCAATGAAACATAGCAAGCAAAAATTGTAGGTTCCCCCATAGCAAATTTGCAGATTCTTGCCCTGGGCTTTGTTATCTCTTAGAGATGAGATGTAATGGTTACTAAGTCAAGTAACACTTTTACGTTCACATTTTCACTGTAGGAAAAAAAAATTATAGGCACAGTAATAGATTTAATAGTTAGATAGTTATTAAATAATGTGACAAATGTAAAAAGATGAGAAGATGGACACATCTTCGCCTTCTAGATATCTTGGTGTAGAAGAACATAGAATGTAAGATGAAAGGTAAAGAAGGCCTATCCATCAAACATTCTGTTCACACAATAGCCAACCAGTTGCCTATGGGAAGTCCACACATGATAAAATTGCAACCGGCATGATAACCCCAACCCTTAATCACATTTTAAATCTTACCAAGTTAGCAACCATCCTTACCTCATGTGGTGGTGAATTCCACAGTTTAACTATGCACTGGGCAAAATCCTATTGTTTGACTTTGCGCTGACATAACCTAGATCAGGCACTGGAAGCATTTAATTTAAAAGTAATTAAAAGTTTCCTATCCCTCTCCTTTTAGGGGAGGGGGATAGGCACATCAAAATCTAAATTAAATGCTTCCAGTGCCCAATCTGGATTATGCAATGCTAAATTATGTCAAGAGGATTTTATTAACTGTGCGAAGAACTAATTCCATTTTATCTGTCTTGGATCCCTTTTTCCCAGTATTATAAAGGAGGGGATGACTTTTTCCTCCATCTACTTTCTTCACCTATGTTATGCATCTCTATCATGTTCCCTTCATTTGCCTAAAAAAAAAAAAGAAGCTGCACAGAGAAGGAGCAGCTATGCTGAATTCCTTCATCTTTTTTGGTTACCATTTTCTACACTTTTTTCAGTCCTATCATATCCTGTTAGTGGTGACCAAAACTATATACCATCTTCCAGATGTTGTTGCACTATGGATTTGTATAAGGGTGGTGTGATGTTAGCAGTTTTATTTATCACTATCCTCAGCATGAAATTTGAATTTTTTAAAACAGCAGCAACACATAGGACCAGGATTTTCATCAAGCTATCTACCGCACACCCAACATTGCCTTCATGGCTTCTCAAGGCCATCTCAATTCCCATCAGTGCATAAATGGAGATGGGTTTTTTAATCCAATGTGAATCAATTTACACTTATTTACATTAATTTCCCAAGTTTGGAGATACTCTTTTGGAGGCCTTCACAGTTCACCAACAAAAGTAATTTGATGTCAACAATAAATTTAGCCATTTCACTAATCCCTGTTATTGTTATGTGCTCTCAAGTTACTTCTAACTGATGACTCTATGAACTCCAAAAGATTTTTCATTAACACCCCTGCTCAAGTCCATGTCTTCCTATACTGAGCCAATCTATCACATATTCAGGCTTCTCCATTGTCCATATTAAAATTATGTAATTATTTGGAATTGATTGTTTTAATCTTAACATTCAATACTAATCCTGCTTTTGTACTTTCTTCTTTAATCTCCCTTAGTAGTTGTTTCAAGCTATTGTTGCAACCCTGCTCTTCAGGAATCAACAGTCACATGAGCAGAAAATAATAAATCCTTCTTATGGTAATGGGGGCAGAGAAATTTTGGAAGGGTAGCTCCTGGGAAGCAGCAGTAGTGGAAGGTGACACTGGTGGATGATCTTTCACAGATAGCAGCAGTGACACGCTAGCCCAACCTTGTTAGTGCCATGCAGAAACAGACAATGTTAAACTATTTCTGAATATTTCTTACTTTAAAAAATCCTATGATAAGATTCAGCCCTAACTCCAGCTCCTAACTCCAACTTGATGAACAGTTATTTAAAAAGCATTGGTAATACAGATCCTTCAGGGACCCCACCGCTCACCTCCTTCCACTGTGAGAATGAACCAATTTATTCCTATTTTCTGCTTCCTATTCTTCAACAAGTTTTCAGTTCATAAAAGGGCTCCTCTTGTGATCTAAGGACTGCTAGGTTTGCTCAAATCTCTTTGGTGAGGAACTCTGGACAAGTTAGATGATCCCTTACCATTGACCATGCTGGCTGGGGCTTTGGGGAGATGTTCAAAACATGGAGGGCCAAAGGTTTTCCACCTTGTTTTATGCTGTACTGATATCCTTAAATGGAGGGGGGGGGGAGAAAGAATTCGAGATAACATTGCCTGCTTGGCTGTGTTTCTGGTTTTTCCCCCCTCCTATGGAGAAACAACTGGCAACTGCCAATCGACGCAACATTTCCCTCACTTTTATGTGGGAATAACTCCTAATTTTTTTTAATTAATTAAATCATTTCAGCTGCAGCTGACAGAGCACCAGAAACCTATTAAATAATCAATACTAAAACTAAGTCACCATTTTACAAGTAATAAAAAAATGGCATAAATGTATCACAGCTGCTGTGCAGAGGAGGCGTCTTTGACTTATGTTTTTATCTCACATTTTCACTGTGAACATGCATGTCTCCTTTTGTGGAAGGGCTTTGTTTAGTGCTGGAAGGAAATAAATGGGCCAGCATTGCCCGCTGAAAGAGTGTTTTATATTTGGAAGAATACCAAAAACATACCCTGCGTTAGTTCAGAAAACCTTTCTTTGGGGTTTCCATGGAGGTAAAGGCAACCCAGTAAGACTCCTACATAAACAACCTTCGGGGTGGAGGTAGAGCTGGTGAAATTCTTGATGACAAGAGTCTATTGATTTCTCTCCCCTTACAGGCCCTAATTTGACAAGGGGTGGAACCCATTGTGCCGCTGGGCTCCTTTGACTCGAATGAATTCCAGTGGCTCTCACTGCCTTGACAAATAGGGCCTGCAGTCACCTTGCTATCTTCTTTCAGCTCAATGTGGCTGATGACACTGGTTGTGGTGTAATGAAATGCATACCAATGAAGTCTGGACAAAGAGAGCTGTGAGCTGAGCTGCTGAAAGGATGCTTTGAGTGTGTGTTTTCATTCAGGCATTTGCTTTTCTGTTCTAATAACCTGTTTACAACATTGAAATTAACCCTTCCCCTGAATCTTGGGGAAGGCTATTTCATTCCTGTTCTTGTTGTGTGTTTTTTTTTTTTTAATATGTGCCTTACATAGGAATGGAGGGCCTTGTCTGCCTCATCTTTGCAGTCAAGGATGAGTCATTGCAGTATTCACCCCACATGTGAGTGAAGTACTTTGTGGTGCTGTCAGCAAGAGAAGAGAATGGCAATTATTTTTGTGCAATTTAAACAAAGTTGTGCAACACACACCCCATAAAACTTCTGTGCAAATAATGCTTTTTATTTTCAGTTTGTGCCATGGACTTTTAAGCACCAGAAGTACTAGAGGAGTTGTTTGCATCTTTTAAAACAACCAGGTAGCTGTTTGAAGTGCTTCTCATGTATATATTTTATTTCTCAAGGGAATAAAATGCTAGTTTTGTGCCGAGACAGTCTGTGTACACTGTGGAGACCTTGATGAGGAAAAAGAGAAATAGTCCTCTTTGTCTTATTCTTACCTAGAGGCCAGGAATCCTATAGGGCTTGGGAATTCTTTGATGAAATATCTCACCATGAACCAGAGACTGCAGACAAATGTTGCGAGGATTATTTATAACTCTAGCCTTAAAACAGCAAAGGCCAGATATACTGTCCTGTAATTCAGACAGGGTCTCCAATATACATGTTAGCCAAACATTCCACATTCTGGCCCACAAAAACTTAAAAGTACAGAGTTTCACACTGGCAATTTTTCTTAAGATGATAGAAAATAATCTTGCTGAAGGACTGTAGCTCTGACCAATGAAAGGATCTGTAGGAGTGATTATAGCTGTTATTTATTACAATGCAAGTCTCTTGCACATGAAATGTCTGTTTCTCTGGCAATGTTTACTTAGCTTCATAGCAGTGGCAGCTGGTAAAGTGGGAGTGGAACATCTCCTATTGTCATCTGCTACTGGTGGCAGCAGACTTAACTTTTGTGTCTGCCTTTGTAAGGCAGACGTAAAAGAAGAGACAGTTGGATCATCACCAAGCACATGCCCAGCAGCACCCAGCCCAGGCTAATAATGTTGTATGCTTGCACCTACAATTAATGCTGCTGTTAAAGCATGGGTAGACAAAGTGCAAGCAAAGCTATTTTTCTTATCCCCAGATGCCCCCAGGAGGGGGGGGGGAATCTGTTGTTATAAAATGAAGTTCAGTGCACCTCAACTCTTTAGAAAAAAAACTAAACTCTGAAACCATAAATAGATTTCTAATCACATTTGAGCTATATTTTTCATACAGTTTACTCATTTTCAGGACGCGTGCACCCCTCATTCATGGAGAATTGCCACCACAACACTCTGGATTTTGTGCTGCCTTATCCCAAAACATGGAAGATGTATGATAGAGGATATACAATTACAGGATAGGGGCCTGTGACGTGCCCCTTGCGTGTCCCTGGATTATTTCACTAATCTAAGGCCCACACCATGTTATTATTTACGCTGCCACCAGTTGATCTCTGTCAACATTATTTACTTGGAAAGACTGAGGTCCATACTGCATGTAACTTTTAACAAAAACAGGTTTATTGGATACAGTTCAAATCTTGAGTTTCACATAAGTAGATTCCTAAAAGACATTAAATCTTTCAGTAGTTTCATAATAACTTATTCCACACTTAACTCTCTCTAAATTCCACACTCTAACTGCTTTTCAACTCCCCACTATCTGCTCTTCCTCTCTGCTTCATCCCTCCCTTTATGTTCCACTGGCTCTGCCTCCCAACAACTCTTATTGGTGCATGCCGATACACTCATACATATGCATAGGCAGGGTGATTGCTACAGGGGCTAATTCCCCGCAAGGTTTTTGATAAATTATTTTTCTAAATGGAAAAGAGTCACCCTGTTCAGATGAATGTGTGAAAAGGGCAGTGACATGGGTCAGTATGTAAGCCCTGTCCCCACATTCTCCCCAATTAGATAATGCAGAAATGCCATGTACTGCGTGGAATCACACTATTCTGCCTGCCTATGAATCATTTGTCTACATAGCTACCAAAAAACAGTTCAAAATGTTCTTCCAATAGTCTGTCATCCTGTATCACTGAGGACTCCGTAGTTGTTCTCCTTTGCCAGACAACATGTCCTTGGCTCCCTAAATTAGTTTGATGCCTCAGGTTTATTGAATGATGCTCTCCCATCACCATGGTTGAAGTAAGATGGAACTGCCAGTCCAGCTGGCTTCTGTACATGGAAGAGGAAGAGAGAGCACCATCTTGTAGTTCTCCTCAGGTGGCCGTAAGTCTGGATTTTGACCTGGTGTATTCTTCAAGTCACAGTGTCCACATGTTTTTAAAAATCTCTAAGTATCTGTCCAGTGTACCATGTGGCAGTCTAGGAACACCACCATTCACATGCTTTTAAGGGAAAAGGGGGTATCTTGGTTGTGACCACACAGCCTTTCAGCAGCCTCTTCTTATTTGCCTGAGGATCCTACACACCAGTTACTGTTCTTCTCCAGAATCCAGACAGGTAAAGGAAATAAAGATGTTTCCTCAAAGGAGAAGGTTATGTGTTTTCTTTGCCCTGTCAGTGCATGGCTGAAATATGAAAGTTCTCCTGACCACACACTCAGGCAGGGAAGGACAAAACAGTCAAATGTTGCCTTCAAGCCTTGAACACAACATAAACAATGCTAGGCTGGCTGACAATCAGACATTCAGTTTCTGTTGCAATTTTATCTCTTCTAATCTCTCCCTGAACTGTCCAAGCTGCTCCTTTTGCATTTACTTCACACTACTCTTCTCTCTCTCCCCACCCTGTCTCAAACCTCAACAAAAATGACTATCTCTCTCCTTTCTCTATACCTTCCTCTCCTTCCTCCACTCTTTAAGCCCCATTGCACTCTGATAGCCCAAGAAAGGGTAGATGCCAGTGCTGTCTCTCACAATGATGTTAATAGTTGGTTTCATCAGGGCTGATACAAATCTAACTTCACATTGGCACTAGCTCCAAATCTGCCCTGAGGCTTGTGGAATTCTCTGAAGTTTGGCTGATGTCACTCAGAATGGCAGGTGAAGAGAAATTTGAAGAAAATTACCTTGCTCTTCCTCCAGGAGGGAGATCCAATGGCTCAGAGTCCCATTGTGGATCTTGCAACTAAAGATTCCAATTTTTGTCACTAGAATCATTTGCTCTGTATTTACAGTTTTACTGTTATTCTGGGAATATTGCTGCATGAAATAACTAGGTAGTAATGAAATGTTTAAACAAACAAATTATTCAAAGTTCTGTGAGTTCATCAAATCATAGAATAATGTTGGGAAGAGCCATTAAGGCCATCAAGTCCAAAGAATGGGTCTTATTCTTATCTTTAAATGAGGACTTCATTTTTCTGAACACCACTTTTGTTACAATAATGTGCACACTACAGAAAAAGTTGCATCGTGCAGAAAGTTATCTTCCTGTGTTACTTGCCTACTGTTTCTAGAGCATGAGTGGCAATAACATACTTATCAATTTGTCTTACATACTTTACTGTGAATTATACTGTTATGTCACACTGCAAATAAGAGTCAAGATTCATCAAGCTTTCAAGAGTGTAGTCAATTCTACGGACGGATGGACGGACAGACAAACAAACAAACAAACTCACTTCAATTTGTGAAAGTGGAATACTGTGATTCTGTATTCATGATTCAGAATACTAGGAAATGGCCTGATACTGCATCACAGCCTTGTGCCTATGTTACCTGCAGGAAAAAGGATGACAAAATTAATGTAGCAAAGGGCGGCCTGAATGTTGATGACATCAATGTCAGCAGTCAAGATGGTCTACATGATAGCCTCTTGTGCTCACTACCATTCACAAAGAAACACTAAGCAGGGGGAATATCTGAAACTGATTTCTTTTTTCATCAGTTAACCACTGCTCACCCAAACCAAAGAAATTGCTAGGTCTGTTTTTCAACAAGTTCAAGGGCTGTTTTGGACTTAGTAGAATTGTGAAGCAAAACTATGAGTGAGTGCAACATGTACAACAGAGAAACATACACACCCTTTAACCTTGCAGGTAAACTAATATTGCCATACCTGCTCCATAGAATGAACACTAGAAAGCTATCTTCTAATTTCCAAATCCTTACTTTACAAGCATGTTGCCTGCATGTTTTCAAAAAGATAGCTCCTTGCCTTTTGAAATAAAAAAGGGATGGCTTGGAGTTAGCAAAGATTGTCACTTGAAACTGGAGCTAATTTCCTTTTTGAAAAGTTATGTCAGGAGTCTGTCTCAGAAATCCTAAGAGAATGTTTACTGAAAGTGCTAGAACAAAGCACTACTGCTATCTGTTTTTCTAAGGTAAGGGAAAACACTTTGAATATGCTTTATAATATGCTTTGCTCCACTACTTTCTTAAAAGCAAACCTGGTTTTTTTACGCCTCAAAGAAAACCTGTCTTTTACTCTGTTCCTGTAATTTTAGTTGCACTGGATCTCTCCAAATATCTCTCCCCACCATCCATGAATATATACAATGTATCATTTAATTGCAGTCATCATAATCAGAGCTGGAATGGGCCCAATGGATCATTGAGTCCAGCCCATCAAGGAGGCACAGTGGGGAATCAAGCTCCCAATCTGTGTTTCTGCAGCCAGATACCTAAACCACTGAGCTATGCAGCATCACAAAGCTCTTGCTAGCAAGCCTCTGCCGTGCATGCTCAGTTGTATAACAAAGTTGCTGTTTTCCCCATTTGAATGGGCCTTTTTTGAGGATCAATACTTCAGCCCCTGCATCCTGAATTTTTCAAAATAAAAAGAAGTGTGTAGGAAAACAATTTTCTTTTAAGCTAAACAAGATTGGTCTTTTCAATTTATGTGATTTTTTTTAAAATTTATTTTTTATTTTTAACAACTAGGGGTAAGGTAAGGAGTACAAAAGGTAGAGGGAGATATGGGGGAAAAAGAGGGGGAAGGAGAACACAAAATGTACTGTCATCCAATCTGTTCATGTTGCGATATCAAGTTGACTTTTCGCCTTTCTACAATTTGATTGACCTCCAGGTTTCAACTTACAGTTACATCTTAGTTTAATTCTGTTATTCAAGCACTATCTGGTGACTCAAGCCATTTATATAATTAATCCCATCGTTCAGTTGCCTTTTGTATTGGACAGTCTTTCAACACTTCTGATAGAATATCCATTTCTGCCGCTTCCCATATCTTCTCAATGAGTTCCTCTTGTTTCGGTCTCTCCGATTTCTTCCAGTTCTTAGCATAAAGAATTCTGGCTGCAGTGACTATATATATATATAACTAGGTAGTTCTTTGTCTTATCTATATTATCTGGTATAATGCTCAGTAAAAACAATTCTGGGATTAGTGGAACATTACAAAGCAGTATTTTTTGTAACAAAGTATGTACTGCTATCCAATACTGTTTCGCTACTCTACAATTTATATGATTTTTTAAAATCTGGGTTTGTTTGGGGTTGCCTGTTTCTGAACAGGGGGCTGTAATATAGTTTTACTTTTAAAAAAATCAGAAATCAAAATCCTTTTTTTCCCCATCTTCCCCAAATGTGGCACAGAGCAAGAGAAGAATGCTTGCTGTAACTGTGCCATTTTTTTAAAAAAATATATTTATTTATTTAGCTAATCTGAAGCCCAGCGCCAAAGTTATAATATTTGTTTGGCTGCCTCACTTTTAGAATTGTCTTGTAGAATGTTCGTTTGCTCTGTTGCACAATATCTCGTGCAGCTATAATGTCTCATACAAAGATTTATTCTTCATATAGGTTTCTTCATGGCTCATAAAAATGATGGATGAACTTAATTTTTAGTTTAATTTTTTCTGCTCAGTTCAGTAATTTCTATGATATTAAAAAAATATATTAAGAATCTGGAAAAATTCAACAGTCATTAGTAAGTAAGCATACCAGACCATGAGATGTCATTTTCTGGCAGGCAGAAGGAACTTGGGGTGAAGAAGACCAAGTTATTATTTTTCTTCAGCAGTGAAAATACAGCATTTTAGTGCTACATACACACAAAAGTACACATAGTTTGTCCTTTCCAATCTTTTTCAAGAAAGCTGAATATTTCTTTATGTATTATGATGGCATGGGATGGTGTGTAAAAACAATTTTATGTTACATTTTCCCAAGAGCGTATTCACCATTATATGGCACTTCATGGGTATTAATATATTTTTTCGCACAAAAATATAAGGGAACTGAAACTATTATTCCATAGAGCAGTGTTTCACAAACGTTTTTGAGTTGCAACCCCCTTTTATAATAGCCAAATAAACTGCGACCCTCCACCACATTTCTGTGACACCCCCACCCTCTGATGGGTTAAATTTTATTGAACTCAGTAGGACTGACTTCCAAGGAAACCTGCACAGGATTGGGCTACTAATTGGCTAGATTATGAGGCCATGTTTACTTGGGCATCACTAATCCTTTGCCAGCTTCCACAGGATTTGTTTCTGAGGAAATGAGTTGGAGCAGGGCTTGGGATTCTGCCACACAGTGGAAAAGAGAGGAGTGATGTATATGTGTGTCTTGTCTGTGTGCTAAGTTTGGTTACTCATAGTTGCACAATTCAAGATTCACAGTTCCCCCCCCCTCCTTCATTAACAAGGAGTGAGAAAGAAAGACACACATGTACTCACATGTGTAAATTGCTTCTCTTTGCACTCCAGATTTTAAGCAATCCTGGGCTGAGGTGGGCATTAGGAAACCAGAAGCAAGCAGTATTGGGGATTGTGGGAAGTGGGGAGCAGCTTGCTCCAAAGGCAGCACTGGGATGGAATCAAGGTAAATTCCTCTGGTGGACACTGGTTGGCACTGCAGTGTTCCCTTCAACGATGCCAAAGCTGGCCAGCAACCCGGGGGTATGGCAAAAGTTTCCACCTTCCATGAAAAGAAAAAGCGGGCAAAGAGAAGGTCATGGCAGTGGCTTGCATGCTGATGCCTTTGTTCTCTGGGAATAAACAGCATTGAATTCAATGGGCCATAATTCTAAGGGGACATATATGGGAATCAGTTTTAAATAATTGCAACTAAAAATAACCATGGTGAACCCCCCCCCCCCCGAAAACATTTTGTGACTCCCTTGGGGGTTCTGACCCCCCCCCAGGTTGATTATCAGTGACATAGAGACAGGCAAATATGTCAAGATCAATTTTGCAAAGGTTCTCATTTTTTACTTTGAAATTTGTTCTATCTCATTTCTGTGGCAGATCATTATTTTTTTCCAATCCACATGAATATTTGCATACATTTTTGTGTAGTTATTGAAAAATACCCAGTTCTGTATCTGCTTTGAAAATTTGCAGTTCTGGGCATACTTTTACAAATGGACACATTTTCAAGCATTTCCCCCCATTTATGAAAGTAATTGTGTGCATCTTTTCTTGTACATATTTTTGTGTAACTATATTATTGTGCTTAAATATATTCCATTTTATGTAACCATATTATTGTGTTCAAAACCATTTTTGATGTGCAGGGTTTCAAATAGTAATACTTTTTGTACCCCATTTTTAAAATGTTTGAACTTCGTCATAGACTTCAATACTATTTTGATAGGAAACTATTCTGCACCAGCTTTAGTTTTGCGAAGTGTAAATTTCATAAACTAAACAAACTTCAATCACACAATATGGAATGAACACATTTCTAATTTATCCCTGGTATAACCATTTGACCTATGAAATACTGAGGATTAAGAATCTAATATTTGTAAATCTTGAAATGAGATATTCCAATGAAGGGCAAAAGCTGCAGTTCAGAGCATCCCCACAATACTTTTACATACACTGGCTTTGACTCATGCAAATAGGAAATGAATTTAATATCAGTCTCTTTAAAAAAAACAATAAATGTACACTGTTTGCAAATTCCATGTTCAGGAGAGAAAGCACTTCGGCTTTTAACAAACTGAGTAGGGAAAAGGGAAAATGTCAGATTTCCCCATCCCATCAGGAGATAAAGGGTCTGGAAATGGCATGGTGGTAATGATGGTTAGCTATGCCTACCACAGTGGCATTTTCCAAAATAGTAGTAAATTTAAAAATAAATAGTCCTAGCTCCATGCCTGACTGTCAGAAACACCATACTGTTTGTTTGTTTGTTTGTTTGGGCCTGTCCACACTGTGAAATTTGATGTGATCCAGCTGGTGCTTAACAGGTGCTTATCTTCAGTGGAATCTATTTTAACTCTTGGTACCCATCTGTGAAGGGACGTGGTGGCACTGTGGGTTAAACCGCAGAAGCCTCTGTGGTGCAAGGTCAGAAGACCAGCAGTCGTAAGATCGAATCCACGCGATGGAGTGAGCTCCCGTCGCTTGTCCCAGCTCCTGCCAACCTAGCAGTTCGAAAGCATGTAAAAAATGTGAGTAGATAAATAGGTACCACCTCGGTGGGAAGGTAACGGCATTCCGTGTCTAGTTGCTCTGGCCACGTGACCATGGAAACTGTCTTCGGACAAACGCTGGCTCTATGGCTTGGAAACTGGGATGAGCAGCGCGCCCTAGAGTTGGACACGACTGGACTAAATGTCAAGGGGAACCTTTACCTTTACCCATCTGTGAAGGCAGAACAAAGAGCCATTTTGCATTTAAATGAATCATCCCAAAAAGTTTGCATGCCCTCTCCCAGTGCTAGAAAGATACGGGCCAGCTCTTAAAGGGGAAGGATGGATCATTTTAAGTAGAAACACAAGTGGACGAGGTCCTTTTTTCCATGCCAAATAGTGCTATCAGGGCACCATATGCCAGTGTGGACAGGATCACAGTCTTCTTTAGCTCCTCTTTGAAAGGAAATACGTAGGTTTGTTTATACGTAGCAGCTGCTTATATCTTGTACATACACACAGTGGGCTGCCTACTAACACCTAGTTCAAGATTACATAGAGGACAATAATATAGTATATGCATACTTAAAAAAAATATTCTCAGGATATTTCTCTACTTCGCCCTTGGAGTGAGCTGCAGGGCGATATGAAAACAAGACTTTTTCACTGTTGGACAAAACTTCAGTGAAGCACACATGCTGTGGCAGAGTCTAAAAACTATTTGTTACTTGCTGTGCTGTGGCAGAATAACAAAAATATCCCTACTCTTATGCTGGGGCCAGTGCAGCACACTCACTTAACAGTTTCAAATGTGAGATTCTTTCTCAGTTTGTGGGCTTTGCTGCTCTCAAAGAGAGAAAATAACCTCCGCTAGCTGGCTGAGTGGCTATCAAAAGAAGTGAAGAATATTTGTGGGCTTGTTCATTAATTTAATTATCAGCCAGCCTTTATTGTTAAATTGGCATGGTACCATTCAGCCCTACTACGGTGGGCTAAGCTGTTCCAATCCAGTTATCTCCCTATTTGAACATATTATTCTACAGAACTGGCTCCAGAAATTTTATTGACCCAGATAAAACATGGCTAATCACCTCTATCCTTCCTTAAACTTGATGGTCAACATACATGCATACTACTTCTTTGTGTCAATATTCAGTCACTCATATTCTTTCACAGATATATAGATGCGAACTGAGAATTCCACACAAAGTATGGGCTGTCAATTTGTATATTGTTTTGTATATGTAGTCCTTTTCCCAAGGAATCTGCATTATTGTATATTGTTCTTAGTGATACCCAGTGTGGAGTACTGGACAGAGTATTGGACTAGGTCTCATAAGATCTGCATTCAAATCCCTGCTTGGCCACAGAAACTCATTGGGGCTGGTGATGGTACAATAAGGATGGGCCTTTTGTGTTTAAACATGAAAGAGGCTTTCTTTTGTCTAATTTGTGTTCTTGTTGGTAGTTGCCAAAAGAGAGCCTCTAAAACATGAATGATCCATGTTTATAAAAGAGGGTTTGTCAAGATTCTGGCCAGGTCAGAGTGACCCACACAAACCACTCAGCCTTACTGCCCAAACTTTCCTGGTGTGGGTGAATTCCAGGAGGGCCAGATGTGCTGATGGCTGGGGGAAATCTTCCTGCTCAGCACCCCTCCAAGCACCCTGAGTCATTCTGACTGCTCAGTGCACTGGGGAGTTACCAAAAAATTGACAAGGTTGGGCATTTTAATCTGTACAGCAACCCTGCCAGGTAGGAATACCAAAATATCCACAAAATTTGAAGTATCCAGTAGCTGATCAAAGCAAGGCTCTTCTTTAGTACCAACAACCCTCTTTTCTCAAAACAACTAAACCATTGTAAATTTTTATTATTTTATTAAAGATGTTGTAAAGAGAAATAAAAAAAAAAGAATAAAGTTCCAGACAGTTTCAAAAGATAGTTCCAAAAGTTCCAAAGTAGTCAAAAGGTTGTGGAGCAAATAAACATTCAAAATAATATTAAGGCATGGACAATTTTAGAACAGTTCCCACAAGAAAATAAGAAAGCTACACATTCAAGTAGAGCTTCAGCATGGTTCCAGAGTATATACAGAGTACAAATCAGGTAGCAAGACAGCAGGTGAGCATAGCATTCTCCTTAGAGAGACTAGGATAAATTAAGCAAACTCTCCATTTTTATACCCATCTTTCTAGACTCTTAGAGGGGATGCATCAATCAGATATCAAATCACCCCAAACCTTCTCAAAGAAGAAAGAACTTTGGAACTTCTCCAAAGGAACTTCACTCTTTCCCCTTCCCTTTTCTTCAGCTGAAACCAGTTTTGTTAATTAGCCAGTACCAGGAATGAATTATGGTCTTGGAAATTCCTTCTCACAGAGATAAGACACAGATAGCAAAGCCTCCCATTTAAAGAGTTACTCCCCCCCCCCTTCCTCGCCTGCTCATCCCAGGTACAAACTAGCAGGCCTGTATTTCAAAGGGCAACTTCAAAGGGCATCATTTCCCAGCTTTCCAGTTTCTTAACAGAGCTACATATTTTGTGTGTGTGTTTCCTTTATGTTCCCTTTTTCATATAACCTTTTGGTGGCCTTCGTATGTCAAATTGTCTCAGAATTATTTCATCCAATAGATTTGGGAGGGCTGTCAATAGGCTACCAGAATGTCCAGGGGAGTGGGAAGTTTGAATCTGTAAAATGGCCTGGAACCCAGTGAGCAGTACTCTTTCCTTCAGTCATTCCTTGTGATATTAGCGTATGCTAAGCAACCACTGTTCTCCATCTTAGATTGCTGCCTATCTGTGCCTCCATTTTGGATAACTTCCTTTTGTTTTTTTGTTTTTGATTTTGTGTGTATGTGTGTGTGTGTGTGTGTGTATGTGTGTAGGATTTTCCTCTCACTTCTTTGGATTATTTTTGCTACTGCCAAAGAGCCCGCTGGTGCCAGCATGTCTCAGGATTATGTTTTGGATCCCCACTCACCCAATTTCTTTTGGGATTTCCAACTTTTGGTTGGTGGGGCTTTTTTGTCTTTATTTGCTTGCTTGCTTACTTTTCTTGGTTTTTGGATTTTCTATTTCCCACCATATGTATTTTTCCCCAGTGCATGTATGGGGGGGCTGCTTTCCTTGACTTTTAAAAAAACTATAATTTGGTTAATTGTTACTTGCTATCTTATAAGAAAGTAGTTGTTTTACCCATTTGAAACATCTTTTTTAATATCAGTGTTTTAGCTCTTGCAGCTTGGATTCCTTCCAAATAAAAAGAAGTGGATGGGACCAATTATTCTCTTTCAAGATAAGCAGGATTTGTCTTTTCAATTTAATTTATCTGTTTTAAATCTTGGAACATTTAAGGTCACTTGTTTACGCGAGGGGACATTTTTATTTTTAAAAAATCATAACTCAAAACTACCAAGACTTGGTACAAAGCAAGAACATATTGTCTGCATTTCTGTGCCAAACTCGGTGCTGATCTGAAGTCCAGTTTCAAATCTACACTTATTTGTTTGGGCTCTCCCTATTTTTATGATTGCCATGTAGAATGTGAATTAGCTCTGCTGCATAATAACATCACTGAACTCTCATGTAGTGATAATGTATCAATCATAGTATGGCTCTTTCAAAAACTTTATATTGCAGAACTATGCTCAGGCAAATTTCTAGTGCCTAAGTAAATTGATTTTACTTAGACTACTCAAGTGACTTAAGACTCTCTTGCTGTAGATGTTGAGCAGCACCACTGATGTGACACTGAATACCTTGACAAGGTAAAATGATAGATAGCAAGGAAGCTGAGAATGGAATAGTAATTTTTAAAATAGGGCAGTAAGAAGAACTTCATATGTCTATTAACAGCTGGTGTGAATACAGCATAGTAAATTAATATCCACATATTCTCAAATTTAAAATTGTTGTTGTTTAGTCATTAAGTCGTGTACGACTCTTCGTGACCCCATGGACCAGAGCACGCCAGGCCCTCCTGTCTTCCACTGCCTCCCGGAGTTGGGTCAAATTCATGTTGGTAGCTTTGATGACACTGTCCAACCATCTCGTCCTCTGTCGTCCCCTTCTTCTCTTGCCTTCACTCTTTCCCAACATCAGGGTCTTTTCCAGGGAGTCTTCTCTTCTCATGAGATGGCCAAAGTATTGGAGCCTCAGCTTCAGGATCTGTCCTTCCAGTGAGCACTCAGGGTTGATTTCCTTCAAAATGGATAGGTTTGTTCTCTTTGCAGTCCAGGGGACTCTCAAGAGTCTCCTCCAGCACCACAATTCAAAAGCATCAATTCTTCGGCTGTCAGCCTTCTTTATGGTCCAGCTTTCACTTCCATACATCACTACTGGAAAAACCATAGCTTTGACTATGTGGACCTTTGTCAGCAAGGTGATGTCTCTGCTTTTTAAGATGCTGTCTAGGTTTGTCATCTCTTTCCTCCCAAGAAGCAGGCGTCTTTTAATTTTGTGGCTGCTGTCACCATCTGCAGTGATCATGGAGCCCAAGAAGGTAAAATCTGTCACTGCCTCCATATCTTCCCCTTCTATTTGCCAGGAGGTGATGGGACCAGTGGCCATGATCTTAGTTTTTTTGATGTTGAGCTTCAGACCATTTTTTGCACTCTCCTCTTTCACCCTCATTAAGAGGTTCTTTAATTCCTCCTCACTTTCTGCCATCAGAGTGGTATCATCTGCATATCTGAGGTTGTTGATATTTCTTCCGGCAATCTTAATTCCGGCTTGGGATTCATCCAGTCCTGCCTTTCGCATGATGTATTCTGCATATAAGTTAAATAAGCAGGGGGACAATATAAAGCCTTGTCGTACTCCTTTCCCAATTTTGAACCAATCAGTTGTTCCATATCCAGTTCTAACTGTTGCTTCCTATCCCACATATAGATTTCTCATGAGATAGATAAGGTGGTCAGGCACTCCCATTTCCTTAAGAACTTGCCATAGTTTGCTGTGGTCCATACAGTCAAAGGCTTTTGCGTAGTCAATGAAGCAGAAGTAGATGTTTTTTCTGGAACTCTCTGGCTTTGTACAAAAGGTTCCTTTAACATCTCCAATTTTCTTGAACAGATCTCTGGTTTTTCCCTTTCTATTATTTTCTTCTATTTCTTTGCGTTGTTCGTTTAAGAAGGCCCACTTGTCTCTCCTTGCTATTCTTCGGAAATCTGCATTCAATTTTCTGTAACTTTCCCTATCTCCCTTGCATTTTATTTCCCTTCTCTTCTCTGCTATTTGTAAGGCCTCGTTGGACAGCCACTTTGCTTTCTTGCATTTCCTTTTCTTTGGGATGGTTTTTGTTGCTGCCTCCTGTACAATGTTACGAGCCTCCATCCATAGTTCTTCAGGCACTCTGTCCACCAAATCGAGTTCCTTAAATCTGTTCTTCACTTCCACTGTGTATTCATAAGGGATTTGGTTTAGATTATACCTGACTAGCCCAGTGGTTTTTCCTACTTTCTTCAGTTTAAGCTTGAATTTTGCTATAAGAAGCTGATGATCAGCTCCAGGTCTTGTTTTTGCTGACTGTATAGAGCTTCTCCATGTTTGGCTGCAGAGAATATAATCAATCTGATTTCGGTATTGCCATCTGGTGATGTCCATGTGTAGAGTCGCCTCTTGTGTTGATGGAAAAGAGTGTTTGTGATGACCAGCTTGTTCTCTTGACAAAACTCTATTAGTCTTTGCCCTGCTTCATTTTGAACTCCAAGGCCAAACTTACCTGTTTTCCTTTTATCTCTTGACCCCCTACTTTAGCATTCCAGTCCCCTATAATGACAATAACATCTTGCTTTGGTGTCAGTTCTAGAAGGTGTTGTAAGTCTTCATAGAATTCGTCCATTTCAGCCTCTTCAGCATCGGTGGTTGGTGCATAAACTTGGATTACTGTGATGTTGAAAGGTGTGCCTTGGATTCGTATTGAAATCATTCTCTCATTTTTGAGATTGTATCCCAGTACAGCTTTTCCCACTCTTTTGTTGACTATGAGGGCTACTCCATTTCTTCTACGGGATTCTTGCCACAGTAGTAGATATGTTAATCATCTGAATTGAATTCACCCATTCCTGTCCGTTTTAGTTCACTGACACCCAGGATGTCAATGTTTATTCTTGCCATCTCCTGTTTGACCATATCCAGCTTACCAAGGTTCATAGATCTTACATTCCAGGTTCCTATGCATTATTTTTCTTTGCAGCATTGGACTTTCCTTTCACTTCCAGGTGCGTCCGCAGCTGAGCGTCCTTTAGGCTTTGGCCCAACCACTTCATTAGCTCTGGAGCTACTTGTACTTGTCCTCCGCTCTTCCTCAGTAGCATGTTGGGTGCCTTCCGACCTGAGGGGCTCATCTTCCAGCGTCATATCTTTTAGCCTTTTGTTTTTGTCCATGGAGTTTTCTTGGCAAAGATACTGGAGTGGCTTGCCAGTTCCTGCTCCAGGTGGATCGCGTTTAGTTAGAACTCTCCACTATGACCTGTCCATCTTGGGTGTCCCTGCATGGCATAGCCCATAGCTTCTCTCAATTACTCAAACCCCTTTGCCACGACAAGGCAGCAATCCATGTAGGGGCAAATTTAAAATACTATGGCCAAAATCCTATTGTGGAACCACAAATAGGAACAGCCGTCACATATCCTTCCCCGTTCTGGCACCCTTCCTTTCACAGTCCCAGTCTATAATAGTTGCAAGATAGACCATGAAATGTGGGTGCTAGAGGCTACAAGAAAAAAAACAATAGTTGAACAATGAATGAACCTCGAGCTAGAGTTTTGGCTGCAGTACTTCAGTTTAACCACTGCACCATGAGGCCCGTGATATCTTTCAAACTGTCTTTGGCCAAGGGATTGATTAGTCTCCTCCATTCATGAATTTACTTCATGAATGGAGTATGAATGTGTTCTATCCATTTGTTCAATGACCTCTAATTTGTAAAAAATATGCATTAATATTTGCATTTAAGTACATACTTGAATATTTTTATTTTATTTTGAAATGCTGGTTGTCTCAAAATACATGTTTCTAAACATATGGACTGAAATCCTGTTGCTTAGCATACTAGGTGACACTAGAGTAAGCCCACTGAATCAATGGGGATTTGATGAGTCAACTCCTCTGTAAGTTCCATGAATCAAATGGGCCTGCTTTAGTTTTAACTTACTTTAGTGTAGTAAGATGCAGTCAGAGTAGGCCTGTCTGAATCAATGGAAATCATGGAAGAGTAGACTCACCAAATCACCATCAATTCAGTGGGCCTACTCTAGTGCAACAGGATTTTGTCCAATGTCTTTTGGAATGTGCATTTTAAAAAGATTCTGATATTTTTATGAGCAATTAAATATTAGAATATTTGGAAAGTTCAAAAGCCAATAGATAATTGCATCTCCTGTTCCATACTTACCTAGCAGTGAGCCACACTGAATTCAATAGGGGTTTTCTGAGTAAATATTGGTAGAATTCATTCCCAGTTCTCATCCATACATTCAAACAGAAATCAATGAGATCAGATGATATTGGAATTGACAAATGCTAGCTGAACTCCTTTGGTGCAGCTCTTCATGTGCAACATGAAGCTGTGACAGTATTAGTGAAATGTGGGACAGGGCAAAAGTGCTATTCACAAAGCACTTCCACAGGCATATGGCTCCATGATTGATTGTGCAGTCTAATTGTGCAATGCTGGTTGCCTGGATGTTATGCCTGGCACACTTACCTTCAGTCACTGAATTCCTTAAATCTTCCTGATTTGATGGGAATGTATGCTTGGTTGCTTACTTTTTATACCTTCCCTGAAAATACTGACTATTAGCTATGGGCTAATTCCAACGCCTCAACTAAAGAAGAAGAAGAATGAATTTGCATTTGCCAGTCAAAATTTGTAGTTGACACAATTTAAGTTGATCATCTGGCTGAATGCTTGACATTGAACATTGGCTCCAGAAAGAGGCCTTGGGTCCTTTTAAGGAGAAAGGCGGGGCAAACAAACAAACATTTCCTGTCTTTTTTAGTTATATAACTATTTGATTGATTGTTACAGGTTATGTAGAAACGTTATGAGAATGATGTATTTCAATAATTCAGATTAATGGTTACCGAGGGCTAAACTGCCATCAGGGTTCATGAATGATGGGACACAGAATTCAAACAATCGAAGTATTTTTCAGATACTTAAGATTTCTATAAGGTATTTTTCCATGAGGAGTGCTGCATATTGTGATTTGATTTTGTGATGAGAAAGCCTTCACTTTTTGTGAAATGGGCCATTAAAAGGCACGCTCCCCTGCTACAATATTGGTTGCCGCTGTTTTGTTTTGGTTTGCTTGGGCTTTGTTGTTGTCCTTGCAAAATAGGCATTCTTACACGGGAGACCTCATAAAAGGAAATGTCACATTAAATGCAAGATATTTTCAGCTAAATGGCATTGTAATTGCTAATTTGGCAGACTTATGGTTTTAATGAAGCCAGAAAAAAGACCCTTAGTCACTGGTGTAGTTGAAAACTCAAAGCTGAGAAACAAGTAATTACTTAATCTGAAATGGGATTTGTTAAACAAATCTGAACCAAATGGTCATTAAAGAGGCCCCCCTCCCATTTCTACTCCCTCAATTAGTTCCTTTACATCAGCCTTCCTAGTGACCCTTGGCAACAGTTGCTTTGTTATGTTACCGTAATTAGTAACCACCCATGTGTGCTAATACGTTCCATAGATTTGGGTTTTAATTTTTGCCTTGCGTATGTGCACATCTGTGAATTCTTATCTTTGAAGTGACAATCACTTGGCTGCTTGTTACCTTGGCCGGCCTTGTCAGATTTCAGAAACATGGTGCTAATTGCAGCATTCAGCAGTACAGAAAGTAAATTTGCAGGCTCTGAGTGGAAAAAAAGGACAAAAGGCATTAACCTCCCTATGATACTCAGCCAATGTTACAGAGGAAGGAAAAGTAAAAAGATCTCTTTAGAATTTCTGCCTCACCAAAACTGGGCGCTGAAACCCACACCGCTGGGGAAGAAAAAGCCTCACATCAGAAACTTGAAGAGGTTCTCTTGTTTTTGATGTAGACATCTAAGCCTACTGGTCATCGAAGTGGAGGCTGACTGAATGCCAGTCAGGCATTATCTGTTGCCTCTGCTGTTCAATCTATTAACAAGAATCACATAAGGAGTCGCTGGTAATTATGCCTCCACACAAGGGTCAAGAGATGTATACCTGGTTGAGCTGCACACATTTGCATTGTTTGAAGATTAACCAAATGAAGATAAGGGCGGCAGATACAGAGAGAAAAGCTGGAAGTGTAGCTTCCCTGGGTACTTGACCTAAATGCATTCCTGCTGTTCCACCTGTTGTAATCATATTTATATATGGATTGTTTTCCTTTTGAAAAGTATGAAATGAAGCATTGAGACTATTCAGGAAGCTAGCAGGACAACTAGGAAGAGATTTAAAAGGTCTCTGAATGTCCTACCAGTTTTGCTTTAAAATTCATACAGATTTATATTTAGGGGTCTCCAAGCACTTCTGAATGACTGTTACTTATTTATGTGATTAGTAGGAGCACTGCAGGCTTATGATTCTACAAGGAGGCCTTTCAACTCCTGTTTTCAAGGGCATGGTCCTCACCTCAAGCCACCACCTGTCGTCGGCAGCCTCTCTGATCCAATACCTCACAAAGTGGAAGAGGTATCTGTTTAAAAAAAAACACCACCACCCCCTTTTTAGATGGAAGCACTCCATTTTCTGCTTGTGCATGGTGATATTTGGGTTCTGAGAAGAGTAGAAATGACACCACGTGCAGACTTCCCTCCCCCCCCTCTGTTGGCAGTATTATGAAATTGAACTGTATTTCAGTATTCACAGACGATTTTACACATCCCATTTTGGAGCCGTTAACAGATGATCCTATGAACCTCTGCATGTCGTTTCATATATCAGAATGTATAAATTCTCCTCCCCCCCCCCCTTTAATGTCAGGAACATGCTCATCTCATGAGGGACATGAGTTAGAGTTATTAGGCTGAGGATCCCCCACCACTGGCCTGCCATAGCTGACATTTGCTCTGGGTGCCAAAATTTCTATTTTCCTCTCCATTAGCCTTCTCTGTCATTGCTCTGGTTACTTGGAGAATGATGGCCTTAAGAAAGCTTGCTTTGTACATAGATGTTGTTCATTCAATCAGGAGCCCTGAAAAATCAGTGTTGCCAGTGACAGCAGTGGTGTGTGTGTGTGTGTGTGTGTGTGTGTGTGAGAGAGAGAGAGAGAGAGAGAGAGAGATTACACTGCAAAGCAGGGCACTTCCCTCCTCCTGAGTTCACTTAAAATAATCCTCAAGTGAGGCTAAAGTTTCCAAATGATAAATACAATCTTGTTTGAGGAAGTTGCTTTTATTGGTGGTCCAACTAATGCCAGCACTGTGAACACACTTAGAAGGGAATATTAAGGCCCTGTCCTGCCATCAATGGATCATTTATGCTTTCAGCATTATGTCTGAGGAGGAGCTCTTCCTGCTCATGTGTATGATCTACAAATGAGCAAGAGCCTTAGAAGAACTGGACTCTTGGTCACCTGTAGACTCTACATGCAAGCAGGAACTCCTCTTCCAACTTAGTGCAGAAAACAGGAAAAAGATGATGATGGAGTAGGCAGGTCAGGGCACACCCATCCAAGCATGTTCACAGTACCAACCTGAGTAATGCCTGGGTAGCGATATTGTTAGTGTAGACCAGCATTTTGTACATTGTTGTCACTTCTTGTGATTGTACACATGTGCTATTTTGTTGCCATAACAAAATGCTTAAATAGGAATGAATTTTAAAATGACCTTGTCAAAACACATGCCTATCCACTTTCACTGATACTTATAATAATAATTGTATGCTGTCATGTCAATTCTGACTTATGGCATCCCCTACCAGAGTTTTCTAAGTAGCAAATGTTGGAATTATTTTTCAACACCATATGTTACCTTTAAGAGATTTGGCTGCATTGGGATCTATCTGGGCTGGGGTGACTGACAATCAATCCAGCAGTAACCAATTGTTCCCTCCCTGCCTCTGATTTTTAAGAGAGCCACGCTTCTCTGTCTAAGAGTATTTTTATCTACTTTTCCAGTCAGTATTAATTTACAGTTATGTTGTTAGTCATGTAGTTATGAGTCAGTTAAGGTCTGTTCATGTAACCAGTCAATTTTCTACAATATGTTGTTTTTTTATCTGTTCAGAACTGTGAGTTCATTCTTTTCCTTACTCTCAGAGTAAGTTATTGAGTCTGTAAGTGCCAGGTGATGAAAACCAAAAGGAGTGGTCTACTCAGAGGTTTTTAGCCAAAATTTCACACTCTGTGAAAAGCAAATATTCAGAGGATATATTCACATTCTCTTCTTTGGAGGGCATTCTGAGACTGTGTAACTTCCCATGAATACATAGGTTGGCTCTGTTCTCAGATGACACAGTGGAAAATCAAACTCTCAACCTCTGGCTCTGCAGCCAGATACTAAAATAACTGAGCTTTCTAGCCAACTTATAATCATGTGCCATCAAGTCAATTCTCTTTTTTAGGGGTTTTCAGGTAAAGAATACTCAGAAGTGGTTTACCATTCCTTCCTTCTAGGGGCATCCTGGAACTGTGCAATTTGCCCAAGGCTACACAGTTTGGCTCTACTCACATGAGACAAAGTGGGGAATCGAGCTCCCAAACAGTGGCTCTGCAGCCAGATAACTAAACCACGCAGCTATTTAGCTGGGCCTATGTGGGCAAATGATTTGAACTACTTCCCCCCCCCCCAAGGTACTGTTTCCATGACACACATTTTGCTGTGGGTGTGCATGCATAATAAAACACAGCTAATGTACCAGAAGAATGGTTAACAATTTTATTTAAAATCACACAGATTTTTTGTGTAGGCATCCTTCAGTCTCGAGAGACTATGGTAACGTGCTCTGAATAGAGGTCTTGGAACAGCGTCTAGTGTGGCTGAGAAGGCCAATTCGAGAGTGACAATCCCTTCCACACTGAGGACAAATACAATCTGTCCCCTGTCCAGCTCCCTGATTTTGCTGGTTTCGGGACTGCCTCTTTGCCTCGGCCTGCTGGACAAGGGTCTCTTCAAAATGGGAGAGGCCATGATGCACCACCTGCCTCCATTCTGAACGCTCAGATGTCAAGGTTTCCCATCTGTTGAGGTCCATTCCTAAGGCCTTCAGATCCCGCTTGCAGATATCCTTGTATCGCAGCTGTGGTCTTCCTCTGGGGCGCGTTCCCTGCACTAATTCTCCATACAGGAGATCTTTTGGAATCCGACCATCAGCCATTCTCATGACATGACCAAGCCCCAATGTAGACATCACTGTTTCAGTAATGTATACATGCTAAAAATTTCAGCTCATTCTAGGACTACTCTATTTGGAACTTTGTCCTGCCAGGTGATACCAAAAATGCATCGGAGACAACGCATATTGAACGTGTTCAACTTCCTCTCCTGCCATGCACAAAGGGTCCAGGACTCACTGCAGTACAGGAGTGTACTCAGGACACAAGCTCTATAGACCTGAATCTTGGTATATGCCATCAGCTTCTTGTTAAGCCATACTCTCTTTAAGAGTCTAGAGAACATGGTAGCTGCTTTGCCAATGCGTTTATCCAGCTTGACATCTAGAGAGAGAGTGTCAGAGATCGTTGAGCCAAGGTACACGAAATGATGAACAACCTCCAATTCTTGTGTAGAAATGGTAACAGAGGGAGGTGAGTCCATGCCCTGGCCCATAACTTATGTTTTCTTCAGGCTGATTGTTAGTCCAAAATCTTGGCAGGCTTTACTAAAACGATTCATAAGTTGTTGGAGCTCTTCAGCAGAATGGGCAACAACAGCTGCATCATCGGCGAAGAGGAAGTCCCACATGCATTTCAGCTGGACTTTGGTCTTTGCTCTCAATCTAGAGAGATTAAAGAGCTTTCCATCTGATCTAGTCCGGAGATAGACACCTTCTGTTGCAGTTCCAAAAGTGTGCTTCAGCATGACAGCAAAGAAGATCCCAAACAGAGTCGGTGCAAGGACACAGCCCTGTTTCACTCCGCTTCGGATGTCAAAGGGATCTGATGTTGAGCCATCAAAAACTACAGTGCCCTTAATTTCCTCATGAAAGGACCTGATGATGTTAAGGAGTTGAGGTGGACATCCAATCTTGGGAAGTATTTTAAAAAGGCCATCCCTGCTAACCAAATCAAAGGCCTTTGTAAGATCTAGGAAGACCACAAAGAGTGGCTGTCGTTGTTCCCTACATTTCTCCTGCAACTGTCTGAGGGAAAATACCATGTCCGTGGTGGATCTATTAGCTCGAAATCCACACTGTGATTCTGGATAGACTCTGTCTGCAAGCACCTGGAGCCTCCTCACCACAAGACGGGCAAGCAGCTTCCATACAACGCTGAGAAGAGAGATGCCACGGTAGTTATTGCAGTCGCCCCTGTCGCCTTTGTTCTTGTACAATGTGACAATGTTTGCATCCTTTATGTCCTGTGGTACTCCACCTTCCCTCCAGCAAAGACAAAAGATTTCATACAGCTCGGTGGTGATTATCTCTTTACAGCACTTCAGCACTTCAACAGGGATGTTATCCTTCCCACGTGCCTTGCCGGAGGCGAGGGAATCCAAGGCCATTTTTATTTCTGCTAAAGTTGGTTCGCTGTCCAACTCTTCCAAGACAGGCAGGCACTCGATGTTATTTAATGTCTCTTCGGTTACTACATTCTCTCTGGAATATAGCTCAGAGTAGTGCTGCACCCAGCGTTCCATCTGCTGTGCTCGGTCCTGGATGATCATGCCTGTAGCAGTCTTCAAAGGAGCAGATTTCTTCTGTATTGGACCTAAAGCCTGCTTGATACCATCATACATTCCCTTGATGTTACCTGTGTCCGCTGCTATCTGTATCTGAGATCAGAGCTGAAGACAATAATCGTTAGAACATCTCCTGGCAGTCTGTTGGACTTTGCTACGAGCAACTTGAAGAACCTGCAAGTTGTACTCATTAGGACAGGCTTTGTATGCTGCTAGAGCTCTCCTCTTTTCCTCGATGGCTGGCATCAACTCCTCTGAATGGGCTTCAAACCAGTCTGCCGTCTTTTTGATCTTGCCAAATGTGGACAAGGCAGTGTTATAAATAGCATTCTTGAAATGTTCCCATCGTTCAGGTGCATTTGCACCAGCCAGGCCTGGAAGAGTTTCCTCAAGCACTTGAGCAAATTCCTCCACTTTTCTCTGATCGCGAGTCTTGCTGATGTAAATACGTGGTCTTCCTTCCTTTTTCATGTGATACAATCTCTTTATTCGCAGTTTGACTCTGCTACACACCAGGGAGTGATCAGTATCACAATCAGCACCCTGATAACTGTGTGTGATCGTAATACTAGGAAGGCTAGAGTGTCTAGTGAGGATCAAATCGAGTTGATGCCAATGCTTCGATCTTGGATGTCTCCAAGAGACTCTGTGTTGAAGCTTCGTATTAAAGAATGTGTTGCTGACACAAAGACCATAATAACAGCAAAACTCCAGCAAGCGTTGGCCATTTTCGTTCATCTTCCCAATGCCAAAACAGCCTAGACAAGTGGGCCAAGAATTGTGATCAGCACCAACTCTAGCATTAAAGTCTCTGAGAATGAACAGCGGCTCTCTCTCCGGGATTTTTTTGATAGTAGCTGCCAAATCATCATAGAATTTTTCTTTGACTTCCGCTGTAGACGACAGTGTTGGTGCATATGCACTAATAAGGGTGACCAGTCCTGCTGATGAATGGAGCTGCAGAGATAGGATTCTTTCACTCCCCGCAGTAGGTGGAACAATGGATCTCAGCAGAGTATTTCTAACCGCAAAGCCAACACCATATTCCCTGGTCTCATTCAATGGTTTTCCCTGCCAGAAGAATTATAATTTTTTTTCTTTGATAGATCTCAAGTCTGGCAATCTTGTCTCTTGCAGGGCAACAATGTCCATCTGCAGCCTACTCAGTTCCATGTCGATGACAACTGTCTTGCGCGCGTCGTCTATTTCCTGCAGGTCGTCAGAAAAGCCAGGGATCATTGTCCCAACACTCCAGGTGCCCAACTTTAGGGCAGAAGTTTTCTTATGATTGTTGCATGGTGCAGGGTTATTGATCTGCTTGTCAGCTTTCACCCTAAACCCCACGCACCCCATTAGGTTAACAGACCGTGGCGAGGCAGCACTGTCAAAAGTAGCCCCTGGCATCATGCTCTACGCCAATCAAGCAAAGACTTATAACCGATAACTGCTACTTCCCGTGTTGTTTCAACACTGTATGCAAAGCTGGAGTGTCCTCTCCAGAGCACGAAGCCTGGGTAAAACAATACAGAGGATAGACTGTTACCTAAGCAGAAAATCCCCCCTCTCCATGTCACTGAAGTAGTCCAATGGAAAGGCAAGAGCCAATACAACTGGTTCCAGTGACGTCGCAGCAGTTGCCAGAGAGTGACTGTACACAGTCAGCTCTGGATTTTGCCTCAAGGTTAACTCCTGAAGCCTTTTCCATCGGTGGATATAGCCACAAGGCAGTGGAGGCTTGAAATCGGAGTTTTCCTTCTCCTAGGTGGGCTGCCTTCCAAGGCTAACAAACCCCACCTACCCGGGTGAATAGATTACTGTGCTTTTCGGCACAGAAAGGAGTATAAAAAGGGTGGAAAAGGAAAGGGGGAGGAGAGAAGCTTGGAAGGGGAGGAGATGGAAAAGGGGAGGAAAGGGGCCCGGAATCACACAGATTATCTCAGTTTCTATGCCAGATGTATTCCTGATGTGACATGTTGACATTGTGTGAAAAGAAAGGCACCAAACAGTTAAGTGCATATACCATTATATTTTCTATTATTTTTCCTTCTTTTCCAAACATGGAACATAACAGTGCCCTGCATAGTTGTTGTAAACCTATTTTAGCCTAAGCAGTTCATTGCTCGGTGATTATTTTTCATCCTGTACAACAGAGAGAGTATTACTACTAGAGAGGCATGAACCATTCTCATTAATCCAAAAACACGGGAATCCAGAAATGGAGGCCAGCACAGAACAAATGTGAAATAAAGTGTGGAGCAGGCAATTTAGGACACTAGAGGCAAGCTGTTAGGACTCAAGCTTTGGTGAATTGTTACAATTTTAACTACAATTACAGAGAATGTCAAGCTCCAGCTTTGCAAACTAATAAAGATAATAGCAGGCCCAGCAATTTGATTTCCGTTTTAAAGCCTCAGTAACTTAAAGGGCATAGTTGTGACTTCTAATTTTAATTCATAGAATATTATACGTCATTTCCCCCTTTCCTGCTCATTGCTTCAAAGTATTCAAATTAGCATGGGCCACTTTCCTCTTTCTGCTTTGAATGGGAGGCTGTAAATTGTGAGAAACTAGGAACCGGAAGAGTTTTTCCCCATCCCACAGCCTTCAATAACACACAACATCAATAAGTTAGAACTTTAACTGCAGAATGAAATGCAAATAGATACACTTGGGCCATAGCTTGTATTGGTTGCAGCAAGAAAGGACTGGCACAGGATGAGAAGCAGATCCAGGCATCAGGTCACTTGACTGTCAGCTGATGCCAATTCCCCAGCCCCCTTTTGGGTTGGGTAACCAATAATGGGTTATGAATAGCTCCTGAGTGCAAGACCAGTACTGACACCCAAGATGCCAACCCCATAGGGAACTTCCTTATCCAGTAAATGATGCTGTGACTGAACACCCATGCAGATTGAAATGGACTGCAACAAACTGTAACATACACTGGTACTCAGTTGTCCTTCTTTTGCTAAGTAATAGGACATACTTTTTATATGCCACAGAGTGCCACCTCCCCAGTGCTTTCACCTTTTCCACAGAAAACCCAACTGCACAGCTACTGCTATAGCTGCCCCGATCCTGAAAGAGTGAGATCCAGATTCTTCAGCCAGCAGCCCCATTCTCTTCAACCCTGCCCTGAAGACAGCAGTGAACTGGAAACAGGACAGTGGGACCTGTTTTCATGAATAAAAAGGATGCCCCCACCAGAAGCACAGACCTGTAAAAATGCCTCTGCAGCTGAGACTGGGCAAAGTGTCTGGATAGCCACCCTGTGCAAAGAAAGGGTGTGCCTGTGACCCTTCTGGTCTGTCCTTGACCTGTGAAAAATCATTCTCATGTGGTCCCTGAACAGGGAAACATCCTGCACTTGCAATGCCCTGGTTGTCCCTCCTACCCACCCACTGTTTCAAGTTTGCAACCACCTCATTTGCCCTTAATGCTCCCAAAACTGAAAGGGTGAAAGCTGCCAGGAACAGGGACACTTCATATGATCCCCAACAAATATGAGGAAGTATCTTAAGGATTCAATTCAGTAGTGTATCTGTTATGGGTCTGCAGTGGTCACTGCAGATGCTGCCAGCCTTCCAGAGCCTTTTGGGTTTGCAACAATGTAAAAGAGTCCCCAAACCCATTCGTTGCACTAAAACCCATACGTTGTACTAAAAAAAGAAATAGCAGCTTGGTATATGGGCATAGTCTTTGAAGCCAAGCTGCTCTCCCACAATGCAGCTAAATACTGGAGGACCATGGCTTCCAAGACTGGCCAATCCCCTTCCCCATGACCCAGTGAAAACTCCCAAACCTCTTCAACTGCTCTGCCCTATGACTGTACTGTAGTGTCGATGGTGCCATGGAGTGGAGTATTCCCTGAACTATGGTCCACTGCCAAGGCTCCACAGGTCCTCAGGGAATGGATCCGAGTGCAACGCTGCCTCAGGTGTCAAAGCCCAAAGGCAATCTTACTGAAGCTGTGACAGGGCTTCTGCAATGTTGTTATCCATTCCCTGCACATGGCAGGCCAAGAAAGTGATGTTATCTGAAAAACAAACTAAGACGGAGCGATGCTTCAAGCACATCACCCTCTGTGAGTGAGATGTTTGCTGCTTCACCACCCTTACAACTGCCTGGTTGTCACATCAGAACAATACCCACTTATCCCTAAAGTCCAATGCATACTGCCACCTGGATGGGAAAACGTTCAAGGAATGTCAGTTCCCACCTAATGTCAGAATTCACCCATTTCTTCAGCCATAATTACTCACACCACTGGCTCCAGAAATACACTCCGAAGTCAATATTCCTAGCCATATCAGGGTATATTTACAGGGCAGATCCACCCCTGTATGTTCTTCTGCCAGAAAGCTGCTCCACTGAGCTGAGCTGAAAATTATAGTGACACCTTAAAGATTTTATTATATTTATTTTATTTTATTGTTTTAATTTTATGTATTATTGTTAGCCACCCAGAGTAGACTTCGGTCTAGATGGGCTGGGTATAAATTGAATAAATAAATAAATAAATAAATTTCCTTCACTCCCTTAAAAATACAGATATATAATAATGCGCTGCCTCTGCCTTGGCCATAGCTCAAGCAAGCCAGGTGCAAAAGGCCCATCCTGGAGCCATAACCCCACATGCAAAATTCAGGCGACATAGCGGTATTTGCATTTGTCTTAATGTCCATTTTTGCCAACCCAGGACAGATATTTTCCCGGCTGGTACTTGGGACAAGCCTGTCAATGTGTCCAGCTTGATACTCAATAATGTGAAAACTGATGAAGGGCCCACAGTCTTTTTTTGCATTAATGGGGCTCCCAGTTCCCTTGCCAACTGCTGAAATAACTCCAAGTGCCACACACCCTTGTCAGAACTCACAAATCCCACCCAAAAAAGTCATCCAAATAGTGTGTGATGTACTTGTTCCAGTCCTCTGCCTTGTTGCCTACTCAAGGAATGTGCTGAATACCTCAAAGGCTGCACATGATACCACACAATTCACAGGCGTTATTGTAATACCAGCATCCCCTATATTTAAACCCAAGGAGGCAGAAATCCTCATGATGCACGTCACACTTCAACACCAAGGCTCCAGGCCTACATGACCTAACTATGAGAACTACAGAATCAAAAGACGTGTACTTAACTAACACAAATCAGGCAGAATAGCATCATTAACCCATCACCCTTTGGGATAGGAAATGTGATGTATCAGTCAGAATACCCTGGAAGTCTTTCTGGAGACCATTCTCAATGGGGACACTATCAAATTAGGCCAGGACTTGTATGTAAAGGGGTAATCTATTCTCTCTGCTGCCCTTTCTTTATCTGTTTTAGCCTGTCCCACATGGGGAAGGTCCCATGAAGATTTTAAATTGCTAGTATCCATCTGGATTTAAGGACTCTCACACAGGATTCAAAAACCAGCTGTAAACCCTTCCCATAAATATTTAGCTTCTGCTTTGTCTGGGTACCCTTCCCATAAGCTCACAAAGACATAGCATTGAAATAGGTAAAGGGCTAAAGATACCTTCCCTCCCCATTCTCTTTCTTATCTGACCTGGGTGAAACTGCTCCAGGGCCATGTGATGTCCCTTTAATCCCTCCAGGCAAAGGTTGAGGCTTGCATCTGCAAAAGGGCTAATAGTGGCCTGACCTTAAGTGCAGTGGCAGCCCCCTCTCCAGCCAACACTCAACTCGTTGGACCAAGGGGACCAGGGTCTTCAAGATCTGCAGTTTGTTCATGCTCTTTCAATACTTTCTGTCATCATTCAGTGTCCAACCATCACCCTAGCTGGTTTCCTGCTCCTGATGGATTTGTTACTTTTGTTGTGAATGGTTTTAGCAATATGCACCCCAAAATTCATGTTTGTACCCCTCATTTCCTTTTGTTTCATTTTCTGAAGGATTCATTCTTTTCTCTTATAATTTTCTGGACCCTGCTTGCTAGATAGCACAGTGACCTTTTGGGCTTTGCAAGCGGTGAGTAGGAAAGGGTGATTGTTTTTATGAGATTTCAAGCCATTCGGTGTAGACCAGAAGAGATGTTCCAGAGGTGCTGGGAAGGCATGCAAAACTTAGTATTGACTATCTGCAGGTAGGTTGCTGGAATCAAGGTAAAGTCATACCTGCTGTGATTATAATTTTAGGATATTATATATTTATTATTTATTTATTTAAAATATTTCTGTCCTGCCTTTCCCCCCAAAAGGACCCAAGGCCTTAGAAAAGAAGTACACTTCTGCATATAGATTGATCGTAACTTACACATATTTTATTGGAATGTGACTACACATATTCACTTTTTTACACACAAATTAGAATGGTATTGTTAGGGATGTGTCTTGTCCCAGGATGGGCAGAATACATCTAAAAGATGTACAGTGGATTGGTCTGAAAGGTAGGTCTCTTTCAGATGGGTTGCGAATGCACAGAGAATGTGCTAGCTTGCAGGCTTTTTAAAAAAGCATTTGCTGGACCCAGGGCCAAAGAAAAAGACCCAGGAAGTGAAAATATCTCTGTCTGCTGTTATATTGAAGATTGATGTCCTGCTATAAACTAGTGGATTTCTTAAAAGTATGGAGAACTATCATTGTGTCTCAAATGCCTTATTTGTATAAGTATACAAATTATTGTTATTGTTGACAAATACTTCCATTGTTGTCATTCTTCCTCCTCATTTTTTCCACTGATCTTTTACTTACGATGGACTTCGTGTGCCTATGGGGTAAATTCCACTATCAGCATAGACGGAATTTGCCTGCTTTTCTTGTTGTACATAGTGGGGTACTTCTGGGTATTCAAAGCCTTGTACAGATAGAATTAGAATCACATAAGCAGAGTTAGGAAGCATTAACTGGCCCCGGTCCCTCTGTCATCCACTCCAAATGTCCTCCTTTATATTAGGGTGATTTTTGACAGTAAGGAGCTTAGTATGCAGATGATCATGTGGTGCATTTCTGCCAGCACCCTGGTTCTCAGTTCCACTGAGGCCCTCTTCGGGTCCAGTCTGATCTTTTGCTAGACCAATAGGAGGACAGTCAACTGAAGGGCAGTCTAGTTGAAATTTGGATCCATGGCCACACTAAGCAAGATTCTACACCTTGCAGGGATACTACCCACGAGTGCAGTCTCTCCATTACAGAGCTTCTCCAATACATGGAGAGTGACAGGATCAGAGGTTGAAGAGGCAATAGAATATACATGCCTAGGAATGGATATGGCCACATTTCCCCTCATTGTGTGAAGACAACGGCAACTGAACAAGAAATCTTTCTCCACCACATCTGGAGCTGTATATTTGCAGCTGCATGTGCATATCTATTGTAAAAAGTATTTGTTTTGGATAACTTAAATGGTCATGGTACTGATGTACATATGCCAATATCTACCAAACTCCCACACTAATTCTCAAACTGATTCTTGAATGCAGGAAGGAATTTGTTCAAACTTCTGTTTGGGGTTCCATGGAAGTTACACACATATTGCCAAAGAAACATGGATGGTGCACATAGACATCTCTAGACAGTGGATTTAGTTTTCCTTAGCTAACGTAGTATAAAGCCTGTTATTTAAAACTGCTGTTTTAAAAATGCAATTTACAGTGCCATTTGTAGCCATCACTGTCCTGTCTCAGTGAAGTTGACGTTGCCTTTAAAGAACAAACAGGTTCTTGTTGAAAGTGTTTGAGCCCACAGTATGTCATTTGCTCACCGTGCTGGTTGCTGACATTTACCCATGTGTGGCAATATTTAATTTTAAATTTTGGTACTTTGATGTCAGATTCCCAGGACAGGAGGTTGTCATTTTTCTGTCTCACTTCTGCTGTTGATAAGACTATTGATGTGCTTCTTTGTCTTTAGGCACTTGTGTCATTTCCTATTGTTAATGAAAGACTACTCTAGCTCTTTTGGTCTCTGCAGTTTGTGTTCGGTTGAATTTTGTCCCATCAACCACACCTCATAGATCCTGTGAGGTTTCTTACATACTAAGGAAGAATAAGAAGTGCATAAACATCATCAATCCCTACATATTGGTAACAATCTCTGTTTTAGGATAGCACACCCGATAGATTATTATCCCTTTTATGTTTCAGACTGGTGACTTTCCAAAAAGATATTTGTGTTCACACAGTTACAGTATTTTTGCCATCCATCCCACTTGCCTTTATCATCCTACAAAACATTATGGCCTCGATCTGGCAGGATGCTAGCGGTAGCATTGGATTTGTCAGTCCCTCTATCCTACAACTCCCTCCATACAAAAAATAAAAATTAAAAAAATATGCTCTGGGTTTTTTTATGGCCCTCCAAACAATTGAAATTGATTTTCTAGCTTTTGAATCTGTTGAAATGTTTTCCTAATTCCCAGAGAGGGTGGTGGGAGAAACTCCCCAGTTTTTAGCTGCTTCACATTGGTCCCCTTTTCTCTTTCTCCTCTTTTCTGTCCTTAGTATGGGAAAGAAGGATATGTGCTTCACAAATTACCTTATAATCAGCTTCTTTAGCTGGAACTGAAGAGGAGACAGATCATTAGACAACTACTCTGTACAACCTAAGTAGAGGGAGGCTGCAGCACAGGGAGGAAAAAGCTAAGAATAATAGACCAGCAGATGAAACAAGGAAATTACTTGTATCAAGTGACCATACTTCACATGCTTGAAGCGAGACTGAAGAAAGCTGTTGAAAATTTGGAGAAGAAACTTTATGGGATGAGGAAGATGACAGGGCAGTGGGTGGCAGAGAAGTAAAGTGGAACTAAAGTGAATATGAGACAAGGAGGGCAAAGGGAAATGGTTGCAAAGCAAGCAACAGCAAGAAGAACTCCAGAATAGTGATTTAGAAAAGTGCATCCATTGCCTAACCCTCCCCCTTGAGAAAAAAACTACTACTACTACTACTACCACCACCACCACCACCACCACTATTATTATTATTATTATTATTATTATTATTATTATTATTATTATTATTATTATTATTATTATTATTATTATTATTATTATTATTAAAAATTACCAAGCATAAAATTATGAAAATATTGACTTGCACTGTATAACAGATGATGATGATGACTGGCAGTAGTAGTATTATGATTTATATGCACCATCAATGTAGATGGTTCTGTACAAAAAAGGGTTAAAAGAAATAAGAAAACTATTTCCAAAGGGATATACTGTAGAAAACTCCAAACAAGAAACATTAAATATATACAAGTAAAACTAAACAGAATCAAAATTCTCAAAAATTAGAATTTTTGAAAAAAATCTAAAGATCTAAATCTTAAGTGAGGAGGCAGCCCATAAATGTTCAGGAATACTACAAGCAAGAAGGATCTTGAAATTGTTGTAGAACTTGAGCTGAATACGATGTGTTCAAGGGGGGAAAAAGGCAAATGACATTTTAGGCTGCATTAACAGAAATATAGTCTCCAAATCATGCGAAGTGCTAGTTGCACTCTATTCAGTATTATTTAGGCCTCGTATTGACTACCATCTACAAAGTGACACAATTTAAGGGAAAATTCCAGAAACTGATTCCTTTTTTTCATCAGTTCTCACTCAATTGTCAAGACTGTTTTTTGACATGTCGGAATGGTGGTGAGCAAAAGATGGTATCCTGCAGACCATCTTCACTGATGCTATTGGTGTTGTTAACATTCAGGCTGTCTTTTCAATTTATTTAATTTGTTTTAAATCTGGGGGCACTTAAGGTTACTTGTGGGGGGGAAACACTTTTACATTCAGAAAATCATGGCTCGAAAACTCTTTGCCCAGCCTTCTCCATATCTAGGACAGAGCAGGAACAAACTGTCTGCTACATCTGTGTCAAATTTAATGCTGATCTGAAGTCCAGTTTCAAAGTTATAATTTTTTGTTTGGGGTGCCCCCATTTTTAGAATTGCCTTGTAGAATGTTGATTTACTCTGCCAGCACAATAACATCAGTGCACTCTTGTGCAGTGATAATATCACAAGTAAAATACCTCTGTGTTGCAAAGTTGAAGAAACATTAGTATGATCAATAAATCCAAAGCATTAATGAGCAATTCAGATATAACCCAGTTGATTGCTAAAGCTCTATCCTTCTTCTCATCTTCATAAAAAGGCCAGCACAAAAAACAAGTGTTACATCATAAGCCTGAGCACTGAGAGGCACTAATTAGAAAATATTGCACTGGCTTTCTTTACAAGCCTTAAAGTGGAATAAAGTCACAGAAGAGATTTTCAAACTTTGGCTACTATTACATGTTTAAGTGTTCTTTATTTGAACTACATTAGTATCCATAAGTTATTAACAACAGCAGAGGAGAAGATCAGGTTTTATCTATGTCGTGGTAACAAAACTTTCACTGTGGAGCCCTATTCTATCCTGTAGGGTGGGGCAAGCAACTTCCAGAGTTATGGAACCAACACCTACCCACCTCTGAACCTTGGAGGATAACACCCACTCCTCTGCCTTCATCACAAAAATATTTTTCCTTATTTTTTTCCCTTGTATCCTTTATGGTCTTTAGGGAGCAATTCTGATCTGTAGGGATTTATGGCTGCTCCTGAGCTGTTCTTAGGAACAGCTGGTTTTAAAACACACGAGGGGTAGATATGTGGGGAAATTGCTCTCTGTTTTCTCTTAGATGGTGCATTGGAATATTGACAACTTTTTTTAAAAAAATTAAACTTTATTGGTGATGTGGGGCCCCTAGGCTGAGGGTTCCAAAGTCCACAAATAGTCCCTTGGGACAACATGCAGCCCATGGGACATGCTTTGTCTATTCTTTGCCCTAGCAGGTCTTGAGAGTAGGGGATGCTCTTCCATTTCCTTTTCCTTTCCAGCTATGTAAGCATTGGCTGAAAAGAAGGCAGCTAGAATCAGATCACATGAGAGAAATAGTTAGTTAGTTACTATCATCTCCTCGCCCTGGCGTCTGACTTTGTACAGTTGTCCTGGAAACAAGACAATGAATCCATGACACTGTCAGCCAGCAGGATACTGATCCATTCACTTTCCATCAGATTCTGTCTGGAAAGGAAGATGGGAGCCTAGTCAGATGAAAACTGAAGAAGTGGCTACACTTGCCCTTAGCTCTTGATAGGAAATGTCTGCAATAATTAATAGAGCTGTATCTGTGCTTTTGGTCTACAGCTACTAGAAATTTCCCAGGCAGCATAGCTAGTCACTGTGTTATCTAGGAAATTCTGGGAGTTGTCAAAATACACAAATCTGTACAGCTCCATTGATTAATAAATGGTCCCTTCTTTCTTAGAAAAGTCAGTGGATGGAAATTATCTGACTTCCTACTGAATCCCAATTAAACAGGGCAATCTCAGCATATATTGATTGGATGCTACCCTGACAGCAACGGAGAGGTACATGGAATGGCTGATGGACTGTGACTTACTTTTAGGAATTCTAACATGATTCTCCACAGTTCTGTCTCAACACTTAAAGTTGGCACTGGCAGTTCGCTGTTTGTTGAGAAAGAAAATTTGTGAGTACACTGTTTCATTGAGGCCACATCACACACAAGAATCAAACTTTCTTATCCTTCAGCATGACTTGCCCTGAGATTTTACTCCTACCTGAGACTTCAGGCAATAACCTGAAACCTGGAGACCTGTTAACTCATATTCCCAACAACCCCTCTATGTGTGTATTTGAAGAATAATCATACCACAGTTTTTTATTACTTTCTGGGGCTAAAGAATGACAGGGTGGAAATGACTTCTTTACCATGCCTCCAGATTTAGATAGTTGTAGACTGCATGATTAATGGCTTTGGACGTGTGCGTTGCAAAAGATTTTTCACCAGAGGTACAGGCAGCCATAGGCTTTATAACATTTTTGCTGTCCCGTTTTGTTCAGCTCATCTAAAGCAATTGGTCACACTGATCTCATGTGGTCTGGAGCCATTCTGAATGTTCTTGGTAAAAAGGTTATGCTGATTTAGTATTTTAAGGACAGAACAGTAGGGGAGGATCACACGATTAATGAATGCTTCTGGGTTTGCTACTGTTCCATTACCTTTACATGGCTCATGCTGGTTCTCAGAACTTCTGGGCATGTAAACATTTTATTGGCTCTCAACAGATACCTCACAGTGGGGGGAGAGAGAGCTCCGTGCCTTTCTCATTCTCAAAACAAATTCTCCTGCTTGCAGACTCGGGGCTACCAGCAGAGCAGAAAAGAAAATGTATTTTGTAAGAAGCAAGAGGCTGCCTTCCTCAAAAATTTACCTTAAATTAGAGCGGTACACAGGTAAACAGTTCATTCTGGAGGCCAGTTCAGCATGAGAGGGATCCCAGTTTGGTCCCTAGCCAATTCAATTTGTGCTGGGATCTGGATTGGTTTGAACATTTGGATCACTGGCTACCCATTGACTTATAATAGACAACGAAAATGGCTATCACATTTATGGTTTTGCACTGATGTACATGAACTTTGGAGACATGACAGACTCTATAGAGGGATACAAATCTGTCAAATTTCAGACAGTTACCTTCATGAGCTTGTTTACTAGGTACCTTTACATTCCTTTTTCTTAAAAAACAAACTTTTCTCAAAAGTATAGTACAATCACCTAAGTACCCAGTCTTGCCCATTCATGCTGCTTTTTTTCTTTCTTTCATGGCCCCCTTAGTATTGGCAGCACCCTCTTAGAGCTCTTAGAAAATCCTCAAGGTATCAGTTGAAGAATTGCCCCGTAACAGAGCCAGCTGAGAACAAATCCAGAGTTTGGAGGATGGGTAAAAGTGCTTTTTGAAAGACAAACCAGCAGGCACTAAGCCAGCAAGGAGGCATTTCTGTTTGGCAGAGTTTGGTAGGCAGAGATAGAGAACTGCAACAAAGACAATATTTCCAGGTGGGTGGAGTCCCCTTGCTGTAGGGGGGACACTGTGCTAGAAGCTCCAGAGTTCCGAGTTAACATGCCACTGCACTGAATAGTCCAGCCAATGTACTGGTCAGAGGATTTCACTGAAAAAGCTGCTTGATGGGCACAGGGGAGGCTGCAGTGATTGGAAGAGACAGATGAGGCAGTGAAGACCCTTTGAGGCTGGCAAAGTCCTGCTCCCCAATTTTGGAGGCACCATGATAGATCCCATAAGAGCATCCACAAGGTTCTGAGTTGTAGTACTTGCACTGAAGAACACAGCGCAGACCATTTAGTCATATCATAGAATCGTAGAATCATAGAATGGTCATAGGGTTGGAAGGGACCTTGGAGGTCTTCTAGTCCAACCCTCCTGCCCAAGGCAGGAGACCTCATACCGTCCTGGACAGATGGCTGTCCAATCTTTTCTTGAAAACCTCCAGCGATGGGGCACACACAACATTGGGAGTCATCCAATGCCACCATCTCACCAAAGTATTTTGTGTCATGCAATGGCACTGGAAACTTGCAAGCTATATCTCTCTATTCTCTGCCCATCTCCTGCCTTGGAGCCCACTTAATGCTCACACTGAGTAGATTGAAGGTGGCTGCCAGAGAATTCAGCACTCTGTGGGTCTTGCCCTTGCTGCCCAGCTGCTAGGACTTTTCTGAGTAACTTGGAGCTGACTCCAAAGATGGCTCAGCAGGCTGTTGGTGCTTTAATGCTGCAGTTGCTGCCTATGATGAAAATGGACAGAAACCCTGGAATCCGTTTTTACCTCAAAGTGGTCCCAGAAAGTACTCTGATTTTTCATTGATGGTGGCAACCTAGACTGCATGATTTCTGCCTCAGGGGTGTCATCTGTCAAGAGGAGTTGCTTCATCCTACCAGCATCTGATTCTCAGGCTGAAAACAAATCCCTCTTGACAGTGGGAACAGGCTTACTCCCATTGTCATCTGAGACTGAAGGAAAACCAGCCTGCTTCCTTTTCACCCTGGAGGCAGGTAGCTTGCGAATTTCTCCTACTGTTATGGAGGAACCTCCTGATTAAGTTATACTAACCAGATGCAATGGTAAAATAATAGTAGCTGTTGAATTGAATCTGTGAATGATATATGTAAGATGAAATAATGAAGAGATGTAATGGATTGGAATGTAATTTCCTTCTTCCCATGAATGAAATGGGCAATAAAAAAAAATGCTTGTGATTCAAGTTCACAAAATGAATAATGTGCAGTATAACCATAATGTATGTGTTTTGTGAATGAAAGAAATATCTTCCAGGCAGAATTCAGGTGAACCAAGTGCCCTGCATATTTAGAATAGCTATAGCTACTGAAATTTGGCCTAGGTAGGTAATTGAATTTTTTTCCCCTGATCATTTTTTATAAGAATGTCCCAAGATTTCTCAGAAACAAGATGGAAATGACTTCAAATTTTTAAGAAAATATGGAAGAAAGTGAATCAAGGATTTATCCATCCTTAGGGGGAGAAAAAAACTGGCTGGATATCTCAGTGGTTTAGGTATCTGGCTGCGGAGCTAGAGATTCCCCATGGTACCTCCTGTGAGCAGAGTCAGCCTGTGTCACCTTGGGCAATCTGCAGAGTCCCAGGATGCCCCCAAAAGAAGAGAATGGTAAACCACTTCTGAAAAGGGTCAACCTTAGGTCAGAACTAACTTGATGGCACACAATGATGATGATGATTGGGAGAAAAAACTCCTTACAGAAGTTCACCACAGCAAGAACTCCTTTCTTACTCTTAGATCCCAGGTGAATGTTAAAAGAAATCTTTCTAACTGTTAAGTATATTTGAAGTCTGCCTCCTGCTGTTATGAAGCAAAATTTTATATTAATTCTTGTTATTACATCTTTTGTTTGCTAAAATGTGTTGTACAGCAGTCTGTACAAGAGCAGCTTTAAAATACAGAAGTGTGAACCAATTTATAACTTGGACAAAGTTCATATTCTTGAC
Organism: Intellagama lesueurii; assembly: GCA_037013535.1. Taxonomy (NCBI): domain Eukaryota; kingdom Metazoa; phylum Chordata; class Lepidosauria; order Squamata; family Agamidae; genus Intellagama; species Intellagama lesueurii. Next base: position 87,574,108 of record JBAJHW010000001.1, read on the forward strand.
CAACTAATTACAAAAAAATAGTGACAGTAACTATCAACAGCCAACAAGGAAAATTTAGTACTACAGAAGTCTCAGACTGCCTAGGATTGCTTTTGGAGGTGCTTCCATACCGGGCTTCTATTACACACTAAGTTTCTCACATTGACAGAATTTTGGGTCCAGGTGCCATTGTGTCCCACTAGTAACCTGTCGTAACTTTCAGTGCCACTTCCATTTTGTCTGGGGAGTATGCACCGAACCACCAGAAACTGCAGCCCAGAGATCATAGGCAAAAGCAGGTCTCGTGTGATGATAGCTTACAACCTGGCTGTAAAAATAATCTGTCAAGCTGATGTGTAGTGGCCACACTACTTTATGAAAAAGTAGCTTAAATAAATGAATGAATCAGAAATACTGTCCTTACAGGAGAAAGAAAATAAAAAAGGGGAAACAAAACCCTGCAGGCACCATCACTCATTTATGAGGGAATTAAGATGGCTGTGTAAAGTTAATGGATTTTGAGATTGCATATATTAGTCCCTGAAGAGTCCTTGAATATATTAGCCCCTGAAGAGATAGGGTGGGCATCTTTGATGCATTTTACTCTTACTATTTAGGACTAGGAAGTTTGACTGGAGCTGGCTTCATTTGCGCTCTCTCTTATAAGATACTACTTTAGCCAAATGAGGAATTCCCTTATGAACAGTTTGCAGCAACTACTTTTTCTATAGGAAAGGCAGGGGTAGGAAATATGGAAGACCAAATGCAAGATGGACTGACTCCCTAAACAAAGCCACAGTCTTGAGTTTACACGAGCTGAGAAAGTAGTTGAGGACAAGACATTTTGGAGATTGATCATTCATAGGGTCACCATAAATCGGAGATGACTTAGCAGCACATAACAACAACACAGATGTTGTTGGACTGCTACTCATCTCTAGCCAGCATAGCCAAAGGTTAGCTGGGAGTTTACATCTAGCAACATGTGGAATCCTAACTACTCCCCCTTGTTGCACGTCAGAGCTGGGGAAATTTACAGTATCAGACTACAAATCCCAAAATCCTCTAGTTAGCCTTTTTAGTGGCTATGGAAGCTGGGGATTCTGGGATTTTAAATCCCAAAAATAACTTTTCAAACTCTGTATGGAATTATAACAAAGGACGTATTCATTGTACATACAAGACCATTTCAGTTTTCTTGAGAGAGAGGTGCAAGCCCTCATCAAAGGAGGCATGGTGTGCTTCACATCACAGAATGAGATAAAGCCTCAGAAGATAATACATCATCTGTTGTTTTTTTCCTGTGAGTGATACCTAATTGAGGAGGTGCAGTTCAGGCTCAGGGAAATGTGTTAGTTTCATTATTTGTGACAGAGACGATAAAAAATGTGGTGAAAACATCTCTGTGAAAAGCAAGTGATTGATTTTCTGGCAGAACTATATTTCTGACACGTGGATGTATTATAAAATTGTGAAGATTAATTAAAAGTAGACATTATATCAAATGCAGTTTTGACAGAAGCAGTAGTTCTATTCGAAAAGATTCAGGGTAATAAGGGCACACAGCTAATTTATCAAAATACATTCAACTATGGGGTTGTAATCAAACATACCACCTCTGGATTTTGTGGCTGTAATAAAAAAAATGTCACCATTGGTTATAAATGACCTTAGTGGGGGGAAAAATGGAAGTAGCCAGGTTATTTATACTGGTGAAACTAGTATCTCAAATTATGCTTGGAAGTTGATGCACATTTCACTGAAAGGTATAATTTAATACTCTTTTGTATGGTGATGGTAGTTTGTTGCAACACTAAGATTAGCCTTTGCATCAGTGACTCTCTTCAGATTTGCTGCAGCTATAATCTGATCACATGAAATACATCTGTCTAGCCACATTGCTGGAAAGTGGACTTCTCTTCACTAGAAGCTGGACAGCCACCTGTCAGGAATGCTTTGTTGGAGTTTTATTTGCAACCTTGCATGCTGCCTTGTAGTTTGGGTCGCTGGGAGGGATTTTTCTGGGCTGGAGTGATTGTCTGTTTATCCAGCACTAAGCAATTGTTTCAGCCTTTGAATTAAAACAGAGCTTTACCTCTTTGCTGAGTGCTTCTTTCCCTCTCTTTCCTGGGTTGGTAAGTTGTTTTGTTTGCTGTTGATCTGTTCAGCTGGTTCCTAAGTATCTGTGCAGCAAAGAAAGCAGCATGTACAAGTCTGTAATTTCAAGCAACTGTTCTAGAATCTCACATTCCACATTGGCATCTATAAGATACATGCCTATATGTAGTTAAAGAGGAAGGTCCTTTAACTATTGAACAATGAATGGTTAGCATTTCTTCCCAAACTTGGAGTGTAGGTCTTTTTGCTACGAAAAGGTCACACACAATCCAACTACACTGATCAGTGCACTCCAGGTCACAAGGAATTTAAAATTAAAAAGGTAAAGGTTCCCCTTGACATTTAGTCCAGTTGTGTCCGACTCTAGGGGGCGGTGCTCATCCCCGTTTCCAAGCCGTAGAGCCAGCGTTTGTCCGAAGACAGTTTCCGTGGTCACATGGCCAGCGCGACTAGACACGGAACGCCGTTACCTTCCCACCGAGGTGGTACCTATTTATCTACTCGCATTTGCATGCTTTCGAACTGCTAGGTGGGCAGGAGCTGGGACAAGCGACGGGAGCTCGCTCCATCGCGTGGATTCGATCTTACGACTGCTGGTCTTGCGACCCTGCAGCACAGAGGCTTCTGCGGTTTATTCCTAATACGAAATTAACAGGCCATATTACATCCAGCTAGAAGAAGCCGTTAAAGAGCATGCCAGTGTCATTTACCACAACAAAGCATGATTTGCATGACATCACCAACCGTCACTTGAACTTCAACAACACTAATTCCAACCCTGGGGCCATGTAATGACTAGATGCACATAGAGCAAGAGCAGGCTTTGATCAAATCCACTCCTCTCTCAATCCTTTATTGCCTACGTCAATGGCCAGTAAGTCCATGTTTCCTTTCCCCTTCCTCCCTTGGTCCTGGAGGAGGGCCTTCTTTTAAATTTTATTTTAAGATCTCCCTGTTTTTTATTAGTGATTACATACAAAGATGGAGGGGGTGAATCATGCTGTGCATATTCTGCAACCTTACAAAAGATACACAAACAAGAATAAGGAGTTTTTAAAAGCTGTGTCACACTGATTGTATTTTTATGAGGACCACATCTCTGTTCTCATTTTTACCACATGGTATCCTCTCATTAGGACATATGCTGAAAAAGAGAGAATCAGCAAATGGCATGTAAGAGTGCATAACACAAAGATGCAGAGATAGCAGAATTCGTCTCTTTGTGTAAACGAACTGTCTCAATTGCTGGCAACCTCAATTTATACTGGAGCTACAATCTGTATCCACAGCATTTCTGCTCTGCCCCACCCCCCCAATCTACAATACCTCCTTCTTTCAAGTGAAAGGAAACACAACTAAAATAGTTATGATTGTTATAGATACCATTTAGGATACTCAGCTGTGGCTCTTCTTTTCTGTGTCTTCATTACACCTCCGTAGAGCAAACCCTCAGCAATCAGAGCAGAAGACATTTCAGTCTGTAGCATCTTAGAACCCTGGGTATCCTAATACAATGTACAGGCCAGCATGGTTTCAAGCCAAATGCCTCCCTTCTGCTTACTGAAAGCAAAATGCACAGTATCCAAAGCTGGACAAGTTATTTTGGCACATAAGCAGTAGTGTAAGGGAGCCAGGGCTCATAGAGTCGAACCTACTTCCCTCCCTGCATCCTACTACTGGCTTTTCTGTTGCCTTTGAGCTCAGTTACAATCCTCTCAGCAACTGAGAGAGAAAGTGACTTGCTCAGGAGCAGTCTATTGTTGCAAACTATCTCTTTTTAAATGCAAAGTATTGAAGGCTGTTTTGGTCTTTAGTCGACATTAACAAACTGTCTGGATAGCTCAGTGATTTGAGTATCTGGCTGCAACGCCAGGGACTGAGAGTTCAATTCCTCGCTGTGCTTCCTGTGAAGTAAGCCAGCCTGTGTGGCCTTGGGCAAGCTGCACAGTCCCAGGGAGCCCCCAGAAGAAGTAAACCACTTCTCTACCTCAAAAACCTTGGAAAGAGTTGCCATAATTTGGAATTGATTTGATGGCACACAATGCAATATAATTTTACAAAGGCCTGTTGCTCCTTTGTTGTTATGGACCAATCCAGCTGACTGCATTTTGGAATTCCCCTGCATTCATGACGGTTATGATGGGCACCTGCAGCTCCAAATTTACCATGACACTTCTGCATATGAGGCAGAAAATCCCCATTCCTGGCAGTGAAATGACAGAATACATAACTAACAAGTTCCTATCCTTTCCTGACACCCAACATTTCTTGCCTTAGGCAACACCTAATGATAGGGCCAGCTCTGCTTAGAAGGATTGAATAGAATGGATTACAAAGAACACAGGGAAGCTACCTTATACCAAGTCGACCATTGACAACTCCAGCTAAATGCTATCCTCACCAGTTGGCAGAGACTCCAGGAATTCAGGCAGGAGTCACTCTCACCCTGCCTGAAATAACCTGAAGTGATCCAGTTCCCTCTGCACACACGACAGATGTTCTATCACTAAGCAGCTGATCCTCGCAAAGAAGTCATGCTCTTTAAAGTAAACATACCATTCCGCTTGAAGAACCTTTGAACCTGAGTGGTATATTGGGAGGTACAAGGACCTAAATACTGTTCCTGATGTCTCTTTCTAGACAGCCTAACAGCTTTGGAAGCAACATCATTATTATAATCTGTATGTGGCCAGAGTTTGGAAAAATTACTTTTGTAGAATGCATTTCCCAGAATCCTCCACCGGCCATGGTGGCTAGAAAATTTTGAAAGTTATAGTCCAAAACTCTCACAATGCAGTGTTTTGATACTGATTTGCTATTCCACTTCTTATTTGTAATGTTATTTTGAAAAATCAGCTTTATCCCCTAGAGTGCACTGGGCCTTTCCATTTGTTTATGAGACCAGTATTTTCAATAGGCAGTTTTTGTGCTTCTCTTTTTGTTTGTGTTCTGTTGTGAGCCTAGTATTTCATCCAAGTGTCTTTTCTGATAGCCCAGTGGAGAATTAAAGTACTGATTGTGCAGTTGGAATAGAGATGTGAAAGAATTGCATTGCTTTCAAGTTGTTACGCAGATCTGCTCATCCTGACATAATGTGGCTACACGGTGACCCTTTGGCAATGTCCTTGAGCAAGCTCAGCTCTGGCAAGATACCAAGTCACAAAATGGACTTGTTTGGTCATAATTCCACAATTTGTGCAAAATATGATTTACATAACAATCCTATTTCTCTACCAGTTCATATAAAACAGTTGTAGAAATGTACACATTTTCTTTGGGTAGGAAAATCCCCTGAACCTGCTATCTCATGTCAGGGATTTTTTTTTTGGGGGGGGGGGGGGAATTTTCCTATTTACCACATGAGGATGAAGGAATTCAGGATTGATACAGCCCAACAGTATTTGTATTCATCTATATTTGTTGGATTGGACTGGTTTTACCTGAAACAAAGAAAAAACTGGGGGGCCCTCTCATGTGCCCTGGGTAAATTGGCAGATAGTCTTTATTTAGCACTGGTGATGGAAATGCTCCTGAAGGGACAGGGTAGGGTGGCCCAGGTATAAAGAAGCATTGTATCTGCTGGAGGATAATTCCACCAAGTTGCATGGGACTGTAGCTTTAGGTGGAACACCTGTGCTCCTGCTGCAGCCTCCTGACCTCCATTCATGTGTGCATGAAGGACAGGAAGCATGTAAGACATTACTACCACACCATCCTGAATACATCCAGTGTTCTCTCACTTCATAAGCGAAGCAGAGCCAAGCCTATTAGTACTTGGATGGGAGACCTTGGTGCAAGAAAAGGGATCTCCAGGATGGACTAGGAAAAAATCAAGCCTGGAACTCTAGTGAATGGCCAGTTGGAGATGACAGTAAGGAGCTAGATGGACCAATAGTCTGGTCTCATATAAGGCTGCTTCCTATGTTCCTACATATTTCCTATGTAGCTGCTATGGCTCTTCTAACAGGGTTGGCTTTTGCTAGAGCAGTTGTAGCAAGAGGCTGGGAAATCTGACCATTTTGCTGTGCATCACCTTTGAACATTTTAAACTTCAAGTCCCTTACTTTCTGAAGGCAAAGAAATCTGCATGTTTTGGTGAGTTCTTCAAAAATTAACTTAAATGAATTTCTCCCCCATGTACACTGGTAAAATTCAGAAGGTACAGCTATTCCCAGCATGGAGAGGATAATGCAATACATATGTGCAAATGGATGTTAAAGATGGGGAGTTTTTCAGGAGAAAAAGAGATGACAATCCTACATTAACATGGTGGAATATGTAGAGATAGAAATCTGTAGATTAAGAAGTAGAGGACGCAAAGTCCTGGGATGGATGGACAAATCTGTTGGTTTTGGTTTCTCCCACATATAAACATTTTGACATTGCCAGCCCCAACAAAGAGTAGACCCATTGAATCAATTGCTCAATACTTAGCACATATATAAATCCTACTGAGTAAATGGTCTGTTCTAGTTTAGCCTTAGAATCTCAAACTTTTTTCTATCCCCAGTAAGAAGAAATGTGTGTATTTTGGTGAATTCACCTTACATCTCAGAGCTTGGAAACATTACTTTTTGGACTAGAACTTTCTGAATTCCCCAACAAGCATGACCCTAGAGAGCAATGGTTCAGAAAAGGAACATTTCCAAGGGTCTTTGCATCTACACCTGGTTGTCCCATGTAATGCCCTAGGGTATGAACACTGTCCAATTAAGAAGCAGGAGCAGACCATTTCCTACCACAGGCCTCAGGCAGCGTGAGCTGCACTAACACCTCAAACACTTTGTCTTCTGACTGCCAACAGTGAATGAGCTTTTCTTTCACGAAGGAGTAGCTGTGTGTATCTGTCTAAACTGCTGGATAGCTCAGTGGTTTAGGTCTGGGGGTTTGATTCTCCACTGTGCTCCTTTGACAAGGGGGCTGGACTTGATCCATAAGGTCTCACCCAGCTCTGCAGTTCTAAGACTAGAAGGAAGGAAGGAAGGAAGGAAGGAAGGAAGGAAGGAAGGAAGGATGGAAGGATGGAAGGAAGGAAGGAAGGAAGGAAGGAAGGAAGGAACGAACCGAACGAACGAACGAACAAACGAACGAACAAACAAACAAACAAACAAACAAACAATTTGCGGGACCTATAAAATTTACAGATTTATTTTAACATTTAGTAGATTACCACCTACTTGCTCAGACAGATGAAGTATTCAGATATATATGTACAGTGTGCATGGTTTTCAACTGGGATTAGGATATGGAAAATGGTACTAGTTTCATTAACTGTTAAAAATATATATTTAATGAGCAATATTAACATCCTGCTAATAAGAAATGTTCTTAACTCATGATACGTCTGGGTAAAGAAATATATATGTCTGCTCCACTGCTGAACTATAAATTATCTTTTGAAGTGTGAAGGCAATGAATTCTGCTTACAGGAAAGTATTAGTTCTCTGTGTGCATACAGCACTTCTTCCTATTCTTGTTTTTCTCCCACTAGAACAGTGGTTCCCAATCCTGTGTAACCCAGATGTTCTTGGACTGTAATTATAAGAAACCTCCACCACCAGCTGTGCTGGCTGGAGTCTGGGAGTTGTAGTCCAAGAACACACAGGTTACCCAAGGGTGGGAACCACTGCACTAGATATTAGATGTTGTCTTCGCCAGGTGGACATTGCATGTAGCTGCTCTCAACACTGTTGTTGTGTTGCATTCAAACCAGTCTCTGAGTTTTGCAACCAAAATGTTCTTTTCTGTCCCACATGTCTTTTTCTATTTATTTTATCCTAAAGGATCAGCTGTAACAATCCATCCTTTTCTGTTCTCATTACAGGACAAAAGTATTCAGGCTTTGTACCAGTCATGTATTATATCATTTCTTGGTCTTTCCTAATTCCTTTTCATATGTCATCATTGCACCTGTGATAAATCCATGTTTCAAGTGTTTTCATCTTTTTTACAGTAGTTTTTCTTAGTTCACTGCATTAAATACCATGATTCCATGTCATACAGTAGAACCAAGAATACAACAGCATAAAAAAACACGTTTTCAAAGTCAATGTTAATTTTTTATTACATTATTTCTCTTATGGATGCTGCTCTTGACACGCTGTTCTCTGACCTTTGATGTATGATTATGCTCCTGCTGTTAATTCAGTCAGATTCTAAGATAAGTACAGCTGGCAACACATTCCACATTTTCATTGTGGATTTTGCATTTATTGGGCTAATTGCTTTCCACTGATTTTTCATGAATAGTTACCATGAATCCTGTGCATATGGCCGAATTGTGAACTATTACTTCCAGGTTCCAGTAAGTAAGGAAGTGCTTACAGAAGTGCATGATATATTCATTAATATTAAACTTATAATTAGGTGAGAAACATGTGGGCCTCTTCCCCTTTTTACCTTTAGTGCTACACACAGTAGCTTTCTGTTCTGTTTCAATCTGTAGAGCTACATTGCAGCATCTTTATTTCAACTGTATTTCTCTGCTTCTTAACAGCCTGCAAGCATATTTTCTATGTCTAATGAAGTTGTACTCCATTGAACTAACCATTAAAACAGCCAAGACCACATATGCCAGTTTTTCTTATTACACCAGATTTATAGAAGAGCTTATTCACTCTTGTACTGCTTCTATATTTAGGTGCATGTAATGGCAGTAGAGTATTCATAATGTTAATGAGCTTAGGTCAAGATGCAGTTGCTATGTTGATCCCATAAAATGAGACGCGGTTAAAGAAAAAATGTCATATTTTCCTTCCTCCAGAAATTCCTTCTAAGTGCCAAAACACATGTAGTCCTTCTGCCTATAAGGGCTTTCCAATTAATTTAATGAGACAAGATAGTTTCATACATAGAAAGATGCAAGCATAGAATTGATTATTCCATTGAAATAAATGGGAAAGTGTGTTCACAGGATGTGTAGAGTGCACATAGCTACCTTGGTAGAAAAGCAGAATCAAAGGAAAAATTAAACAAACATATCAGCATGTTATTATATTTTAAAAGATAAATTAATATGCAAATAGCACCAAAAAGAGTTGTCCCCTGGCAGGAATATGAACCACAATGTACAGTACATTCATTGTTTTATATATGGAAGCGATGTGGATGCTTAAATTGCAGCAGTAATTCCAATACTAGGAAGTGATAACTGGAAAATGAGGGTCAGGCCCCATGCTGGGGACTATTTGAAAATGAGAAAGAACTACTTTTATTAGCGATTAGAGATGGGGGTATTTGTATTCATATATGAATACCCCCACACAGGTGGCAATAACGAGGGCCCCTAGCCCCCTGGGGCCAGACCGTCCACTCACAATTCCGCTGCTGCTGCTGGCTCCGCGATCCTTCCTATCACTCCGGCTCGACAAGCCTCCCTGCCAGGTTGAAGAGTGGCTCGCCGATCATGAGCTCCAGAGTGATAGGAAGGATTGCGGAGCCAGCAGCAGCAGCGGAATTGTGAGTGGACGGTCTGGCCCCAGGGGGCCGGACCCTTGTTATTGACACCTGTGCAGGGGTATTCGTATACGAATACCTCTATCTCTATTAGCGATCTCACCCTTGATCAGCTCAATGAGAAGTATGTAGATTGATTTCCCACATTTATTATTTATTTCAGAGGACTACTTCTTCATGTTAGCCTTGCTGAAATCAATGAGTGTGATCGGGTTCTTTTGAAATTGGTGACAGTTCCTCTTTTTTGGCGGGAAGAAGAGGCTGAGACTGAGTCAAAGAATTCTCATTATTTTCTTTATTAACACGCGGAATATCAACTGTAACCCCAACCAGGTCAAAACACGATAAATCTGGTAATTGTCCAAAACTAGTTAACACAGACCCTTCGTCCAACAATAGTCCATTCATTGCGGGGCTGGAGCAAACCGTTCGCGATCGGTGATTTTGCGTAGGGGTGCACTCCTCATCACACAGACCATTCCACAGCACGGATGGCGTGCCCAGTCTCCCTCCTTCGGTGGGGTGTTGTATACTGGATCGGGAGGTATCACCCTTTTCCCACGTCCTTGCCCGCGCAGAAACACAATCACGGTCCATTCCTGCATCTCGTAGACTGTTTCTCCTTTCTTTGGAACCTCTGGATTGGGAAGCAAACCTCCTATCTTCAGATTGGGGAAGTCTTTAAGAAGATAGCATGCCTTTTCATATATTTGTCCACCTGTTTCTGATTCTGCTTCAATCTTACTCTCTCGACTCTCTTTTTCTACTACTCTGCTAAACCTCCTTTCTCCCCCTTTTATATCCTCCTCCCACAGAGAGAGCTTTAGCTCCTCCCCTTTCCTTCCTTCTCCCTCTTCCACTAAACACACTTCTATATTCTTCTTCTCTTCTGCTACCGTCCCTGTCATTCCTTCTATGTCACCCTCCTTGGTATCCTTCTCCTCCTTTGGTGGTCTCGCTGATGAGGACGGCACACTTGCCTCCTGTTCTCCTTCACAATGAGACTTAGTCTGAAGCAGATGTTTAGAAATAATGAGATTCAGATTATATTTCAACAGTGAGGGACCATTCAGTACTTTTTAATGTACTGAATGGGACCTTTGTATGGTTCACTTATTTAATGTGGGGTGGATTTTTTTTTTGCCAAGTACCACAAACTCCTTTAGACAACACCCAGACAATTGAATGGATAATTGTTATGTATTTTTATTAACTGTGGTGAAAAAGACAAAAGACAAATGTTTCAAAAGGGCATCAAAGTATTTGGAGCAAGCAATCAACTAACATCTAGGGCTGAAGCAATACAGAGAAACACAACTGAAAATAAGAAAGCTAGCTAGGCTACCTAATACTTAAACACTAGCACAGCAGCAGCATAGTCTTTGAGTGCATCCCACTCAATATCACATCACAGGACAGCAACTGAGCATAGCATCTCTTAAGAAATAACTAGGCCCACTAAAATAACTTTAACCCCCTCTATATAGCTTAAGCTTCACATTCAGGACCTTTTGAGATGGTCTGCTGCTCAGACTTCGAATTTTCTCAAAGATTCACAAAGACGGGACCACTTTCTGCCCCCTCCCTTCACACAGCTGAAGTTATTTTCCAATTAGTGCAGTTCCAGGGAACAAGCTGACTTGGCCTTGAAGTCTTCGCTCCAAGGATAAACCAGAGGTGCAACTCCTATTTCAGAGATTGCTGCCCCTTTCTCCCAGCCAGCCATTCCCAGGCACTGAAAACAAAAGCCTGAATCTTCCAGAAAGACCCATAACCCATATCCCCCAAATTCTCAGTTTCTTCACAGCAATCATGTCAAGTGTGTAGGTCATTTTCACTGTCTCCAGAGAGAGACCAGACCAGTAAAGTACTGAGATTTGCTTCCCAAATCATGTTTTTATCATGCCTAGCTACTTCACCAAGTTCACACTGAGTTCATGAAATGGCATATGGCTCTTTGTGCTGTTATCAGTTGTTTTGGGCAAATGACAGTAAAGCTACCTTTAGTTGGCTATCTAGCAGTACTAGGCCACAGGGCTGGGGGGATTTCCCAGCTGCTACAATAGGTGCTTTAGCAATGAGACTAGGAATAATTAAAACAGATGATTTGGAAAACACCATGATAGATTAAGAAAAAATAATATCCAGAGTTCTTACTGGAGTTGTTATACTGAATGACATTACAACATCTACATTCATATTTTTTGAAATGAGATATACTTATTATCTTCACAGTGTTCTTCCATTGTACTTCTTTCTTTTTCTCCTTAGCCTTTTCTCTACAGTCTAATAAGAACCTTTAGCAACAGACTGGCAATAGAAATGGGTTATCCATGGTGAATAAATGCAGACTCAGGTTCATCACGAGTGTTTGTCTTAAATTATCCACTCCAAAACTGGATCTAGTAATGGAGCTGGGGCTTAGACATTGCTGACTGAAGAATATTTTTAATAAAAATGCCAGTTACCTAGAGCGCTTTCAAATATAGTAATGGGGGATAAAAGCTTTTGATGGTATGATGTAAACAGAAGGGTTGAATTGTGCTTTTGACACAAACATTATGGCTGACAGCCATTTTTTTAAACAGTTGTTGTGCAGAAGTCCATATATACACTTGAATTTTACAAGCAGCAGTTCACATCCACAGAGGTTTCCTCTATTAAAGAACCTTCTCTAAAGCACACTCTCCTGTAAACATTGCTCTGCCAGCTCACACTATATACTACATCTTGGTCTGACAGGAAGTGAGCAACATTAAGCTGATATTTATAGCTCACTATTAAAGCAATCTCCACAGAATTAAGAGAAAGCAGAGCCCACTTGAACATTAAAATAGCTAATGTATTTTCACAAAGTCCCAGTTAAGATCATACTTCCAAAGCCTGGAAACATTCCATTTTGGACTAAAACTCAGAGAAGCTGTGTAGCTGGGGGATTCTGGGAGCTACAGTCCAAAAAAAGCAATCCTGTCTGAGCTCTGTACTTCCCTTATTATTATGCAGGTCCCCCCAATTCTATCCTACATGACATGACATAACCAAGTTGTGCTTCCTCCCTCTTCCAGTTGCCTGCCATTCCTTGAAGGCTACCAAGCACTCACATATTTGAATAGGGCATGGCACATGTAAATAGATTGGAATAGTGTGTCTATTTGTGCAGTCTAGACACATTGAATTTTATCCATGTATGTGCTACTGCCTCTGTACATGGATGATTGTAACATTTCTTGAAAAGTACATTAGAAGGGGTGGGGGTGGGAAGAATATGCAAACTTGCTTCTTCCTCCGCAATGCATAGGAGGTGATGGGAAATCATAATCTAAACTGAGTAATTATTATATTCTTATGACATAAGATACGAATAACAACACAAAGGATCTGGGTGAATTGGAAGCTCCTAGATATTGGTATGAGAAACACAGGCTTCCAGAATATGCTTCTCTAACATGAAAAGCTTGGAAGAAGCAGTAAAAGGGGAAGGGGCAAAAACTTCCAGAGAAGAGTAGAAAGAAAGAGATGGTGGCAGTCACTTTACTGGAAGGAAAGGAGAGAAGAGGAGGAGGCAAGAAGAAAACAATTGGGGGAGGGGGGGAGGAGAAAATGGTGCTGCATTTAAGAAATGAAACAGATAGCTGACCAAAGAGATAATGTACAGTCCACTCTACTGTATTTAAACTTGTGCCTGAAATTTGAAATGCAGTAATGGATTCTGTTCTGCTTTCCTACTTTGATTACAGCTCTCTTGCTTGTGGAAATGTTTCCTTTAAAGATAGACCCACTGAAATATAATAATCCAAGTTCTTCAGTCAAAATGGATATTTTTTCACAATTTTCAATACTGTTGAATTCAAACATCATCAGATTAAAAAATCATTATATATGATTCATTAACATTTGATTCATACAAAGTTCTACAGTTGTGATGTTTAAGTAGGATTGAACAAAATGAAGCTGTGCTTCTTTCCTGTCAGTACCAGCAGACTATTACATTTACTCTGTCAATATTATTAATTTCCCCAGCAGTACTCTATCTATAAACGTTTGGATTCTAAAGGCCAACACATCTTTTTGTCAAATGTACTAACATATAGCTAGGTTTTAAAAACACATTTGCCCTTCTTTGATTTATTGGAGAGGTCTGCTGCTTGGCGATATTTTCTGACATTACCGTGTGCTGTGAAGTTCTTTGTACAATGAATTTTGCATGAAACTATTGGGGGACGGAAAGATCTGGAATATTCTGCCTCCAATACAGTATATGTGAATAAAGATTCTCATCTGGTTCAAGATGAGAGTGACTTCAGCACTGTTCTGTTTGCATTGACTCAACGAAAGAGTGTTTTCAGACAGAGGGTTCTTCATGCCGGTAATTAGAAGGCACTGTGCAGCTCTTCCATATTTTGTCTCCTTAACACATGTTCTGTGGTAAGGAAACAGATGGAAGAAGTGATGAGAAACACAGGGACATCTTACAAGTGGAAGATGTTGTCAGCTGAAACCCATCCAGTGATGAGGCAGGGTGCTGGTGTGATAAAAGCCAGTGCTCTAAGAAGAGGAAAAGAGATTAATTGGGAATATCCACAAATAAAGATCAATGTCTAAATCCAGTATATTTCTGTCATGTTATACAATAAGATTTTCCTCCTCTCCTCCCACCCTTCCCCCTAAAAAAACAATTCCATCTATGGAATAAGCCCGGGATATTATGTTGTGTGCTCTCCAAACAATGTCCACTTAAATGTTTGGTCGATGTATTTTTCTCTCATGTTCAGGGATTAACTAGTCACCATGTTTTTAGGGCCAGAAAGGTGTTCCCCAGGTCAAGTTGGCTGGAGAATGTGGAAAGGCTTTTGAAAATAAGATGTTTTAGGATCTGATTTTGTTCCAAAGTTTTTCTCAGTCCACATTTCTCAGACTGCCTCTGCTCATCTAGATGCAACCTGTACCATTAGTACACTAACAGCGACAGGAAATCTGCATGCAGGTGTGTCCAAGAGAGTGTATTCATTTGAATAGTGTTCATAGAAAAATGTACACATTTAAAATCCAGCCAAACCCTGCTACCGTAGAATGAGGATATACATTCTTGCACTAAGCAACACAAGGAGAGAGCTCTTAAGGCTGCATTTATATACACCTTGAGCTCTGAGTGACATCCCATTGATCAGATTGGGACTTAAACATTGGAATCAAGAGTCAAATTGCAGTTAACTTACACCCCATGCACTTCAGTGCACTTTGATGGCTTAAGACCAAGCACTTCAGGTACAAAATTAATTATTTGTTCCCATATGCATATGTGTATTTGGGGATTGTATATCCAGACCCTGTCGAAAGTGGCAGGACTTTCAAAGGTAATTTAATCTAGATTGGGGCCTATAGTTCAAAGCTACTGTTCACTGGCATTCTGGATTCATTGGAGGTGCATAAAGTAATTATCTGGAAGCCCCAAATTATGTTAAATCCACAGTGTGACTTTTTAAAAGCAACTGTTGCTTAATTTTCTTTTTCAAAGAAACCAGTCAAGTGTAAGCATATATTTTCGTATCAGAGATATGACATACAGGTATGGAAAATTGACATTGTTATAACAGAAACAGCACTGGTGAGAGGAGAGAAGATAAAGAGAGGTACAAAGTGTGTTATATACAATTTTAGAAATTACTTTACAATTGTAGTTTTATCATGGAATAATATAGAGCAATGTAGTTGTTTCTCTTTTTGTAAGTTTGGTAGCTGAGATACCAGAAGAGCTATGTGCTTCGACCAAATGAGAAATATTGAACTAGAGGAACCCGGGGTTAATTCATTTGCTAAGCAAAGACAGGACTGAGATCTCATAAGACCTGGCCACAGGGTTGCCTTCTTCTCATCCACATGGGATACTGATCTGGGAAATGAATGGGTTTTGCATCCTATCTCTACAACTAAAATGGAATAAAGCGAATCTGACACTTTCTCTGTTTGACTATGCAAAATGGATGCTTTGCTCTATTTGCCTTCTTCTCTCCATTTAGATTACTCTTATTATTTTCAGATTGGCTAAAATTCTGATTGTCTTCCCACTCCCCATTTTCCTTCTAATGCCTTAGAAGAATTCAAACGGAGAGGCTGGTTACACGAGTATTTATCCCACTCTGTACCCCCTTGCTGGAATGGTTGGGATTGCTCTAAAAACATTGACCACATGACATCTTTATTAGAATAGTCCAGCCCATCTTTAATGGTGTTCAGTCTGTCCCAGACAGAGTTGGAGCCCACTGTTTAACGGGAACGATTAAGGTTGGTCCAAATAAATACTTTTTTTTTTTTGCTGTGTGATTACCTAGATTGCTCCAATGTGGAGTTGGGTGTGTGTTCTTTTTACACATCAGGGGTGATGTATACAAGTGGGTGTAGTCTGACCATGATGGCGGATGGCCATCATTTTCATTGTATTTTTTTATTTTTTTCACAAAAAACTTTCCCACTATTGCACTGCATCCCTTAAGTAGTATTGCACTTACCAAAAATTAATTTTTTAAAAAAGAAAGAAACGGAGAAATGTGGAGCTGAAACATAGCACTTGGTACTCATTTCTTTGTGTGCATAAAAACCCAGTATTAATGCCCACCTGCAAGCAAACAAAAACAGGCTGTTTCCCAACTAGCTGAAGGCTATTGCAAAAGAGAAGGTGGGGAGCAAGAAGAGGAGGGCCCATATGGGGACCAAATAAGCTAAAACAGAGCAATCTAACACCAATATGTGGTTGATCAGATCACAATTATTGAAGCCACAGAAGTGATTCCCATGTGAAAAGAAGATGTGATCTAATCAAGCCCCCACTGTTCCAAACTGTCCCAGAGAAATCTAGACTAGGTCACTTGTTATCACTAATGTAGCCGTTGTTGTTGTTGTTTAGTCGTTTAGTTGTGTCCAACTCTTCGTGACCCCATGGACCAGAGCACGCCAGGCCCTCCTGTCTTCCACTGCCTTCCGGAGTTTGGTCAAATTCATGTTGGTAGCTTCGATGACACTGTCCAGCCATCTCATCCTCTGTCGTCCCCTTCTCCTCTTGCCTTCACACTTTCGTAACATCAGGGTCTTTTCCAGGGAGTCTTCTCTTCTCATGAGATGGCCAAAGTATTGGAGCCTCAGCTTCAGGATCTGTCCTTCCAGTGAGCACTCAGGGTTGATTTCCTTTAGAATGGATAGGTTTGCTCTCCTTGCAGTCCAGGGGACTCTCAAGAGCCTCCTCCAGCACCACAATTCAAAAGCATCAATTCTTCGGCAGTCAGCTTTCTTGATGGTCCAGCTCTCCCTTCCATACATCACTACTGGAAAAACCATAGCTTTGACTATGCGGACTTTTGTTGGCAAGGTGATGTCTCTGATTTTTAAGATGCTGTCGAGGTTTGTCATCACTTTCCTCCCAAGAAGCAGGTGTCTTTTAATTTCGTGGCTGCTGTCACCATCTGCAGTGATCATGGAGCCCAAGAAAGTAAAATCTGTCACTGCCTCCATATCTTCCCCTTCTATTTGCCAGGAAGTGATGGGACCAGTGGCCATGATCTTGGTTTTTTTGATGTTGAGCTTCAGACCTTAGCCGTACCCTAAGTTAAGTATGGCAAGAAGGAGGCAAATGTATGAATTGAGTGTAATCCTACTCTTTTTAACACCTTTAAATCCTTTGGGATTTTTTTCCATCTTCTTCAATGTCCAGATTCCTAACTTTCTTTCAGATTTACTTTATTAACTGGGAATATTATTTCATTAAAACAGGATCAAGAAACTGAAGCAAATTTGCTGAGAAAAGGCCTTTAATTTGTTAAAGTCAAGATTCAAGACTAATCATCTATAGGAAAATACATTCAACATTCTCCTTATTTATTCACTGCATGTCTATCTGCACAAGAGTGTGCATGTGTGTGTGTTTGCATACCTCAAAAGTGATTGCTTTTTGGAAGATGTATGTGAGCACACATGTATGTATACATCAGCCAAAAAAACCTCAGTCCTCTTTGGTCAGAAACATATTGACTGGTTCAAGATGTAAACTGAGTTTGAATGTTCACATGCTTTCACCCGTACAAAGATAAATATTAAGGGTGATATCCTGTGTTGTGAGAACAAAAGTCAGTGTTACATGATTGATCATTTCCTTTCCCCCCTCTACTCTGTACCCTCCCCCTTTACCTCCTCCACAACCATATTCAAGGATCAGGGCCATCTAGGAACCGCTAAGGGCTGCGTGTCTTATATGACTGCTCTGGAGAGAATCTGCCAAATCAGGAGCCTTGTGCAAGCGATGAAACATTCTTTCACTCACTTGTAGAACCCAGTAATCTGCAGACGATTTTTAATTAATTGTTTGCTGCCTTCAGTAACATATGATTATTGCTTTCTATGGTTATTGGTTTACAAAGATTTATGACAGAGATGTAAACCAAAATTAACTTTGTTAAACCTTTATGTACACAGTCTATGGTTAAGAAAAGTGGTCCCAAAAGTACACTATTATAATATAGGAGATGTCAAAGTGTGTATTGGAAATTTGGGCCACATCCATCACTAATTACTCAGTGACCATAGAAATAGGATGAGGAGGCACCATTGATTAAGGATGGGGCTTTCAGGTTAATTCAAATGAAAACACACAAACAAAAGAGACTCATATTTTCATTTCTGCATTCTTTCATATATTTCCAGAAGAGAGCCTCTGAATTTCAATGCTTCAGTTTAATGAAAGAGATCTTATGAAATCTCAATGCTTCATTTTAACAAAAGAGAAGACCACAAGAGCTCTTTCCTTCACCTCTTGTCTGTCAAATTGCCTGGGAAGGGTTTAATCAAATAGTTCTGTGAAAGCTGCTGTCAGCAATCGATCAGAGTGCCTAGGAGAGGGGAGGAGGGCATTTTCAGTAGAGAAGAACGTGGATTGGTTGTGTAACCTAATAAAGAAGGTTCTTTGCAGGTGGGATCTGTGTGCTGCTGAGCATCATGGTGCCCTCCATTTTGATTATTCTCTCTGTGCATGTAGATAATTTTTGCCTTCCCCCCCTTGCTTTGGATTTTCCCTAACTTTTTCCCCTCTTCTTTTCTCAAATATTTGTTTGCTGCTTCAAGTTATTGGTGTGCTCAAGAAAGAGAAGAGATGAGATGAGAAGATAAGAGATTATGAGTGACCTCCCCATATTCTATTCATTTCATTTTGCATGGGGGCTTTGATTGTATTTTTTGCCTTTATTTGTTTCCTGGTTCTTTTGGTTTTTGAAAGAGGAGGCAATGTGTATATGTTTTATTTTGCCTCCCCCCTTCTCACTGTGGTGTTGAGCTGTTTAAAATGGTGTTATTTGCTAATTTACTGTGAATTGGCCACCTTATCCCTGGTCTTTTGAAGAAGTTCTTGAGGGCTTTTGAACTGGTTCTCTGTTGCCTGCTTTGCCCCTTGCTTTTTTTTTACAGTAGTTTAAGAAGGATTCTTTAGGTCTTTTGGATGAATGCCAGACAGAACCCAAATGGGGAAACTTGAAATGAAAGAAGCCAAAAAGACATCCCCTTTCATGTTTAACAAAAGGACCAGTATCCCAAAGTCCGAAAAACTAATGAGGCATGCCCCCACTCCAAACAAATGAAATCTGAAGTTTCTTATCACTGATCATTCCTATAGGCACTTCCCAGTAAAATGTTAATTCAGGTTTGCTCCAGCATGAGTCCACTAGTATTCCACAGAAGGGGAAGCTTTATTACTGTACGAGCTAAGGTAAGGCCAAATTTACTCTTTTGTTTGCCATCTGTGCATAGCCAATTTTCTGAGCATATAATTTGCTACCTTATCAATCTATAAACAAGCTTTCACACAGTTCAAATGCAACAGGGAAGAGTTGGAGTCCAATGGTGCTATTCATAAGTAAATGTGCACAATGGAATGTTTATTACTATAAACATGTGGCTGTTCAGGAGTAGCCCCACTGAACTCTGAATTATCATGCTTCATCAAACATAGTGCAGTAGGCTGCAATACATCATCATGTCTGTCACCCTTATCTAAACGAGCTACTCCTTCTTCCAACTGAAAGAGACTAATCGGACTGGAAATATTCAAGTTCAACTCCCCACTTGTTGGGTGACTTTGGAACAGTTTAATTATTAAAAAAAGGGAGGAGGAAATATGTATGAGCCAGATGGAATGTGGAAGGAATATGCCGCCCAGAGTAGACTATCTGTCTAGATGGGCGGGGTATAAATCTAATAAATAAATAAATAAATAAATAAATAAATAAATAAAAGGAAAAAATAGCATATAAATGACACCAACCAATAGCAAACAAGTAAAAGGAGAATGTATAGGTGAGGTCCCAAAAGAAAGCAAAATGAATGTTGATTGGTTTTATAAAATTTTCATTCACTCAGGTCATCCTGTTTTGCTGCAGATTTCTGTATGAGATCTCAGTCACATTCTGTCCAGAAGAAGCCTGCACTGGACAGATTTTATCATCAGCGGTTCTCATCCTCCCCAGGCATTACAGGACTGTTGGTACGCTCTTCAAAGATAACGGTACCTCCTGCCGAGTTTTAGCTTCGTGCTGCTTTGGGGTGCATGCCAGAACTTATTCTTTCATATGTGTTTTGTCACCTTAGCCCAAACGTCAGTCTGACACAATCATGAACCATTTGTACGTGACAAACAAGGTGCGACAAGCTGAAAACACAAGGACAAAGGGACACATCCTGAATATGCACTGGTGGCAACACTGTCAAGATGCGAAAAGTTGTATGTGTAAAGTGTTAAAATAATTAAGGGAGTGTAGAAAAAGAACAGAACCTTCTGATTTTTCCCTAAAAGTCTTTAAAGTTCTGTTGAGCTCTTGGGGAGATGTTCAGGCATCAGAGTACCTGACCTGACAACACACTCTGCTATTTCAGGATTGGTTGTTCTCCCTGCTCACTGCATGGGCTGCCTCATGTGTATAGACAGCCAGCCTACTGAGAATCCACTAGAACACATTTCAGTGAAAATTACTCTCAATATTAGTTAATAACCTGTTTGCACAACTTCTCATGCTCAATAAGAATTCTTAAAGTTTCGTTTCAAAGATAGCCAGCTCTATAAAGTACAACTTCACATCTTTCATGCCACAGCACATGTATGTAGTACTGAGTATGTCTCAGATTAATATTTGGTTGGTGAGCTAAGGCATCTGGCTGTGGAGCCAGTGGTCGGGACTTGATTATTTTTTGGCCAATTCCTCCTTCCCATGCGGCTCCGTGTTCCTCCTGTTTCCGAGGGCTGGAGGAACCTCTAGAGCCCAACCTTGGGGTCCTCAGATGTTCTTAGACTGCAACTCCCAGGAATCCTAGCCAGCCCAGCTAGTGGTGAAGGCTTCTGGGAATTTTAGTCCAAGAACATCTGGGGACCCACAGTTGGGAACCACTAATTTAGAGGGTAGAAGATTATGCTGCGGACTGCAGTTGAAAGGAAGAAATGGGAAAAGCTTTTCTTTTCTTCTTTCAGTGGAGGTCTCCACAGGCTCTCCGTCTACTTTGCCACCAGGAGGATGCTTTTGTGGAACAGCAATAACCTGGGATCTAACCTACTAGTTTTCTCATGGTCTCTCCTTCCTCTGAAGATCTACTCTAGGAGAACAATTTACTCTGTGCATCCCTTTATCCTCCATCAGGATAAAGCTGAGGAAGATCAGTGTCTTCCTATGAAAAGGGAATTAAGAACATCATCCACGATATCAGTGGAAACTTCAGACCATATTAACCTTACAAGGAAATCATGCTCTGTCAATACATCATTTGTGGCTAGGTAGACAGGCCCCATAAGGCATCTGACCAGGAACTGAGCAATCCATCTCCTGTTGCTCCCTCTACTTCCTGTTGCTATGATGATGCATGGCATTTTTAAAGCCTTAGAGATGGTGGGCTGGAGTGGATTAACCAATGTAGAAATCCCTCAAGGCTTTTGATAATTCAATGGCTAGCTGTAATTTTTTTTTAAAAAAATCAATTTTTCCTGATAAAACTACAGGGTGCTTGTAGATCAGTAGTTTTAATTATTAAAAAGGCCAGATTAATTTTTGTAGGTTACTTTGTCTTGAAAGAGATTCTTTTCAAGATGCGTATTGAAACATCACTGTCAAACAGCATTGTTCCACAGCAGGTTCTACAAACACTTCTAAATTATCCATAAACTTAAAAAAGAGATAGAGAAAATTTTATTTATTACTTAGCTAAACTTCAATCCCATTTGTCTATTAGGTATATTGATGCAATTTCCCAGCTGTGGCATTTGAGTTTGAAATATTGCCCTATGCATAGTTTGAAATTTAATTTTCTAAACCATTTTTAATGTTTCCTATTAGCATTTAATGAAATGTAGAACTTTCCAAGGAGATATATTTTCACTGGGTTATGTTATAAATCATATTTCTGTTTAAAGTAGATAGTAGTTTATTAAGGCTAAATAAGTGGAAATATTGATACAGGCTTGATTCTTTTCAATTTTTATTTTATTTCAATGTGTGGAATACTTCTCCCAGAAAAGCTTGGAATTGCAATGTATCTCTTGTGTGAAAGATGACTATTTACTTGGCAGTTCAGTAACAGAGCACATGGCTGGCATTGTATAAGCCCAAATTCATCTAAAAATCAGGTCATGGGAAAGACCTGTCCCTCAAGCAATGGAGGCTGCAAGCCAGTCTCAAATATATAGCTTATTTATCAGGCAGCATCCTATATACCTTATGCTTCTTTCCAGGACCTGGAAATGTTACTTTTTACAATGTAATCTGCAAAAACTTTATACAGTACTGGGTTTGAAAATGTGCATTATATGTTGATGGCCTACTGCTAAGCTGGCTGGTCCTTAAATAACTGAATTAACTGACACACACAACATAATTGGAGAAAAGAGGCCACAACTTTATTGATCACAGCAGCAGTCGTCCTGGCCAAGCATTGGGTTGGATCTACCTCATTGGGGGACCCGAATGCCCCCCGATGCTATCCGCTGTGTCCTTGAGAGACATCTGGGGTGGCAGTTCCCTTGGGAGGCCACGCAGATGTAAGCCACTCCGTGTCTCCCCTGCCTCCTAGGGTGGGGGCAAATCTCTCCCCCCCCCCCAAGCTGCGGCAGATCCAGGTCCCTCGCCCAGGTTCCCACATGGGGATTTCTCACCCACGCGGACATGCAGGTCACCGCCTGCTGTCCAACAACCGGTTGGATCCTTCCCAATGCCTGAAAATGCCTTCCAAGTTGTGACAATTGAACATATAAAACTAGCAACCCAATGAAGTCATAACCATTATCAACCTGTGAGCATAGAAAAGTAATGCAACCAACTAGGGTGGGCAGGCAGGGGGACTTACGATCTGGTGAGCGGAGGCTCCAAGCCTCGGCTCGCCTTTCTTTCAAACTGTGCTGGCGGACCAGACTGGAAACCCTGTTCCTCAGGTCCGCTGGCAAGCAGCCCCACACCCTTTGCCCTGCGCTGACCCAATCCCCGTAGGGGGTGGTATCATCAGGCCAGCGTGGGCCATCCCAGGCTCCTCTGCCGCTCGCCATGTGGTGGCGGACATCTCAATAACCCCCCCCCACCCGGGCAGCCACCAGCAGGACCCAGCAGTCGCTCCAGCCTCAACACAGGACCGGGTAAGTCCGTGTCCTGATCTTTCTGTTATGTGCCATCAAGTCATTGTATGGTGCCTTATATGGTACTTCATATTCTTTCTTCTACTGCATATTGGAATTTAATACAAGCTACTACAGAAAAGATGGAAACATCTGAAATATGGATTTATCAGAGGATGCAGATAAGTCCTCAAATGAATGAATAAAGACCAAGAAATCATAAAAGCACACAAATTACACAAAGCTAGAATCCTTTGGTCACATTTTAAGAAATGAAAAGTACAGATTGTTACAGCTGATAATTCAAGGAAAAAATCAACATGAAAAGAAGAGCAGGAAAGAGAAAAGAGTTCCTTGGCTGAAAAACCTTGGAGACTGGTTGGATGCTGCAGAGCTTAGAGCTTTTGCATGCAAAGGAATGCATGATGGTGCCCAGTCTCCAGCCGGAGAAACATAAGAAATTTCTAAAAAGGGAGTACATTTTCCAAGCTCTGCTCCTCTCTTTCTCCATCTTCTTGCAAAACACATGGGCATTATCTGTGGTTAATGTTAAAACTGAATAAGGTCTTCCAGAGAATATGATTCCTGATAAATTAAACTTAATTGCAGCTGCATCTCTTCTGAGAAGGGATTCACTGAAAGTTTGCCTGTTTCCATGCGTAGTCGTCTTTTCGTAAGGCAAGAGCATTTCTTCCCTTTGTTGCCCAAAAATTTGTTCCGGCATCCGCTGCCCAATTTGTCGTCACAGCACTGAGGAGAAATGAAACCAAAGGAGAGTGAAAACAGGGCTGAACAGCCTTATTCACATTTTTGACCCAAAATCACATAGTGGATGAGGTGACTTCATTGTGGTATATCGACCCAGCCCAGCTCAGGGGATTCCTGAATGGATGAGCAAATTTGTAAAGACCATCAAAAGTGTCACTGAAAGGAAGGCATATTTTCAATGCTGCAGAAAATGCTCAGGATAAGCGCACTCCCCTTACATTTCATCTCAGCCCTACTAGTGAGAAACACATTTATGGAAAGGGTGAAGGGAAAGTTCTGGGGCAACACTGCTTTCTCTAATACAAAAGCCCGTTGTCTCATGTAGCCAAACAGGAGGGTGCACATTAACGACAAGTGGAATATATTTATTTTCCCACCAAGACAGACACTGAGTTCCAAAGGTCAAGCACCCTCTGATACCCTATTTACCAGCTTAAGACTCACTTTCCCACAGAGGATGGGTTTCTATGAGAACTCACCCAGCTGCCTGTCCGTCAGCTGGAGGTTTTTCTTACACATCTTTTGTATAGGAGCTGAACTTGTTAGATGATGATAATTAGCCAAGAATTGGAATCCTTTCCATCCTGTGTGGTAGAATAGGCCTGAGGCAAATAAGCACATGATGGATATTCAAAAGCAATCATCCTGAGCCTTAATAATTCAACATTTCATTTCCTTCTCTTCCTCCTTGCATGTATGGATTAAGAGAAACAAATAGAATACAGTAGTGGCCTTTACCGGACTCCCCTCTCCTTTCCCTCTCCTCTCCTCTTCATTTTTTCTTTCTTTCTTTTTTTTTTCCTTTTCCTTCCTTCCTTCCTCCCTTCTTTTGGTGCTTTGTTCTAGAAACCCAAAAGCTGTGGAACTTCATTGCAGTGCCAGAGAAAAGCAAAACAGGATGTATGTTTGTGCACCATGTAATCAAGCTTCAGAGACATTTTGGATCCTTTGTGGATTTCCTTTAGAGCAGTGCTTGTTTTCATGTCATATAGGGCAGAAGAGGTATTTTTCTTCCACTGGCCCATACCATAGCTAGACATGCTTGGGAAATTTAGTTGTTACTGATTCTGTTATTCGCTTATTTATTTCATTTAATTCCTACCTTTCTCCCTTGAAAGACCCAAGGCAGTTTATAAATACATTTGAAAACAGATGATGTGAATCTGATCTTTATGTCTCAGATTAATAATGTGAGTTGGAATATAGCTGCACTTTCTCAAACTTACTACCTCTCTGAATGTTATAGTTGCAGTTTTCCTCTCAAAAGCAGTGTTGAAATGAATTTTATGACATGTATTTTGAGAAAAAAACGCATGTACTTTAGTTGTGTATTTCAGTGTGAATTTTCCTGTTAATTAAAAAAAATCAGAACAATGGGGGAAAAGATAGAGTGGGTTTTTAAATGAAGAAACATTGAAGAAATGTAAGTCAGAAATAGATTCATTATGTGAGAGAAATCATGGTTAGTGCCAGCTCAGTCTAAGCATTTCTACAAACCTGTTGGTGTGCTTCATTTCCCCATGCCAGCCACTCAGATGATGTAGTCTTGCAGCCAAGCAAGACCAAAGTTGCTGGGGCATAAAATCAGATATTTCCAACTAGCTCACATTTGATTGAAGGAACAACTTTCTGATGCACAGCGGAAGAACTAACTTGTCACTTACTGAAACAATTTATCTGCTCAAAAAAGAGCTACAATTGTTCTGGAGCCAGGGAGCCTTCAAAACAGTACGGAAGGTGCCTCCAGATGATGCTCAAGCTAAGACAAATCTTTTAAGAGTACAGAGGTGTGTTTGAAGTGGGGTGTTGAATCTTACAAAAACATTGGGTTTTTAATGCTTGACTAGTAGGGGAAATGTGGTTGGTGGCGAGAGGGATGTAGGAGAAAAGAAAAAGCCTGCTGGTGATTGAGGCAAAAGAATATGATTGATTGATATAAGTCTATGAGTTTGGGTTTGGTTGATGGGTGGAAAGAGCTGTCCCAAAGTAGTAAATGTTAAGCTGCCATTTTCTTTCTGCTTTTTGGAAGATTTTTCCATCATGGAAGGTGAAATCATAGTGTTTTAAATCAAATTCATTGTTTAAAACCACAAATCTTCCCCCCACCATGGAAATGGTATGTAATTGACCCTTCTTCAAAATAATGTTTCTACTAGTGCTAAGATTGAGTAAGGCAATTGCTTTTCCTCATAGGCTGACTGAGGCACCAGCCTGTGAAGTACATGTTAAAGTTCAAATTATGCGGCCTTTGTTCTTTGCTTAAGCCTACCTGCTCTGAATTTGAAAGAAAAGAGACCAAGGAATAAATGACTTAGACTCCAGAATTATTTCAGGGTTAGGTGGAGGAAGGAATAAATCTGCTTACTATGCTTCCCCCGTTTTGAAAATAAATACAGGGGCTCTCTCAAAAAGAACAAGGATTAGTGGATCCTTCAGGATTTCATAGTTGAGCAATTTGACCTCCTTTCCCCCCTTGATTTCTTCTCCTCATGAACTTTAGTTTGATCCTTGTCTTTTATTATGGCTTCTATTATATCCAAACATGTGGCAGCAAAATCCCACTTTGGGAGGTGATGCGGTTTAACATTTTTTAATGTTCACAATGTTCACAGGGTTACGATACTAAGCATTTTTTCTTTTAAAGGTAGAATTGTACCAAACCTGAGAACAAGCTGTCACATTAAAGGTCAGGCTTATGTGTGTTTGCCCTCACTCTCTTTTCCCTTGGGAATTGTGCGTTCATTAATCTTGACAGAAGGAGGGAGATAATGAAACATACCGTCAGAAAATACAATATAGAAGGCGGGTGCATGGAGAAATTCCTACATAACAGCATTCACAAATAATTAATGTTGGCAGGAAAGCTGACATGCCTTTGCTGCTTTTGTTACATTCACTAGATTAGTCAGTCCTCTTATTTGTGTTCTGAAAAGTGAAAATGTTATCTACAGCACTAGCAAAGAACAAGTGTGGATATTTAGCAGTAACTTGACCTCTCTGAATCTTTTGGTGCTGCTGACAGTCTGAAACGAATATCTTCCATACCTAGCATTGAAGTACTATTTATTTAATTTATAGCATTTTAATCTCCTTCTTTGGCCAAAAAGGCTCTCAGAGAGGCTTATATGTAACCAGTTAAAAAAGAAAGTTCCTGCTCCAAAGCCGGGCTTGCAGTTTAAGGTTGTGATTTGAAGCTGGGGCCCTCCTGATATTATTGCCTTCAGTTCCTATCAGTTCCAGCCAGCATAGCCAACAGTGAAGAACTATGGGAGTTGCAGTTCAACAACATTTAGAGCTCTGCATTTGTCCATCCCCAATTTAAAGAGATGGTACAAAAGGGAACTTGTTGAAAAATAGCCATGACAATTGCTTAGTGTTTGGGGTCAGAAGTAGTAAAGTGATGAAAAAAGGAGTCAGGTTCTGGGATTTATCCTTGCTTGGTATCTCTTTGTGAATGGTAATGAGCACAAGAGGGGATCCTGTAGACCATCTTGACTGCTGACATTGATGTCACCTTCAGACTGGCCTTTGCTATGTAAAACTTGGTATCCCTTTTCCTGCTAGCAGCACGGGCATGATATTGAACAGCAATGTTGGGCCATTTCTCAATGTTTTGAATTGTGGATACAGAAGCAAAATATCCCAAACTGCAGGTTTTTTGAAAGACTGAATGTCCAAAGTATACTTCAGTTTTGCACTTTAAAACATATTGGAGGAGGAAGAAATAGATTTAGCTTGTGTGCATGCCTTTTAAAGGAGAAGCTGCTATTCATAAATGCCTCTGTTCTGAAGGATATTTGCCACCAGACAAGAACCTTGCTTTCCACCCAGGTAACAAATGTCTCATAAAGAGAAGATGTAGCATTTCTTAGGACATGAGTGTTAGCTATTATGATATGACCCTCTCATGACCTTTTTACTGGCAAAACGACATCCTGTCTCTCTCAGCCTGAGGTTAAAGATAATCGCAGAAGCCTGCTTAATGTGCAACTTTCCTAGAGTTCAATATGATCCTTGTGCTATGCTTTCTCTGTGGCACTGAGTGAAAATTACTATCCAAAGGCAGTTAAGCCATCTATCAATCAACCCCTTTAATGCTTCTCTCTGCACAATTCCTGATGTGTCTGACAGATCTGTGAAGTGTAAGACAGGCTTAAGGCAGCCTAATGAAACACTCCATTACAACCCTATCTGACTAAAGTCCCTATATATCCCAGTCATAATCAATAATATCTGCCATTTGTAGACTCCCAAATAAGATCAGAATGCATGGGGAATGAACATGAGCGGTTTTCTTTTGGGGATGATGGGAGACGTCCTGTGTCACTAAATAATGTGGATCCCGTAGTTTTTGTCACAAAGAAGTATAAAGCAAAAGAAAGTTAAAATCTTGACTCTTTTCTATTTGGTTTTTCTCTGTTAATGTTCCTTAAGCTAGTGTTTACAGTATTAAAACACAGAAACCCAACCTACTAATAAATAAAATTATTGTATTTGTATCATTTGCAGTAGTACATTGCAATTCTGTATTCCTCATCAATGGCCTATGGTCTGAGCAAAGGAAGCTCACAAACCCCTACATTTGTGGGGTGGTACCTCCCTGTTCAGATGATGGGCTATTCCAGTGTTCCTTCTATAGACACGAGGAGGAACACCATCAAATTACCTTTGAAGGGAAGAGAAACAAAGGAGTACCAGAGAATCAGCATAATGTCATTTATGGGAGGTTGTATACTTCTAGAAGGTAAACACTTGAAACAAAGGGAATAAGCTTCTCCATCGTCCCACCTGAGTTGTAAGCAACCACATACACTTGAGCTGTCTTCAGGGAGGATTGTATAATGGGGTGCATGCTTGCATACTGGAAATCCCAGGTTGAACTGGCATCTCCAGTTAGAAGGATTAGGATTGGTTAGACGTGGAAGACCTCAGTTCACTTGTGATCCTGGAAAGCAACCATATCTCAGGACAGACAATATGTGGCTTGGCAGACAAATGATCTCCACTTAGAGCAAAAGCGTTATTCTATTCCTCATATTGTAGTACAAAAGATGAATAGGCAGCTCTTAGACCACACCTTTTCACCTCTGGTTGCTGTGGCCTTGTTCTTGTTCATTTCTTGTGCATCATATTGAGTGACAGCATGGAACCATGTCATTCAGTTTGATTACATCATAGAACCCTTTTGGCATCACTGTGCATGCACATGGTGCCTTCCATGCATGGGCAATATGCAGACATCATCAGTATCGGGCTCCTTGAATGGCGATGGAGTTGCCAAGTATGCTGTGGGAGTATCTACTGGCTTTACCACTATGGATTTTTTGGATTCCTACTTCCAGAATTGTCCATTTTGGGAGTTCCATCCGACAGACTCACACCTACAGACTCTTAAATTTCGCTTACCTAGAGAAAGGCTTACCTTGAAGGTTTTATGATTCTGCTCCAGTCCAGCTTCCTGTTAAAAAAGGAAGCAGCCCCAGCGCTAGCCTTTGCCTACCCCAATTCTGTGACACTGCAAGGCTCCTCCCCATGAGATCACAAGAGCCCACCCCCAGCCCAAGGTTTTGGGCTGAAATCTCATGGACTAGGACACTTGACAGTCACAGTTCTTTCAGCCACAAAAGATGGATCCTAGATCCAGTCTATTTATAGGCACATTGTGACATGGGTCAAAAATATCACAAGGACTTACCTGGACACTTTAAATCCCATCCTAGGCAGGGGATCTGTTGAGAATATGTGGCAGATTATGCCCATTCCACGTGTTTCATTTAGAGACTACTGAACTATGGCACTAGGCATTTTTGATCCAAGACTTGGGACCGATGTAGCTGCTACACTTCAACCAAGTACCCTTTGTGGGGGGGAAAATCAAGAGGTGTCTAGTGTTTGTTGTTTAAAAGGATATTTGTTTCTAGCATAATCTAATGCCACCATGTAGTAGGTGCACTTGTGGGTTAGGAACACCCAAAAGCCCATGTGAGACCAGAGTTATAAATGTGTTTCTATTTTAAGATTAGAATCACATCTAAAGTATGCATGTGAGGTGGAGTGGGGTGGGGTGATCCAAATCTCTTGAGGACTCTTCAGTTGTTATATCTGTATTGTTAAAGTGATTTCAAATTCTACACATGTACCAGTGATGGTGGTTCATTTATAATGCAATTAACACATTCTTACTCTACCTGGCAATAATTGGGAAATTGAGAAATATGAATATCTCAGTGTGAAAAAGCAGTGATTATTTATAGTTGTGTCACTTTTCATGAATCTGAGCTACTTGGTTGCCAGCACATTTGCATCTGATTTTTAAAGCTTTATTTAATGTACTGGGACTGAGCGTTCTTTTCAGCAGCTGGAACTCTCCAGCTTTTATATCTTCTGCCAGTCAAAAATTGTCTTCTTTCACTATTGCTTAAGAGCTAAGGCTTCCAGTCTTGGAAAATGATATATAAATACTTATTACTGACTTTATTGCAGAGAAGAGTCCCAAATGTGATCCAGGGACTTTCCTCTATGTGGAAAGTTTATGACATTTGATGTTTTCATCCAGAAAAAAGTTAAGTAAGGAGGGAAACAATAGCAAAGTATAAATTCATTCATTCATAAAATAAATAAATAATAAAATGTATTATATTAAATATAAAATAAATAAATAATAAAATTATGCCCGGTGAATCTTGTTCTTTCATAATGCTAGAATGCTAGAACCCTGGATTATCTAATGAAGACAAATTGTGGGAGGTTCAAGAAAGATAAAAGAGGAACTCATTTACACAGAATTTAGTTAAACTATGGAACTCACTGCTACAAGGTGTAGTGTTAGCTGCCAGTCTGAACAGCTTTAAAATGGAGAGAGTAAGATCATGGAGGGTGAAGCTGTCTATGGCTGCTAATCGTGACAAATATATATTTCCTCCAATACCAGAAGCAAGATGGTTTCTATATACCAATTTCTGGAGAACAGGAGTGGGCTACTACATACACATCATCTCTCTGTAGGTTCTCCACAGACATCTGGCTGGCCACTGCAGGAGTTGAAGGCTGGACTAGACAGCTCTTTGGACTGATTCAATAGAGCTCCCCTTCATTTTTTTGCCTCGTGTGCGGTGCATAAGTGGTGCTCATCTCTCTCTAAAAAGAAGAATGACTCTCAGTGTTAAGGACTCACAGGACCTAATAATAATGATTAAAAACTGACAAATGTTTAATTTGCACCCCAGAGCCATTATTTTTGGAAGCCATATGTAATGGAGAAAGTTGACATGATGATTGGACTCTAAAGTTCATGGAGATCCATTGAACAGCAACATCCAGGGCACCTCTGATATTCCCTTGTTGGTTGATTTTTCCATTGTTATGCCCAAGAGTTTGACAAAGTTCCTACTAACCATCTAGGTTTCTGATCTGTCCCTATCTAGCAGGGAGGACATGGATGGCTTTCTCCATTGCAATCTAACCAAAAGGAGCAGTCCCTGCATCCTTGATTTAATTTAATACTAGAATAAGTCTTTCAGGTTCAGAGGAAGTGACCACATCTTGTTCAAAGGATTGCTTAATAATCTTGGATGGTTGATTTCCTACTGACTCATCCATAAGAATTTCTCTACTTATTATTATCAGGGATGCAAAGTGGTTGGAATTAACTCTTCTTTGGCCTAAATTGCCAGTTAAAGGAGAAGCAAGAGGGGTGCCTGGCAATCAACTTCAGATGTTGGACTATAAGCCTCATCAGGATAGGTCTGCATTGCTGAGTAACCAGGGATGTTAGAAGTTCAATCTAACAACACTGAGGGAGCTATGGCTCCCCACTGGTGATAAAGAAGGAAGAAGAGAGAGCCAGTGGCTATTAGTTGCTGAAACACACAAATACAAAGACACATATGTAAACACACACAAATGCAGATCCCGTACAAAAGGCATAGGAGAAAACCATGTAGAAAATGAAACATAGCCCCCCCCCATTAAGGGCAGGGCTGGCCCCCTCATTAGGCAAAGTGGAGCAGTTCTCTCAATGGGCTGATACTGGGTGCTGCAGAAAAGGCGTCATTTCAAAAATTATATATTTTTTGGGGGGGGGTACCTCTTCATAGACTGCCACCCACTTAATCAGATGCCTGGAATTCTGGGACAAGAGAGAACATCTTGCCTGCCCTGCCGCTTGACAAGCTACCTGGTTGCTCCAAGGTGAGATGAAGAATATTGTTCATCACCAGTGTCAACGTCGGATTCAACTGCCACCCTGCATCTGGAATAGGGTAGACTAGATACCATGTTGTCCTTAGCCTCAGGCAACATAATATCTTGGGCTGGCTCTGGATATGTTAAGGGGCTGGGTGGCTTCTTTTACAGCCTTTTTAAACGCAGGTTCTAGTACAGTCTCTGTTCCTTCATTTCCTATATAGGATTATTGCCTGAGATGAGTTGAGATGTAGTATCACTGCTGTGTTCCAAATATATTTATATATATAGGTTATTCTTAAAGAACGGCCTTGTACACTATCCTTTTACTCAAGTTCTGTACCCTTATACAAGAACACACATGGATCTTTGTCTTTGGTCTGAAAGTATTTCATTCCTAATTCAAATCCGAGACGTATTTTATCATCTCAACGGAACAATCAGGTTTTATTAATCAGCAGTTCAAAGACATTTGCATGAAGGGATCAACCTCATGGTTCTACAGAATCTTTCTTGCCATACCGCAGCTCACTGCACTGCATCAGTCAACCTTGAAATGATCAAACGTATGCATTTAAAAGCTTGTGTTAGAGAAGGAATCTCTTACAAAATATATTTCTCTTTGACTTTGATCACTGGCATTTTTGGTGCCACTTCCTTCTATAAATTGAAATGTGTCTGTCAAATATTGTCACATATAAAGAGATGCATATGATTATTTAGAGATGTATATGTACACACACCCACATTCTCCCCCCCCCCCACTTTCATCTCCAATCATTGGGCTGTGGGGAATGGCTCTATCCTCTTTTAGATCAGGGGTCTGCTGGCAACTGCTGAGAAATTCCAATAAACTGACTTTATAACGAGCTCCGTAAAAGAGATGTGACAGCTAGGAAATGGCTTCAGACAAAAGCTAGTATATAGATGTCTCACTAAATGTGAGCAAGGGCTAGCAAGTAGGCCACTGCTAATACCATTAAGTATGTGAAAATCTTTATTTTTGCCATTGGCTTACGCATGTTTATGCACATATTTTTCCAATTACATGCATTCTATCTGTTTGCAGTTTTAAATCTGCACATCATTCTGGACATATTCTAATTTTTGAACATAATTTTTCTGCTTGTGAGATGATTTTCAGTCAGTATTTGTAGGATTTCTCACCTCTGCAAGGGCAATTTTTGCACATGTACAGTTGCTCAAAACTATGAAAACTGGTGCCTTGTTGCATGGACTTCTAAAAATCTGAATCATTAGATGGATGGCTTGCATCTTTTTGATCAATGAGCAGGTCTTTCTGTGCTTGTGTGTGTTTCTTTATAGACTGAAAAGACACTGATTTAACCTTTGTACAAATTGCTGAAATCTTAACAGAAATGAAGAGGGCACTCTTTGTCTCATTCTTGTACTTGATGTGAGAAATTTTGTAGGGGTCAGTGATTCCTAGCAGGCTGTTTTGGCATGCTGGGGTATCCTGTTCCATAGAGTGCCAGTAAGGGTGCAAAAACTCTTCACATCCATACCCCACAAGTCTTACATATTTGTGAATTCTTTAGATGAGAATACAGTTCTTCTCATACAAAATCTTCTACTTTTCATGAGACTGTTGAAAACAATAAAATTTATTTTCAATATTTATCATTCAAAGCAGTGAAGAATATGATTCTGTCATTGCTGAAGTTGATCTTGATGTGTTTAGCCCAGATTTAGCATCCAATATATTTAGAATTCAGGTGGGACCTATATACCCACAATAGTGTCACTATGGCCAGCACACACTGTGACCTGGGCACTTGGTCCATTCCTGGTATTGCTGTTGTTTCTGTCTCTACTTTCCAGTAGCACAGATGACAGGCTCTGGAGCATTTTAGCCACCAGTTACAGCAACCCTCTGAATGGCCTGTGGTTTCCAACAAAATCCTGGCACTAGCAACAATGCCAGTGGATATATGTGTGATAAAAAGAATGAGAGATGAGAGCCCAGCTCAGGTAAGGATCACTGGAGGAGAAAGGGATGGTTATCACCAGGAATGGGAACTGACAGTCCTAAGCTTGGTGCTGGGATTAACAGGGCAACTAGAGATGGGCACCAATTGAAAAATGAATTGCAAAACATGTCAGAAATCGCTAATTCATTGATTCATATTCATACAAATCAATGCCTCTGATGAATATGAATCAATGAATTTTAGTGATTTCTGAGTTTATTTATTTATTTATTGTATTTATATCCCGCCCATCTGATCAATTGACCACTCTGAGTTGTTGATTCATTGGGAAATAAAATACCCCCCACATACCTAGAGACACCAAAATTGCAGAGAAGCTTCCGCTAACTTTTCTCTACAAACTCTCCAAGTTTAGTGAAAATTGAGTTTTGGATGTCCAAGTTATACACCCACAAAATGGGCCCCTCAGGAAAGTTGCCCTCAGGCATCTAGAGATACAAAAATTACTGAGAAGCTTCCGCTGACTCTCCCTTACAATCCCTCCAAGTTTGGTGAAGATTGGGTTTCAGACATCCAAGTTATACACTCACAAAGTGGGTCCCCCCCAGGAAGTGCCCTTTAGCAGCTGGCTTGAGGAAATCCAATCTTCATTAAAAAATCATAAATTCATTATTCATTATTGATGAATCATGAATCAAAATGAATCACCATTTTTCTGATTCATGCTCATCTCTAATGACAACACATGCAAGAAGCTCCTTGACTGATTACCTCAATAGGAGGTGCTTTTTAAATAGATCACCTATCAGTTAAGGTGATATTCCTGTGTTCACCTGTGCATCTCAACAATCAAATTTCTACAACTGTGTAGTAATGTCTGGTTGCACTGTGAAGGAACATTCACATTTTCCCTCTATTCTACGGATCTTAAATTTAGTTGATAAATTTAAGATTGGTAAGTTAAGGCAAGTGTTGCTTTAGCGGCCTCATCTCTAATGCACTGTGGCAGATATTTCCTTAGACTGATGAATAAAACAATAGGAACTTGCAACACCAAAGATAATAATGCATAAAAGGGCATGTTCTTTGAGTCAGTCACCCATTAAATGAGCACGAAGTATTTTACAATATTATATCAGGCAGGTAAGTCTAACAGATGCTGTAGTAGTGGGAGGTTACACTTCCATAGGGAGTTTATTTTAATTTACATTTTTAATAACTGGATGCACTGCTTAAGGCTGTTGGATTTTATTTTCCCACCGCGATTAGCTTTGCTTCTAAAACCATGTCCCAAGATTTATTGTCACAAGGAACTAGAAGGAACAACTTATCTTCTCTTATTGTCTCATTAGGGTTCTGTTTTCACATAGTGATTTCAGTTCACACAACCATTCAACCAGCCACTGTGAAGTTCTATATAATGACAATCTATTGCAGCTTTGTATTTGCCTATTCGGTCCATTTTGGAGACATTTATACAGTTATGAAACAGGCAAGTTGTGCTATCTGTTTCGTAGGAATAATGCAGGTGGTCCCTTGATCATAAGAATGGTGCAGTACATGAAAAGTGGAGAGAAGAAATCCATTGCATATCATGGCCAGACATACCATCAGATACAGTGAGGGAGCTACTGGCAGCAGCAGATACTAAGGAGCTGGACGTGAGATCAAAATGTTATGAGGACAACATTGTTTGTGCCATGTGACCTGCTTTGCTTACCCAGTGATAGCCTGTTCCCTCATTTCTATTATGACAGATAATGCTGCCCTGTCTTCAATATCAGTCAAAGGGCTCTTCTTAATGGCACATTTGTTCCTGTGTAAGAACTAGGTTTTGCATTGATCACAATGAAATAATATAAGATCAAGTCTTTAACTGCTGAAAATTGCCATTGTTGGATGACATTACTGGCAGTGGGTGATTTTTGGTAATTAAAAACCTCTTCCTTCTGTCCCTGAGCTCCCATGGCTTCCACACAATGCAAGGGTTACATGGGAGTTGGAAAAGCTACAGTATAGAGGTAGAAAAGTTTTAATTATTGAAAACCACTCCCAGCCAGTGATATCATCATCTTTTCCCAGGCATAGGTTACAAATAGGATTTCAGCCATGGTTTGCTTATATTGAGGTGTATTGGTAGGACACAATCATATGCTGCATATTTCCCCCTTCCTTTATTGCATTTATATTTAAAATGTCAGAGTAATTACTACTGCTCAATAGTCACAAGCTCAGTACTAGGTGACTGCACTCTGCCAGTAAAATACCAAAAATCCTAACAGTTAGGACCTAACAAGGCACAGAAAATGTTCATCAGGTCAGTCAGAGGTTCATGCCAACTATTTTACAGTTCAATAGGCAAAAAAACAAAAACAAAAAAAAATGGATTCACTAGATAAATCAGTGATTACGTGCTGCCAACATTAGTTCGCAGTCCTCCAAAGGCAACCAGCTAAATCTTTTCATAGCATTAATAGAGAGGAAACGAGGGGCCCCAAATAAGTGCACTCATACCTCCATGCCACAAGTTCCAACTAGCCAACTTTGCAACCTTATTATGAGAGGAAAGGCAGTTTTTTTTCTTACCCTCAGGCTGCATTCATAGGAACATAACAATACTCCATTTCAGTTAGTAAGGCCTGAGGATGTAGACAAGGCACTTGCACACTGTAAAGTGAGGTCAGAAATAAAGATGTGATAATACAGTTTATTCTTACTTTATTCTGTTTTAGATTCTTCCCCATCTTGGCTATTAAAATCTGCCAAGAACACAAAGGCTGAATGAGCCACTCGTGTCATCAGTGCTTCTCTCCAGGGAGGCCTCATGCCCTCCAGTTTAAAAGAAACTATAATAAGGCCTATCAAGCAAAAACAAAATAAAAAATAAAGAAGACAAAAAAGTTCTGGCTCCTCAAAGACTAACTGCAATATTTTAATGTGAGTTTTTGTGGACAAGTCCATTTCCTCAGACTTGTCCACGGACGCTGACATTTAAATATAGCAGGTAGTCAGTTAGGTGCCACAATTTTTTGTCTTCTTTCTTTTTTTTCTTTTGCCTGAGAAGCTAGCACAGACTAACACAGCTGCCTCTTCTAAAATGATAATAAAGCCTGTTGTTAAGGAAATTAATTTAGCAGTTTGAACAATTACAGATCTGTCTCAAATAGTGTTTTCTTGGGCGAGTTGATTGAGAGGATTGTAGCTGATCAGTTGCAAGCATTCTTGGAAGAAACATAGTCTGGATCCATTACAATCAGGGTTTAGGCTGTGACCTGATACCAAAACAGCATTACTTGCTCTGCAAGATGATCTCCTAAGGTAGGCAGACTGGGGAAGTGTAACCCTGCTGGTCCTCCTGGATCTTTCTGTGGCCTTTGATTCGGTCAATTACAATATCCTTCTGCAGCAGCTATCAAGTTTAGGAATTGGGGGTTCTGTATTTCAGTGGTTCCTGTTCTTTCTTGATGGCTGATCCCAGATGATACAGCTTCGGGATGTCCCCTGTTAATTTCTCTGATCAATTCACGGTGCTGGTTAGGACCGATAAACTGCTTAACAGTTTAGGACATCAATACTTGGTGGAACGTCTCTCCAGAAATCAGCTATCTGTCCCACGCTCTCTCCTTAATTAATGTTGTTAAAAGTTGCTACATCAAGGGAGGCCTAAAAGGTGGATACAAGGAATTATACCTTTTTGATTGTGGCCCCTGGGCTCTGGAATAAAGTGACAACTTTCCTCCTTATTTTTAGAAAGCCAGTGAAGACTAAATTATTTAAAGCTGCCTTAAATAACTGACTTTTTGGGATGCTGTTAACAATAATGTTTTAAATCAGTTCTAGATTTTTTATACTCTCGTTCATATTTATGGTTATAATTATTGTGTGCTGTATCCCTGTATTGATTTTAAACTGTATTTTTTGTTATTGTGGGTACTGAGGGTTTCTAAGTTTAATCTTATATAAAGAATCCAGTATAGTGCTTCCACTAATGGGGCAGTATATGAATTGAATAACTAACTAGCTAATTAACTAACTAGTCAATAGCTTGGCACAGGAACGCCATTTATTTCATGTTGGTATTTGTAATGATATATTTCCACTTATATTATAGAACCAAATAACAGAAAATTTAGACTAAGAATTCCATATTTGTATGAACAGCTGTACGTATGTAGTGAAGTCACCAAAGGACAGTGATTATCAGAGAACCAAGAAGAAAGTGTATTATCACATTATTATTTTTTCAGCTCACCTTTAATTTTTCACAGGCACTTGAGTTTCATGGCTAAAAGGATATTTGAACCCACATTTCCATACTCTTAGGGCAGATACCTAACCACTGTGCTGCAGTGAGTGTATGATTTATCAGAGATTCCCCAGCAGAAATGTTGAAGTTGAAATTATAATAACAGAAAGAGAACCTACAAAGGAGAGAAAACCTATTAAACTTGATTTGTACAATGGTCGGTACTAATACACTCCAGTATTTAACAAATGTATTACCTTTACTTCCTACATGTTATATTTCCCACATTATTCTTGAACAAAAGGATTTGTCTGTCTTTCCCTCACCTATCAACCACATGAATTTCATTTAAGTGTGGGGGTGGGGAGATTCCAGAAATATTTTTTTCTAGCAACAGATCATAATCACTTGTGTGTAACTGCTGCCAAATGTATTTTTCTGATTTTTAAAAATCATCAGCTAATGTGTGATGGCCTGATCCTGTGAGATTCTGAACTCTTCCGGAGGCTTGAGGGATTTGGCATAAAGATCCTAGCCCTGGGGTGAGAGGATAACAATGGTTTTGCTTGGCAAACGATTCTGTAATACAGAAAGTCATACAAAATTGGGGAAATATTAAGCGATAATAAGTCCTTAGAGTACCAATTAAGCTTTCCAGGCAAAAAGAAACACAACCGATGTAATGAACAGCAGATGGAAAGGCTGCCCAAATCTTGGAAATGAAGGCAGGAAGAGACTGTTCTTGAAACAAAACAGGTCATATATGACTTTGATGGACCTGCAGAAAGTTTTATCACCGTGCGATGTACATTTTTATCTGAAACAAGTAAAATACATTTTAAATTGAAACTTCGTCTCTGCTATTGAAAGATAAGAGGATTTGCAGACTCTCTGAATACACTCCCATTACAAAGACCACATTTAAGATTTCTAGGTATATGTACATTAAAGTAACAATAATTTTGGGCTGTCAAGTCACTTCTGACTTATGGCGACCCTTTCATGGATTTTCTAGGTGTAGAGTACAGTACTCTGAAGTGGTTTACTATTCCTTTCTTCTGGAAGCACTCTGGGACTTTGCAGCTTGCCCAAAGCAACATTGGTTGGCTTTTCTCCCTGAAGGCACAGAGGGGAATCAGACTCCAAAGCTCTGTATTCTCAATCAGATACCTAACTCACTGAGCTAACTGCCATATGAAAAACTGTTGATTTGTTACTCAGAATGCCAGTTCCATAAAGGATTACAAGACATTTTCTTCTCTTTTCACATGCAAAATTATATATATTTTGCATGTGAAAATTATAAATTATAATTATAAATATTTTACATGCATTATTTAAAAGTCTGAATTGGTGTAATCATTTTTCTAAGGTACACATTTGTATACACTCTTTTTACACTGACAAAAATGTGCTTCAACACTTTTTTTCCACACATGTGTGTCGTGGCTCCTGGAGGTTGCCCATTACTGCAGGAATCAGCCTGCACACTAGATGTATGGGGGTAGTTGACCATAGAGATGGCTAACATTCCTGTTTGCAGAATATCCATGGATCATGCTGGATAGGGTATTCTGGGAGTTGTAGTAAAAAAATAATAACTAGAGATAGGAGTATTCGTATTCATATATGAATACGAATATCCCTGCAGAGGTGGAAATAACGAGGGTCCGGCCCCATGGGGCCAGACTGTCCACTTACGATTTTGCCACTGACGTGAGCTCGTCGGACCTTCCTATCGCACCATTGTCCGCAATTGATTACCCAGTCCTGGCAGGAGGCGGGATGACAAGCCTCTCTGCTAGGTCGGTGTGGCGAAATGCCTACAGGTGACGTCATTCCTGCCTGTCAGTCACAGGAGCTCTAGAGGGAGGAGCCAAGGATAGAGCAGGAGGGGCGGAACCAAGGGGACAGTTAGACAGTTGGAACCTGAGAGAGACAGTTGAGAAGTTGGAGCTTAGAGAGGAGAAGAATTAGAGTGATCTGAATAGAGAGTTAGGAAAGTGAATTAAGAACAAGGTTATTCGAATGAACAAGCAGGAATGAGAACACCTAGAATAATATAGATATTAAGTGATTGAAAATACATAACACAAGCCTGAATATATGTCCCGCCCTATCCAAACTTAATCAAACCCCTGTTATAGTGACTACGTGATTTACTTTGTGAAATGATTAATAATAAAAGGTTATCTGTTATTCAAACCAACTGATTCTGTAGTTCAATAAGCCTTGCATGTGGCAGCATATGTGTCTAACACTCAGAGGTGGTATTAAGAAAATAATACCTGGTGACAGCGAGAGAAACCAAGAGGGAGAGAACTTTTGTGAGGGCCACAACAAACACAGCGACAAGGGCGATCTCCACAGTCGGAGAGTGGCTAATCCATTGTGGAGAACAGGGCGATAGGAAGCCTCTGTGGAGCCGGCGGCAGTGGCAAAATTGTGAGTGGACAGTCCGGCCCCAATGGACCGGACCCTCGTTATTTCTACCTGTGCGGGGATATTCGTATACGAATACGAATACCCCCATCTCTAATAATAACCTTAGTGTTTCCCATCTTTGTAAAATACATGGAGTACACATGGAGCAGAAGAGCAATCATTTAAGAGGCTGCCTACATTATCAGTTATTTGGGGAACTCCCTCTCTTTTGGCGGGGTGACTCTCACCACAAAGAATTTGGTTCGCAGTCTGGGGGTCCATCTTGACCCAGCGCTCACCATAGAGACCCAGGTAGCGTCAATGGTCCATACCGCCTATTTTCAACTTCGGCGGATTGCCCAGCTGCATCCCTATCGTGATGTGGGGGCCCTCATCACTCTGGTCCATGCGCTTGTAGTCTCGAGATTAGACTACTGTAATGTGCTCTACTTGGGGCTACCTTTGAGATTGATGCAGAAGCTTCAAATGGTGCAGAACGTGGCAGCCAGACTTCTTACTGGGGTGAGAAAACACCAACATATCTCCCCTACTCTGGCTGCCCTGCATTGGCTGCCCGTTCGTTTCTGCATTGATTTCAAAGTACTAATGATGACATATAAAGCCCTAAATGGTTTAGGACCTCAATATCTGGCAGAACACCTCCTCCCACCTAGATCTACCCGAATCACTTGCTTTAGTCAAGATGGGTGGCTGAGGGGCCTAACACTGAGGGAGGCCCAAAGAGAAATAACAAGAAAGTGGGCCTTCTCGGCAGTGGCCCCTCGCCTCTGGAACAATCTCCCCCCCAAAATTTGTCTGGCTCCCTCACTGGGTGTTTTTAAGAGCCAACTGAAGACCTGGCTCTTTAGGCAGGCCTTCCCTCCTGTCAATACTTAATTTATTGTTATCCTTATGGTTTAAATGTTGTTGTTTATTTTATTTTATTATTCTTGTATGTTGTTAGCCGCCCAGAGTAGACTTTGGTCTAGATGGGCGGGATATAAAATCAATCAATCAATCAATCAATCAATCAATCAATCAGGCTTCAGGTCACTTGTGCAACCAATCTGGCAGCCAGTTCCCGAATGGGCACATAGTGGGGGCACCTCTTCCTTTCTGCAGTCAGCTTTCCACTCCATATTTAGGCAGGATACTGACCCTGTTCATGAATTTGGGAAGTCCATTATAGCAGAAGTAGAGGGTAGTGGAAGGCTCAGAAGTCCCTAGAGTCTACTTGTCCACACAGAATGTGACCTTATAGTTGAAACGTCTAACTAAGCTGAAAAGGCAAGGGGGAACCCCCCCCCCACAAAAAACCAGAATGGCAGACTGCTTATGCGCAGCATTCTAAGCAAAGATCTAGATGAAGTAAACGGGGAAAGGCACACCTAGGTGACTGATCGGCTTATCGGCACTGGTTGAGATACTTTGCTGTACGCAGTGTCACACTGCTCAAAAACTTAAGCAGGTGTGGATATCAATGTATTTATTTATTTATTAGATTTATATACCACCCATCTAGAATGTGTCTACTCTGGGCGGTTTACATATAATATAAAAATAAACTAAGATAAAATCCAAATTAGTCCAAGATGGGAAAGAAAAAAGAAGAAAAAGGAGACAAAAAAAGAAAAAGAAAAGGGGAGATAGGCTAGGTAATGGCTATAGGGAAGGCCTGCTTGTATAGCCATGTCTTCAGGTTAGTCTATCAAGCAGGCACTGGACAGATAAACTGGGAAGGCCCAGGGCATACTGATGAACAGTCTGAAATATCACTAGGGCAGTCACAGTCATTTGCCAAGGTGGGGTGTCTGCCCTGCTGATGAAGGACCCTATCCCAGTGCCACTGTTGAAGAAAGGTTCAAAGAAGAACCTTATGCCTTTTAGTACAAATATTAATTTTCCTTCCAGAATGCTCATGAAGGATACTGCTTTTTTATATATAAAAGCAGTCCATAAGCTTTGTCCTTGTGTGTTTCTAGCAAATGATTCTGATGTGGTGGAGGAATTTATTTACCATGTAACAGCAGATAGTAATTCTGTAGATATATTTCAAACAGTTTTAATGAATATGTATCAGATTAATTACAATAATCTTGGAATGTGTGCAAGTATTGACTGAGATTAAAGGAGGTAGAGCCAATTCTGCTGCTGTGTTTTCTTTTTTGCTACATAAAATGGAATGCCCACAGTACCTAATCAACTGTA
This sequence comes from Intellagama lesueurii, assembly GCA_037013535.1. Lineage (NCBI taxonomy): Eukaryota > Metazoa > Chordata > Lepidosauria > Squamata > Agamidae > Intellagama > Intellagama lesueurii. The sequence continues at coordinate 87,617,060 of JBAJHW010000001.1, forward strand.
TCCTTGATATTCGATTTGTGTTTATTAGGAAGTTCTGGTGCAGAGAAGATTTGCAACGGATAAACTGTCATGATGTCACCAAAATACCTCAGATTGCTTCCAAGTTACACCCTCCAGGCTACTTGGGTTAGAATTATGTGACTGACTAGGGAAATGAACTATGTAATAATCACTTACAAAGCTTTGAAACACTTGGTTCTTTAGATTGTATGGGTTAGTGGGGAAAATAACACACCACCCAAGTTTAGTGGTGTCCTCCTAAAAATCCTTGAAACTAGCTACCAGTTCTCAGTGAGGCATACTGAGAAATCTCCCCAGTTTCACATTTCTTAGTGGGACATACTGTTGAGAATTCTCTGCTTCCCACAAGGGTTCTGATAAACAAGACAAGCCAGAGCTTTTTTTTTGGGGGGGGGTTGTGTTTTCTGCAGTTCGTTCACAATGCAACAATAAAAACACTAGCAACTTTTCCTAAGTTTAGAAATGCAGCAAGTACCAAGGGCAGAATGATTGATGAAAAAAGACACAAACAGTGTGTGCAACACTTCTACCTTTGCTACATTTTTGGAAAATGTGTGTTATTGGAAAATGTGCTAATTGTTGCCTATAATGCACAGATTAGGAAATGTAGCAGCATTCTCTCTGAGAGGTTAAAAATATTGTAACTGTTACTCAGTGGGGAGAAATGCACAAAGATGAAGCGAATTTCTGTCACTATCTTAATACAGTGGATCCATAGGTGAAACCATAAAAGAAAAAATATTTAGAGGAACCTGGAGAAATATAATTTCCTTAATTTTGAGGAAAGGTTAGATTGAGCTATTCCATCTACAAATCTCTCAGGTGTTTCTTCTCAGCCTATGGCTTACTTTTTGAAGATGAACCAATCTTTACAATTAAAGATTTCAAGAAATTCCTTTCTCTCTCTTTACTCGTACATTGGCCCAAGTGATGCTGTTGGAGCACAAACAGCATAATTTTTGAAGGTGAATGGCCCCGAGTTAAGAAGTCACCACTGACTGTTATAACTTGCATACTGAATTGTATGACTATGGTGATATCATAAGTAGAAGCAATTTGCCTCTCAAAGTTATGCCATTTGCGAAGCTGTGCAAGGGGATTTTGGCCAGTGTTTTTCAAGTGGCACTCTTAATTTCACTTCTCTTTGGGCCAGTAAACAAAAGTGACAGCTTTCTAAAAATTTCAGTCCATGAGTTGTTCCTGACTATTTGCTGCTTTGCTGTCAGATCCTAAGCTCTATTAAAAACAATCTCCCCCCCCCCCCCCAGAAAAAGGAGATGGGGCGGATGGGTTCTGAATCATGAGTCGAGTCTGACTCATTAAAAAAAAATCAAGTAAAGTCACTGGTGTGACTTAAGTCTGACTTAACAGTGAGTCCTGCAACTCGAGTCCCCATCCCTGGGAAAGGAAAGCTGAATGCAGGAAGCCAAGGAAGCTAAGGAGGGATAAGAAGCATATTCAAGGTCCTAAAAAGAGGAGGAACTGGGGAGGAATTGGAGACTCTGAGACTATGCCAACTCACAGATGGCATGGGAACTGAGGAAAATATGGCAGGTATGCAAGGAGGACTAAGTTTTACAAATGAGGATATCCATATTTTCTGTGAGTGAGGTTGGAGGTGAGGAGATGAAATAAAAATCAGTTTGAGGGGCTGTGTTTCCCATGTTTGTAGCAGTAGCACATACTGAGATACGATGTGAAGATACATTAGGTCATTCATAATGTTCTCAGGGAGAAAGGATTGGCAAGTTTTATGGTAGGGGAATGCTTAACTTCCTATCAAATACCACTCCACTGTTCTGTCATGGCATCTGATAAACTGTGGGCATTGACTCAGTGCTGGACAGCTGTAGCTTTTGTAGCAATACTAGGCTGCACTTTTGAGTGTCTTTGTACATTTGTACATACAATGTATATCTACATAGGTATTTCATGATAACATGAAGCTATTTCTCGGACTAAAGATGTTGCCTTTTTTGCCCTCATCATTCATTGCTTTTGAACACATGGAAATGGAACACATCAAAGCAACATGAATATGAAATATATCTCAGCTAGTGCCAATTCCTTTCTTCCAAGGTACTTGAGAATCAAGATCACCCTGCCTCTTTGATTGGCAGGAGATTAGTATTCTTCCATGTGAAAAAAAATTGTTTTCTTTTTTCATGATGATCTGGCATAACATGAATGATTCATAGAAGTTTGCAGATATTTTGTGTTACAAATTAAACTGTGATCCTGCGTTTCTAAAGATACTGTAGTTTAATGGAGAGTGGTATGAGAATGACAGAGGAATAGCCCATTTTAATGGATATATGCAGTAAAATTAGCTGTCTTATAATACCCTATATATTAAATAAGACAGTAGCTGTATAGAAAAGCAAACACATAATATATTCTCATTTAATTGCGTCCAATGACATATACAGAATTAAATCGTTCAACGCTATTCACTACTTGGGCCAAAAGAAGTACATTTTGGAACTTAAATGCTAAAATGTTCCATTTAATCTTAAAAGCTTTGAAGTGAATGTGTATCTGAATGAAATTAGAGCTACCATGCAAGGGGAATAATAATGATGTTCAATAAAAAGCATAGCTGATAAATTCTACTTGTTATTGGCTTGCCATATCTCACAAATATATCAAATTGAAGACAGCTTGTTGAAAATTTATTTTTTAAAAATATGAAAAATGCTTCATTCTCTCATGAAAGGAGGATGTTGAGGGCTCAACTTTCTCTTTACAAACTGCTTCTGTCAGCATTTAAATGAGACGGGCTGCTCTCGACACCGTTTTCAGTTTCTCAGCCGACAGTTCTCATCAATGGCTTCTCCTTGAAACATCTTTGAAAAATGCTTGACTTCATTTTCATTGGCTTCCCGTTATAGCCACATCTGTATGGCTACGATATCTAGATTAAACCTTGGGGTGCTCTAGAACTAGGTCCTTCAATGGACATTCACATTGGGGAAGACATGCTTGTGTACAATATTTTATGAAAGAGGACAATCTGCACAACAAACAGACCAGTCTCTACACAACTAAGTCTCTATAGGGACACAGAAACCTGCCTTGTGCTAGTTCAGACTATTGGTCTATTTAGAACAGGCAGTTTTGCATCATCTCCTTTTTCCTGTAACAACTATGACAACTAGGCCTCCTCTTCCTCCTTTTCTTCCAAGATATGTGTGGTATAGCAACAAACCCCTGCTGGTGCTTCAGTCTTAAAGCAATCCCAGAGCTCTGTATTATAAATTGATGAACAGTATGCCACCATTGTATGAAGGGGTATTGATAACAGGCCTTTCCACCTTCTGCTGTGCTGCTGTGAGGGCATGGAGCAACAGCTGTTCATGTCTTCAACTTAATAATTTCAAGAGACATCTGCCCAAAACAAAGCCAGTTGTCTTGGGGTGGTGAAAACTGCACCAGTGCCGTCAATAGCAATATGCTTTTAAAGAGAATGGCATATGGATAAGCACAACCAAGGGGAACTCAATGCACTTTTGACTTTTGACTTTTGGGAAAACCTCTGAAAGACCAGCAACATCAAACTGAAGTGCTGCTATGATTTTCAAAAAGGGCCCTGTAATATAGTGATGGAAGATGCTATTTCAGATAGACATTAATAAACTGTTTTTCATGCAACAAAAATACTGCACCATCTATACTTTAGCAGGAAACTCTGGCCTAATTTTTAAAATGTCATCTACAAAGTGTGAAATTAATGTGAAGCATGGAAAATAAATGAGTTTCAGAGAAATAATGATATCCTCATGTCTGCAGTGCCTTTTTTATCTGGGGATCTGTGAGCCAATTTATAAACATTAATTAACCACAATAGCATCACTTGAAATATATAAAGAACTCAACATGATCTCTTCACTCAGCTTTGAGCTCTGGAAACAATTCTTTAAGAAATCACAACAGAAAGGCACAAGGACTAGACAGAAGAAACTAAGGAAACATAGCATATGAGTCACTTGTTCTGTCTCTGTTACGATTATTATTGTTTCAATTTCTTAGGCACCTTACAGAATAAATTCTATGGGCATCATACAAAGTGTAGAATTTGAAGGGGAAAAAAAAACAAGGAGCCAAAAGTCATTGATAACACAGAAAGCCTGGGGAACAGAGTGCCATTGGAGGACAAATTGGGATGAACCTGCTTGTATGCATGCTACAAACCATCTGAAGAGCCCCACCGCAGCTGTGAAGACAAAGAAGAAAGCATCACTTGAGACGCCCTTCCTCACAGCTGAGCACTTTGACTGGGGGTCTTAAGCCAAGTCCATGCCTTCCATTTGTACTGCTTTCACAGCCCAGGAAAGAGTTTCATCCCCCTGTTCTAACTCCAGACCATCACTGCTGCCACCACATCTGCACAGAATAGACTGACAGTGCTTTCCCAAATGGTGCAAGGGTCTATGCACTGTGGCACTGGAATGGATATGCTGGAGCATTCAGGTGCTCACTGTGAGAAGTCCACTGCATATTTTGTAGCAAAATTGGTTGGATTTGTCTTGGCTTGGACTACGATATTGGGGCATTTCAGGATGATATAAGTTTGGCAACTGCTTTTCCTCTTGTGGCTTGTGGGACCTCAATGTGGGAAGGGTAACTGGAGTGGTGTTCCACTGCTCAGCTGTGGGCCTTTGGAGAGCTGATCTATGTCCATGGAGCCCTTCCTCACAGCTGAGCTTTTTGACTGGGGGTTCATGCCTTTCTTTCACACCCTCCTGTTCTAAATCCAGACCTGAGCAGCCTCTATCTTAGGTAGCAGCCTTTTATGTCCTGAGGGTTTGGCTTTCAGAGGATCAGTTAGCTCCTCACAATTTTTTTTGGCTTCTTTGGAATTTCTGTCTGTCTCAGCATGTTGACAAAGGAACAATGAAAAGAAAAAAAGAAAATGAAATGCTGCAGCATTTTAAAGACTAACCATTTTATTTCAGTGTGAACTTTCACTAATCAAAGTCTGCTTCCTCAGACTCTGGAGGGCAAATATATGACCTCTATAGTTACTACCTGTATAGTTATTACCCCATTACCTTCAAAGTCTGTGTCCAGGTAAGGACACAGATAATAGACAAAGTGACAAATTTTGGTTCTGGAAATTCTAGATCACTGAAGCAGTCCTTTAGTGGGTGCATGGCAAATGGCAAGGAGTTACTACTTGTTTCCTTGATCTTTAGTTTTCCTGGTCACCAAAGTGAGACTGAGGCAATGGTTAAGGGAGGTGATTAATATTTCCTTCAGTTTAAAAGAGATAGCAGTAAGAGCATCATTGAAGAAAACTACATTTAATCCAGATGTTCTTATGACAGGTCAGTTTCAAATCTATCATTCTTGGTTAAAGTAATTGCAAAGGTGCTAGTGCAGCAACTAATTATCTGGGCATCATTGTTTATGTGAACCCATTCCAGCTGGAGTTTCAACCAGAATATGGGACTGATATTGCTTTGGTTTCCTTGATAAATGATCTACAGCAGGGACTAGATGTGGGGAGTGTGACTGTATCAGTTCTTCTGGACCTCATTGCAGCTTTTTATACTGTGGGAAACTTCTGCTTCAAGGTAGTAGCTGCATTCTGTTCCAGTGACGTGCATACACTCCTGGCAGGAAGCGGCAGCTGCCAGCAGGTGGGGTAACCCCTTCTTCTGCCCTTTCGCTTAGAGGTAGATCATAAGATCAAAGGGTTATTTTAGACAATCCTAGTTAGGATTAGGTAACTAGTATCCTATCTGTTTCTCTCATAACATACTATGTAATCATGCTAAGTAAATAAAAGGGCTCTCAGGGCGTTGCCAGTTGACTCCGCTGGTTCGGACATCCGCTGTCGACTCCTTTGTTCTCTCTCTAAGGCAATTAGCCTTCCTTTGTTCCGTGATCACCCACATTATACCATCAACCATGGTGTCTTTCTGGACCACCTAACTACACTGGGTAATAGAAGCAGTATGTTGTAGTGGTTTTGATTATTCCGGCTGGGTTGTGCCTAGAGAGTAGCGCTGAGGAACTTCTATTCAACACCATGAAATTTGGCATACAGTATTTCACAGGAGTCTGTTCTGACTTCCGTATTGTTCAAAATCAATATGAAGCCCCTGGGAGAAATTATTCAAAGCTTTGGAGTAAGGAGTCACCAATATGTGAATAGCACCCAGCTGTATTGCTCACTGCCAGCTAATACCATGGGAACAATCAATAAACTTAAGCATGGTCTCTATGCTTAATAAGGGGCTAGGTGAGGGTTAACAAGTTAAAATTAAACTCTGACAAGATGGGAGTGCTGCTTGTCAATGGAAAGTCTGATTTAGAAATTAGGATTCAGAAATCCTGTTGCTTAGTGTAGTAAATTGCATTAGAGTAGGTCAATTGAATCAGCACAGGCCTGGTAATTCAACTCCTCCATAAGTTTCATTGATTCAAATGGGTCTAAATCTAATTGTGACTTACTATACTAAAGTAAATTAAACCTAGAGTAGGCTTATTTGAATCCACAGAACTTACAAAGGAGTTGACTCACCAAATCCCAGTGATTCAAATGGGCCTACTCTAGTGCAACATGCTATGCTAAGCAACAGGATTTCAACCAATTTGGTCTAGAAGGGGATGCTCTTCCTGTGAAAGGTCAAATTTGTGATCTAGAAGTGCTCCTTAACTCATGCTACCCTTGGATTCCCAGGTAGGAGCAATGAGAAGGAAATCCTTTGCACATTTTCACTTAATGTACCCACTACAGCCTTTCCTGAGTTGATCTGAATTGGTGGGAATCATCTATGCCAGTGGTTCACAACCTTGGGTAAACCAGGTGTTCTTGGACTGCAACTCCCAGAAACCCTGGCCAGCACAGCTCATTATGAAGGCTTCAGGGAATTGCAGTCCAAGAACACCTGGCTTACCCAAGGCTGTGAACCACTGATCTATGCCTTTTTTATACCATGTCTTCACTACTGCAGTGTGCTCTGCGTATGGCTATGCTTGAAGATAATGGAGCTTCAGTTTTTGGAATATGCAGCAGCAATCAAACTCATATTGAAAAACACCTGCCCAGGTTGCCAATTGCTTTCAAGACCCAATTCAAGTTGTTGATCTTCACCTTCAAAGTCCTAAACAATCTGTTGACTGCCTACATCATTGTGCAACTGTCCAGACAAGAGAGGTCCTTTCGACAATACTGATACAGGTAGAAGTCTATCAGATAGTTCACAAGAAAGGGCTTTCTTATGTAGCTCACAAATTGTGGACTGCATTCCTCTCAGAGTTGTGTTCAGATTACAGTCTTGCTGCATTAGAAAAGGTGTGATGACACGTTCCTTCCGGCTGATCTTTTTAAACTGGTGTTAACTGTGTATTGTACAAATTTTAATCAGCTGATATTTAAATGATTGTATCAAATTTAACTTGTTCCAATATCCAATTTATTATTTACTTGGTTTTTAACTTGCTTTTCATCTATCTGGATAGTGTTTGTAAGCTGCCTTGAACATTACTCTTTAGCAGAAAGCAGGGGCAGAAGAATGATAAATAAACAAAATAATATTAAAAAGGCCAGCATAGCAATCTTCTTTAAAATCCTAACATCAAGCACAGAAAACACAATTGCTAACAAAATCACTTGTATACAAATCACAGGAGTGAAAATAACCCTCAAACAATAAGAGCGAAAACCATAGAAACAAACAAGAGAAGTTTAAATTACTGTCACTGTCATAGGGACTAAAATAGACCAAAATTGTCGCAAAATAAGTGGTCCAAAAATATCTTGAACATTCAACGTATGGCAAAATGTATAATTTGGAAACACTTACGGTCTTAAAACAGAGGAAGTTTGAGGTTTTTTAAATTCAGTTTGGCATTGGAAAGATAAGAACTTTAGCCTCCAGCAGGCCCCTGTATAATCAGCATTGTGTAACCAGGGGGCTTCTTCTCAGATGACCTTGTAATCACCCCTTGTAATCACCTTCAGATGTTTTGACTAAGAAAGCCTCCACAAATTACCTTAAGGCATGGACAGGTACATCTTGAAAGCAATGAGATATAAATTACCATGGTTTAAAGCCCACAACAGCATTATTATTTGGGCCTGACACCGAACAAAATCCAACAAAATACAACAAAATCCAATTGAAAGGCAATTGGTTTAAACCAGCAACCTGAAGAAGACCTCTATGTAAACAGGCTTGAAAACACTTAAGAAAGAATCAAATTACTGCATGATTTGAAATTTCTTGGAAATAGTTGTGTTCATTAGATGCAACAGAGAGCTTCTTTGTCCTGTCAAGGTGCGAGGTAGATTTTTGTGGCCCAGATTTTGTCCTTCCTTGAGGCACCATCCCAGTTCACATTTTACATGCCAACCCAGGTCACAGCCCTTTATTTTCCTGATTTTTGTGCCCCCCCCCCCCATTATTGGGACAAATACAAATACATATAAATACTTTGAACTATGTGGATACAAATTAAATCGGACAGACAGGTGGGCTCGGAGAGAATTGCTTGTGATCGTTAAGATAAATAATATGCAACAAGTCAAATCGGGTGCTATTTGCTCACCTCGAATAACAATGTGTGGTCTAAGGTAGGACACTTTCTGCCATGTTTTACACCAGGTGGTGTTTCCAGATGGCCATCAAAGGTAGGACTTTACATAACATACTATGTAGTCTGGGGCAGGAGTGGCTCATGAATCAAGCAGGGATACACATCTCACCCCAAAATTTTGCTCACAGTGCTCACAAGCTACCAGGACCAAACCAAACCAAACAAAACAAAAAAACAAGCAAACCAGGATAAGCAAAAGGTAATGACAATTGGGTACTTGGGCTTCAGCATGCCTTCTGAATTTTCTACTTAGCAGGTGCCCCCAAAGAATTTGCAGATATTTTGAATCTTTTTGAATGCCTAATCTTTTTGAAACTTGGCAAAGTTCAGAATTGCAATGTGTGGATTAAAAAAAATAATTAGGCAGTCAGAGAAAAAAATTCATTGCAAAGGACATGGGAAAATATCTATAGACACATCTAACTCTAAATCGTGTTCCAACAATTTCAACAGAAGACCTAAACAGCATAGTGCTATGCAAGTTCATGCAATAATGCCCAGTGTTTTCAAAGCGATCCCCCAGCCCAGCTGTCTTTGCAAAGGCAGCACGGCTACGGGATGGCTTGGGTCCCACTTTCCCTCCCCTTCCTATGTCCCCGCAGCATACGAAGAGGAGGGAATTAAGGGATCAAAGCGATCCCCCAGCCCGGCTGCCTTTGCAAGCAGGACCCAAGTCATCGCACAGCTGCACGCCTTTGCAAAGGCAGCTGGGCTGGGGGATCACTTTGATCCCCTTCCTCCTCTTCTGATCCCCACACACACTGGCGTAGTGTGTAGGATTCTCACCAGAACACAAACAGAATTCTAGCTCCTGTCCTCTGAAGATGCCAGCCACAGAGACTGGTGAAACATTAGGAAGAAAAACCTCCAGAACATGGCCAAACAGCCCAAAAAACCCACAACAACCAGAAACAAAATAGTTTCTCACAGGCAAACGTGTCAGATGAAGGTGCATTTTATCTCCCTATCTGTTCAATCTGTATGCAGAACATATGCAAAAAGCTGAAGTGTATTCAGATGAAGGAGGAGTAAAAATTGGAGAAAAACATCAATAATGTAAAATGTGGAGGTGGTACCATATTAATAACAGAAATAATGACTATAGAAGAATTTGATAACTTAATGGTAACAGTGAAGAAATAAAAATGAGTACCTATTTTCTACAGTTCAGTTAATCATCACTCCAGATTGAAACTGCAACCAAGAAATTAGAAGATGATGACTAAGGCTCATATGGGCAGTTATGAAAGAACTAGAAAAGATCTTCAAGTGTTCGGCTCTGTCTCTAAAGACCAATGCTAAGATCATCCATACTGTGGTAACCCTAATTACAATGTACTGTATGAATGTGGAAGCTGGACAATGACTGACTGAAATAATTGATTAATAAAAAAAGTGTCACTGACACCATGGACCACCAGAAAGACAAATAGGTGTGTTGTAGGTCAAATCAAGTCTGAACTCCTCCTAGAAGCCAACAAGACTAAGCTGAGACTATCATATTTGGGACATATGGAAAAAGACAAGACTCACTGGAAAAGATACTAATGCTAGAAAAAGCAGAAGGTAGTTAGGAAAGATGAAGAGCTGACATGAGATGATTGACTCACTAAAGGATGCCATGGCTATGAGCTTGTAAGCTGTGAGCAGGGCTGTTACTCATAGGACCTTTTGGAGGTTATTCATAAGGTATTCATAGGTTGTTGTTAGTTTCACCACAAGTTGGACATGACTGGATGACACATACCAAATGTAAAAATATTTGTTACTTCTGCTGCTGGCTTGGCTTAGCTCAATAAGTGTGCAAGCCCTGTCACAAAAGCATACAATGTAAGTAGGCTTGTAAGTATGCATAATATATACATTGGCCACCTACTTTAATGCTCAAACTTCAGTGAGTCAGTAATTCAAATAAATGTGTACTAGAAATTTAGCTTGGAGAGCTGTTCTAGAATTCAGCCTTCTGGGAATAGGATGGTTCATGTGAAATGCCTATGCCCAGAGAGCATTTTGTGTGGAGAAATTTCCAGTGTGCTTGATCATCTTTTAAATCACTGAAGTAATAGCTAATGTTCTTTTGTGTAAACATCCATCTGCTAAATCAATAATTATCTTTTAAAAATACAAGCTGGAATAGTTATTCTAAATTATCACCTCATTACTTTTTCAAGAGAAACTATCATTGCCATTGTTTTTCTTGTGAACTGAAGATTTCTTGTTTCCTGCCTTCATGAAGCATTCATCTGCAGAAAAAAAGAAATTAAAAATAGAACCCAGCGGCTGTTCTTTATAAAACAGAAGCTGAATTCAAAGAGGGAGGGAAAAAAATTAAGGCCACCGATATGTCATCCATTGCAGTTAGCAGCAAAAATGGCCATCAGCTTGAATGGTTATTTACCTTGCCCTAGCTACCTGCCAATGGTTCAAAGCACACAAGGTTGCTCAGGTTTGATCAATACAATATACACAATTTTTGAAGAAATACTGGTGTTGAAAGCAATTGCTATCTATTAAATATCTTGTAAATGTACAAGTGATTTGTGTAGCAAATTGGAATATAAACTATATATTTTAAATCTAATAAAGAAAATTATGATTTATCTTAAAATCAAATAGTATTTATATCTATACAATATCAACCCAATATATTTGCAGGAGTTTTAAATTAAGCTGTTCACTTGGGATTCATCTTGATGTTCAGAATTCCAACTGCATGACCCATATTCCACATATATTGTCAAAAGAAATGTGATGTGTTATTTCAAAAACATAGCTTCTGCAGCTGAAGACTTTTGAAGTAGAAATAGCTGGTGTTTTACAAATCTAAAAACAACTCTGCTTAGATGGAATGTGTATCATTCCATGTGTAACACATTCTGTATTCTCATGAGGTCTTGTATCTTGAGAGCAGATTGTAGCTTCTCTTGGGATATAAAGAACAAAACATAATGGTCTACAATCGTACTTAACATGGCTACATTCAGTGCTGTATGTCTCATGTCATGATCATAGGAAGGGTGTGAGTATAGGTGTTCCACAGTCATGGTGCTGATTTTCCCCTGGAGAAGTTGGCAGAACTATTATCTCCACATATTCCAAGAACAATGCAAGGCATAGCTTCTTGGGAAAATGTCTGCTACCTTTTAAGTGTACATGAGTTCTTCTTTATTCTACATCTGATTCTTAAAAAAAACCAAAACATTTTCTTTCTATTCTATATGAAGCAAATTTTCATCAATCTTCAGAAGTAAACAAAAATTCTCTCTCTCTTCCCTTTGCATGAGGTAAATTCAATAAGAACACCTCTCAGGATAGAGAAGACTGTGTCATACCAGCTTGCCATGGCAGCTATTTAAAACGTGGAGCTGGTTGGGATGTAGGAGAATAGGCAGTGATAACCTTGGTTTGGTCCCCATGGGTATGAATGAATTTAAAGCCAGATTTTTAAAGAGCTAAAGCAGCCAAAACCTCTGTATGGATGGGTGAATCTGTCATTTTCAATTTTTCTTACAAATGAATTTTAAAGTCTCAACTTCTTTCCATCACATTATGAAGAATTTGGTGGATTTTGGCAAATTTCTTCTTTTAAAATGCCCCAAGTGAAGTACATTGTCATCCATCCCTAGTGGAACCTCAGTTTGATAAATAAATGCAGAACAGGCTATCTTAGTCTTTCTCACTATCTTGGAAAAACTAAAATAAAAATTAAAACCTTAAAAAAAAGAGGGAGAGTAGAAGGCAAGATATTGTATCTGTACAGAACAGTAAAGCCAGTTTCAGAACACTTCAAATTCCCAGGACATTCAGCTATGGATTTCCAGTTGACAGGTGGGTTGCAATCTCAGCTTTAAAATGCTGCTAAATTGTTTGGGCATTTAGCGGGAGGATAAACATGTATGGATGACCATAAAAATTTAAAAGGCACAGTTAAATAAAGCAAATCCCCCCCCCCAAAAAAAGATGAGAGAATCAGTCCTAATCAGAACAGGCTTTACTTCAGGAGAGCAGCAGAGGCAAACTGAGATGATGTGAGGTATATTTGACGAGACTATTCCAGCTGAGGCAGCCACTGAAATTAATGCTCTCGAGGAAAACACCATTTTGTATACAAAAGCTCTAGGTTGGGTCTTTTCAAGGAGAAAAAAGGGTTTAAAATATTTTAAATAAAGAAATAAATAGGTTCACATTGCTAATTTTACGTTCAGTCACTTGGATTATCCAGACTGCAAAGTAGCTTCGAAATCAAGGCAACACATTTAGCATATATGTGCCTTGCATATATTAGGGTTGCAAAATGGAATCCAACCTCATGGAAGTGATTTTCTGATGGCTATTGTGTTGTTAAGATGACTCTTCCTCAGTTGATGCCCTCATGATTTGTCAGCCTGCAATTCCCACCATTCCATGCCATTGATCATGGTGGCTAGGAATGGTGGGATTTCTTGTATAATACATCTCGAGGACGCAAAATGGCAGAAGGCTTACTTCGATACCCATGCTGATTCACGTGACTTGAGTGAGTAAGAATATTGGTCAGAATCCACTTGGTGTTTTTGTAAGGGTTACATAACTTGCCACGGCTAATTGTGGTTAATTGATGAACTGCTGGGGTATGTCTTGGTTGCATGCTTGGTCATGCACCTGATTGTGCAACTAAGATGCACCCCAATACTTGTCAATTAGCTGCAGCAAGTTACACGGACTTTATAAGAATACCAATAAGATTTTGGCCATTACATGGTCTGATTAAGGTCCTGATAATTCTATAATTAAATACATACATACATCTCAGCATTATATAAAATAAAACCTGAACTATAAAGTCAGTTAATGCTTTAGTTCCCCAAAGCAAAAAAGCTATTTTCAAGTATTAATATCCATTTTTGGCTTGTGCATACTAATGAACATTTCATTATGATTCAGTCAAAACGTATTCTTTGCACAGAAAGCACAGAAAAATTAAATCATCTCCAGAGAGCAGAAGTTTAATATTTAATATATGCTGATGGTGAGCCTCAGCTGGTCAAGATTTGAGGTCAGATGTTGGTTTAAAAGCATTTCATCTTCATATATTATAATGAGCTCACTCAGAGCATATTGATCATTTAGAGGTATGTCAGCCATCCTGTTGCAAGACCTGTTGACTGAAGCCTTTATTTAGTTTGGTGATAACTTTGGTTTTTGCTTCAGGCTAAAACTAGTTAAGCAAAACTTCAATCTGGGAGCAATTTTGGGGAGTCAAATTTGATTTTAAACTGCTTTCATTTATTTACTCAGCCATGGTTTTAGCTCTCCTAGAAAGCTTTCAGAAAGGAATGAAGGATGAGCAAGCATTTAGAATCCAATTCTGCACTTTTCCTCATAGGAAGTAAAGCTATAACCCAATTTAGTTTGTTGGAGAATGCATTTATCCATTAGGGATGGCAAACCAGTCAGCAATTTACTGGCCCAAGAGTAAAACTGTATTCTGCCTCTGTCAAGAAACTACTCTTGGGCTTTGAGAAAGTAAACTCATGTTCCTCCGTGAAAACAGCATAGTGTTTGGGTATGAAAAGATGGAGGCTCATTGAAGACCTATCTGTGTGGACTCCTGTGTCCCACACAAGCATATATACCCCTGCATGCACACATTGCTCTCACAGGTGTGGAAACATAGGCATAGTGTATATTCAAGTTGTTCTTGTTGTGTGCCATCAAGTTGCATCTAAATTATGGTGATTCTGATAAACTTGTCAAGGTATGTGAGAAGTTTAAGGACTGGTTTACCACTGCTAACCCTCCTGACCTGCTGAGTTTCCATGGCCAGGAAGGGACTTGAATTCAGGTCTCCTGAGTCAGTTCATAACACTATTCATTGGCTTTCATATATAGTAGTGGGAATGTAAAAAGCTGTTCAATGTAGCTTTTGTTGAGTTTCTCAGAATTTTATTACTATTTCCCCACATAAATATGTGTATGTATTTTTTGTACACATTTTTCCATTTCCCCCCAATATGCATTTTTCAAATATGCACATTTTTAGTTGTGTACATTTGTGTTATATTTTTTGGGGAAAGAAAACAAACGAATCTGGCACTTCCAGGTTCTTCCTGATGTCAGAAAATTTGCTAATAGTCTTAAAATTGGTGAATGTACTACAGGAAATCCCTAATTTTCCCTCCCAATCTTCCATATTTTGCATTCTTTAGTACAGCTGGAAATTGTGGATATACTCTTGAAATCTGCAATTGCCAACCAAATTCACCATTTATTATGCTCTTAGAAAGGGAAAAAACATTCTATAAGTCAAATAAAAAAATAGAGATGCCCCAAACAATAAATTATAACTATGAAACTGGACCTTAGATCAGCACCAAATTTGGCATGAATGTAGCAGAAAATCTGCTCTTGCTCTGAGCCAAATTTTGGGACATTTGGCCAATAGACTTTTGAGGTCTGCTTTTTAAAAAAAGTAACACCGTTTCACCCTCGTGCACACAGAAGCACCTTTCAGCTATGGTAAATTGAAATAGGATAAAATATGTAGAAAAGACAAAATTTGCATACTTGAAAAAAACCCTCTGTCATATCCTCTTTTCTTTCGTCCATAAGAATTGAGCCTTTCATGGTTCTAATTCAGTTTTTAATTAGACTTTATAAAGCCAGAAACTTCTGAAATCGCTGCTTTTTTATATAGTTTCTGAGTATTCCAAAGGAACTGAAAACTCAGGTCTGCAGCTTGGGTGTAACTCCTGGATTCATCCCTAAGCTTGGATGCCCAGGTCTCAGCAGTGGCCAGGAGTGCATTTGCACAGCTAAAGCTGGTGTGCCAGCTGCGCCCATTCCTTGAGATGTCGGATTTGGCTACAGTGACACATGCCTTAGTTACATCCCGTTTGGATTACTGTAACATGCTCTATGTGGGGCTGCCCTTGAAGGTGGTTTGGAAACTTCAGCTGGTGCAAAACTCTGCAGCCAGACTACTGACTGGGGCCAGCTACAGGGAGCATATAACACACCTGTTACAAGGACTGCACTGGCTACCAGTCCGTTTCCAGGCCCTATTCAAAGTGCTGGTCGTTACTAGACATGGGGACGAATAAAAAATGGATTGCGATATTCGTCAGAAATCTCTGATTCATTAAATATTCGTCCCTTCATATTCGTGGGTTCCATAGACCCCCACAAATACAAAGGGATGAATATTTCACCATTTTTATTCGTCCCCCATATCAAGAGAGGGAAGGCTAGCCTTCCCTCTCTTCCTATGGCTTTCCCATTCTGCCTACCAGCCCGCTGATCAGCTGATCGGTGAGCGGATAGGCAGCCACCCACCCACCCACCCAGGCCTATCCCCACCCCCTTCCTCTCCCTACCTTAGCCACTAAAAGTTGATGACTCACGAAGCAGGACGACTCGCCAAAATGGTGAGTCGTCCCCATCTCTAGTCATTACCTATAAAGCCCTATACAGCTTGGGTCCAGGCTACCTGAAGGACCATATCTCCTTATATGTGCCTTCTCGGCGATTAAGATCAGCAGAGGAGACCCTCCTCTCGGTCCCATTGCCAGCACAGCTGATGCGGACACGGGAGAGGGCCTTCTCTGTGGCAGCTCCCAGGCTGTGGAATGCTCTCCCTTGGGAGATCAGGATGGCCCCTTCCCTTTTATCCTTCCAAAAAAAGCTAAAGACCCATCTCTTCAGGCAAGCTTTTAACAACTGAATCCCCAAACCCCATTTTAGCAGATAATTTTAATCTTTTCCATGTTTCCATGTTTTAATCTTTTAATTTTATTTTAAATCATACTGTATATTGTTTAATTTGTCATTTAATATTTAGCTTATTGTGTTTTAATTGTGTGAATTTTAATGCTGTGAGCCGCCTTGGGTCCCTTTGTTGGGAGAAATGCAGCATACAAATAAAACTAATAATAATAATAACTATTTGCATAGCATAGCATTCTGGCCAATCAGAATGTGTCTGGAGCCAGGCAGCTAATACAAGAAAGGTGTCAGAATGTGTTCAATGTGAAAGAAAGCATTTAACTCCTTCCTGGCAACACATTTTTAGCCCCAGGCTATGAAAGTATTTAAAAAGATATTTTAAAAACTACATAATAATATTCAACAGCTCACTCATTTAAGCTGGGAAATTACTGGGTTTTTGCTTTGTTGCTGGAGTTGATTTCAAAGCAAGTTTTAACCCAGTTTACTTGTGAGTACATTTACCCGTTTTACTCATGAGTAGGTTTATGCGTAAATTTGCAGATCTACATGATTTCATATAAAGCTGACTCCTTTTTTCATAGTTAACCACAAGCACAAAACAATTATCAGGGCTATTTTTCAACAAGTGTGAATGGTAGTGAGCAGTAGAGGGTATCTTGTAGACCATCTTAATTGCTGCCATTGGTGTTGTCAACATTCAGGCTGCCCTTTGCTATGTAAGGTTTGGCATCCTTTTTCCTGCTGGCAATGCAGGCACAGTATTGTGCAGCAATATCAGGCCAGTTCCTAGCTTTTTGAATCCTGGGTACAGAAGCACAATATCCCACATTCATAAACCAGAGGGTGGGTGGGTTTTTTTGTGTTTTTTTTTTTTTTTTTGAACAATTGAATTGTTACTGTGGGGAGCAATAGATTTGTAGGAGCAAAGCTCAATTAATTTGTTTAGACAAGGTTGCTTTTGTATTATAATATTAAGAGCGGGGGATGGAGAAGTAGAAAATACCCCAGACATTGCTCAGATACTGAGAAGGAGAAGCTGTAATATGTGAGCATTACAAAGTAATGGCACAATCATATTTAGTTTCTACTCATCCAGTCCCCAATTCTTTCAACCCTGTCCTACCTTGAGTCTGTTGTGTTGTTACTGGCATTCACTGAAGGACTTTGAAATATTACGTGGAAAGAACTGAGAGACGAAGGCCCTGGGAAAATCAGTGACTTTCTCAGAACTAAATGTTCTCATATTCTGGGAGAGAAGAAAGCACACAGGTGCCTTTACAAATAGATGGAAACTATTGATCGTAATATTAAAACAGTGCTGAACTGCCACATCACCTTTCCATGGGCATCACACAAAGTGAATAGCTAAGCTCAGCAGTGCTTTTGAAGAGCCCCCTCAGCTCCATCTGTTCCCTAAGCCGGCATTTTGTTTCTCTGCACATCAACTTTCACAGTTCATTGATGCAATTTCACTGTGTTCGGATGAATCCGTGTGTGTGTGTGTGTGTGTGTGTGTGAAAACCAAACATTATTTTTTAAAAAATGCTTGTTTTGAAACAAATACACACCGGCCCTGCAGTATACTCTTTTATTGTGCATTGATTTTAGAAGCAGTACCAACAAATGGATTTATAGGCCAGTTATTTCAAGTATCTAAGCAAGCAAGGTAAAAAAGAAAAAAAGGGGGAAAAAGGCAATTGCTTATGAAAAAGGGACATAGGTTTATTTTTAGAAGTTCTACAAAAGCTCAGAGAGCTTCGTTTTTTTATTTTAGTACCATATGACAGAGATATAGAGAGCAAATTTAGCACATGAATCTTGTTATCGCAACAGGCCTTGTATTTTATTTCTGTTCAATCCCTTGTGAATTTTGTTTTTAGTTTTTAACTTGGAAATGGTTCATCAAACATTGTGGCATGACATTGACTTATGGAAGCACTTGCCAGTGGAGAAACTAAATTATCTATCTATCTATCTATCTATCTATCTATCTATCTATCTATCTATCTATCTATCTATCTATCTATCTATCTATCTATCTATCTATCTATCTATCTATCTATCTATCTATCTATCTATCTATCCTGTGCTTTCGGTTTTTTCTATGGGAAAGCCTGGTACTAAAACCATATTTTGGAACCCTGAAACAGTCTGGAAATGGGAGAGTAGAAACCAGAAGTCAAAAGAAATGTCTTTCTACCTCCATTTTCTTCTCCTCTCCAAATGCCCCCTTAGTCTTACTGCTTCCTGGGAATCACCCTAGTATTTCACAGGGAGGGTAGTTTCACTACTCATTTGGTTCTATAAGAAGAGTCTCTCACTGAACTACACTAGAGCATGAGGGCAACTCGCAGGAAGCAGTGACACAGAGGTGTTCCCTTCTTCCTGGCTGATACCTGTGGAAAGAAGCAGATAATGTTGGTAGAAAGACATTTCTTTTGCCCTCTGGTTTCTTCTCTTCCAATCTCAGAATTCTGAGACTGGAAGTCTTTGAAATCTGAAAACCCCATTCCTAGCAGCCATTGGAAACTCCATGAAAATGCTCACTGGTTCTCTCATGTGACCAATTCTCTTTATTGCATAGTATACTACAAAACCCCTTCATGGATTGCTGCCTTGTCGTGGCGAAGGGGCTTGAGTAATTCAGAGAAGCTATGGGCTATGCCGTGCAGGGACACCCAAGACGGACAGGTCATAATGGAGAGTTCTGACTAAACGCAATCCACCTGGAGCAAGAACTGGCAAGCCACTCCAGTCTCTTTGCCAAGAAAACTCCATGGGCAGAAACAAAAGGCTAAAAGATATGACACTGGAAGATGAGCCCCTCAGGTCGGAAGGCGTCCAACATGCTACTGAGGAAGAGCGGAGGACAAGTACAAGTAGCTCCAGAGCTAATGAAGTGGTTCGGCCAAACCCAAAAGGATGCTCAGCTGCGGACACGCCTGGAAGTGAAAGGAAAGTCCGATGCTGCAAAGAAAAATACTGCATAGGAACCTGGAATGTAAGATCTATGAACCTTGGTAAGCTGGATGTGGTCAAACAGGAGAGGGCAAGAATAAACATTGACATCCTGGGCGTCAGTGAACTAAAATGGACGGGAATGGTCGAATTCAATTCAGATGATTATCATATCTACTATTGTGGGCAAGAATCCCATAAAAGAAATGGAGTAGTCCTCATAGTCAACAAAAAAGTGGGAAAAGCTGTACTGGGATACAATCTCAAAAATGATAGAATGATTTCAATACGAATCCAAGGCACACCTTTCAACATCACAGTAATCCACGTTTATGCACCAACCACCGATGCTGAAGAGGCTGAAATGGACCAATTCTATGAAGACTCACAACACCTTCTAGAACTGACACCAAAGAAAGATGTTCTTGTCATTATAGGGGACTGGAATGCTAAAGTAGGGAGTCAAGAGATAAAAGGAACAACAGGTAAGTTTGGCCTTGGAGTTCAAAACGAAGCAGGGCAAAGGCTAATAGAGTTTTGTTAAGAGAACAAGCTGGTCATCACAAACACTCTTTTCCATCAACACAAGAGGCGACTCTACACATGGACATCACCAGATGGGCAATACCGAAATCAGATTGATTCTGTTCTCTGCAGCCAAAGATGGAGAAGCTCTATACAGTCAGCAAAAACAAGACCTGGAGCTGATTGTGGCTCTGATCATCAGTTTCTTATAGCAAAATTCAAGCTTAAACTGAAGAAAGTAGAAAAAACCACTGGGCTAGTCAGGTATAATCTAAACCAAATCCCTTATGAATACACAGTGGAAGTGAAGAACAGATTTAAGGAACTAGATTTGGTGGACAGAGTGCCTGAAGAACTCTGGATGGAGGCTCGTAACATTGTACAGGAGGCAGCAACAAAAACCATCCCAAAGAAAA
Source organism: Intellagama lesueurii (assembly GCA_037013535.1). Taxonomy (NCBI): domain Eukaryota; kingdom Metazoa; phylum Chordata; class Lepidosauria; order Squamata; family Agamidae; genus Intellagama; species Intellagama lesueurii. Next base: position 87,637,294 of record JBAJHW010000001.1, read on the forward strand.
GGAAATGCAAGAAAGCAAAGTGGCTGTCCAACGAGGCCTTGCAAATAGCAGAGAAGAGAAGGGAAACAAAATGCAAGGGAGATAGGGAAAGTTACAGAAAATTGAATGCAGACTTCCAAAAAATAGCAAGGAGAGACAAGAGGGCCTTCTTAAATGAACAGTGCAAAGAAATAGAGGATGATAATAGAAAGGGAAAAACCAGAGATCTGTTCAAGAAAATTGGTGATATTAAAGGAACCTTTTGTGCAAAGATGGACATGATAAAGGACAAAAATGGTAGGGACCTAACAGAAGCAGAAGACATCAAGAAGAGGTGGCAAGAATACACAGAGGAATTATACCAGAAAGATCTGGATGCCCCGGACAACCCAGAGAGTGTGGTTGCTGACCTGGAGCCAGACATCCTGGAGAGTGAAGTCAAGTGGGCCTTAGAAAGCATGGCTAACAACAAGGCCACTGGAGGTGATGGCATTCCAGTGGAACTATTTAAAATCTTAAAAGATGACGCTGTTAAGGTGCTACACTCAATACGCCAGCAAGTTTCGAAAACTCAGCAGTGGCCAGAGGACTGGAAAAGATCAGTCTACATCCCAATCCCAAAGAGGGGCAGTGCCAAAGAATGCTCCAACTACCTTACAATTGCACTCATTTCACATGCTAGCAAGGTTATGCTCAAAATCCTACAATGTAGGCTTCAGCAGTATGTGGACCGAGAACTCCCAGAAGTACAAGCTGGATTTCGAAGGGGTAGAGGAACTAGAGACCAAATTGCTAACATGCGCTGGATTATGGAGAAAGCCAGAAAAACATCTACTTCTGCTTCATTGACTACGCAAAGGCCTTTGACTGTGTGGACCACAGCAAACTATGGCAAGTTCTTAAAGAAATGGGAGTGCCTGACCACCTTATCTATCTACTGAGAAATCTATATGTGGGACAGGAAGCAACAGTTAGAACTGGATATGGAACAACTGATTGGTTCAAAATTGGGAAAGGAGTATGACAAGGCTGTATATTGTCTCCCTGCTTATTTAGCTTATATGCAGAATACATCATGCGAAAGGCTGGACTGGATGAATCCCAAGCCGGAATTAAGATTGCCAGAAGAAATATCAACAACCACAGATATGCAGATGATACCACTCTGATGGCAGAAAGTAAGGAGGAATTAAAGAACCTCTTAATGAGGGTGAAAGAGGAGAGCGCAAAAACTGGTCTGAAGCTCAACATCAAAAAAACTAAGATCATGGCCACTGGTCTCATCACCTCCTGGCAAATAGAAGGGGAAGATATGGAGGCAGTGACAGATTTTACTTTCTTGGGTTCCATGATCACTGCAGATGGTGACAGCAGCCACAAAATTAAAAGACGCCTGTTTCTTGGGAGGAAAGCGATGACAAACCTAGACAGCATCTTAAAAAGCAGAGACCTCACCTTGCTGACAAAGGTCCGCATAGTCAAAGCTATGGTTTTTCCAGTAGTGTTGTATGGAAGTGAGAGCTGGACCATAAAGAAGTCTGACCGCTGAAGAAGCTGAGGCTTCAATACTTTGGCCCTCTCATGAGAAGACTCCCTGGAAAAGACCCTGATGTTGGGAAAGTGTGAAGGCAAGAGGAGAAGGGGACGACAGAGGACGAAATGGTTGGACAGTGTAATCGAAGCTACCAACATGAATTTGACCAAACTCCGGGAGGCAGTGGAAGGCAGGAGGGCCTGGCGTGCTCTGGTCCATGTGGTCACAAAGAGTCGGACACGACTTAACGACTAAACAACAACAACAATACTAGAAAAAAGAAATCCAAACACATTAAAAAGCAAAGCTTTCCCTGGTACATTTTCCCAGATGCCTTGAAATACTGCATCCCTCCTTACACAATCCAGGAGCAAATGGGATAGGATGGGGTTTGTGCTGAAGTGCCACATCACCTTTCCATGTGCATCACATAAAGTGTATAGCTAAGCTCATTCACGTATCAAGAGCCAAATTGGATGACATTGTATAAAAAGTCAATCTTAGAAAAATCAAATCAGTGATCAAACTGACTTGTCATAGAGTGCCATTGAGCTCTTGTACTTTCCTTAGTATATTCAACAGGATAAGCATCAAGATTTTAAAATTATTTCTATGTTGGGTTGGTTGCTAGGTTTGCAAGAAGAACTATAGGAGGACTTCCTAAATGAAGCTTCCATGTTCAGAGACAGTATACCTCTGAACAACAAGTACAGGAGGGCCTTGCTTATGGAACTGCCTAATGCACTGCTAAGCAGTCTAAGCCTAACAGTCATAAACACTAGAGATCAATATAAAACATATTTTTATAGGCTTTGCTGGCTCCACAAATCACAATGATTTCTAGCATTCAGTCCAAGTAAGCACCCCCATCTCAGCCTTTTAGATGACAAACCAAAATTGGACTTAACAGATGTCACTGGCTCTCTGGCTACTCACTCAAACCAGGTCACCTTTCCTGCACATGCATTAACAGTCCAATGCAGTGTCTGCCTAAGCCACAGATCCCAAGCATGCTAATATTGCATTTCTGGTCGGGGGGGGGGGCACTTTTAAATGACATTAGCTGCATGGAAAGCAGTGTGGGTGTGTTTTGTTGTGTGCCCAGCCAATGAATAATCATAATTAAAACGTCTGTCTCTAGAATGCCTGCCCTCTCCCCTAGTGCCCTGAGTAACAGCAAGTAGTACAGCCTCAAAAGTAATTCCGCATCATCTCATTATCATGAAAAATAACATTACCCAAGTAATATATTACAAATAATTTAATAACTCTAGAGTTCTGGGAATGATGAGGGAGAAACGAAATGAGATGCAGAAATGCTAGAAGAATGTAATAATAAATGTATGTATTAAAACTGGGGATATGCTTACTGTTTTGGTTTCAAAGGTAAAAGTACGACTTCTGGGGTGCCATGTACTTATAAGTCTGCACCCCATCTCCATTATCCCATCTGTTTGGCTGGTTTCCAGACCTGTAAGTCTCTGCAGCCCCTTCGGTCTTCGATTCCTGTGGTTTTGGATTGTTGTTGGTGTTGTGAGGGGCATAAACTGATTCCAGCAGGCCTAGTATCTGTGTCCCACATTCTCAGCCAGCAAGTCGCTCTCACACTTGTTCAGAGGTACCCTGTCTCTGACCAGCTGCTAACTCTCTGTGGGCATATGTAGATCAACAGCAGAGCCTAAAAATGAATTAAACTGGTGTGCTAACTGGTAAACTACTGAGGGTTTAGCACAACAAGGAATAAAGAAACAAGCCTTGTGACTGTAAGATATTATGAGAACCCTAATAAGTTAGGTTTGATATTGGCTTGTTAGTCGTTAGTCTGGGAAATGACCAACCTTTAATTTTGTAAAAAAGATTTTGAATTGTAGAATGACCCATCAATCTCTAAATAACAATAATCATGTACTGTCAAGTCAATTCTGACTTATGGTGACCCTTTTCAGGGTTTCCCACATATACAGTACTCAGAAGTGGTTTCCCATTCCCTTCTTCAGGGGTCATTCTGGGACTCTGCAGCTTGCCCAAGGCCACATAGGCTGAGTGCTCTCCTGGGAGGCATAGTGGGGAATCAAACTCCCAACCTCTGGCTCCACAGCCAGATACCGAAACCACTGAGCTTTCCAGTCCTTACACCGCAATATATGCACAGCAGCAGCTCTGATGTTACATGGAGCCCATCATGTTTCTCTTTAAAATCTCTTTTGTTCATTTCAGTCGATGCTGCTTTCATGCTGTCATCCTTCCTGTATCTCAGGAATAAGCCAAATGAACTAAATGGAACCTACTTTGAGAAGGTGTATGTAGAAGGTGTGTGCACTGTTAAAATCCTTTTTTTTTTTTAAAGAATGTAATTTCATGTAAAAAGGAGGAAGCCTGCACATATTCAGAGACTGGGGGACATGGGGTAGTGATAAAGGTCCCTTCTCAGAGTCATTTTGCCTTTCAGAGTACAATCCTTCTTTTATCTACTTACTCAGGGGGATTAAGCTTCATTAAACATAGTGGCTCATTGTTGCCTTTCCCGGGAAAATGTGCATAGAACATTAGCAAATAAGTCATTTTGTAACATGAAGCATCACCAAGCATCCACAATTAAGACTGGAGTGTAGTGGCAGTACATACAATTTCTCCAAAAAAATATACACATTTAAATTGTTTGCTTTTTTAAGGCAGCTATATTAGAATTTGAGATTTCTTGAACTTGTCTAACAAAATGCCACTAAGCTGTAAACAACATGAAGTTACCAGCCCAGCCCACCCTAGCCAAGTAGCAGTACAAAAAAAAGAAAAGAAGGGAACAACCATTTCCCACTCAAAAATGGCAGAAATATGGCAGGATGGCAACAACATCACTTGGATACGGTACAAAAATGTCAGTGAACAAAGGAAGGATGTTTCATAGAAATGGGCTACTGAATTGGTCCTATGTGTCAGACTGGATCTGAGGCTGTTGGTGCAGTGTTTCTCACTCAGTTACACATTCAGAATGTGGGAAAACAAACACCCCGGGCAAAAGGTTTGCTAGCATTTGAGCAAGCCTGGCTTTACCAGATGTGCGATCTATTCTGAGTGGTTGTGTTTTGTTAGGGTTTGCGTCCTGTGCAATGGCATTTAGTTGGTGATTCTTCTAAAGAACTTGGTCAGAATCTGACATTATACAAGAAAAAGTGCACTCACAACCACTCTCTTTCCTGCAGTCCTTCATTCCTCCCAAAATCTGCTCCGAAGCATTTCCCCAGCCCTCTGAACTGATTTTGAAGGCTTGGGAGTACAAGGAGGCAGAGTTACTCATCTCTCTTTTCTATTGACAGAAGCAGTTTCTTCAGTGGAACTGGATTCCACTGAACATTTTCCAGAAAGACCTACACACATTTTGAGTGATCCTCTGGAGGCTACAATACAGCCCTTGAGTTTGTTTTACCCCATACCTTTGGAGCTTTCAGCTAAATTTATTGTCCACACTCCTAATGAATGAGCCACACCGAAGGTGCTGTTAGATACACATTCAGTGAAATGAAGAAGAAATGGATCGCACAGATTTTTCAGAGCTGCTGGCCACATGCTAGGTTGATGGCAGCAACTTCTACTTGTTCAGACAGTGTGCTGATTTCCTGATTTCTGGTAGATGGCTTTTGAAGGTAATTTGTTCCTTGCACCTGTTGGTCTAAATGCCAGCTTTTAAATGTTATATTTTTCAAAAGACTTCTCGTTTGGTTCTCTGTGGAAATCAACTCCCACTGTTAAATAAGTGTAAAACACAACACATAGGCAACAGCATTAGGGATGAGAAAAAGACTGGAGAGCTTTAATGCCCTCACTTGCCACACTGTATAGGATATATAAGCTTAGGAGCAGGTCATGAGGAAATGGAATGATGAGTAAGGGAATGAACAGTAAAGGGGCTTTTAGGAGACCTCTATAGGTAAAAGCAGGTAAGCTGTTGGCTAGTGATGAGTGCTTATTCTGCACAAGTTCCAATGCTGAACAGAACTGGGTCACTTCTTAGATATTTGGACCCCATCAGAGACAGAGTAAAGTGATGCATCAGACCTTGTCAACCAATCTGACTGAGAGTGTGCACTGTCTTCAAACACATATGGAAAAATGGATTAAATCAGGAATATTTATCTGATTCTGGGGTGACTATTGGACCGAGAAAGCAGCTGCTAGTCACCTACAAGATGGGCTCATACCTCCACAGATCATTTGTGCTGCATCTGGCATTTGTAGAGGTGGAGTGATTAACATTTTACACTGAAAACATCTCCAGAATTTTGTACTCAAGAAATGGAAATTGATAAGACCAAGCTGCTGTCAGCAAATGGGAAGGTGAGCGGCATTTGAACCACCCCTAGTAAAGCCCAAGGCCTCTTGCAGAAGTTCCAACTACTGGGGCTTGAGGTGGAAGTCACCACATGCTATATACCTGTTTGCAGCTACTCTGCCAGCTATTTTGCATAGGGTGAAATGAAAGACCTGCAGCATGTTGCAAGCTAGGATTTGCATTCTAGAATTTGTTTTCTTTCTTATCTAGCTTAGTTTAGTTTACTAAATATTTTAGTATTAGGACTGAATGTATGTGTGACTGTGGATGAATGCCTGTGTTCCCTTCATATAGACTTTGGTTAGCTAAGTGTCCAAGTGTATGCTTCTCCTTTCTCTCAACCTCTGATGGCATTTGCACAATTGCTACAAGGGTGTTCATGGGCAAAAGTAAAATCCTTCCATCTACCACATCCTGAAATTGATGGTGCTATGTAACCACCCCCACCCCGCCATAACCTCAAGTTATAGCTGTTTATATTTTCCTCGTGAGGGGAATACACAAAATCGGAAATACACAAAAACTATAATTGAACCAGGCAAAGACTGAGTTAGAGTAGTTTGGACACATGATAGGTTGGACACTTATCTGTATGCTCTTATTCATGGAAGAACTGGCTCAGGGAACCACTGCACATCCTTAGTTCTGATACAGGTATCTTTTTTAGAGATGTCGCTTTTAGTGCTGATAGCGAAGGTGTACAGTATATCAAAGGAAGATGTTGTCTCAAGGATTCTTGATAAAAGGCTCAAGTTCTCCAGCCATTTGTAGCCTCTGCAAACCAATGGAGACTTTGATGTCTTGTTTGGTGTGGGAGTTGTAAGAAGCATAGATGCTCCCAAGTAGCTTCCAGGATACCCTATACCTGCCAAAAATCCTTGAGGCAATAGATTCCTTGATAGCAGGTGGGTATTCAAAGCAAATTCAGAAGTAAGTCACAACTGGAGTAGGCCCATTGAATCAGTGAAACTTACAAAGAAATTGACACACCAAATTCCTACTGATTCAATGGGCCTACACTAGTTGCAATTTACTACTGGATTTCAGCCTATCCAATTAAATGGACACAGGTCCAGCCAAGGGCACCTGTTCAAGCTTTTGGAAAAGTTCACATTCGACCACTTTGGGGGCAATCCACTTCACATTAGAGGAGGACCATATACTTCCATGAAGACCTGGTTTAATTCAGACTTATTAATCACAACCATTAGGGCAGTGATGGCAAACCTTTTTGAGCCCGAGTGCCCAAACTGCAATACAAAACCAACTTATTTATTTCAAAGTGCCAACACTGCAATTAAACCTGAATACTGAGGTTTTAGTTTAGAAAAAACTGCCCCAGCACTGCAAGGGGTAAATGTTTGTGGGGGGGGGGTTCCCCTCTAGGGGCGGTATTAACAGAGAAATACTTACCAGTCCTCCAATCCCCTGTCGGACTATACCAGTAATGGCTTCCATTGCACCCCTCCACTGGACCACTGCACCAGCAGAGGGGAGTGACAAGATCTGGGATCAGAGGATGGGTAAGTATTTCTCAATGGCGGCTTATGGCTCGTGTGCCCACAGAGAGGGCTTTGCGTGCCAGCTGTGGCACGTGTGCCATAAGTTCACCATCGCTACATTAGGGTGTGAATCTTCCTTATTATAAGCCAAAGCACAATTTTAAAAGCTCAGAAAAGGTGAACATAAACTTGACAGTTGTATAACAGTGATGACTAACCTTGGGTCTCCAGGTATTCTTGGACCACAGCTCCCAGAAGCCTTCACCACTAGCTGTGCTGGCCAGGATTTATGGGAGATGTAGTCTAAGAACATATGGGGACCCAAGAATTGTTGTGATTCCACAGCAATCACTGTCTTAGAAGGTCAGTTTTAAAAGGTTGACTCTGCCTTCTAAAACTGCACATGGTCAAGTTATGTAGCAGCCAGAAGCCAATATAATGAATATATTATATATATTATATATTATATCCATAGTTTGAAGAATGTCACTGGATTCTGGTTGATTTCCAGATGTAATTAAAAAAACCTGATGCTGATCTTTAAAGCTGTGCATGGGTTGGAATCAAGGACAACCTAGTCTCAAATATACCTCTGTCCCATGATTATCATTAGCAGACCTATCCCGGTATCAATGATTGTTGAAAAATACACGAATCACCCAGCTAATAGGCTTAATTTGGAAAGCAGCAACAAAGACTTTTGCACAGTTTGTCTCATTTATATTACTTGCAAAACATACAACTTACAGAAATAATTCTCACTAATGCAAAAAGTCTCATCAATACGGACAAAAAAATCTTACCCTTTCACAGACAAGAACATTTTTCTAGTTTCTTGTTTTTGCACATGAGAGCAAGACAAACAAGGATTTACATTTTTGTTAAAGGTCATAAGAACATTCCCAAAGCTCTTTAGGGAGAAACACTGTTTAAATCATATAAATTGGGGCACAGATATACCTTTGCTCTTACACTGCCAGAACAGCAAATACCAATGTCAGCTCCAAGACACTTCATAGCACACATCTGCAAATGTATTCTGTGCTTTATTGTTTGTTTGTTTGTTACCTTTGTATCCTTCCTTCATTTCAATGAGTTGAAGATGGCATACTTTCCTCTCTTCTCCACATTACTCTAGGAAACTCCTGTTACTCTAGGAATACCAGCCTGAAAGTGGCTGGCTGTGCCACGGTCATCCAATGAGTTTCATGGCTTTTGTGTTGTGAAGCACCCAAAGTGGTTTCATCCCAGTCCAGCACTGGTCCTCACCTGAAAGGGGGGGGGAAGCTCCTCTTAAAATGCAGTTGAATCTTTCCAACTCATCAAAACTACTATTTGTGTATCTGAGGAAATCTTGTTCCATGCTGTCCCAGGTCACCATGCAATAATGTCAGCTTTAATCCTTCACTGTACCTGAGGTTGGGGGTCCACAGTAGGCCATGTGGCAGACACATTTCTATCTTCCAGTAGCGAGGGGTGGGGTTGGAAGCTCTGCTTTGCTGACACCCTGGCATCTTCTAACTCAGGTAGTTCCTCAGTATGACAATTGGTAGGCCCAGCCTTACGCAGAAGATGGCATGAGAGATGAACACAGCCACAATTTATTTCTAGTGTTCTATTTCCTCTTTTCTGAAATTGCCATTAAGGGTAAATGTCACCTCTTTCACTTCATTCTTCAAGCAAGGCTAATTGTTTATGCCACTCTCTTTTAATAAAGGGTCAGCAGTTTTTTCCTGATGGGGGCTGGAGTTGACTGCCTTCTCTACTTGTTATATCTCTTCACAGCTCAGTAGGTTTTCCTTAATAACCACATTCCTGCTGGTAGTTTGTTCCCCCAATTACTAATTTCATGCATCATTATTGTAGACAAAATAGCACACACACAAAAATCACTTTAGCTCATGGTCTCAAATTACCTGAACTCACAATTAGAGGGTAAAACAATTTCAAGAAACAAGCTCTAATTGGGAAGATAAACTGATGGTAATGTAGTCAAGGCACCCTGGAACTTAGGAAAGGAAATAAATAAATGTTAAATATGTGTCTGGAATGAGTCCTCATAGTAGAAATTCATTGTTCAAGGAATCACAACATCAGAGGGGGAGGGGGGAGATCAATTTACAAACTATAGCAGAATTTTGAAAAGATATTTTCAGATCACAATTTTCATGCTGGCTGGGGAATTCTGGTAGTCTAAAAAGTAACATTTCCAGCTTAGTGGTTAAAAAAACATTTAGGTAGTGACAGAGGAGACTTTGGTGTCCCAGATCTAGTGTAATCAGCAGTAATGTGACTGCAGCCATGAACATACTCTTTTTATGCTGTCAGGCTCTCTCATATTAGATCTATCAACCTAGGCATGTTCACACAGCACTAAGTCCCTCAGTATCCATTGGGGTCTATTCCTATCCCTCATAGGTTTACCTGCACCAAATAAATGCAGAAATAGCCTTGTCGATACACATGAAGTTCCAAAATACATATTCAGTGACCTCTTTGTTAAAAAGGCACAAAAAGTGTGACCTCTTTGTTAAAAAGGCACAAAAAGAAGCATGAACAACTGTGCAAGCTCCTGAGAGAACACTCCCTTCGTCAGGAAAAATATGAAAAATAAACCAGATGGGAGAAAGGGTAGGGGAATGTGAGTGGAAGGCTGGACCTTAGTCTGTGTTGTCTGCGTATGATTAGACGGAACAGTGCAGGAGGATTGCTGCAGACAAAGAGTCAGGTCTCATCATGTGGCAATGGTGTTAAGATTCTATACAGTCTCACCCATAGAGTTACTCAGTGCTGGAAAGATAGCAATGTTTGGTCCTCCACCGTAGACAATGCAAGTCCCCAATGTGAACTCAACTTCTGTTTGTTGAAATAGTGACTCTAAATGGAGGATACATTAAAGAAGATGTGTTTTTCCTGATGATATGCTCCCTTTTCAAAATGCAACTTGTCTTTCTGACAAGTGAATAAGATCTCAGAGATATGCCTCATCTTGAAATAGGAGGGGATATGGTGGCAGTGGGTGTATTTTGTTCACCTCCCCTCCCAAACTGTGTCTATTTAGCCTTACTGCATACTTAAGCAATTGTAGCACTTAGTGTGGCTGGTTGTGAAAGCCAAAGGTAAAAGATGTACCTTCTAAGTTAATTCTCTCAGATAACCATTTTCAGCACCTGCTGCATTGTACATGGATTTTGAATCAGACAGGTTCAAAGCTATGATGTCATGTAGCCATAATTTCAGATTTTGCACTGCTAGGTACAATGTCACTATTCTAGGAAAACAGGTAAGATATGATGATAGGTTTCACTTCCATAGTTTAGATTAGTTCCACGATGTCAGACTCATAAATTCCATTATCTAGAAGAAGACTCAGAAATTTTTGGCCCTCCAGATTTTGTGCCCATGAATAGCATAGAATTGTTGTAGTTGAAGTCTAAGACATCTGGCGGGCCAAAGATCCCCTTGCCCCATTCTGGATTGCAAGGGCATTTTACAAAATATAGACCCCATTGGAGAATGGAGAGGATATAAGAGGACTGTTCAGACCCAACATTAAACCCCTCTGATTTTTCCCCCCTTAGTTACCTCAGTTATTCACTTTTATACCTTCATCTGCTCTGTGGCACTTCTTGTACATGAACAGGTTTCTGCCTACCAGTGCTACCTGCTAACAGTTCCCAGGGAAATTCTCTGAGAAGAGAGATAGCATCTTTTGAAACTTTGCATAATGGTCGGGTCACTGATGGGCATGCTGAACACCATTAATAACAGTCAGTAGCAAATGGCTTCTTATTATCACTGCTCAACAATTACTATGGAAATCTAAATGGGTTTTCAATCCAGCTGCTTCTTCGGATTCACCTTAGACCTTGAAGTCTATTTTAAAAAATACACCAGTGAGCTCAATTTTCACAACCTTTGCATCCAAGGTGTTTCTCACGCTGCCTCAGTTGCATTTTACTCAGGAAGTAGTCATCGTCACCCAGGTTAATTTCACCTTACTTTCCTCCTGCTATCTTTTTATATTCTTTCTGGTGAACATAGAAAGTATTGTATGAAACAGGGACATTATGTCTATTTGCAAATGTTCTTGTTCTTGGTAATTTTTGGAATCTCATCATGTGGAGACTCCCCATTGAACCTTCCCCCTGCACCAACAAGATTTTGGTTTCCCATCCTAACCACTGTTCTGCACAGGAAATTGCTAAATCCTATTCATTCTGCACAGTTACTGTAACTATCTTGCACAGCTTGGTATTCCTTCTGCCATTTTCAGAAGAATCCTGTGTGGGTAAGATGCCATTCTTATTTATTTATTATTTACATATTTTATCTTCTTTATTTATATCTCTGCTTTCTGCCGATGAAAGAACTCAAGGTAGAGTAGAGCAGCTAAAATAGTATAAAAAAGGTAAAGGTTCCCCTTGAAATTTAGTCCAGTCGTGTCCGACTTTAGGGCGCGGTGCTTATCCCCGTCTCCAAGCCGTAGAGCCAGCATTTGTCCGTAGACAGTTTCCGTGGTCACGTGGCCAGCACAACTAGACACGAAACGCCGTTACCTTCCCACTGTGGTGGTACCTATTTATCTACTTGCATTTACAGGCTTTCGAACTGCTAGGTTGGCAGGAGCTGGGACAAGCGACGGGAGCTCACTCCATCGCGTGGGTTCGATCTTACGATGTCTGGTCTTCTGACCTTGCAGCACAGAGGCTTCTGTGGTTTAACCCGCAGCGCCACCACGTCCCATAAAAATAGTATACATATATCTAAAATAACAGTAAATTAGAGTATTAATATTAATTTACAATTAAACATATAATTATATCAAAAATATTACTAGTTTCAAACAAATACTTTAAAAACTGATGATAAAAATAGAATATGCGGCAAAACCCCCCCCCCCACTTAAAGCTCCCATCCTCTTAGGACATTCACAAACCAAAAGACATTTTAAATGGGAAGGTTTCCACTTGCCAGCAGAAAGGCAGCAAGAAGGGGCCAGCCAAGCCTCATGTGAGAATGAATTCCATACACTGGGAGCAGCCATGGAAAAAGCTGCCTCCCAAGTGACTGCCAAATGTGCTTGTGGTTGTGATGAAAAACTAATGGAAAGCCTTCCTCTAAAGATTTCAGAGACCAGGGAGAATTATATGGAGAAAAATGGACCTTCAGAGAGACTGGACCCAAGCTGTGTAGTGCTTACAGGTCATAACTAGCACTTTGAATTGGGATGGGAAATGGACTGGCAGCGAGTGAAGTTGTTGAAACAAGGGAGTTATAGAATCTTTGTAACTGGTTCCAGTCAGCAATCTGGCAGCAACATTTTGAACCAGCTGAAGTTTCCAAACCAGACAGCCTCATGTAGAGTGTGGTGCAGTAATCCAAACAAGATGTACCTAAGGCATGTTATCACAATAGCCAAGTCAGACATTTCTGGACAACATGTAGGGGTTACCATGTGGGATAGAACAGAACCCTGAGTGATGACACAGGTCAATGGCCAGGGCATTGAACAGGAGTCCCCCAGAACCACCTTATGAGTTCTCCCCTGCAGAAAGGACTGCAACCACCATACTGTAGAAGAGTGCATCCAAGTCCCATTCCAGAGAGATGGCCCAAGGGATGCAATGGTAGTATCAGAAATACATTCTGTACAAGAACTGGAATAATCCTCCACAGCTTGCTATTTCTTCCAGAAAAAAAATGAGCACAATTCTCTGTGAGATTTTCCATTATGGTTTTCCATTAGGGTGCGGGGAATCTCGGGCAGAGAATTCTTGCTGCAATAGGGAAATGATGTTTTTTCTTCTTCCTTTCCTTTCCTTTCTGATTCACATCCCTGCAAAACACTTACAGAGTGAAGGTATTCTCAGAGATTTGTGAAGACCGCAGATGTCAGAATATTATAATTTTCTAGACAGGAAAATCTCCTGGTTTTGTTTTCTCCCACATCTGCATTTTTAAAAACTTCATTTCTATCCCAAATATGAAGTTTGCAGATTTGGACAAATTCTTAAAAAATGAACTGAAACAGAATAATTTTTCTTTTGCACCAGCCAAACGCAAGAGCTACAGCCAGTCCCATGATGGAGAGGATAACACAGTACGGGCTGCCACTTAGTTGTTGAAGCTGAGGAGTTGTTTCAGAAGGAAACAAGAGTAGTATGGTTGACTACATAGGGATTCAAACCCAGGCTCTTAACACCTAAGCACTCAAAGCCATTGGCCTAGGTAGAGAGATCTGTCTGCCTCCAATTTGGACAGATTTGAACAATTGTAATTTCAAGTCCTTTGCCTTCCAAATAAGAAGAATTGTGTGATTTTTTTTGGGGGGGGGAGGATGGTAAACTTTTCTTTTAAAATGAAATGATACCCAGTTAGTAATTCCTAGAGTTCCTAAATCAAGCTTTGAAAGAGTTAGAGCCACAGAAATGGACCAAACTCTTCCCGCCTTCTGGAACTTCTCGCCCTCCTCTATCACCCCCCCCCCACACACACACACTGGATGTCTGAGGAAAGTCCATTGTCATTCTAATGCAATGGAAGTTTACCCAAGCCCAATTTAATGCAAACCCAAATTTTCACAGATATAAATTTCTAGGAACTAGGGATGGAATTGTTAAGCAAAGACCCCCATGCAGGAAGAAGCACATTGTCAGTATTTTCTTTCTTTCTTTACTAAACATTAAGTGTTATTTCTCAGCCACTTTGCAGCACAGGCTTTTTAACAGAAACTGAATATTTTTTAATGAAAAAGAAAAAGGACATAAAACTTTTTCCAGATAGTCTACAGTCTTTTAAACAAGCCCAATATGTATGCAGATGTCTGTGCCACTAGTGCCACTGTTCTCTTTAGTTGTATGTTTTTATGTCCTCATTCTGTCACTTTCCTTGGTTTTAAACAAACTGTTCCAGATGCCACTGATATTTTTGCTTTAACGGAAGTTTCCACCGTCCTTTGGAGACTGCCTTAATTAATATCTGCAGCAGAGTTTTTGTGATACCTCACGTTTCAGTATTTTCAGCAGCATACAGTCATGCTCAGCGCATTTGTTAACCCTCTGCATACTGTGATGGGAAAAGAAAATCCATCTGTGCACCTCATAACAAACAATTTGAATTCATTCTTTCCAGACCAATGAACTGTGATTTAACTTTCCAGTTGACACACACATACAGAGTAATTCTGGAATATTCTGAGACTGATAGGAATACAGCTTTCATATTCAAAATAAGCACATCACATACTATAAAAATAAACCTTTTAATATATTTTAAAGCACATTATGACCTCCCACAAAATTTAATGAGACATTTTTCCTGGTCAAAATGCACACATGGGATTCAGTGTGACAGTTCAAGTTTATATATGTCTACTCAGAAGTAGGCGGCACTAGATTTGATGTGACTTGCTCTCAGGTGTATAATCTGGCAGTTTCAAAGTACTTTTCAGAGCTCCATTTATATAAATTGTCATTATTGTTCTTTTAGATACCAACTACTGTATCAGTGCTGCCATCGGACTGGAAGGAAAGTAAAATTGTGGGAGGAAGGGAATCTAAGCTCCTGGAACCTTCCAGGATCTCTTCTAGGCAACTTTTAGGGCAGTGGTTCCCAACCTTTGGTAACCCAAGTGTTCTTAGACTGCAATTTCCAGAAGCCTTCACCACCAGCTGTGTTGCCCAGGATTTCTGGGAGTTGCAGTCCAAGAACACTTGGGTTACCAAAGGTTGGAAACTACTGTTGTAGGGCCATATCAATGCACAGTGGGAGATTAAAACCCTTCTCCTCTTTGTGCTACACAGGAAAAATTCTGAAGGGAAAAAAGAATAGCCAAGAACGTTGGCTCCATATAGGATAGCAACAGAGATGAGCACGAACTGCAGTGTGGTGGTTCAGCCCAGTTCAGAGCCGCACTCACACAGGTGTTATGTGGGTGCCGTGCACTCCCCTCTCCCGCCTCCTCTGTGCCCTTGCCCATTCCCCAGGCAATGTGAGCTTCCCTCCATGCCTCCCAACATGACTACATACTCATGGATTGCAGCGTGTACTTCCTTCCTCCGCCTCCTCCAATTGCTGCCCACTCAGACAGAACTGCAGGCTTCCCTTTCCTGCCTCCTCATCTGTGGGAGTAGTATTATTGGTGGTAGTCCTAATACAGTGCTAACACAGTCAAATTAAAAGGGATTCCAACCCAACCTTTTTCAAACTTAAGTGCTCAAACACTTGGCATGGATGGACAAATTAACTAACTAACTGACTAACTTATGCCTTTTTCACAACAGAGGGGCTGAAGATGGCTCACAATTAATTTAAAAAATCAAAACAATATAATTGTACCCAATTAAAAACAGAATGGGCAAAATCCTGTTGGCATATATTTATACCAGCTGGAAATATTTAATTTAATTTAATTCCCCCAATTCAGGTTCTGATTTTTTTAAATTATTTAAAGCTCCATGCGCATGTGCACACACGCACACACGCACGCATGCACACACACCCCTCTATGGCTCCCAAAGACTTCTCCAGAGCAAAAGGGATCTGTAGGAAGCCTTAGAACCTGAAAGGGAGTCGAGGAAAGAACGCTTTCTATTAGTTTAAATTAAATATTTCCAGTGCCCAGTCCAGATTCTGCCAGTGCAAATTAACATCAGCATGATTTTGCCCCCATAAGATATAATACTAAGAAACCAATTAAACAAGGATTAATATTAAAAACAGCTATTTAAAAACTTGCCAGATGTGGAATCTACCAGCTTTGCATTTTTAAAATCTCAAATGGTTTCCACCTTAAATATGAAGAAATCTGAGAATTTTGCTAAATTCTTATGAAAAATTATCTGAAACAACATCATGCCTAAATTGATCTTCCAAGCCAGAACACTGATGGCAACACAGCTCTTTGTCTTTCTGCTCCAAGGGACCCCAACATTATGGAGAGGTCTAATTTGGCCACGGTGACACATTCCTTAGTTACATTCCAGCTGGATTACTGTAACATGCTCTACCTGGGGCTGCCTCTAGAAAGTGTCAGGAAACTTCCAAAACACAGCAGCCAAACTGCTAACTGGGTCTGTACACAGGGATCACACAACCTCCCTGTTACAGGAGCTTCACTGGCTGCTGATCTGTTTCCAGGCAGAATTCAAAGTGATGGTTCTAACATATAAAGCCCTAAACGGCTTGAGCCCAAGCTATCTCAAGGACTGCATTTCCCTTTATGGGCCTGTTCGAATGTTAAGATCATCAGGAGAAACCTTCTTCTCAGTCCCACCACCTTCACAGGTGTGTTTGATGGGACACGGGAGAGGGCCTTCTCTGTTGCTGCTCCAAGACTCTGGAACTCCCTCCCACAGAAGGCTAGACTGGCCACATCTTTACTGTCCTTCCACAAGCAGGCAAAGACTTTTTTCTTCAGGCAAGCTTTCCCTCAGTGAAGGGCTGCTAAGTGGAAATTGATTGTTGTACCTTATTGCATTGGATGTGTTTTGGTGTTGCTTATGTTTTTTTGTATTGTTATTGAATTGTATTGTATTGTATTGTTACTAACTTTAACTTTAATTATGCTGTTGTGTGTTTTGTTGTAAACCACCCAGAGTAACCCTTGGCCAGATGGGCGGTGTAAAAATTAAACAAACAAACAAACAAATACAGAGATAACGGGAGCACATCAGAAGCCTGAACAATTGGCCAGCAATCTGACTGCTCTCTCTTTGGCATCCTAACTAGGAAGGCTTTGACCTACGTTCAGCACAAAATCATTCAGAAATACAGTTCCAGTGGCTTCCTGATCCGACTGATGCCCATGCAGAAGACATTGTGTAAACCCCAGTAAAGGGCTCTCTGTTTTCTTTTTTCCTGTACTGAAAAGCTAAGTGCACTAATGAAAGGCATGTTAAGAGCTTGATCTTCTCAATAATAAATAATTCTTTAACACTGCAGTCATTAAAAAAA
Organism: Intellagama lesueurii; assembly: GCA_037013535.1. NCBI lineage: Eukaryota > Metazoa > Chordata > Lepidosauria > Squamata > Agamidae > Intellagama > Intellagama lesueurii. The sequence continues at coordinate 87,654,593 of JBAJHW010000001.1, forward strand.
TGACATTAGGTGGTGCCTGTGAAAATCTCCACTAATGAGTTATAACTGCAGGGTTGCCTTCTAGGCATGGAGAAGAAAGGAAACTACAGAAATCTTTATTTTTCTATGGTGCAGCTAGGACAATAGAGACACCACAGTTGTGCTAAATGGTTTTTAAGGAGTTTACAAACATTGCAAGATACTTAAAATTGGTTAGAGCAGGAGAACTTTCTGACTTATTGGCCATGTTCAAGGTGTCCTTAAACGACTTGGGCCCAAACTATCTCAAAGGCTGCATCTGCCTTTATAAGCCTGCCTGGATTTTAAGATATTTAAGGGAAGATTTTCTCACCATCCTCACAGGGGTATTTAGTGAGAGGGCCTTTTGTGTCACTGTTCCCAAGCTGTAGAACAATTTCCTACAGGAGACCAGTCTGGCCTGCTCTTTGCTGTCCTTCTGCAAACAGGCGAAAACCTGTCTTTTCAGGAAGGCTTTTCCTTAGTGACTAGCTGCCTCAAGGTTTGTTTACATTAAAGCAATAGTTCAGAATATGTGCTGGTGTAAATTTAAGTTGACTCTGAGTTACGTGGGGTCATATGGTATTTGAACTGCAATTTGCGTTCCCTTGGACCAAAAGTTTAAACTGGTGTGCTACATCCATTGTTTCTGAAGTAATCACTGGCAGGGCCAGCCCTACCATTAAGCAGAGCGAGGCAACCTCCTCTGGTATGAGATATTTGATCTCATGAAAGGGCAGAAAATACATATTTACCTCCAGGGATGAGGACAGCTGCTTATCGACATTTCTGCCTCAGGTGGCAAAATAACGTAGAAGACTTTGGGTAATATGCCCCTTGATATGAGAGGGCAGGGTGCCATCTGTTGCTCCACCTCAGTCAACAACACATCTTCAGCCAACCCTACACACTGGTATATTGGTGGTAAAGGGGGAAAAGTCCCAGTACAAAGCTAAACTGAAATTAAAACTACAGATTTCATTCTTTTTATTTAAAAAATTCTCAGAACTGCATTATATTATATCATCAGATTGTCTGAAGCATCTCATTAAAAAGCAATAAAAACACATATCTTAACATTTTTACAAGATACTTCCCAAGAGCAGGGAGAGAGCAGAATTGAGCCTATAAATTCCTGTATCTATTTTCACACCATCACTAAGTCTGCTTCAATTTAATTTCTATGGTTCCGTTTCTATTGTGTCAAATACCTCCAACCTTGCTGAATCTGTGTTTTGATATTTTTCAATGCTTTCTTGAGACCTCTTTCATGAAGAGAAACCCCTTTTCTTGTTTTCAGATGGTGTATCCATTATTTGTAATTTTATTCATACTGAATCTGCTACAGGCTTAGATTAAACCTCATAAGCACCTGGTAAAAAAACCCAATGTTGGAGCCGCTGCTGAGCCACTTCGGCAGCGCGGCTCGTCTTTGCCTACCTTCCCGGAAATAGCGAGGCCTCTGTAGTCTCGCGAGAGCATTGCTTGGAAAGGGGGGGAACGGCAGGTGATTTAAGGAGCCGTTCCCCCCCTCTCCTCTTCCTCTTTCTTCATTGGTACCCACCCGCCTGCCCTATATTCTAGTGTGAGTTTACCTGGTCGCCTTTGGGGCTGGATAGGAATTTTTGACCCATATTCTGATTGGCCGTTGGATGCGGGGATTTTTCGCCTATCCCACACTGGAAAAGGAGCTTGGCTAATTTTGAGGTGGAATCTTCGGTCACACAGGTGGGTAGTGCGGAAAAAATAGGATTTGTTTGGTGAGCCCCATAGCTTTCTCAGGTAATGTATAGCTCATCTGAACCCCCAGTATTGCGGATCGTGTGATTACAGTGCTTGGGGGGGAAGATGCGCTGGGGCCACACCTGGACCAACAGTCAACAAGGAAAGGGTGGCTTGAGGTCCGGGGGTGGTCAAATTTTGGCCAGCCAGGTTATCGCTGTCTTTACGATAGTGAAAACTTGGGGCCAGGGACTCGCCCATTGGTTTGGTAGGGGGTCCAGGTAGACCTCCGTGCTTAAATTTTATTCCGCACTACAGCAGGACCCCCCGTTTGCCAAAGGATTGGCAATATTGATTCTTAAAATGAAGTGTGGCCCGTGTTTAACCCAAAATCTTGATCTCACGTCTTTATTCCAGGGTAGGGGGGCAAAGGCTTTAAGATTTTTCTTGAGCTGAGAATAAGGAAAACAATTGTCCATGATTGAAGTTATGATTATGTAAACCTGTGTTTGAAAGGCTAAACACTACCACATCTGGCCAGGAACTGCCACAATGCTACTGGCAGTAGTAATCCAACAGCTGAGCTACCTAAGTGCCATTGTTCCTGAGGGATGCTATAAAAGCCGCATGTGACTTCAGATGGAATAGTTAAATGGATTTGCTGGCAGGATCCCTAGTATGGACTCCCTTTGCTGGGAAATATTCCATAGGTGTTCACATTTTCTTTATTTATTTTAACACTTTTAGTGGAGGTGCATTTTGCCTCAGCCTTAATTTTCTCTGTATTCTGTTGGTGTGGATGGGAGAGAGAGAGAAAGGGTCAAAATAGATACTACAGGGAGAGGATGTAATTAAAGGCTACGTTGATTTGTTTATCCTAGCATGATGTTTCTCATCTCTATAGGCTGCACATTAGCTTGCTTTGGCCAAACTTTAATTGAGGCATGAAAATCTGAGGTAGGAACCAAAGCAGTTGTTGTGTAGAGGAATGTGCAAAATAACTCTGCAGGGAGGAAGCAAAAAAAAAAGAACAACCATGGGACCTTACAGTATACAATAGTTGTAGGGAGAGGGGCAGCCCAAGCAAGGGAAGGAGAGAGAAATGTAAGGCAGATTTCACGGGTGGGGGGGTCACTTTATCGCGAGGTAGAGGGAAGCCAAGGGGAACCACTTATACATTGGCAACATTAAAAAGAGTGCCAAGATATGTTCCCAATGAATCTATTTTACTGGAAACTGAACAACACTTTTATCAAGTGAGGGCTCAGTTGGCATCCATAACATTCTGGCTAAGGATTTATATCTTTAGGTTGGTTCATATATTGCTCTTCTTTCTACTGGACAGGAGCCACAACAACTCTTGGACAAAATATGGCTGCACGAGTTTCTTCTATTAACTCCCACCTATCTATATGCAGGATTTGACTTTGCCCACAATACAATAAAGGGAAGACCTTAGAAAAATTATTCCAAGGACCTATGCAGGGGATAGATAAAGTGGATAGAGGGAAGCTCTTTTCCCTCTCACACAATGCCAGAACCAGGCGACATCCACTCCAATTGAGTGTTGGGAGAGTGAGAACAGAGAAAAGAAAATATTTCTTTACCTAGTGTGTTGTTAGTCTGTGGAACTCCTTGCCACAGGATGTGGTGATGGCATCTGGCCTTTAAAAGGGGATTGGACAGATTTACGCAGGTTACAAGCCATGATGGGGATGTCTAATCTCCAGACATAAAAAGAAGGTACCTCAAAATGCCAGATGCAGAGGAGGGGTATCAGGAGACAGGTATCTAGTTGTCTCGTGTGCTCCCAGAGGCATCTGGTGGGGCCACTGTGAGATACAGGAAGCTGGACTAGATGGACCCTTGGCCTGATCCAGCAGGGCTCTTATGTTCTTACGTTTGGTTCTACAAGTCTGTTTTGTTCTTTTCTTGGGAATCTTGTATAGAATTTCTCTCCAACCCACCTCCTATCTGAGCAGAGACCTAGTACAGAGTAGTGAATAGAGTGATGGACTAGAAAACCTGGGTTTAAATTCCTGCTTTGCCGTGGACACTCACTGGTGACAATGGTAAAATCACCCCTTAACATTCTCACATACCTTGGAAACCCTAAACCAGAATCAGCTTGATAGCATGTGATACACACCCCTACCTGACCAACCTGTATATGGCTATAAACCTCTCGCTCTTTAATTTAGCCCATTTTAGTGTATCACTTTCCTGTTGCATTAGGGTTATGCTGGTGTCCCTCCTCATGAAAGGTTTTGCACACACAATAAGCAAACAGTTAAAATGATGGACTTCATTTTTGTGTTTCACATTCTACATGCTGCAGCTTGTGGGTCAATGGTTGCTCCTTTATTGAACACCCCATTGTATTCTCAATTTTTGCTGTTAGAGCAAAACCAAGCTGTATTTGTAGCCATGGCTAAATTTGTATCAGTTACAATGAGAGTGAAAAGACAAATGGCTGCTTGTGATGCAGCTATATCAATGGTCCTGCATCAATATTAGTACTTTCATATCTGATTCCTATATAAGATATATGATTGATTGTTTTTGTTCTGGTCTGTTAGCCACAATAGACTGTGATTTACTTTGCTACCAACTTCAGAATTTCAGTCTAAATAATATATCCTGATTGAATCATCCATGGTGCAAACTTTGCAGTAACGTTGCATAGCTTTGATATAACAACTTTGGCAACTTTGAAGCATCAGTGGTGCTTTTTAAAAAAGTATCTAGCTAGAGATGGGAAGTGTTATTTTTTGGAATTTTCTGAATTGTTTTGGAAGTTATAATCCAAAAAAGAAACCTTTCCCATTTCTGACAGCAACACATTTGCAAAATGTTAAAGCTAGTTATTGCCGCTTTCCTCACATTTCTCAAGAATAAATTAAAATTGTTGCCATTTTTATCATTTTATGCTTCAACAACCTGGGGATTTGTGTAAGCCTTCCTTTTCTTTGTGTGAAATCATGGTTAAAAGGAGGTTTTGAATTGCGTTATGCACAGAATTGCACAATATACAGAGACTGTTCAGTAATTATTCACATAATGAAAGATCACTCACTCTACAGCCTCATGCCCAAATTTAGTTTAAGTTATCTTTCCTGATAAAGTAGAATAGAATGGGCTAAGAGGTAAAATATATGCTCTATGATGCTGGTGATGCTAAGTCCTTTAAGAGCTCATAAAGCATTTGAGGAAATTATAGAGACCAATATTGATCACTTCAAGGATGGCGCTGAGACATCAACTTACTAATTAGAATGTCTTCCACTTGTTAATTATCTTTCATGCTCCTCTTTTGTGCAGTAAACTGAACAATTGCTAGTGATGGATAGCATGCTTTGAACTTACTCTGTGGGAATATTGAACCATATTTCTTAAGGGGTTTTAAATGAACATTTTTTCTTTTCACCTATACAATGATTTCAAAATGGTGAGTGCCAACCAGTGAACATGTTACTTTTCAGGTGGTTTGCCAAATTGCTAGCACTGGGATTAGGGAATAAGGGTCTGTCAAGGGGACTGGTGAATGAATTCCTTTTTTAGTCATGAGATGTGACTGACAATGTTTTAGTGAGGGGACCCTGAAAAATATGTTTGGAGAGAATCACCGCTGTAGCTCATTCCAGTATCAATCATTTGAAAATGTTCAAGGCCATTAGTTTTCCATTTCCAAATACCACATGAAATTACTCACAGTGAGCTATATAAGGATGATAACTCTTCACGTGCTCAATGGCCTCTGGGCATAGACTGAAATGTTCAAACTAAATTTTAAGGCTCAACTCAGGTTAGATTTTGGCATCAGGCCCAAACCTGAAAGAGAATTTATGTGAAATTATCTTTAATCATAGAAAAGGTATGCTTGTGTGATCTTCCTTACCTTGGCCCCATCCACTGCAGACCATGGGGCTGCTCATGAATGCTCTTCTAAAGACTTCCTCTGCAACAAACATGTTCTTCTACTCATTCCTGTTTATGCACATCCTTGAGCCCTGTTCATGCATGAGTTATGCCTGAAACCATTTAAGGCTCAAAGGGTGGTGGTGATGGAGAGATGCAGGTAAGTTCCGCCTCCACCATCCCTCCCCTCCTTGGAAGCCAGGCAGACCTTTGCCTATTCAAAGGGAAGGTCAGCAGCAGCACTTTTGAAAGCATTCTTCTGGAGATCCTTACAACAGTTCTGTTATTGAGAGCTCTGATAAAGGCAGGGCCTCCACTTGCAGGGAGTCTGTAAGCAGGATCTGGAACACATACCTCCAAGTTCCATTGCAAATCCTCATTGTGAACACACAAAGATCCATCTAGCTTCTGTCTGGGGTGGGGACACAAGGTGTGGGGACACAAGACTTAGTGCATGCTGCCTCCCCTCTGAGTATCAAGGCCTAACCAGTTTCAGGCTGTAATGGCTGAATAGGGTGTTGGGCTATATATTGAGAGACTTTTGGGAAGACTGATGTTTGACTCCCCAATTCAGAATCAGCTGTAAGTAAACTGCTGTGTCAACATCTGTTTGCTTTTTGTTTTGCCACATCAGGGCTCTTTTTCTTGTCAGCATATTTTCCATACCATGCTCACTAGAACTGAATCAGACTGTCAGTCTTGCTCTGCAAAAGAAATCAATTGTTTATTTTGCTAAGATCAACATGCTTCTTCCTTCACACTCATATAAACAAGGCGCAACCAATTATTTCTCGAGTTCCAGAGACTTCTGGAACTAGAAGTTAATTTTGAAGTAAAGTCAAAAGGACAGGCAACAGAATGTGGGAATACATAGCAGAAGACAACAAGTTTGCAAATTGAGTGGGGGGAAAAACCTGTCAACTATAGTCTTCCCTAGTATATCATGGCTAAGTGTGGGGGGCAATTGGAGTAAAAGAAGCCTAAAGGAAAGCTTGCCAGGTGTTGAGAGAATTTGAATGTGTAAAATATGAGATTAATCACAATCAGAAAGCAAAAACAAAATACATTTGAATCTGATTGGACTAATGCCAAAAAATAGAAAAAGAGACTGGTCTGTGGTACATTAAAGACTAAGGCCAAAATCCTGTTGGGAAGGAGGAATGTGCACACTAGTAAAAAAACAAACAAACCAAGACATACTGTATATGCAAGTGGTTCTCCCCCTACCTTTCCCAGGGTGATTGTTCCATGGCTGGTCATGCCCAGGTTGTGACATCAGTCATGTGACAGTCACTCTGGAGAAGGTGAGGACCATTTCTGAGTTATAATTGTGAGTGCATTTCTTCCCCAATAGGATTCTAGTCTAGCAAATTGATTACAGCATGAGCTGTTGTGGATTACGGCCCACTTCATCAGACATGACTAGACTTGCAAAAGCCCAAGCTCTAATGAATTGATTAAACATGCTGCAGGGCTCTTTTGTTTTTACTAAATAGGCTAACATGGGTATCCCTTTGAAAATTATTTATGACAAAGGCAGAGATTAATTGCATCACAGCTACACAACACATCGTAATTATTTAGTTATATAAGAAGAGCCATGCTGGAGTTGACCAAAGGCCCACCTAAGTGAACATTCTCTTCTTGTAGAAGCTAACCAGGTAACTCTGGGAAACCCATATACATACCATATAAGTACAAAAGGACACTCCAGCTCATGCTCCAAAATGTCTGCTAATCAGAGGCACAGTACCACTGAAATGTGAGGTAATAAACAGTTTATCCAACCATCAAGGCTATTAGCCACTGATAGCCTAATGAATTTCACACTAAATAAATTTCATTAACCTGCTTCCAGAGCTCTCCCAATTATGTGAAAGGTGCAATGTGTCTGTGTAATGTGTATTTGACAAAAACTCCATATATCTGCATCAAACATAGCCAACTGGCAGTCTGTGACACCCATCCAACATCACTAGGTATATTTTTACAGCCTTCTTTCACATCAGGCTGGAAAGTAACAGATCTCAGGTCATGTTACTAGTGATTCAGAAGTGACACTTGGTGCCATGCTTCCAGCAGGAAAGGAATGGCAATCAATTCTCTGGGAGCCTCACACAGATATACTTAATGCCTCTGCAATGATCCTGTGTTTTCTGTACAGTATCCACCTGGTTGGACATGGCAACCTACCTGTTGTGACAGCACTAATAGGGAAGCTGTTTCTGACCCAGGAACATAAGTTGGTGCCCCATGTCTGCTATATTAGGATTATTCAGCGGCTTTACTTCCTGAGTGCAGCAGCCTAGTGCTGAAGTTGTGGCTACTGAGGAAAAATTACCTGGAGATTGGTAATCAGGTAAAAAGGAAATGTACTGTTATTTTACAAGGATATCTCATTAGGATAGATAGCAGGAGGAAGTATTTTTAAATTTTTATTAAGGAAGGCCCTAGATGTAGCTGCCATGTCTAACTAGAAGATGAAGGAAGAAGCAGGAAGTGGCTTCAGGAAAAGGAGGATGGAGGAGAGCTGTGACAATTGCAATCTAATACTCAAGTTAGAAAAGACTGGAAGGGAAACACCTGAATTATCTGTGACTATTACCCCATGCCTCAACAAAAAAAAAAAAAGGTCACTTGCAACATGTGTTGGTTTTTCTGCCTAATCCAGTATTGTCTTTTTTAACTGGCAAGAGCTGTCCAGGCTCTCAGGTAGACATCTTTCACACCAGCTGTGAATGAGTGCTCTTAACTGAAGATGCCAGGGATATGAGCCTGAAGCCATCTACATGCAAAATGCATGTTCCACCCATGAACTATGGAAACCAACACATGTTTCAGAGATCTGTGTGGTGATGCTTTGGAAAGAGCACCCCTCAAGTCACAGGGAGTGCACCATTTACTGCAAGCAAATGTGCACGGACCCTGTGCAGAATAAGAGTGCAGCATCAGAGGTCTCTACATTTTTAAAAATCTGGTTGGCGTGTTTAAACAACTTAATCTGAAAAAGAAGGATCCTTGGTGAAGGATGTCCCTTAAATGTGAATCTGTGTATTGCTCAATGCTTAGGGATGGGGAAGAAATATGTTGACTTCACATTTTGATATATACCAACCTAGTTCACATTGACTAAATGAATACTCAGTCTAGAAAACACTTATGACCCTTCAGTGTCCACATTTGACCCTTTAACTTCCCCATTAGTCCTAATTTGTATGTAGTTTTCACATTTTATTTCCAAAAAAACCCCACCCCAACTCTACATTTTTGCAAAGCACATACAAAAAGGCATCAATTAGAGGGAAAAGGAATGTACAAGAAGAAATTGTGTGCATATGACATTTGGGCACATTGAATTCTGCTAACTATATGTGAGTTTTGCCAAATATGAACAATCGACACACATATGGTCAGTTGCAGGCTGTGGAAATGTCCAGATATGAGTCAGAATACACTGTCTTTTCACTAACATTGGCTTTTTCTGAGTCAATTTAATTCCAGTCTGTTAGCCTTTCTATATTTGACCATAGCCTTCCAAACACTGGCTCAGGGTCGATTGCAATCCCTGAGTGCTAAATTAGATAGAGAAAGGTGTGATCACTGTTTTGATTAGATTCAATAGAATTTCTGAAGACAATCACAATGGATCCGACATACAGTAGATGTTATATAGCATCACTTCTGCAGAAAGCAGTGTAGGCGCTCTCAGGAACTTAGCACATCAGCCAGGGGCACTGTTGGCATTCTGGTCCGAAAGAAGAGCAAAACCAGCCCAGAGCCAAAAATGCCCCCCCCCAATTGGATTTGAAACAAGTGGATACCACTGTTTCTAATGCTGCTGAGATCAGAGCAGTTAGCCCACAGGAAGCCACTTCTTGATAGAAAGTCAGTCTATCCCTCAGGGATAGGGAATGTGTGGTTTTCCAGATGCCATTGGACTCCAACTCCCATCATCCCTGACCATTGCCTACACTGGTTAAAGTTTCATGGGAATTACAGTTCGACAACAGCTGGAGGGATATCAGTTGCCCACCCAACACAAGAGCAAAGCTAGCTGTCTCAGATGCTTACCCAGGTCCAGCAGCCCAACAGAAGAAAGATGCTTCATGTCCTCGAAGGACTCAAGTTTTCACAGTGATCTTTCCAATCTACTTCAAAGTTAAAGAATTCAATTTTTAAAAAAAAGGCCACACATATACCAGAAAAGAGCAAAGTAACCCGAAGCGAATCGTGGCTAAACAAATCAGTTTCCATTATTCTCCCAATGTTTATTTTCCAGTGCTTGATTGTTTTAATTTTCTGTAAACAGTTTCTGGTAATGGCTCCATGTTTCCATTGGAAAAAAAATGGAAGGGGAACCCCTACACGCTCTCCTGCTGCTTTCACAGCAATGGCACCACGTCTTGTTTGATTAATCCAAGATGTCACTGCAGCCATAAAATACTACCCACAAGTCTCTTTGAAAATGAGGCTCTCTCAGGCAAATGAACTTGCTGGGAATGGATCACTGACATCTAGAAAGGCTTTTCCAGTGGCTACTTTTATGTTTATGACTTTTTCAGATTAAACTGTTTCAAAAATTATATCATAAAGTAGATTGAATCCTAATTGAATAATGCCTCTTTTATTTTATCCTATATCTGAAACGGTGCAATCTCAGAACACTGTGGTTTGATATATATGACAGAAGAAGCTAATGCCCTTGACATATGTTACAGTTACTTCTAGATTAGTCCTGAGTCCTATCTGTGTAGCTGCAACCTTTCTGCTTGGTGGAAATCAGAAGTCACTTCATGCTGCTCCAGTGAGATGCATGTGGGTTGCGTATCTTTAGGGGAAAGGAGACAGATGGGCTATAGTGCTGCTTCTTTCAGTGTCTAAGCTCTGTGCTGTAACCACTTTTTTTAAAAAATTTAATGTCTTGTACTTTGATTCACTGTTGTCCTAGCTAATGATTTCAGTATTTTACAACATATGAGAAAACAGAGAGCTCTGCACTGAAATGTTGCCACCATTTATCTTCCATGGAGGCTTATGTGTTCAAGATATCTGCACCCTCTAATCTAGCATTTCCACTGCAAGGTTATAACTCTTGGGCCAAAAGGTGGTACTTTCATTGAATTTAAAGCTCTGGGGAACCACCCATGCGACAAATGTTTTGCATGTCTTTTCAGCGAATCTCAACCCTTCTCATCATGTGCCCAAATATGACAATCTCAGTGTCTTCATTTTTGCCTCCAGAGATAGTTCAGGCTTGATTTGATCTAGAATCTACTTGTTTGTCTTTCTAGCAGTCCAGGCTATCAGAAAAGTTCTCATCCAGCACCACATTTCAAATGAATCAATTTTTTCCTGTCAGCTTCCTTTACTGTCCAGCTTTCACACACATACAGTACATGGTGATTGGTAAGCATGGGCACTTTGCATTCGTGTCCTGGGGATACAAATACAAACTACGACACCACAGGTGCCACAGTGGCCCAATTCTCTGCCCCAGAACCAGCCAAGTCTACCCACTGGGCTCCATTCAGTGCGGTGCTCCTCTGTAGTTGTTGTTGTGCCAACTGCAGAAGGAGCTGGGGTGGCAATTCTCTGCCTCTCTGTGCAACCAACCACTGTGACATGGAGGCGGGTCAAGGAGTCTCCCAGCTTAGCTGATTAGTGGTTGGCTGTGCAGGGAGGTAGGAAAGAGCCAGCTGGCCTCTTTCTGCAATTGCCATGATGACAATGACAGAGGAGCACCACACTGTGTGGAGCCCAGTGAATGGACCTGGCTGGTTCTTGGGGAGGGAACTGGGCCACCCTGGCACCTGTGGTGCCACAGTTCATATACATATCCCCAGGATATGAATACAAAGTGCCCATGTCTAGTGATTGGGAATACAAGAGTGTGGATTATCTTGGTGTTGGTCTCCAGTGACACATCCTTATTCTTGGTGATCTTTTCTAATTCCTTCATTTCTGCTCTTCTGAGTCTCAGTCTTCTTATTTCTTGGCTCTAGTCTCCATTTGGATTGATGACTGAATCAAGGTATACAAAATCTTTCACTGTTTCAATTTCTTCATCGCCAACACTGACATTGTGTAGTTCTTCCATAGTCACAATTTTTGTCTTCTTTATGTTCAAGTGCAGTCCTGCTTTGACCCTTTCTTCTTTCACTTTCCCAAGGAAGTGCTTGCTGTTGTTCTGTTCTGTTCTGTTTTGTTTTGTTTTGTTTTGAGGATCTGGGGTGTAATATCCAATCAGCAGCTAACTGAGGTACATCTGCTTTTTAAAACTCACCTTTAAAAAACAAGTCTGGCACAACTATCTGCCATGAATTTTTGGGACTCTTGTTTATATAATTTAATTGCACTATCAACAAAACACTAATGCAAGTCTGAGGAAATGGACTTTGACTCAGAAAAGATTACTAATAAAGGTATTACCTACTCCTGCCTTTGTATTCCTCCTCCATGTTATAGGCTTTGCTTATCTCCTCTGGTGCATCTCCCGGGGGGGGGGGGGGCTCTTCCCAGGGTCTTTATATCTTCTACCCCAAACTCTCCTCTCTCTCCTCCGGGGGCTCTCCTTCCTGACCAGAGAGTTTCCCTTCCCAACAGCCATTGGTGTCTCCTCTCTCTGAGTCTAGGTTCCTTCTCTGAATTTCTGGGCCTGTGTCTGTCAAAGCATTAATGATGTTCTCCTTTGTAGGGCCTGGATTGGTGCTAGATAGCCCACTAAGGATGGTCTCTGAAGGGTCCTCCTCTCAAAGCACACACTTATTCTGTAGTTTACTAGATTAATATGGGAGAAAATACACAAAATGTATACATGCAATAGAAATAACTTCCTCAGATTTCAACTGCAAAATGATTATAACAGCAAGTTTGTGCTAAAACTATGTTGTTAAAGACTGTAAAATACATTACACATTAAGGATTCCAGCACTAGTGCTGCTAGACAAAATAAGAAATTTAAATTACAGTGGTGAACTGGAAGTTGAGTCGTGGTAACTGGACTTCTTTCTTATTCTGTTGAAATGTTTCGCTACTCATCCAAGTAGCTTCTTCAGTCTGAGGAGACCTGGTAGGAGGCCCCTGATATATCCTCCATGCTGGTTTCACTTCCCCCTGGTCTGAATAGGCTCATTAGATGGACAAAGGATGGGGGGATGAGTGAAAATCCCACTTCTGCAGTTCTTCTCAGGGTCTCCTACCAACTCTTCTCAGACTGAAGAAGCTACTTGGATGAGTAGTGAAACGTTTCAACCTAACAAGAAAGAAGTCCAGTTGCCATGACTCAACTTCCAGATAACCTCACCTGGATGACTGAGAATCTTCACAGACAGATTTACAGTGGTGAAATGAAAGTTTTGGAACCCCAACAGATGGCTATCTGTTAATAAAAACAGAATATCAAATTATTTGGCACTGGCACCAGTCATTATTAGATTTGTTAAATCATCTTATTTGTAAATATCCTTAAGAAGCTCATGTTACAAAAATAGAAAGAACTGAATCTGAGACGTTCAAGTCAGCAACATTCAATAAATATACAGTCTGTGAGTCCACATTCTTTATGATTTTTTCTAGTTAATTTAAAGTAAGATAAGATGAGAGTGAAATGTATAAAGTACTGCTATATTGGGCAGTGAGAAAAAAATAGCATTAAAGTTAGTATACTGGCACTGGAAGGAGGAAAAAAATTGGTTTTGCTGTACAAAAGCTTTGCAGACAACAAAGCTGTGTAAAAATTCAGCTTGTGATCTTGACTCAAGCTTGAAAAACTGTGAAATACTTACAAAGGAAGGAAAGGGACAAAGCAAGAGATAAGAGCAGATAAATACAGAATGGAGAACTATGCGGAATGTGAATGAGCCGGGACAAATATTTGAAGAAGGAGCAGACAGCTGGAATTGACAGTTGCTAAAGCCATGTTCTGTTCCAAGAATCAGCCCAAGTATATTTGCATTACCCTTTCATGCTGTTTTATTTCCAATTTGTTTTCTCTCTCCTGTGCAGACTAGAGAAGGGAGGGAATATGAGCTATTTCCTGCTCCAGTGTGAAACCACACTGAATGTACACTCCACGGTCAATCACAGCTCTCAGAAGGGTATGGGTATAATAGACAAATTTGAAAAGATGTGTTCCTTCCATCCATACTTTACATTTTTAGACACATGCTAAAAATTTATTAGGTATACACAAAGCTTGGCAAAATTACTTTTTGGGTTCAAATCCCCAGAATTCTGACTGAGAGACGTGTGGTCCAAAAAAGTAACTTTCCTAACGTGTGAGATTTATTTACAATATGTAGCGTGTGAATTGGTCTCTTTCTTTCTCCATCTCTCTCTCTCTCCCCCCCAACCTCTCTCTCCTCCCATATCATATACCTCATAGATATGGGGGTATCTGTCTGCCACCTCATTGGGTCTCAGTGGAGCTGTAGCTTTGGATTTTTGGAGGGCATCTCTCTCTCTCCAGTTCTCCTTCGATTGGGCAAGGTGTTTTCTTTACATCCCCTGAAGCACCAGCTCTCACTATTGCCCTTCTGAAGCAGAAGAAAAGCTTGAACTCTGCTGATGAGGCATATGCTTATTTGTGCACACTTACATGCATTCTGTGTTCAGCTTTTCAGTCCATTTTTTTTTCCAATGTCAAATTTGATTGCAGTGTTTGGGGCAGTAAACCAACCAAATACAATCACAACTGATACATTATGAAGAGAAGACTCCCTGGAAAAGATCCTGATGTTGGGAAAGTGTGAAGGCAAGAGGAGAAGAGGACGACAGAGGATGAGATGGTTGGACAGTGTCATCGAAGCTACCAACATGAATTTGACCCAACTTCGGGAGGCAGTGGAAGACAGGAGGGCCTGGCGTGCTCTGGTCCATGGGGTCACGAAGAGTCGGACACGACTTAACGACTAAACAACAACAATACAACTTGTATGGACAATGACTGTATCACAAACTTGATGCATTAATCATTTCGATCTCATACTGAAAACAGTGTGCATGACATCACAATGACAATGTAAATTTAATTCTCTCATGAAAAAAGATGGTCAAATGTGTTTCTTGCCAGAATTACAAGCTGGCTCTGAACTTAAAATAGTGATGTTTGTGCAGTTATACACCAAAAACTGAGAACGAATGGTTTCAAATAGGCAGTAAGATACTGAAAATATTACCCCAAATTAGGAAATGGCTTCCCACTTCCCAAACACTTTTATAAGTTCCCAAGTGCAAAAGAATTTCAACTGTTGATAAGCAAACATGTATAAATATATCCACTAAACCTAGTGAATGGAAAAGAATAATAAGCTGCCAAAACCTTACCAACAAAATCTCTGACTGGATGTGCTTGCATGGGGCGATGTGTGTGCTGCTGGAGAAACCTCGCATAACTGCACAGCTATATTCATGTTATTTCTTAAATAATACTTTCCAATTATAATGTTTGAATTGTGACTGTGTTTGGTTGCCTTGCTCTTGTGGAACCTTCTCCTTTGGTTTATTCAGGGTTTTGTTTGTTTGTTTGTTTGTTTGTTTGTTTGTTTGTTTGTTTGTTTGTTTTGGGGGGTTTGGAGGCAACACATTTGGGACAGTGCCAATTTCAGATTTATAAGCCTGTGTAATATTTGTGCAATTAAATTAATTTCTCCTACAAGCTTTGTGTATACAAGGGTGTTTGGTGTTTAGGTAGGGGCATCCAGTTCCCACTCATGGCTAGACACTGGGAAAGCATTGATTTTTCATGTCCTGAGACAGATGACAAAGAGAGACAGAGCTAAGGATCCCCATGGCACTAAAGAGGAATGGTTCTTTGGGGTTAACTCGAATGGCGGCAGGGGGGCGGGGAAGAAAACATGACAGAGGCTCTTTCTTCCATTTCCAGAGTCTTTTGTGGGTTTATCTCATGTTAGAGAGTTTCCAAAGTATGAAAGATTTGGAATAACAAAAGAGGTTAACAAAATCTGCATTTTGTATTACCTTGTATGCAAAATAACCTTATTTGACATTCCAACAAATAGTAGGTAAGTCAAATAAACACTACACAGAAGGAGGACTAAAGGGAACCCTGCAAGATCCAGTAAGGAATAAGCATGGAAACAGTGGTGTAGTGGAGTCAAATCTCATGTCCAAGACCCAGGACTTTTTGATTAGCAGAGACTATGACATTTTTTTTTGCCACCTTCCTCGGGCCTCCCCTCTGAGCTCAGCTGTAGTCAATGCAATAACTGGGTATATTCTTGCAAGCTGCCCCTGCCTGTTGTGTTGCAAAGTATTTAAAGGTGTGTTGGTCTTGAATGGCCATTAAGAGCCATCAACTTTACAAAAGACCTGCTCCTCATTTGTTGATATGGCCTAGTAGAGCTGATGGAATTTTGGGGCTTTCTTCACCGGGGTGGAAATAGTCATGATGGCCACCTGTAATTCCCAATGTAGTTCCATATGTACTGCATGGGACCCTGCTGATTGTCCCTTCCCACAGGATGGTCGTGGGATCCTTCAGGGTTCTTTTCAATGTTTATATGAGGTTCCCAGGCGATCCTATAGCAGAACAGTAATAAGAAATCCAATTCCATTAGTACTGGTGTTGTTCCAAGCTCTAGTTTTTATTTTCATTCAGTCCACGACACGAAATGTCGATGATCTGCAGTGGGCACCATCTCCCGCAGAGACCTGTGTGCTAGGAATGTGCAGAGAAACTCAAGAGTTCTGCCAGAAACAGCTCCCAGTCTCACACATTTCCAGCACCTAATGATCATGTATACAAAAGCCACAGAAGGTCTCACAGGATTCATAGGGTAGAGTTTCTTCTATCTGTCTCATTAATGGAGACTGTCATGGCCAGAAATGTAGTAATTAACTCCACTGAAATGCATAAATTGCCGGATTCCTGGAATCATTTAATATCTAGTGTTTGTTGGAGAATTTACAACCAGGCAGTAACCAAGGTGTTATAAAATTGGCCTTACAATAAGAAACACATGGAAAGTTGATAGGCTTTAGCATTCGTGTTCCACTTTGGTGTTACTGTATTGTGACACAGGTTGGAGATTAAATTGGGAGGAAATGAAGTCCAGAGAGAGAATACTGAATGAAGAAGTTAAGGAAACTGTGAATTATGTTGCTGTATTTAACAATAAGTCCCATAAAAATAAGAACAAAAAAATAGCCCTTTTTAGTAATTCCCAGCCTGTCTGTCTCATTTCTCCTGTGGTTTATTTATGCCCCTAGAAGACTCAAAAGCATGCTGTCTCTTACCTATGACGAATAAACCAACTAGCTGGAAATAATAATGAAAAGATATGCTGGTGGCTGAGGAATCATTGATCTTCTTTAAACCAACATTAATTTTCAAAAGGCAGCTGGAGGGCTGTTGGTCTGTTCTATACAAGCTGACAACAGTAAAATTGGAAAACAAAGCTTGACATCTTTCCCCGTGGTTCTTATCGTAAGGCAAATTTTATAATACCTTGGTTACTGGCTAGTTGTAAATCTCACTTTATTAGAGTTCTCACATCTGGAGCATAAATATGCGCTCTTTAAAGTAATTAGCTCTTGGAGTAGTCTGCCTGCAATATAAATGATAACAGAGCCCCACAACTTCTTTTACTGATCACTTTGGTCATAAAGTAGCCTGGAGTTGTTAACCTGAAGGGACAAATCCCCTGCATTATGAGCTGGGAGCAAATTCCAAACTAGAGAAAAGTTTAATCCAATTACTTATAAAGAATGCTACAAAACTAGAGAATAACCAGAATATATACCAGGTATTACCTCACTTCCTTGTCAAGAATTTTGTAAAAAAAATTAGATTTAATCTTATGAAATTGACTTTCTAGCTTGGAAGGCTGTTAGTTCCCTAAGCACCCCTAAGATCTTGAGAAATTCCATGTGCTGTTCCAGAATGCAGTACGTTACATAAATTTTAAATAACACAACAGGGCTTATTATATTTTATCCTTAATCTTACACAAATTGATCATGATTCAATATTGTTGAAAAGTATGTCAGCAGCAAAAATAACATCAACAACAGTTTACCTTTCTACCCAGCTTTTCTATTACTAGGTAGTGCTCAAAGTGGCTTGCAGATATTGTAAAACATAATTTAAAAAAGGAAAAACAAATTCGGTGAATGAGTCATTAAAAAAATAGACTTCAAGTAAAGGAAGTCTACCAACAGTCCTTTTTTTGGAGAAGGGCAGGTTACAAATATTTTAAAGAAATCAACATTTATTTATTTATTTATTTACCCCACCTTTTTCATCAAAAAGGAGCCATGGCAGGATAATTACATCATTAAAAGCATTATATCAGGGTAATTTACATAATTAAATACACACTATTAAAAGCTAACAACAGTAAAATATACAAATATTTAAAAGGAACTAAATAAACATTGTATTAAAAATGTTAGGTAAAAGTATTAATAAAACAGATTTAAAAGCAACAAAAATACAAGCCATCCCATTTTAAACCTCTCTTTAGACAGCCAGTTACCAAGGAAAAGCCTGCCTGAAGAAAAAGGTCTTCACCTGCTTGCAGAAGGACAGCAAATGGAGGCCAGCCTGATCTCCTGTGGGAGGGAGTTCCAGAGTCTGGAGCAGGGTGTTGGACTCAATGGATTTTGCAGCTGTTGGGCTTTTCAAGAGGGCCCTTCCTGGAGAGCTGAACAGGTTCACAAAGAGACAGGCAGTCCTTTAGATTAGTGGTCCCCAACCTTGGGCCTCCAGATGTTCTTGGACTTCAACTCCCAGAAATCCTGGTCAGCAGAAGTGGTGGTGAAGGCCTCTCAGAGTTGTAGTCCAAGAACATCTGGAGGCCCAAGGTTGGGGACCACTGCTTTAGATAGCTGCTCCAAGCCATTGAAGGCTTTGAAACTTAAAACCAACACTTTAATTGGGTCTGATAAGGAATTGGCAATCAATACTGGCCTTTCAGTATCAGGATTAGAGATGGGGGTATTTGTATTTGTATACGAATATCCCCCCACAGGTGCAGATAATGAGGGTCTGACCCCCTGGGGCCAGACTGACCACTCACCATTCCGCCGCTGCCACAGGCGACGGGCTCCCTTCCTATCACTCCGGAGCTTGGGGTGGATTAGCCACTCCTGGCAGAAGGCGGGATGACGAGCCTCTCTGCCTGCTCAAAGAGTGGCTAATCCATTGCGGACAACGGAGTGATAGGAAGGGAACACGGCGCCTGCGGCAGTGGCAGGATGGTGAGTGGTTGGTCTGGCCCCAGGGGGCCAGACCCTTGTTATCTGCACCTGTGGGGGGGGGATATTCGTATACGAATACCCCCATCTCTAATCAGGATAATATAGTCCTGATATCATGCAATAACATGAACACTTCTAGGTTTTGCCTCATTAACACTTTGTACAAACTTTCCCAAGGATTACAGCATGAATTTGTGATTACTCACAATGATGGCAATCAACTTTTTATACCATTGATGAGCACTTTCCAATTGCTAGGCCTGACACTGGACCTTTCCTCTTAACCTATCAAGCTTGACTCCTTGCACTCCTTCTGTGTGCCACATGTTGTCCACTTTTGCTTCATGCTTTCAAAACCTCTCCTACTTGCTCACCTCACTAGCTGTTCCATGTGTGTGATACCATCAGACTATCAGTGGAAACCTGCTGTCAGATCTCATTTGGAGGCGCTTTGTATGATCTTCCTTACAAGCAGACTTACAGGATAAATCACAGAAACCTGGGGTTTTTTTTACCACCAATAAGAAAGGTTTTCTAGTTTTGGAAGAAGTAGCTGTGTTAGTCTGTGCAAGAATTTTGCCTGAAAGGTTTTCTAGGTTCATCATATCTGACAATATCCCAATAAAGGGTTAATACCAGAATGAAATCAGACAATCATAGAGAAGCATTTCAAGATTCTGGGTATCTTAAATATAATTATTTTCTTTGTTGCAACCATTCCAGAAACTCCAAACTTCTGGTATTTTTTTCAAAAATTTTATTTTTCTACATAGTTTCAAAATACAGGAACAAAATACAAACAAATAGCAGAAAGAATGTTCTAAGTTACATGCTTAAAAAATGGGAGCTTATAGCCTATAAAGGCAGAGAATACATCATTTAAAAATAAATGAAACATACATCATTTTAAAATAAAAAGTGTTTAGAAGCCTTAGAAGCCTTCTTGTAAAAGCATAGAAAAATATCCAAGTTCTTAAAATAAGAATATATAAAACGAAAAGCATTATTTATCTCTGAGCATATTAAAATACACATAAAATCGACATCTCACACAATTTTAGCCAGGTTATGGTTAAAACCTATGTAATATCCATCTTTATCTCACTTTGTAGATAAGATGGCTCTCACAGCTGCTTCATACTCTGATGATCGTTCTTGCAGTGTGAGAAATCACCAGCTATTTTAATAGTGTTTTCTATATTTATGTAACCTGCTAAGAAGTAGCCACCACCCCTGCTTATCAGTGGGTGGTTTACTTTAACTGCTTGCTATTGCTAATAGGCAAAAAGAAAAACAATCTGAAGTCACGCACTTCTGCTAGTAACCAAAACAAAATGTGTTTATACCAAAGGGTGCTGCGCCAACTACTTATCAGATGGCTTTTTGTGTTCCTGTATTGTTGTATTAAGCAATGTGGTTTGTCATTCTAAATACTGAATTGATGTGAATATTCTTACATAGGTCCTTTCTGATAAATTTGAGTCACTTCCCCACATTTTTATTTATTTCATCTTACTCCCTTACGTCTATGTTGGCTTGGGCATGTTGTGAGAATGGCTGATGGTCAGATTCCAAAAGATCTCCTGTATGGAGAATTAGTGCAGGGAAAGCGCCCCAGAGGAAGACCACAGCTGCGATACAAGGATATCTGCAAGCAGGATCTGAAGGCCTTAGGAATGGACCTCAACAGATGGGAAACCTTGACATCTGAGCATTCAGCCTGGAGGCAGGCGGTGCAGCATGGCCTCTCCCAATTTGAAGAGGCACTTGTTCAGCAGGCTGAGGCAAAGAGGCAGTCCCGAAAGCAGCAAAATCAGGGAGCTGGACAGGGGACAGACTGTGTTTGTCTTCAGTGTGGAAGGGATTGTCACTCTCAAATTGGCCTTCTCAGCCACACTAGACGCTGTTCCAAGACCTCTATTCAGAGCACGTTACCATAGTCTCTCGAGACTGAAGGATGCCTGCCTACTCCCTGTTAATGTTTATAATAAAATTAGCACATCTGAGACCTGCTTTTTGTAAATGCATTTGTACTGTTCAGCTCAACTAGTGATGAATGTAAGCATATAACCTATCTCCTGTTATTATTCATGCCATTGTTCAGAACTAGAGATGGGCATGAACCAGTTTGGTGGTTCATGCTGGATTGTCCTTTGGATGAACAGGTATTTGGCACTTCCCAGCCCTGTCTCCTCTGGCGGGCTACCACTCAAAGGCAGTGCCTACTGGAGGTGGGGCAAGGAAGCCATGGCACTGCCTTTGATTGGTTGCCTGTTTGTCTGAAGGAGGAACTGGCCTGAACTACCAAACCAGTGGTCCATGCCCGTCTCTATTCATAACTCTTGCACCAAAGTTAGAAAAACCATAATACTGTCCAACGTCCAGCAGAAGGGGAACAAAAAACATCCATGTCCTATTCAGGGAAAAGATTAGGATGGCTCAGTGATCAGGATCATTAAAGCAATTGCATAGGTTGTACCAAGTATGTTTTGACAATCTAAACATAGTCTACCAAACCTATATTGGGATCTGCCAGGTACTTTTACCAGCCTGCCCTGAGTTCTGCAGTTCTGTGCAAGCAACAAAATCAAGAAGTGTAACGAGCCTGTCACAGTGTTTCTGCTATGTTGAATTATGAGGACTGCAGGCTTACTTCAGACCTATTTCTCCTTCACCCTCATTCCACTCAGTTCCTTCTGACCCGTACTTTCTGTTAGGGATGTGTGCTGTCCTCCAACAAACGTGTAGCCAAGAAATGAACCAGGGGTAGTTGTGTGTTTTGGGATGACCATGAGACAGAAAAAAATTGCCTAAAGGCTTTAACAGGGCAGGGCACAGCAACATCCCTTGTGTTAACTTTGGCATGCACACACCATAATTAGAAGTGGGGAAGGAGAAAGAAATGCAAAGGAAGATGCCCAGAAGACTAGTATGACCTTTACCTTAGAAATGAATCTTCTTTGCTTTTCTTGCTACAAAATCATTGATAAAATCTTCAAAGTACTGTACCTGAAGCACCACTAATTTCAGATCCAGGGAACAAGAAGGGCAGAGAGGATGGGTAGAGAAGAGATGGAAACAAGGCAGAGAACAGTAGACTCCCTACACTGCTCTTTTACAAAGGAATCAATAGATGTATGCCCACTGCCCTTTTAAAGTCCCTCCCTCCCTCCCTTTGAGTTAGCATCAGACCTTTTTCTTGGTTGCTGGAATGAAGAAGGGAAAAAACAAAATTAAAATAGAACAGGGCACCCAACTCTGCACCCTGGTGGCGGTGCTCTTGTTTGCTGCCTGCACTATACAATCCACCATCTACCCTTGCCATGTGCATTTTCCATTTTCAGGAATGGGGTCTTAATGAAGAAGCAGAAATATATAACTGTTGGCATGGACTTGGTCAAGGAGGGGTCAGAGTGTCAACCAAAAGGCACAGGTGGATTTGGCACCAATCAGTGCACCGATATTTGGGTACAACCCTGCTTTTTGTGTTTATTTAAAAACAGACAGCCAATTAGAAGACATGGTGTGTGAAAAAGACTGGTTTGGCAGCAGAAAAACTATGCTTTTCCATCCTGTCAAACAAAATGTTAGAACAACAAAGAAAATCTAAATACAACTGTGTATGTCACATATCTCAGTTGTAAGACTGCCAGTTTAAATTTTAAAAAATGCTTACAAATTGCTTTTCAGTTACACTAGTTTGCCATTGTTTTCAGTCAGAAACAAATTGAAACAACAGCAGCAACTAATAATTAAAAAGCTAATTATCCTGCACTGTAAGGATACAATTTTTATTAATGCGATTAAATATCTATAATTGGGATCTGCAACTCGCAATGTTCCTGTCCAGAGTTCCAGTCAGCCAAGCCCCTTTCCAGCAGATCAGAGTCCATTCCCATTATGCCCCATTCCCACAGTACAGAGCATTTTCCTCTGCACTGTTTAACCCTCTCAAATAGCTATTTTTTGAAACCAAAAGTGAACATCTGGCCAATTCTGTTTTTGTCTAGAAATGGGCATGAATTTAAAAAAAAATCAAATTTGTTCAAAAATTGCTAATTCATTGATTCATATTCATATGAATCAATGCCCCTGATGAATCATGAATCAATGAATTTTTAGTGATTTTTGATTCATTGATGCATTTGGCTATAAAGTGCCCCCCAAAGCACTGAGAGATACCACAGTTGCAGGGAAGCTTCCTCTGACTCTCCTCTAAAACTTGTCCAAGTTTGGTGAAGATTGGGTTTCCCCAAGCCAGCTGCTAAAGGGCACTTTCATGGGGAAACCCATTTTGGGGGTATATAACTTGGATGTCTGAAACCCAATCTTCACCAAAGTTAGAGGGATTGTAGAGGAAAGCTGGGGGAAGCTTCGTGGTTGGGTGTGCATTTTATAGGGTTTAAAGTAAAAAACAAACTGATGAATTGATCCATCACTTCGTCAGAAAAAAATCATAAATTTGTAAATCATGATTTATTGACCTTGACAAATCATGAATCAAAATGAATCACAATTTTTCTGATTCATACCCATCTCTATTCAGGACATTTTTGACAGTCCATGCAGCCCATAAATATTCCCTGGAACACCCCAAGTTGCCTACTCTTGGTATAGGTAATGCCCATTAGTGAGGCAATAAAGTGAAGTGAAGTGACATCAATGAGGAAACCTGAGATTACATTTGGTCCAGTTATGGCTTGTGTTTCCATCTAAAAACATCCATGGCAGAGAAGCTTGCGATAAGCAAAGGATTAACTTCCATTGTCTTAGGACCACTTCTCATTTCCCAGAAGTCCCTTTCATTGGCTTAAATGAACTTGTCATTGGGTTTTTCTTCTTAGTTTTGTAACATTCTGCCCAGTTGAAAATCAAAAGGGAATCACACGCAGCAGTAAATGTAAGAGACAGAATAGCTCAAGCTGAAAGAAAAGAAAGTGTAAGGCACTTGTGTAAATGGGTGGCAACTTTTGGAAGATGTTAGAAATAATTAGAAATGTATCAGAAATAACTGGAAGACAAAAAGGTGCTACAATTCCAGAGTTGTAGAATCATGTGAGAGAAAGTGGGTCAATTTAAGCTGCTGTGGGAGGATGTTACAGTACCTGGACTGAACCATTCTCCAGCTATAGATATTTGCTTTGCGTAGAGCACACACTAAAAGAAGTCAGATTTATTTACCAAAAGGTAAAATGGCTAACTTGTCCCCTAGGTCTTCCTCTGCTTGCAGAAGGACAGCAAAAAGGGGGCCAGCCTGGCCTCCCAAGGATCTCACCAAATGGCATATCGCTCCTTCCTCTGACTTTAAGCAAACTTATTTAGATTGCCCCAGCCAGCACCACAATGGCCGATACGGTTGCACCCATAGTCACTTCATCATCACAAAGTTTGACCAGGACAAGGGTAGCTCTAATAATTTCTGTTTCCTCTCACCTTGGAAGGGTTTGGATCCAGCACAGCTTTTGCTGTAATTTCACTGGCTCTTGGCCATCTTGGTTAGGTAGGAATTTACTTTAAAACTGTTGAAAAGTATTAAGTACTCCTTTGCTGTGGTTTGTTCTGAAACCAAGTGGTTTGATTTCAAAAGGGACCTCTTCATACTTGCTAAGCTTGGAAGAATGTAGGTTTATGGATGATTTCTTTGTTGATTAGGAAATGCAAAACCAAACATCTCACTCTATAAGTAGTATTACAATTCAAAGTTGATCTGTTACATCTGCAGAAAGAAACGTCTAAAACCTAGGCATCAGGGATGCCATCTGAACCTATCTTGTGGATTCTGCTCACAGAGATAGGAGTGAACATTAACATATATAGTGTTTTTCCTCTATGCCTGTACACTAAGTTATGCTTTTTTAAAAAAAACATATATTCCTACATTTTCTTTATGTTTTTCATACACATTACTGAAAATGATTCTCAATAGTGATATGAGGATTGAACCAGAATGGAAAGGGATAGCATGGACTCTAAATTTGTATTTAAAACTAGACTAATGTTGAAAAATTTAGAAGCTACATAGAAATCATCATTGTCATCATCTAATTTAATTAATTTATAGACATTGTGCATTTAGAAATTAGCAATGAATAAAGAAACACATAGAAGAAAATTAGCTGCAGATAGTGCTGTCCTATCACTTCTTATTTTTCCTTATTAAGACCATCTGGTCCAAAAGTCTGATGTCCGAACATCCTCCTAAGAGCCCTATAGAACTTTATAGACCTCTAGGAAAAAAACAGAACTCTCTGTTCATCACAACTGGTATTTATTCCATTTAGGGTTAATTCCAGAATGAAATCAGACAACTATTTCCAATCACCTTGAAATTCATCTGGGTATCAAGGTCTAACTCTTTTCATTGTTGCAATGATTCCAAGTAACAGCAGGCTTTCTGTTTGTACAAGCTTTATTTATCTACATTGCTTCTAGGTTCTATATGGACAAAAATATTTCAAAGTTTATTTATTTAAATTTCTTTATTTGTTTGTTTATTTAAAATATTTTTATCCCTCCTTTCTCCTTAAAAAGTTGTTGAAAACATCCAAAAATCTTACAGCTATGGAAAACTGTAGGCACAAACGCTTAAAAATATATGAAAGCTATATTTATCTTGTAGGCTAATACTTAAGTCAGAACTCAATCCAAAATACAGGAGCATAAAAGGTACAATATGTAAAATGCCAACAATAATTTCTTAATTACATTCTAAAAATGTAGGAGCTTATAGACTGAAAATGCACCTTGAAAAAGAAGAGAATACATCTCTAAAACACATTATTTAAAAGTATTAAACTTTGAGCAATCTTTAGCCTTTAAGCTTATTATACTGACATTCAGAAAACTATTCTAAGTTCTCACTCAGCTAATCTGGTTTGAATCGATGGCGAAAATCCATGTTGTCCTCACCTCCTGCTGCCGCTGCCGTTGTTGGTACATGCTGTTGCTCTTTGATGTTCGGTGCCTAGTATCAGTGTTGTTGGTATTTGGCGTATGTGACATGTCAGTGTGTGGTGCTGCGTTGCATGTGGCTCTTGCCTCCCTATAGTTATATTTATCTCAATGTTTACATTTTCCTTGATCTGTAAACAACAGACTTTTGCTGGTGTAGTAACTTACTGAGGCTCAACATATGGTAAAAAAATCATAATGGAAATTTCTATTGCTTTTACTGGAATGGCAAAATACAACTTCTGTAAAGTACAGGTGAGGCAAATAATGGACATAGCAGATAATAACTCTCGTTTTGACTAACAGATAAGCCAGGGAAGCAGGTTGCACTGAGCATATGTTGTTTGGGTCCCATTTTGCCAGATAGGCAAAATATCATAGACTGAAAGTCCTGGTGGACTAACTTGATCAGTTACAAATTTATTCTATGCATTTTCAGGAACCTAGAAGTTTTTTCCCCTCCTTTGTTTAGTTTCATATTTAACTGTCAGCCATGAAACAAAATGAAGGATCCCCTCGTAGCATAGACCTAGGTATAACAGTTATCCTAACCACTGCCATTTTGCTCCTGACCCATGACCCATTTAGTCTGACTACTGCTATCTCTCCCCTGTATAATGCTTGCGTCAGGGAATTATACAAGCTGCAAAATATTTACTGCGAAGAAGGATGTGGGTAAGAGAGATGTTCCAACCACAAAAGAAGACATGCAATCGTCACCTGTGCTACAGTTAAACCACAAAGGAAAGAGAAGGTGGTGGACTGCAAAGTGCTGAAAGGTATAAGAATGTCTGGAGAAGAAAGGTGAGCGCGACACTCCTTGCCTGTGTGCAGAGGACTGAAACTGATCTCCTCTTGTCCAAGCTTAATTGGGCTTGTGAAGTTCAGGCAGGTGATCGGGTTTAGCGGGACCCAACAATATTCTTTTGCCAGGCAATGTTATTGTACCTTGGTTCCAAACTTGGCTGGAGATCTGGCTAATTATTTTGCAGTGACTGTTAGTATACAACTGTTGGAACCTCATTTTTAAAGCAGAGTGTGCCTTTTTATGCAACCCCCTTAATTTTTTTAACACTCTATATCTTCAAAATTTCACATCTTGAACAAGGCCACTGTTAAGCTTAAAAATTCATGATCAGCATTGGGTTCAGGTCTCATGATATCCATAAGTGAAAAAAGGACTTTTGCGAAGAGTAATATTTGCAAGTGAAAATATATGTAACAATTGCAACACACCCAGTGGCAGACTGATGCTTCTGTAGGTAAATTATCTCTGTTGGAGGCAATTCAGTATTGCTGAAAGCTAAGGATATAAAAGATATAGGGACGTGTTGGCGCTGCGGGTTAAACCGCAGAAGCCTCTGTGCTGCAAGGTCAGAAGACCAGCAGTTGTAAGATCGAATCCACGCGATGGAGTGAGCTCCCGTCGCTTGTCCCAGCTCCTGCCAACCTAGCAGTTCGAAAGCATGTAAAAATGCGAGTAGATAAATAGGTACCACCACCGTGGGAAGGTAACGGCGTTCTGTGTCTAGTCGCGCTGGCCACGTGACCACGGAAACTGTCTTCAGACAAACGCTGGCTCTACGGCTTGGAGACGGGGATGAGCACCGCGCCCTAGAGTCGGACACGACTAGACTAAATGTCAAGGGGAACCTTTACCTTACCTAAGGATATAAATCTCCACTAGTCTTATTCTTGCATGCAAGGACAAAGAATTATAAAATTACTCCAGGAGCAGGTGGGGTATTTTGTAGTACTCTTCCCAAGAGAAGAGAATGGGAAGCATGTTTTGAACAAAAGAAGCCAAATTACATCATAAAGCAAATAATGTTTTTACTCAAATGACACAAACTGAGCAAAATAATTGTGGTTGCTGCATTGGAAGCATTGGAGGAACTGTTTGCTTCAGCCAGTGCTTCTGTGCTTGCTCTCTCTGTGTGCTTTGCTTCTACAGGGCTACTAGTTTTCTGCAGAGGTAATTTGTGAAAAGTATGAGGACACTGAATAGGAAAAAGTAATACTCCTTGGGTGGAATCCTGTTGTTCATCTACACAGTGTAACTTTTAGAGGGCTTGGATATTCCTCATCAAGATGTCTCCCAGAATGAGACTAAGGATATAAACCCTCACTTGTCTCATCCTTGCAAGTGAGGACAAGGAACTGAAAATTTCTTTTCACCAGCAAGAGCAGAAGGGAATTATTGGTGCTTGGTGCAATACTTGTTGGTTTCTGAGATTAAGACAGTATTGAAGTATGTGACCCAATGGTTTGACTTACATATCATGTTCCAACAGGAGTTGTAGTTTAAAACATTTGGAACACCAGTCTGACACACTAAGGCTCTTAACAAAACATACAACACACTCTACTGAAGAACTGCATTAATTGTTTTAAAGCTAGAGCTGGGAATGTTTGTTACTTTAACACAATAATATTTTAGGGCAAGGACTGCATAACATTTCTTTCATTCAGAGAGGCAGATTTGTAGGTGCCCATGGGATGGACAGTTAGACTAGGCCTTTAGCAGTAGCTCAGGCCTTCTTTTCCTGTGTACAAAGAATGTGAATGAAGAGGTCTTGCAAATCATCCCAGCTTCATCTTGCACAGAGGCTGTGGGGCAGTGCCTTTGCACCAAGTAAGTTTATTTTCTGAACATATTCATGGGGAAGACAGTATTTATATATAGTCACACAAACCATACCTCTATCTCTAGCACTAGCTCTAGCTCAAATAACTGTGTACTACCAAGTCAATCCCAACTTATGGTGCCCTTTTCCAGGGTTTTCTAAGTGTACAGTACCCAAAAGTGCTTTGATATTTCCTTCCTCTGGGGGTGTTCTGAAACTGCAACTTTCTCACAACTATGTAGGCTGGCTCTTCTCACAATCAAATTCCCAACCTGTTGCTCCACAGCCAGGTACCCAACACACTGAGTTATCCTGGGCAGCTACTGAGGTCATCTAGTCTCTAAAACAAAATATATACCTTTTATCCTCTAGGGAAGGGGATAAAAGCGGGAATGTGGGCTGGCATGCCTCATCGACAATGGGGCATACAAAACAAACATTTTAATGAGTACAATTTCCAGTAATGTTACTTTTTAACAAAATTTATTGAAATACTATTTTGTGACTTGACTAAAGTTCTGTTCCATAAGGCTGATGATGTCACCCACTCTAGTGATCTTTTGGACCTAAAAAAATTCTGACCCTTACCCCCACCTCAGGTCCCCTCCCCCCACCTCAGGCCCCCATGGAATCTCCTTCATTGTGGGGAAGCTGTTAGAGACTGAAGCTCCATGAACTATTTCAGCCACTATTTTTACAAACTACATTTCAAGGGCCTTTTGTTGTTCTAAGTTTCAAAAAGGGACGAATTTAATGCTAACAGGGAATGGTAAACCACTTCTGAGAATTCTTCCTTGAAAACCCTGAAAAGGATCACCAGAAGTCAGAACTGACTTGATGGCACATGATTATTATCATCAGGGACAACACTTCTACCTGGGCACTACCAGAGCTACCATGGGTGCAACCTTGAGCTGTGTGCACATAGTTGTGCAACAGGATTTTGACTGTTGACTTCACAAGGTGGTCTCTAAAACAGTGCTTAAATTGCAAACGGTGATAAATAATTATTTCTGAGTATCACACCAGAGGATCTGTTGGATCAGTACTTCACAGCATGATACTTTAAGAAAGGGCAAGAAGGGAAATACAAATAGTTCATATTTGTTTGCCAAAGCTGAAGAACTGAAGTTTAATTCTGCAAAATAGGTATGTCAAAATAGCATGTCATTAAAATAACACAGTCACTCAGAACTGATGAATCTAATTTACCAAGAGATTGTGCACTCTTGACATTCATGTGAAAGGGTGAGGGATACAAAATTAAATTATAGTGACATAGTGTAGTACAGGTATTAAAAACAGTGCCGACATTAGCTGAGTAGTGCATTGATTTACTCAGCTATAGAGTACAGGTGTATAAGAGACAATGAGTTGGTATTAATGACTGGGTCCATTTGAAGGAACATAAATATATAGAGAATCTGGGCTTTTTGGCAATAAACATATTTGGTATGTTGTAGAAAGTCTTATTGCAGGGCTTTCTGAGATAGATTCTATGGCAGAAGGATTCTGTGCGAGTTGTTCCACTCACAGAGCATTTACATTCACAGAAGGCAAATTTTCATGATCCTGTTTCTTGCTGCAGCCCTTCTGAATCAACACATACATAATGGCATATAGCCAGAAATGTTGCATTTGGATGACTTGAGTACAATGAGGGCAGCACAGTTAAGTGAGAAGAAAGTGGGGCTTTATATCACTACATGCTCTACCAGAAAATAAACAGATGTGCAGGTAGGGCAAGCAAAGTGTGGTGAAATCTATGGAAAGTCCATAGAAAGAGGAGATCAGAATGGTGTGGCTTGGGCTGGTCTATATGATCATGTATGTACCCTTGAATGACAGGCCTACATGTAAAGGATTGCACTGTAAACATGTAATGTTATTGTAAGAGCAAAGTAGTGACTATTCCTCTTCTCTATTTGCATATACTTACACAGAGAAACACATGCAGCAACTGCAGTATTAGAGCATGGCTAAATCCAAGTCAACGACAAATCCTGGAAGGGATTCTTTTAGTAGATGTTTCCATTCCAGATCCACTATTCAAGAAATACTGAGGTCAAAATTGTTTCCAGCTATGGGATAAATCATCAAAACATTTATACCCCCAAGATGCAAAACTAGCACTGTCATTGTTGCATGTTTTTAGTCAGGTCAGATTTCAGTAACAAAGCTCAAAAGCAACAGCCAAATAAATATTTGCTGGGTCTCTTTAACTGTGTTTTAAGCTCAGCCTTTCCTGTTTTTCTAATCTTTGGAACAGTGGGGATGAAAACAAGTATACACACAAGTGTGTAGATACTTTGCTTGATCCCATGGAGTAGCCTTGGAAGCAAAGATAACCTGTGGTCCTCCACACTAAATAGTAAGGGCACATGTCCCCCACCCTCACATTGTGAACCACCATGCTTGGAAAAGAGGGTGGAGACATATAGTTCAAAATATTCGGCATGGTATTGTTTCATTTGTTCTTAAATCACTTGCCTTCTACATGGAAGTTGTTAGTGGAGAAAGAGCATCAACTCTTGGAAGCACCACCAGTGCATGATCAGGTATAGTTCTAGTACCTATCCTATCTTTGATTCACTCAATAGAGTTGAACAAAGGTTCCTGGACTGTGGTTCATCATCCACTGTGGTCAATGACAGTGGAACAGGTGACTGTAAGGGAGGGCTGCACTGATCACTCAATAAGGCCCAAACTGGCAATAAGAGCAGAATGAATTAATTACAGAGAGAGAACCAGGAGATGGATTATAACGATGCTTGGCCAGGAAGCAAGTAGGTGGGGCAGGGGAGTAATAGAGGCAACAAAAGCAGCAAGGGGAAGAAAGATGGCAGGAGGACAACAGCAACCATGGCATACATGTAGTCGGTGAGGGGTTGTGTTGGCTCAGACACAAGTCATTATCCTCCCTCTGATGTTCCAGCCATCCTTTATACCTTCTTCACTTGCTGCCTGAAAAACCATTCAAGGGTTAATGTATTTGGCAGAAAAATCAACTGTTTAGAAGCAGCACCTAGCAGAATGTCAATTGTATCTTAATTGAAATGTAATTTGTTATCAGAATCTCCTCCTCCTATTACCCCCAAAGCTGAGAGCATCATTGAACCTTGCCAAACATAATGCTAATGGGATCAAAGTGAGATTATTTTTAAAAAATGCTGCATTTTCCCCTCATAAAAAAATGATGCAAAGAGGCAAGTAGTGAAGGAATATCTTATTACTTTGAATGAGTCAAAATCTCCAGGGCCAAAGGAATTGCATCCAATAGCATTGAAAGAACTGGCTGGAGAACTCTCAGAACCACTGTCTATTATTTTCTTGAAATCATGAAAGATGGATGAAGTGCTGGATGACTGGAGGAGGGCTAATGTTGTCCCTATATTTAAAAAGGGGGAGAGGAGTGACCTGGGAATTACAGATTTGTCAGTTTGACATCAATCTCAGGGAAAATTCTGGAGTAGATTGTAAAGTTATTACTTTTCAAGGACATTGAAAACAATGCAGTGATACCTAGAACCAACAAGGATTTATGAAGAATAAATCCTGCTAGACTCATCTCATTTTTTGTTCTGGTAACCTTTCTGGTAGATGGTGGGAATGCAGTTTTAATTTATCTTGACTTCAGCAAAGCTTTTGGCAAAGTGCCCCATGATATTCTAACTAGGTTTGGGCTGGAGAGAACACTTGTCACTTGAAGTAACAAGTGGGGTACCACAAGGCTTAGTCCTAGGCCTGGTACACTTCAAAGTTTTTATGAATGGCTTTGATGGGGTGTGTGCAAGAATTGCTTATCAAATTTGCAGATGACACAAAATTAGGTGGAATAGCTAATACCCCGGAAGTTACAAGTTGGGAAATACTTGGCTCAATAATACTATGAACAAGAAAGATCTGGGAATTGTTGTAGATCACAAACTGAATATGAGCCAAGAGTGTGATGTGCCTGCAAAAAAGGTAAATGGTATTTTAGGGTTTGCTATAACAGAAGTATAGTCTCTAAATCCTATGTAGTACTGTTTCCCCTCTATTCAGCATTGGTTAGGTCTTGAGTAAAGTACTTGAACATTGCATGTTAAGAAGGATGTCAAGAAACTGGAAAAAGTTCAGAGGGCAACAAGAAGAGAGACTGGAAACCCAGTCCTTTTAGGAAAGACTTAAAGACCTGGGCATGTTTAGCCTCGAGAAAAGAAGATTGAGGGGAGATACAATAGCACTTTTCAAATACTTGAAAGATTGTCATACAGAGGAGGGGCAGGATCTGTTCTCAACCATTCCATAATGCAAGACATATAATAATGGGCTCAAGTTACAGGAAGCCATATTCTGGTTGAATATCAGGTGAAACTTCCTGTTAGAGCAGTACGACAATGGACCCAATTACCTTGGAAGGTAGTAAGCACTCCCAACGCTGGAGGCAAGAGAAGATTAGACATTAGACAACCATCTATCAGATATACTTTGATTTGGTTTCCTGCATTCAGCCAGGGGTTGGACTCAGTAGCCTTATAGGCTCCTTCCAACTCCATTATTCTATGGCTCTATGATAAGGAGAGTATAGCTGTTTAAAGACAGCATCATGAAGATCCACACAAACCTTAGCAATTGAGGTATTTAGAATGCACAAACAAATACAAACCGGATACAGGCTTTGTTTCCTGTACTATTTTGTGATGAGTGTAATGCACACACTCCTTTGCCACCAATGAAAACTTCGGGTCTGAATTATTCCTAGCTGTATGATACATTGACAAAACATGCTATAACTCTCATTTACACAATGCAACATGAATAAATTGTGAGTGAGCAATAGTAAATTGTTAATAGCAGCTATATTTTAATTCCCCTTGATGTACAAGTTTATCTCTCATCATAGGCTATATTAACACTGTTAAAGATGGCTGACGTCCTGTGGCTCATAAACACTTCCAATGACAATGCAGTTACCTCCATAAAAGAAAAGGTTGGCAATAGTCGCCAAGAATGTAAGAAGAGCCACTCTGGATCATCTGGAAGGCCCATCTAGTTCAGCACTGTGTTTCATGTGGGAAGCCCATGAGCAAGACCTGAACGGTACAGCAGACTAATTGCTGCTATGAAAAATAGTGCAGGAAAAGAAGTCAGTAGAAAGATGATATAATCTCATTCACAAGTAATCCAACGTTATGGAAGCAGGAGAATCTATGGCAGTTGCTCTGCCACATCCAAAGTCATGAATACTTTCAGCAATGCCAACAGCAACAATGGGGAAAGCTGGGATAGGCTAGACAAAAGGGAAGGAATTTGTAAGCTAGAGTCATGGTGGGAATCTAGGGGTGTGTGTGTGGGGGGGTGTTGACTCTTGGGAAGGAGTAGATTCTGTTCTTTTTTACTCACCATGCTTAGCAATGGCAACCACTCAAAACTCTCCAAATTCTTCCACTGCCTCAGATGGTTTGGTCTGCCAAGTTAGTTTATTTACCATCTTAACAATATTCCTGTGGGAAGTGGAGACATTTCTCTCTACACATGTATTTAGCTCTGCTGCTACGCATTTTATTAATCAACTGTTCTTTTTTCCCCCGCTTCTGTTTTTGCCACTCCTTTAGCTTGTCACAAATAGGGTTTAATGATCATTTTAATGGTTTTTAAATGTCATGTAAACCACTATTTTTCAAGAGAAAAAGAGAGGGCATTTAATTTTAAAATTAAATAATAAAATTAGGATAAACAAATTGCATTTTAAAAATCAAATAGTGGCCCTCTGGATATGAGAGTACTTAAGGATATCCATGGATGAATTTTTGTTGATCAAGTTTTTGCTATTTCCATTGCTCATTTGGAATTGCCAGTGGCAAAACTTTGCCTACCCTCTTTTTGCAGAGGAAGGAAAGAACTTCTTTCATAGAAAGTTGACATCTTCCCCTAATAATAAACTGTTCAGAGCAACTGAATTTTGGTTCAGAGTATTCAGTTAGATTACTCTTCCCACACACACACACACACACACACACACACACTACCATGAGAAGGAAGAACAATTAAAGAAACACAATATCTAATCCAATGTCTTCAGGGAAAATCTTGACAGTGATAGGAAGGGACATCTTTTATGAAAGCCATACTGTGGAAATTGAATTCTCATCTAACACATAGCAAGTGTGATAAGGTTATACAAATTACTGGTCCTGGATGGAGGTTCTTGTGACACATAAATGTCAAAATAACGTGTATCGGGAATACCTTGCAAGACACTAATGATTGAGTTGAGTACAAATTAAGAAACAATGAATGGGCCTGTAATCTAAGCAATAAAACTTTGAGCTGTGGAATCTCCTGTTGAAGGCTCCAATCATGCCCTCTTGCAGACCACTTCATTCCATTCCATTCTTCTCCCCCTTCCCCTTCTACCTTTTTTTCTTCATAGCCCATCACCATTCCATGAAATATGCAATATACTCACTCTCTAGCATCTGATTTGGGGTCTTCCCCCTATTAATAAAAGATTTAAGAAGTATTTTTTAAATATACTTTTACAACCCTTTTGATTCCCCTGTGGATGGCTCAGTTTGTGCCATGACAATTGTTCTGGCTTCACAAGGATGGGTTCTTCAAACTGGTTTTGCTATTGGTGTATACCAGTGTGTGTGTGTGTGGGGGGGGCAGTACCAGAAAAATATTTTGCACAAAGTAGCTTTTGCCACTCCTGGTGGCCTCCAAGAGTGACATTAAAACAAACAAACGAACAAAAAACAAACCTCAAATCAAGAGTCAAAACCCTCCACCCTCCCAAACCAAAAATCAAAAACCAAATTGGACCACTGGGCGTTTCCATTTTTTTGTGTTTGTTTGCTGTTTGCTATGTTTCAGCTGTTGATAAAATAAATGCCTTTTTGGGTCAAGTAAAGGTTAATTTACTCAAGTAAATAGACTCTTGGGATTAATTGATTTTGTACTTCAGAAACTGCAAACAGCTACAGCAGTGGTTCCCAATCTTGGGTCTCCAGATGTTCTTGGACTAAAATTTTCAGAACCCTTTACCACTAGGAGTCTGGCCAGGATTTCTGGGAGCTGCAGTCCAATGACATCTGGAGATCCAAGGTTGGGAACTACTGATCTAGAGCCAGGAATTGGCTGAGATGGTAGAGTCAGCGTCAGGTAAAGACAGAATTCCTAGTTTCGCTGTGAGCATGGATTTGCAGGGGTACCGTTTACAGAAATCTAGCTGACAAGTAATAGCAGTCTTCCATAGATAAGGCCAACACTGTTCTGGTGGAAGAAGAGCTCTGCTGAGAAAGCAACAACTAGTAAAAAGCTTGTAGATTGGACATTTCTGGACACCAGAAACATGTGTGTCAGCCACACAAGTGAGCCTATCAGAAATCTCCACTTTCTGTTCTAAAGAACAAGTAGGCAATCCCTTCCTCTACATCCAGGGATGGAACTGAGCATTAGAGTTGTGGACGTTGGAAATATCATCCCTTATGAAAGGTGGGTAATTGGTTACTATGTGATGTTGCAACCAAAACTTAATATCAAAAGTAATATGAAAGTACCATGGTTTTTTTTGTAATTTAGGCTTCAGTCTTGTACTCAGCTGTTGGTTGATTGGTTGGTTGGTTGCTTGCTTGCTTGCTTTCCTAGGTTTGAATACTGCCCTGTTAATGCAAAGCACTATTCTGGGCGATTTACAGCAAAATAATAAAACACAACAATAATGAAATTAAGATAAAACCAATCAATGGATAAAATCAGATGCAACAAGAGGTGTGATTCCAAATATAGAGCAGCACACAAGGCATAAAAATCAGGCAGGGTTGCATTGGAAGGCCTCTCTGTAGAGCAACGCTTTCAGAAGCTTTCTGAACATTAGGAGGGAGGGAAACAGGTACAACTCCACTGGGAGCTGATTCCAGAGTGTTGGTGCCACAGTGAAGAAGGCCCAGGTCCTCATAGTTGATTTCCTGGGATCTATATGGGAGTAAAGACCCACTGAATGCAATATGATTTACATCTGAGTAAACATTGCTGGGATTGTGCTGTTAATCATGTCTGCATCTGGGACAAGGCCTTTCTTTTTTATTGTTATTAACATTTTATTAGTTTTCACTATATCTACATTCAATTCATGCTTGTTAAACATCATGTTACATGGGTTGCTTATAATCATTTATTTTTGCATCTTGGTGTCTTCTTAGTTGTCTCTTCAAAATCTATACATTTTTTAAGCATTTGAACCAATAATGTGTGTATAATGTTGACTACTATCATAATATTGCTCTCATAATATACAATGTTTTCAAAGTCCTCTAATAAAATACCTAATAAAAGCAATTCTGGTTTCAGATCTATATAATTTGAGGTAATTTAACCAGCCACATTTGTATTTTGTACCAATAATAACTAAATAGGTTTCTAACGCATAATAAATGTTGTCTAAAGCATTTTATATACATTTTCTTTATATAATTGTTTAACCATTTCTATCTGCACAGTTTCTGTCATGTCTATATCAATATCATATCTATCATATCTATATGTTATTTAAGTACTATTTGTTTTACCCCTTTCTTATATCTATCTTCAATTTACCTTAAGAGCCACCTTGTTATGCCTATACCCTGATTAGTGATCCCTTATTTCAGATTGATTCCCTTTTCTAATATATAAGATATGTCCCCTTACAATTCCAGAAGTTAGGTGTATACATGCTTTCAACCTTGAAAGCCCCTTAATATTTTTTCCTTTACATCTTTCTAAGTAACTCCTTCTCTAGTTTGTCTTTTCCCAATTCTTATTCCTATCTTTCTAAAAATTCTGCCTTCCCTTGTACCGTCTGAGATCATTCTACGCACTTGATCTATCTCCAATAGATCTTCCAGGCTGTTTTTAATTAAATCTGCTGGTTCTCTCCCCTTATCTTCCCTTAGCACACCTAAGAATCCCTTCGACTCCAAGGTTAGAAATAGATCTCCTACATTTTCTCCTCCAATTTCCTCCAGCCCCTCCTTTGGTTGGCATACATCATCCACCACCCTGACATTTTCTTGTTCATTATTCCCTGTCTCCTGTTGAATATAGTCCTTTCTTAGCTGCTCATTGAATAATTTCGACTCTTCATTGTGGGATCTCACTGTTTCTAAAATTGCTTGAAGAGTAGATTTTGTAGATTTCACCCCAAAATTTTCCTTATTGTGACCTTTCCATAAACTCTATTATGCAAATAAACTGCTGTAACTACTGCTTCAACCATCCTCTGCTACCAAATTTGTTGGAAAAAAGGCTTCGAGATACTGAGAGAAAATATATAATCTTTATCTAATTCTCTTAGGACAAGGGTAAACGGGGCATCCTAAGAAAACAACAGAGTGCTAAAACTATATTACAAAAAACATACCAAACAGTAAATGAAGAAAGCGGCAGCAGCTCAGGTAATGCCCACAAAGAATTTGGTAATCCATCTTGCATTAGCATAGATCTAGACATCTCCTGCAATGTACAGTTCAGTTTTTCAGAACATCCATTTTGTTGTGGGGAATAGGATATGGTTACTTTATGTTCTATACCTTCTTGTTCCAAAAATCTCCTGAAATCTGCATTACAATATTCTCCACCACCATCAGTACGTAATGCTAGGGGAGCTTTGCCAAATCGATTTTTAATTGCAGCTACATAGCATTTGAACTTTTCAAGAGTCTCATCTTTACCCTTTAGTATATATACATAAGTATATTTACTTTTAGATTCAGTGAAGGTAAGGAACTATCTATTTTTGCCTGCAGATAATGGCATAGGACCCACTAAATCTGAATAGACCTCTTCTAGGAACTCTTTATCCTGTATATTATTTTGTCCTGTATAACTAGGAGCAGTTCCCTTTGCTTTTATACAAATTTCACATCTTTCTTTTGACTTATCACATTTAGAAGCATCAATTCCACATTCTGTCAATAATTTTTCAATACTTTGCATGTTTCTATGTGCCAATTTTACATGCCATGAATAAAGACAAGTTTTATGATCACAAGTATCTTGCCTAGTTTGACATACAGATCTTCCTTCATCTACTATAGTATTTAAATCATCACTAACATCAACTATATAATGGAAACCATCATTTTCATCATCCTTAAGTACTAGACCAGTTTTATCATTGATAACTTTTCCTGAGTCACCTTTAAATATTACAGTATAACCATTTTTTACAATCCTTTTAGTGCCAAGTAAATTATTTGAGGCTTCAGGGACAAAAGCAACATTTGTTAATGTAAGATTCACCACCTCATTTTTAGAAGTAAGGACCTTTAAAGGTACTGTTCCAGTTCCAAGCACATTTAAACTTTGCTGGTTTGCTTGTAATATCTTTGGTCTGTTCTCTGTATCAAGTTGACTGAAGCTTTCTCGAAATCGACAAATATGTATGAAACTGCCACTGTCAAGAAGGAAATGTCTCTTATCATCCACACCTTGATAATCAGATATTTGGAACACTTGGTTATTATTATGAGCAATTTTGCCATCATTGGATCTTTGCTTGTAACTCTCATACTTGATCTGCCTTGTGGTGGTCTGAAATTTCCATGACTGCTAAAATGTCCTCGGACACTAGGGGCTGCTCTTTCAATACAAACACTTGCACCTCTGGGTATTTGAGCTCCTGCACCTTTAAATCTGCAATATTTGGCAATGTGTCCAACCTTTGAACATATGTAACATCGCCTTTCTTTAGGATCAGGTCTCATTCTTAATACAGGCATTTTTTCAGGCATGTTATCTATTGCTCTTTTAAGTCCAGAGTCTCTCAAGTAGGCAGTTATATAATCCAGGTCCACCTTTGCAGTACACTCAAGCATAGCTTTCTGATTTGCAAAAGATTGTGGTAAACTGAGTAATATACAAGTATGGAACTCAGAGTCAGATATTTCTGCCCCTGAAGATTGAAGCTCTGAGACAAGTTTCAACATTTCATCCAAATGCTCATCAATGCTAGTTCCTTCTTTCATTCTCATGGTGTATAATCTTTCCTTCAAAAATAATACATTCTTACTTGTTCTAGTGAAGTATTTTCCTTTTAGAGCACCATATAGTCCTTTAGCTGTTTTATACTTGGTTACTAATGGAGTCTCATGGTCTTC
This sequence comes from Intellagama lesueurii, assembly GCA_037013535.1. Lineage (NCBI taxonomy): Eukaryota > Metazoa > Chordata > Lepidosauria > Squamata > Agamidae > Intellagama > Intellagama lesueurii. The sequence goes on from JBAJHW010000001.1 coordinate 87,694,152, forward strand.
TATACAAGAGTATAATATCATTAAAGCCTTTGCTTCTTTAATTTTATATTCATTCTGTGCTGGCTGACTTTCAGGTATATCTTGGTCTATAACATTTAAACAGTCCTGTACTTGAAGGGAAACTCTTAATCTTGCATCCCACATTTGAAAATTGTTCTGGTTCAGCTTTGGGATTGCAAATATGCCACTGCTGTTACTTACACCCAGCTGAAAACGTTGAGTGGATGTATTCGCTTCTGGAGTAGTAGTAGGAACCGTAGACATCTTGATACTAATAAATGTTGTCTTCTAATAAGGCAAAAGTTAAATTCTCTTCTCCTCTCCACAACTTCACTCTCAATTTACTGAAGATTATTTGATTGCATATAAAAATTGCTGTTACTTTAAAAAAAATGTTTTGCAGTCTGTTATCAAAAATTTACTCCCTTTAGTCAGAGGCAAAAAACAATGCATTCCCCAATTTGAAATGAAAGGAATGTTTGCCAAAAGCACTCTGTTCAACTATCTGAACTTCAAAAGTAAAAAGTTCAAAACACGGCAACAAGTTTCAGTGTCTCAAAAAACAGCTTGTCAAAAAATGAAACCATCCTCTGCTACCAAATTTGTTGGAAAAAAGGCTTCGAGACACTGAGAGAAAATATATATAATCTTTATCTAGTTCTCTTAGGACAGGGTAAACAGGGCATCCTAAGAAAACAACAGAGTGCTAAAACTATATTACAAAAACATACCAAACAGTAAATGAAGAAAGCGGCGGCGGCAGCAGCTCAGGTAACGTCCACAAACTTAGGCAAACACACACAGTCTCTGCATCGCTCTGTGACTCAACACCATCGAAGGAAGGTGTAAAGGGGGGTAGAGGAGACAAGGCTTTATAGGCCTAATTGGTTACAAAGGAACAGGTGAGGTCTTTTAGATGTTAACCCATAGTGGGTAGAATGTTACAGATTGCCATATACCAACAACATTATGTACCAAGATATCAGATGATTGTATTCCAAGTAAAAGTTGTCCAATTGCTTAAAGTAATCAGTTCAAATCCATCAATAATTGCTTCAATAAATCCACTTTAATAGCTTGATCCTTTTTAGTGTTAAATTTGAGCCCTGTCTCAGACGTCTCAGAAGATTTTCCCTGCTTAGAGGCTCAAGGACATTTGCTCACCAACTATCACAGTCCAGTTCACTCAATGTTTGTATTCGTGGCCTGAAGTCTTTTGTAATCCAGCCCCAGAAGCAGTCCATTCCAGTATTAGTTCTATCCTGGCCTGTGCTCCAGTAAGTTTCAGAACCCAGGATACATCCAAATGTTTTTATTGGACCACATATGTCCACGTTAGCCTGATTATATTCCAAGATTAATTGTCTTTGATCAGAGCTCAGTTGTCAGCCTACATCCCAAAGTACAGTTTAAATTTCCACTTTGGCAGGATTAGACTTTCCAGAGTTAATTTGTCTATGCTTTAGTCAGTCCTCAGGAAAAAAAAAAGGAAATCAAAAAAATTCCAAGTTTAGAACCACCATAGAGTGTTCAAGGTCATTGTTCTGGGCTTTCTGCCAACACTGTAGATAGCCATAACATAACAAGTTTAACTCCCAGAGTTGTTTAGTTAATAATGATTTTAAGAGAAAGATTTCTTAAGTTTCTAACGCCAAAGTAATACCAAAGTTCCTTCACTGAAGTATAGTTGAATGTCTAATTAGTGTCCAAATTATTTTCTTTGCGTCTCCTTCCCTCTCTCCAGATTCACTGCTGCTTTATAAGTGGAGAGGCTAAGAGACGCTTATTTCTGTTATAGGGTTTGTCTCGTCCAGGCATAGTCATAAAGCAGTATAGTTGTAAAATATATCTCACCCAGTGGGAACGACAATGTTAATTAGCTGATTTATCGGTTCTCTATTGCCGGCTGCCAACGACTTGCAAGTGAGCTATTCAGCTACTTGTTTCTGCCCGCTGGTTGATTGGGGAGTTTCCCGGATCAAAATGGGGGTATCCGCCACCCCATCCCTCCGTGATCAACAGGCTTCTCCCCCAATTCACCACCTCATTGGTGTGATTTTAACCCCCTGGGGGGGTCCCAAACAGGTCGGAATTCAGCCCAGGGGATGGAGCTCCGTCCTCCTGTTGCTGTCCCTTTGCAGTGTCAAGCCGGAACCTGGGACAAGGCCTTTCTGAATCTTGCTTTTCTTTCTCCTGCTACTAAAAATGTCTATGTCCTCCTACCAGAACTTGAAATCATAAGTATGAGCAGGGTTTTGGATGGGCTGATACTATCAAGAAAACATTGCAATGTGATATTTATAGTGATGTTGCCAAATTTAGGAATGGCCTGACACAAAATGCAGATATAATGTACAACATACAGCATTCCTGTACTCTGAACTGAGTCACCACTCATATCAGCTTTCCAGTCACAAGGGATGCCATCAGAACTGATCCACAATACAGTACTGCCTAAGGGGGGAAAATAAGATGGCATGCACTCTCATTCCATGAACAAATGCCAACAGGACCAGTGGTTTAATGTCCACCTCATGGCATTCTCTTCTAACATCTTGCTGCAGATTCTCAGAATCTATCACCTTGAGGCAGTTGCCTTTAAAAAACTAGCTTTCTTGGGATCTTGGAAAAATTCAGTAGTAATGTACCATCTTCTAATCTGCTGGTTATGACCTATAAAGCCCTTAACAGTTTAGGACCTTGATACTTGTTGGAACATTTCTCCCAGAAATTATCTACCCATTGCACTCACTCTTCTCAATCCATGATTCTAAGTGGGCCCACACCAAGGAAAGCCAGAAAGGTGAATACAAGAAATTAGGATTTCTCAGTGGTGGTCCCCATTCTCTGGAATAGATTATCAGCAGAGATATGGCAGGCTTCTTCCCTCCTCATATTCTGAAAATTGTTAAAAACAGAATTATCCAAAGCTGCCCTAAACAACTGAGTCTCCCAAACGTTGTTAATATTAATATTCTATTTTTCTTTTCTTATTATATCTTTTCTTTTTTTAAATGATTTTTATTTGGGGGGTGGGTCACCATTTTGTTATACAGTATATATTGTCATGTGGGGTCACCAAAATTTGTAAGTTTTAAACCACCCAGAGTAGTGTGTGCACTAGTGGGGCGATAGATAGATAGATAGATAGATAGATAGATAGATAGATAGATAGATAGATAGATAGATAGATAGATAGATAGATAGATAGATAGATAGATAGATAGATAGATAGATAGATAGATAGATAGATATTCAGAGCTTGACAAAGCTACATTTTCAGAGGGTAGCTCCCAGAATTCACCAGTCTACATGGCCGTTGGTCAGAGGAAGTGGGAGGAAGGAGGAAAAGGCAAGGTTAAAAATGAAGGACTTTCCTCCACAGGACTGTCACAATCACCACCAAAGCAGCTGATGATGATATTACTGCAGTAGTCATATTAGAAAGTTTAACTGGTGAATTTGACTGTGGGAGGTGGTTGTGGGGGGAATTTTAACCTTCTTGTGTTCCACAGTGATGCCCTTATGAAGTGGGGGACAGCAAACCATACTCAAAATTCACTTAGCTATTTTAAATTTTACAAGAACACTCAGCTTACTCAACCTAAACCCAAATCAAACTGATTCAGTGGGAGAGTTTTTCCACCATCACTAAATCATGTTTCATAAGCTTAATAGGGTTTCTTTCTTGGTTGCTTGTTGGTGATCCTGAGAGTGTTCCATTTCCAAGTCAAAGGAGCTGTTTTGTTTGATGGATAGTCTGTAGAGGACTTTTAAAGATCAAAATAGATGGATCACCCATGACGTCCAGCTGTGAATCTCAGATACTTCTGCAATAGATTTATAAGGCCAAGGTGACTACTTGAGCTGAGAGAGCTTTGTTCTATGCATAAGAATGAGGGACACAAGAGCAATAAGGTGACTGCTGGTGCATTTGGCAGACGGGATGTGGGCTCTCTTGCTGTGTGCTCACTCCAGTCGTGTCAAGAGGAGACTCTGATCAAGATAGTGTTTTACTGATGCTTTTTAAATGATTCTCCTCATTAAAACTCAGCCAGTAGTCTGAACAGAAAAAATAAACAAAAAGATAAGATGTTTAGATCTTTAATGAAGCAATAGAGACACTGCAAATGATAGCTATACAATGAAAGAGATTATAATGGCTGGAATCCAGTAGTAGGTGGTAAACAGAGTAGCCCATTTGCATCATGGAACTTATGGAAGAATTGACTCACCAACCCCCAACCTTCTCTGATTCAATGGGCCTACTCTAGTTGCCACTTGCTTCCGGATTTCAACTGTTAACTAATAATTTAGAAGACAGTTAGATTTATTGTTTTTTTTAAAAAAGCATAACAGTGGATGGGTAGTTGGTGAGCTGCTAGAAGTTTTCCCTCAGGAAACACATTCCAGGATCAGACATGTTGCATGAAGAACTATTCCTAACCAAAGGGAGAAGGCAAAAAAACTACAGTTTTAACCCCCATATTGCTGACAACAGTCCTCATAACCCTGCCAGATGAAAAATTTCCAGAGCAATTTGGCAGACAAAGGGGCAAGGAAGTTACATGATAAAGAGAAACACAAAAACATAAAATTTTCTTGTACCCCTCTTTCAATCATAGGAATCATTCATGCTTTAGAGACTCTCTTTCAGTAATCAACGAAGAACATGAACCATGTTAAAACATGAAAAGCCCACTCCTACTCAAGACTGTTTGCTGGTCTTTAGACAATAACTCCCAGATTCCCCATCATGGGCAGCATGGATTCTGGGATCCATGGTTCAAGAAGAAATCTTTCCAGGCTTTGATGGATGACAAATCATGATCACAAATGAATTCTGAAATGTGTTGGAGCAAGAGAAGATGCAATTAACATATATTTGAGTATTATGTGCTCTTCCTGGGGAGGGAAGGGGTATTTGTAAGTACTTATTGAAATATGTTTGCCGTGAAATAATGGAGTAAAACTATTCCTTTTGCTATATGGCTGTCATCAGAAACATAAAAACAAATATTCTTTATTTTTTGACCCAGAGAAAAATATATAATTTCAAACTCAAGAAATAGTGTTCAAATGTAAGATTAGTGTTTGAATTCATTGAAAAGACGGAAGGCACATATTTTTTAAAAAACAAGGGAGATATGAATAAACTGGGCAGAGTGGAAGATAGAATTATTTTGATATGCGCTCATTATATCAAATGCACAGGTGCGAATTTTGCTTTTTTAAAAAAACAAAAAAGAAGATTGGAAGGACTTGCAAAAAGAAACTAGGTATCTTGGCATCATCACAGAGCAATTCAGATTCACTGCAGTTATGTTAATTACACAAGTAAACACGTTTCAGTAGGTGAAGATTACATTGAATGTTTCTGAATGTTCATATAAATACTTTCAAAGCACTCAAAGTCCACCAAACATGTTTCCATAATATAGTTCAATAAGCTGGACATTGGACATATTTTAGTAAGATCTGCACATCCAGTGCAGATTTCTTAGAGAATCTGTGGCATGCAAGTTGGGTAGCATCTTTTTTACTTTAAATATCTACATAGCTCTCTTGCCCCATTTCTGTTTCATTTGTGGCAGAGTCTCTGCCTATAGTGCTGAGCCGAGATCTGTGTATCACAAGCATAATGCATAACTGCAGGCACAGTAGGTCAGAAAAACATGACTTAAACATCTCAGTGACAGCTTCTTCCTTCTCTGTGTGTGTGTCTCTTTGTGCTATGCCTCAGCTGGATATCCTGCCTTCACATGAGGATGGGCAGATTTTACTTTCATCTGGGAGTGAATCTGTCCATTACTCTTAAGTAGTTGAGAGTGCCTTTTCCTTCTTTTTTATCCAAAAGCAAGCACCTAATCCAGATTAGGACCCCAGAACTTCAGTAGAGGAAATTTTAAATTTTGCTCCTTCCAGTTTTAACCCAGATCAGGGTACCCAAGGCCACAGTTTATATTCCCCAAAAAGTGAACTTTTTTTGTTACTTGTTAAATCTTTGTATTTCCAATCACTATGTATGGGTGTGAAAGCTGGTCAACTAAGAAAGCTGACAGGAAAAAAAAAAGAGATTCATTCAAAATGTGATGTTGGAGGCGAGTTTTGTGCATACCCTGGACTGCCAGAAAAACAAACAAGTGGATCTTAGATCAAATCAAGCCTGAACTATCCCTGGAGGCCAAAATATTGAAACTGAGGCTCAGCTTTACATGTAATCAATTGGAATATTTGCTTCCAAGGTTATGCAGCAAATATTTATTGAGTTCATCTTCCATTAATAGGGATGAGTTGGGGTAAATTTGAATTCAAAGCAGATGTGTTGAATAATCTAAATATGATTCCTAATAACCCCAGATCCTAAAACCCCTGATTTTTTGAAGCAACTATAGTAGCACTATCTCATTTTAGCATGGGATAAAACATTGACACAGGCATATCATAACACCTCTACATTCAGTACTGAATGATTGAAAAAGGTCTCCAGAGGAACACAGCACGACAGCAACTTAGCCCAAAGCCTATCATTAAATCCTTTCTTATATATTTGCAATGAAGACATAGAAATGCAATATAGCATTGATTTTCCCCCCCAACATCATGCTATGTTATTTGTTTTATCCAGTTAGCTAATATCTGGATTCTAAGTGCGGGAAATCACTGAGGTTCAGCTAATAATAAACTGACATTTGGCTGGTTTTCGAAACAACATTATGTAAATATGCAGTAAATGAGATCACACCAGGAGCAAGAATCCAATGAGAAGTTTTTTCCCCAACCATATGTATAGTTTAGATTTAAATTCTCATTTTGTTCTTTGCTTGACATTTTTAGTAAACAGCTACTGGAACATAATAAACATGGCAATATTGAATTGGTACAACACAAGGCATGTAATATCAAAGTAGGAGCCACCGAGAGATTGAAAAATAATTTTGTTTCATGGTGAAATTCTTTCTATGTAGAGTAAATATCTTATGCAAAGCCACACTGCTGGTGGACCAGTCTTGCCAGCTGATGGTCTAGTAGGTTTTGCTCCTCTGGGATCATTACAATGGAACATTTTACAGAAGCTCTTGTATTCACATTCTTTGTCATCTCTAAGATGAGTGTGTAACATTTGTTCTGTTTCATTAAATGAAAATGTCGTGAAGTATTACAATCTATTCTTTAAGATAGTCATTATTGGATTCCACATTTATTGGATTTAAATTGCTCCCTTGAGAATGCTATATTTGCTAAATACAAGGCCCTGTGAATGAAGCCTGAAACAGAAGAGTCAGGCTGGTTTTGATTTCATTCAGCATTTCATCTGTGAAAGGTGCAAGATAAATTATGCCCTTGAGAGAGCTTAAGCAAATTCTTTGACTTCACTAGAGATGTAGGTGAAGGGAAATGTGTAAAGGAAACGTGTTGATAACATCCTGAAAGAATTAAATGTCTTGTCTCATAACTTTGTTGATTCTGAAGACTGAACATAATAAAACACTTGCGGAGGGAGAGGGGGAGGCATCAGTTCAGACAACAGATAGGACCATTAAAAAAACACACACCTCCTATTGGAAGTAGTCCAAAATGGCGATAGTACTAAGAGGACCACAACACAATAACAATTTTCTGCATGTATGGTCTTCATTGTAGCATATATGAACTGAAAGACTCGTTCATTTGGTGTAGTAGAATCATATAAATTGCAGACATTTTGAAACACAGAAAAACAACATTTATTTTAATACTTTATTTGGATTGCCTCATCACTGGGTTGTTCTGAAAGAAATGGGTGGGCCTCATTAGTTGATCATCCTGATGCGTAACCTGCATTGTGGACAAGAAGTTACCAGACAGAATGTGGAGAGACAGAATGGTTTCCTATAGGCAAAGGTTCACACAAGGGTTCATTTTATCCCCTTATCTATGCAAACTGTATACAGATCATACCATACAAAAGCCAGACTGGATTTAGATGAAGGAGAAGTGAACATTTAAGATATTGCCACCCCATCCGGAATAATGACGCGAGACAAAATAGTTGGGTTAAACCAAGGCCACGCTTTATTAAACTATAACAAAGAAGAGGGGGCTGCTGTAGTGCAGAAAGGAATAACTGGGTCTCACCGGACCCTTTGCCAATATGGACGAGTCCTCTGCCCCGAGCCTGCACGGTCCCCTAGACAGCGCAACCCTGGCCGGCTTGGCACTGGCCTCACTCGGGCCTCAAGCCCCCATACATTTGGTGGCCCTTGGTCTGTGCGAGGCCCCAGCGCATCCTCCCCCCCCCGCATGCTGTAATCTCACGATCCGCAGCACTGGGAGGTCGGGAGAGCTATAACCTTACTGTGCTCTTACTAGGACTCACCGATCCAACTTCCTTCCACACTACCCGCCATGGCAAAGGGACTAGCATGACAGGCAAGTCCCTTGCCTGCCCAAACTATTAATAACTACACGCAGGCCCCTCTGAATATCCTGAATGAATAACTCCAACCCCTGGTTTGAAAGATGTACTCCATCGTACCTGTAGAGCTCCGGCCTATTCAAGCGAATGTCATGGTGCCCAATAACTGTACCGATACCCCTTTCAACAGCCTGGCAAACTTCCCGGTTAACGCTTCTGCAGGCTGTATTAATACACTGCGGTGGGCAATCTGCCCGCCACTTCGCTCTGGGGATTATTGTAGACCACAGAATGATCATCAAAGGGTGCTCGGTTTTCAGCAAACGCAAATCATGTATAATATCTATTACTTACGACTTTCTGCTACGCTTAGCTAAGTTGTTGCCACCGAGATGAACAACCAACACATCAGGGGGACAGCTATGAGGACCATGAGGCACTGCTTGTAGGAACGCATCCCACAGCATACCCCTCTTGCCAAACCACTCCAGTTGGGCTGTGGCCCCAAGGCCTAAATTGCTTCCCCACGATGATTTTGCAGCATAGCGCGCTGCCCAGAAGATAAAACTATGACCGACACTCAAGATGCGGAGTCTCTGCCTCGGAACCTCTGAACCTGCAACAAAAGAAACAAGGCCAGCAACGAACCTAAACCGAAGGGAGAACACGGACATAACACCTGTAACAGCCAGAATTCCAGCGTCTAACCTTTTAATGTACTCAGAACCATAACCAAGTGCAGCAGCTGTCAAGGCTGCTCCTATCCTAAATGAATGTGTGCCAAAGCGTAGCCCCACTACACCAGACTGTTGTAGCGCCTTGTCAGTCAATTTCCAAAATTGGTATTTGGTCAACGGAGACCCATCACTATGCACGAAGAAATAACCTGGGTGTTGACCCCTGAAAGTCAAATATGCTACAGTGGCCAGGACAGGGCATATGCTGTTTATAGAACACCTGCCTAGTGCAATATGCACTCCTTTTCCCCTCTGGTCAACCTTGAACCAGCGTATGTGAATGAAGAGGGTGTTATTCTCGAGAAGGATGTCCTGTCTTTGTAGAGCCAACAGGGATGTATCTGACTTGCTCATGGCAACTGCCTCACTTATTCTAAGGGCTCCAAAGTATGTTACTAAAGATGCAGCCTTCAACAGGGCTGCCTTGTAAGCATTCGAACACATGTTATCCCAGTGTTGGTTAAACTTTTCCAGCATGGCGGGTGTTATGGGAGCTCTAGTGTCAGGTATTCTCACTTTTTCCTTAGACCACCCTTCTAACATCTTCCTAATACGAGGTGAAATCTTGGTAACCCCATATCTTAACGTAAAAAACTAAGGCCACCAATTTGCCCTGAATTGAGCTGGGGGACAATCCTTTCCTATTCAAGAAAACCATATATTGCTGGATATGGTCGACTGGAGCTGGCCATGTTTGATCCAAGCCTATATCACCTCTAAATTCCTGGAATTCTCTCCTCACGGCCGTGTACCCTTTGTGCGTCCATGGGGCCAGAGCCAAACCTATCGCTCGGTCAGCGTCTTCCCTCCATCGATCTGTCGATGGGACAGGGCATCAGCTATACTGTTGTCCACAACGGGAATATGCCTAGCATGCACAGCAATGTTAAACTGCAAGGCTCTCAGCGTGACTGCCCTAACTAAGCACATCACTCTTTCAGAGCGAGAAGTTAGGTTATTAACTATGTGAACAACCGCTAGGTTGTCACACCAAAAACGAATAACCGAGTTTGCCCATTCCATGGACCATAACCACAAGGCACCCAAAATGGGGGAAAACTCTAAGAAAGTAAGGTCACGGGAGATGTCAGACTGCAGCCATTCATCTGGCCATGCACCTGCGCACCACCACCCTCTGAAGTAAATTCCATAACCCCTGGATCCTGCTGGATCCGTATGGACCTGTAAAGCATCCCCCAAGTTTATCTCCACTCTCCAAAAGGAAATACCATTAAAACCATCCAAAAATTGCAGCCACACCTGCAGGTCCTGTCTCATACTGGCTGTCAGTCTTGTCCGATGAAATGGCCGTCTGAGGCCACTCATTGCCTCACAAGGTCGTCGTAAGAAGGCCCTGCCTGGAGCAATAACCCGGCATGCAAAATTCAAATGATCGACCAGTTCCTGCAACTCTTTAAGGGAGACTTTTCTTTACTAACTCCCTAAGCCTTTGCTGTAAGTCTTTCAGTTTGGAATCAGGTAGCCTGCAAGCCTGCAGCTGTGTATCTAATTCGATTCCCAAGAAGGTCAACACGGTGGATGGACCTTCTGTTTTTTCCTCAGCTAACAGTAGCCCTAACTCTTTTGCCATGATCTGGAATGTTTCTAGAATAAATTTACATGTCCCCGACCCCCGCTCAACACAAAAAAGATAATCGTCCAAATAATGAGCGGTGCTGCAATGCCCCGCCCTGCGTCTAAGGTTCCACTCCAAAAATGAGCTGAAACACTCAAACGCAGCGCAGGATATGGAGCAGCCCATAGGTAAAGCCCTGTCAATATAAAATGCCACTTGGAAATGAAAACCTAACAAATCAAAATCCTCAGGATGCACAGGGAGAAGATGAAACGCTGACTTAATATCGCATTTAGCCATCTCAGCCCCGAAACCACAAGACCTGACTATGCGCACCGCAGTGTCAAACAGAGTATAGCGTACTGAGCACAACTCCTGTGGAATAGCATCATTAATTGAGTCACCCTCCAGGTACGACAGATGGTGAATGAGTCTGTATTCACCTTTGGCTTTCTTGGGGACAACCCCTAGAGGGGAGACCCGCAAATGTGGCAATGGGGGGGGGCTGAAAGGGGCCAAGAACTCGACCTTCCTTGACTTCCTTACCTATCTTCTCCCTAACTATGTCCTCCATGCCTTGTACTGACTTCAAATTTTGTGCAAAACTACATTTTCTCTCACCAACAACAGGAATCCTAAAACCAAGTATAAACCCGCTTGACAAGTATTCGGCATCCTCAACCTTGGGATAAGCCGACAACCAGCTATCCAGTACATCTACTTTAATTGGGCTGGGGCCCTTTTGCAGCGGCTCCGGCGCCACCGTCCTGCTTTCTATTTGTGCCGGCACCCTTTGCCCCTTTCTGTGTGCGGGCACAAAAACAATTGATGCTAGCATGCTGCCCACCACACAATGTGCATTCATGCCTGAATTTACAAGCCTTCCTAGCACACACTCCTTGGGAATCAATTTCCCAGCAAAGCCAACGTGGTTGAGGAGTCTGAGCTGAGGGGATCTTAGCAGGGAAATTCAGGTTTGCTTTGTGGATTAGATGGCCACTGTCAAACCTGTCACCCACGCTAGGTCGTGCAGGGGTCATATATTAAAGTCAGAGCCCAGGATGGGGCTCATCCCAGCGCAAATTGGAGTGTATCGCGGCCCTCATACAAAATGAATCATCATAGAGCAAACACACGTGACCTGGGTAGTTGACATATGCCCTATATATTAAGTCCAAATATTGAACCAAAGATAAAGCCCTCCAAGGCTGGGCCCTCACTATCACTGCCTGATAAATAAAAAAACCTGGTATCCAATTAGCCCAAGTGCGCTCAGGTTTGTGCCCCCGGCGTCTCTCTTTTTCCTTATCATCCTCTTTCTCCAATTCCTTACTGTCAACTTCTCTATTTAAGAGTTCAAAAACATCAATGTAATCACCTCTTCAATTTTTTCTTTAGTCGCTGGAGTCAGATGATCCCCTAATGGCATGGAATAATCACCAAAGGGTAAAGCCTTAAGAGGTACAGAATTGTAACCTGTATCTGGGACAGAGGGATATGGCCATACGCTAACCCCTGGTGTAACCCCTAAAGACGCTGGGTGTGACACCTGTGGGTAAGGCGGAATCCAACCAATTGGGGGTCCTGATGGTACCTGAGGAGACTGCATTCCAATGCCATGTGCAAATTGGTGAGAAGTAAATGGTGACATACTCATCTGCCCTACACCCGGCCAAGGCCAAGTTACAGCATCCCTAAAGGTGTCCGGTGCTGGTGTTAACTCACCTGGAATTCCAGCGTTTGCTAACTCCTGCACAGCTGCAACAGCCAACTCTGGGTCAGGACTCCCACTTGCAGCTTCAGACTGAGCACTCTGAGCTACCCTTTGTGGCGCCTCAGCTCCGGTGGGTGGTCTCTGAACAGCGCATCACTCAGCATCTAACACATTAAGGTGAGAAAAGAGATTATCAGCTAAGGCTTTAAGTTTAGGTCATCTGCGATCCTTCGAATCTCTGGAAGACTTGCGAGTCTGAGACCCACTTGCAGCCAGTCCCGACTGAGAAGCACGTTCAGCCTCTAAGGCAGTAATTTTGTTCTGTAGTTCCTGCCAAATAGGCCAGGACTCTTCATCCGAGGATGACTCTGCAGGGGAAACCTGTGGGGGGGGGGCCTTTGAGCAGGCTGTTTTCCTTTACTTTTCCCCTGGCCTTTTTTCGGACCCATTATTGTGTAGTGTTAATAAATTCTCACTTTATTAATTGGAAATATGTATGTATTTATTTATCTATAAATGTATATATATTATATGCCAAAGTGGCCAGAAAAGCCCTAAACCAAATGAGGCAAGGCTTACCACTTAATCTCTAAATCAACTGAATGAATTATTGCCAATTAAGCCCTGTGTGCTTGTGCAGATTTAGACTAAATATTTGGTAGTTATTCAATTAATTATTCATGCACATATGCACCTCCTGCACCTATGCACTTTATTCCCTGTTATCCAAATAATTAGACCCAAATTATGAAAATATTAATTAACCAATGTAGCCAATAATAATAGCACTGAGTTAGCACTGAATGAAAATACGAATCTAGACCCAGTATAAGCCAATTAAGTTACAGCCTGAAAGGGGGGGGGCAACCCAACACAATATTCAAGATACTGATCAGACCACCTCTCTTTCCTTATGCCCAGTTGTATCCCTCTCCTATTAGCAGTACATTTATCACTATTATTATTATTATTATTATTATTATTATTATTATTATTATTATTATTATTATTATTATTATTATTATTATTATTATTATTATTATTATTATTATTATTATTATTATTACAATTCACATAAAAGTCCCAACTGCTGGGTGATTGAGAACCCCACTGAATCTGGTGCGGCCGAAGCCGCCCTGGGGAGGGCTAACACCCCATTATCAAGCCCCTAGATGATTGCCGAATTCCAATCCCCAATAATAAAGTGAAATTAACGATTGACTGTGCTGGCACAGTAAAGCCAAACCACAAAGGCGTGGCCGCAGCCCCGGATCCAAAGCCCACAACGGCAATTTGAAGTGCACCACAAGCACACAGAAGCCGGAGTGCCACACGACGGGCCTCCTTCTCCGCTGAGAGCCTCAAAAGAGGCCGAACCGGGGGCGGAGCTTTCCTATAAACAAATCTGCTCCCGCCCCCACCCTCCCGGAGCACTTACGATGGCCAGCTGTCTCGCGCTACTCCAGAGGGTGCGGCAAAGAGGCCCCACGCGGCGAAGAGATCTCGCCGGCGAAGCAGCCATTCAGATCATACCAGCTCACTGCCAGAAAGTAGCAATGACTTGAAATGAGTTCTGGGGAAATTGAAAAGACAATAATGTTGGGAAAGGTTGAAGGCAGAAGGAAATGAGGAAGACTAAATACAAGATGAATTGACTACCTAAAGCAAGCCACAGGCTTGAGTTTACAAGAGCTGAGCAGGGCTGTAGAGGACAGGACATTTTGGAGATCTCTTAATCATAACGTTGTCATAAGTCAGAGGTGTCTTGATGGCACATAACAACTTTATTAGGCAGGGTGAAGTCTGCGGTTTGCATTGGATTGTTTCAGTAACTGTAAAATGAAAACAATGGAATTTCTATTGTACTATATAGCATACTACATTACACTCATGTGCTGAAGCCAAGATTGTATAGTGTATTGTTTTCAGCATAATCAAAGCTCACCACATTGCCTCCCTCCCAATCCACAGATGTCCCATGCACATTGCATGGTGTATGTAGCAAGGAATTTCCCTACCATTTTAATTTAAGACCAATACAAACTGTGATACCCTTTATTCGTTCTTATAAAGTTATCTTTACAAATTGCATTCTATGTTATGTACTTAAGTACTTTTAAAAAAATTACATCAAATACTATTTCTACACAGCCACTAAAAGTTAGATACAGAAAACAACATAATTGTTGCTTTTTGTAAGCTTATTTCCTACCAACACGGAGCATATTATAATCATACTGATCCTATTAAGCATGCAGAACACACATAGGAAGATTCCCTTCAGTCTATCATAAAATTACAGAAATCTGTAGACCTGGAAGGGAAAAAGCTTCAAGTAAAAAGAGAATCTACCACCTTACAAAGTAGTTCATCCATTATCAAACAGCTTGCTGTCAAGAAGTTCTTTCTGGTGTTTAATCAAAATTTCCCTTCTTACAGTTTGAATCCGTCAATTCACAGAAACTGATGGAGCTGCAAAAAATATAAGCTTACTCCATCCTTTACATGACAGCCCTTCAAATATTTGAAAATGGCTGTCATGTCACTTCTCAATCTTCTCCTCTAACATACCCACTTCCCTCAACTGTTCCTCACAGGGCTTGATTTCCAGACCCTTCACCGTCTTGGTCTGCATATATGTTCAGAGACGACATCTCATACACATCCCAGTTTGTTGATTCTTAAGCTGCAGCATTATTATTATTGTGGAGTATTGATTAATTAATACCGAAACAGGGCTATAAAGAACAAAGTTGCTTCAACATGGAGGCAGATTCTTTCTCTCATTATTCAAGCAAGAACTCCCAGAGTTAACAACAGGGCATGACGCATCTGGAGAAGGAGTGAAAGAGAGAGACACCAGCTTCTTTGCTGCCTCTCTCTTTCACTTCTCCAGATGTTACTTAGCATTTATGTTGTTAAGGTTATGCATGAAGATGAGAGAACAGAGCACATTTATTTAGGTTACTCATAAACTGAGAACTATAAAATACAGCTCCTAAGGTCAAAACAGGTGAGCCCTGGCGTGGAGATAAGTATGTATATAAGAAGTCTAGTTTGAACTTCCACAGAGCTATTTCGCAGTTCTCTAAATAATACTCCTACTGTCTTTATCGTTTAGTTAACATCTCCTGAGAACAATTGGTTGTCTGGCATATCATAAAACAGACTATTAAAACAGACCATTAGCTGTGGAGTACTTACAGTTGGGAGATATTGCCAGGGGCATGAAGAATGTCTCTCTCCTTACGGAGAAAGTCAACAATATTCAAATTTTGAATACAGATCGTATCCCCTTAAACTCTGAAAGAGACGTACTTTTTCCAGTATGATGTAACAACCAATCCTTGTGCAGAAATACTAGTTGCTTTTCTGCCTTTGGAAATATGATAAGAAAAATAAGGACCAAGAACCTCACATAAATGAAGATTACTGTACAGGAAAGAAAACAGCTGTTAGCTGTCCCCAAAACTTACCTGATCAACCTCAAACTAACACTGAAGCTGGAAACAGATATTAGAATTAGCCCATCACTGGAAGAGGTTTCTTAGCTAAATTGAGTGGGTTGAACACAATAGCAGAACGTTGTCTCATGTCTGGAATTATGTAGTTTAGATTGCTTGGAGGATTGGTTTTAGGACATGCATAGGATTCCTTCGAAGTATGATTTTACCCATACAGAAATGTGGCCTCAAACATTTATCTGCTATATTACCATGCTTTCAGCACTGTCTGTTTCTGGCCTTGGAAACATTTACTACTACAAAGTAGGTGTAGTGATAAATGCATAAGTGCTCAACATGGACCCTGCTTTCTGTTATCATCTTTTAAAGTTTGCCCCCATTTTAGACAATGAAAATTGTGGAAAAATATTTTGGCGGGCCTAGTTCACAGGACCCATCAGGCAGCACAGTTGCAATTATTATTATTATAGATATTTGAATGAGTTGCTAAGCTGAAACACAGAACAAGGAGACTGGTGATGGATAGGCAATATTAACAAAAACCCAAACCTTAATAGGAGCTCCAGGTTTTTTTATTAATGGCTGTGTCCTGGTTCCTCCTTTGGACTAGGTAATAATGACTTACTCTCAGGGTTCAAACTCATAACATTTATTTCAGGCAAACCCAAAAAAACTATTAACATCAACTTGAACTGTCAACTTCTTTTCCTCACATAACAGGGTTAAGGAATGGATTAAAGTCTTGGGCACAAAAGGGCTATCCATGGTAAAGTCCAATTGTCCATAACAGGGCTCCATTAACATTGATGGAATTGGCAACAAAGGCATCAGTTTCCTTCTTGATGCCTCAAACATGGGTGTTCCAGTTCCCAGCTCCTGGATTTCCCATGGTTCAGGGTCTCGCATCTCTCCACCCCAGTTGGATTCTGCCATCTGGCTCTCTCTTGCTTTTCTCTAGCTATCTTTGCCCTTTCTTTCCTAATCTTTCCTCTCCACTCTTTTGCTTCCTTCTTCCTCCAATAAGATGGCTTTTGAGGTACTCTCTCATGTCACCTCCTTTCTGCCTCCTCCCGGGCTACCATGAGTCATTCCCATTTAATGGTCCAAGGCTTCTCCAGCCAGATGCACTCCCATCCAGGGGGAAGAATCTTTTTTTCTCTTTCCACTTCTACTTCTCATGCTTCTACTACTCTTCCTCTTGACTCCTCATCCTTATATAACCTTTCCCCCTCCTCCTCCTCCTCCTTTATTCCCGCCTTTTCTAACTGCCCTGTCATTTCTTTTACTGCTTCTCCCACTTTTTCCTCTTCTATCTGTTCCTCTCTCTCCTTAGCAGAGGCTGTCATCCTTCTTTCTACCCTGGTCCTCCCAGCTTGAAGGTCTTGTGGGTTTCTTCCTTCTTTCTATTGGGATGCGTGGCACTCAAGCAGGGACGTTATCAGACCCACAAGCCATCTCACAATGGCATTTATTTAATGCATTTATTTAATCTTCCTGCCTAACATGAAGAAGAAGCCAACTGTACTGACTGTTGAATCATATTTAAACATTGCTGGTGGGAAAAGAACTCCACCACAACTGCAGGCAGCAGGCTAGCTCCAGAAGCATCGGGCAGCTGCTTCATCCGAAGTATCTCACCTTCCAATGCCTGGTCTTATCATTAGATACTGTGACGTACACCCCGTGTCCTTTGTTTATTTTGCCTTAAACACAAGTCCACCCTCTGGATGTGTGTCCTCACTTCACGCTGCCACCAGGTATTATTCCCTTAATACCAAATAGATCTTAGACACTTGCTGCCAATTCAACTGATTTATTGATTTTATAGATGTCATGCAAATCACAGGAGTAAATCACAGATGTTAAGGCTTATTTATTAAATATCATTTGCTTTCACGTTGGGTTTGTTTGTTTTTATTCACTGTTATAATATTCTTTGACTATCTATATATTCACTATACTATTAAACTCTTTCCTATTCTCTCTAGCATTCTCTCTTAACTTTCTCAATACCATCTCCTAACTCTCTCTTCAATTCCCTATCTGCAACCTCTTTTCTCCAACTCTCTTCCCTAACTGTCTGCCTAACTCTCTAACTAACTCTTCAACTGTCCTTCTTGTTCTGCCCCTCCTGTCCTCTCATAGGCTCCTCCTGCCTTTGAGCTTCCCGTGATGGACAGGCATGACGTGGGGTTCCGTTACAGATACCATCTGGAGCATCTACTTGGTTTTGCCTAATGATTGACCTGTTCCTATCATGATTTCACACTTCAAGCAATCAGTGTGCCTAACTGTGTTTGCCTTTTGGTATCACAGCCAGACCACCAGAGATCTAGAACATACTATGGAACATGCAGACCATTGGAATATTTAAGGGCCTGCTTACAAAGACAGGTAAATAGTTTCATTTGCTTATTTAAAAAGGGAAAGTCTGTATCTATATCACTGGCAGTGGATGGAGCTCCCCCTTACAAATCAGTTATGTCTTTACAGAGTTGGAGGGACTTCTGTGTTTGCACATATCTCTAGGATTGGTTTTTATATTTGGTGTGGAAAAACTATAAGTTGATTTATACATGAATACTCATCATTTGATAGAGGTGTTGCTGTAAGAAGTGGCTTTTGTGTATAACAGTGAATCCACCGCCAGTTCTTAAATAGGCAGAATTTCTACAGCAGCCCAACATTCTTCATGCACAAGGCTTTTTACTGCAGCTAGTTCACACAACAGTTGAGTACCATCTAGTACTGAATACTTAACAAGGTGAAAAATCAAACAATGCAAATAGATGTGTGAGCTGATCCAAAACTGAGGTGTAAACTTTTGATCTTGGGTTTTGATGGTGTGTAACAATGACCTGGCAAGATGATAATTAAATCTGATCTGGTACATGCTGGATAGGCTTTGAGGCGTAAATCTTTTTTGGATCTGATTCTGTTCTTTAATATGATGGCACATTTCCACACAGCTGATATCAAGGGAAATCAACTTCCATTTGTTTCATGTGCACAAAGGCCACCTGCCTGTTTAGAGATCTTCAGAGCCTACCCTATTTCCCATTAGAAAATATGTGGAGGGTTTCTGTTTGTTTGTTCAACTTGGGTTATGACCAATACAGTATTGCCAGGGAATGTAAGGTCTCTTTTCTTACTGTACCTGATCTAGCCTAAGATTGTTCCTGCACAGGCCAATAAAGATTACAGATCTAATTAAATAGGAGACACAACAGCATGGAGCATTTTCTAGAATAAAGGACTCATCTAGCCTGTGGCTATACCTCAGGGCTATTAATTTTCTCCAGTCATTAATTCTTAAGAAATGTCCCAAGTCAAGGACACAATCTCTATACTAATCTTCAGGGAGATTAAAATTAACCAAAACAAATTGCCCTCCCACCCTGGAATAAAGAGGCAAGACGCAGGTGATGGGGTAAACTAGGGCTACACTTTATTTAAAGCATCTTATGTAATTTCTTGCCCACATAAAATCAGGGGCCTGTGGTAATGCGGGAACAGGTCTGGAGCCAAAGGTCTCACGGGACCCCTTCCCCAACCATATACAGGTGAGTCCCACGCCCCATTGTTGTGTGGTCCTAAAGCCCACATGACCCTGGCTGGCGAAATATCAAGCCCCCACCGGGCCTGTAAGCCCCCACTCTTTGGCTGCCCTCAGCCCGGTGGGGACCCCAGCCCATCCTTCCTTTTGGCACTGTAACCTCACGATCCGCAGTGCCTCAAGGTCAGATGTGCTATGACTTCCATTGTATTCCATGGGGACTCACCGATCCTAGTTCTTTCCGCACTACCCGCCACAGAGTGGGCTAGCCTAGCTATGCCCTATTCTCCCCCACTAAGCTGAAAATCTCGGCTTGCAGGCCGCTATACAAATCGCTCAAGAAAATTTCTAGATCCACTTTTGATAAATGAACCCCATCACCTCTATACAGCTCCATCCAGTCCAATCGGATTTCAGGATGTCCGATTACCAATCCTAACTCATTAATCCTAACTACATATTTCTTTGTTGGCCTTCTGATGTGCCCTATTTAAACAACTTGGTTCACACTCCGCTCTCCATACATGCCGTGGAATCATTGTGGACCAAATCACTTTTTAAAAAATTATTATTATTATTATTATTATTAATAAGTTACAATCCTCTGGTCACATAACAAAAAAGAAAAAAAAACAATAATTACCTATAAATACAGTTACACTTCCAATAATTTTCTTATCTATAGTATACTAATAATATTAATCATTTATATATGTTGTACTTCTAACCCTACAGTTATTCAAACTAACTGGCATTTCAGCCCATTTTCCAATTGATCTCCTGCACCAGAGGCCAACAAGGGATTCCATACTTCCATAAATTTATCTTGTTTTATTTCACCTCTATAGAGTTTAATGCGATAGGTCAGTTTTTCCATCAGAGCCAGTCTCCATATTCTACTTCGAAATCTTTGCAAGGACAAGTCCTGAGCGTCCTTCCAGTGTTGGGCAATTTCATTACGTGCTCCTCCTAATATAATCGCAATTAGTTCTTTATTCACAATGTTTTCGTTCCCTCCTGTATGTAAATAACGAAAAAAGTAGCAAAGTTTCATTTGAGATTATTTTTTCTTTTGTTATACTTTCCAACCACTTAATTATCAAATCCCTCTTGATCCTGGATACTTGTCCTTCCAACTCTGAAGGTCCCTCAAAATGTCAAGCACTAAAAACTTGCCACTCCTTTTGGCCAAGTCATTTCCACCCAAGAGGATCAACAGTATGTCTGGGGGACTCCAAAACCTGAAGCGACAGCTCCATTGAACTCACTCCAAAGCATGCCTTGCTGCCCTCTCCAATACAGTTGGGCAGAGGCTCCAAGCCCCAAATCATGGCCCCAAGCCAACCTGGCAGCATGCACGCCTGCCCAGTAAATAAAGCTGTGGCCCACCAGCCAAGTCTGGAGTTGTCGCTTGGGCCGGTCATCTCCTGAAACAGAACAAAACACAAAAGCCAGGCACCAGCCTACAACTGCAGCATGTCTCGAACATACAATCTATACCTGTTGGATGACCATCTCCCAACTTTCTTAATCTGCTCTGGGCTATATTCTAGAGAAGTCACAGTAGATGCGGCCCCAATATGGAATGAATGGGTACCAAAATGCCATCCTTCTAACCCAACTTGTCCCAAGGCCATGCTTGTGACCTTCCACAATTGGAATTTTGTTAGCGGGGGTACCATCCCTGTGGCAGAACAAATAACCCTGTGTATCCCCTCGTCGTGTTAAGTACAGTTCCAATGCACTAACTGGGCATATTTCTCTAATAGAACATGAGCCTAATGTAATGTTTGTCCCTCTCCCAATCTGGTCTGTCTTAGATTTACGTATATTCATCTGTATTTTGCCTGCTACTATGGCCATATCCGCTAGCTGTAATGCCATGAGTGACATGTCATTCTTGCCTGCTGCAACCACCTCACTAACCCACAATGCTCCAAAGAACGTTAGCAATGTGACTGCCTGAAAAAGGGATGCTTCGTACTCATCAGTACATATGGTACTCCAGGACTGACTAAATCTGATTAGGATGGCAGGGGTAAACGGGGACCTATCATCTGGTATCTTACCCTTTTCTTTGTTCCAACCCTCAATCATTTTATGGATTCTAAAATCACCGGATGAATCAGCAACCCCCATAGCTTTGGCCTGGAATGCTAACTCTGACATTTTTCCCTGAATAGAACTAGATGCTAAACCTTTATTGAATAAACAAACACAGAACTGCTGTAATTGCTCAACTGGTATTGGCCATATCAATTCAAGACCCTCATTGATTCTGAATTCCTTAAATTCCTCACAGGCTGTAGCATAACCCCGATGAGTACTTGGGCAAGTGCTAAACCCATTGCTCTCAGGGCTTCCCTCTTCCAATCTGCCATACCTCTCAAGGAAGGTCTTCAGGCCACCTGCAGGCTCCTGGAGCTAATGCCCTGAACCACTCGATCTGTTGACAGGACAGGGCATCAGCTATACTGTTGTCAAGACCAGGAATATGCTGAGCATGTACAACTATGTTAAATTGTAAAGTGCGCAACATAAATGCTCGAACCAGCCTCATCACCCTCTCAGATTTTGATGATAGGGTACTGATGGCATGAACCACAGACAAATTATCACACCAAAATCTAACAATCAAGTTTTCCCACTCATCGGCCCACAGCCATAGGGCTCCCAGAATGGGGGAAAAAACTAGAAATGTCAGGTCTCTCGTTAGACCTGAGTTCTGCAGTTCTTCTGACCAACCTCCGGCACACCAGCAACCCCCAAAATATATGCCAAATCCTAATGACCGAGCTGCATCTGCCTGAACTTGTAGATCCACAGGTAGCTGAGTCTCAGATCTCCAAAAGGAGATCCCATTAAAACTTTCCAAGAATTGCTGCCATACCGCCAAGTCCTGTCTCATGCACTTCGTAACCCTGGTTCTATGAAAAGGTCTGCGCAGACCCTTCATAGCAACACACAGCCGGTGTAGAAATGCCCTGGAGCTACTACCCTGCAAGCAAAATTAAGGTGGCCTACAACCTCCTGCAACTCCTGCAGTGTAACTTTTTTCAGGCCTGCAATGTACCTTAGTCTTGCACGCAGGTCAACCAACTTGTTAGCTGGAAGCTGGCAAAATTGCTACTGTGTGTCTATTTCTATCCCTAGGAATGTCAGAGTTGAAGCCAGCCCTTTGGTTTTTTCCTCCACCAACAGGGGTACAAGTTCCCGTACTAGACTCTGAAAAGTCTCCAATAAAAATCTACAAAGCTCAGAGCCCTTTTCTCCACAAACAATAAAATAATCTAAATAATGGGCCGTGCTCCTTAACCCTGCCCTGCGCCATAGCTCCCACTCCAAAAAGGAGCTGACACACTCAAAGGCTGCACAGGACACTGAACATCCCATGGGCAAGGCTCTATCCAAGTAAAAAAACTCATTCAAAAGAAAAACCCAATAATTCAAAATCTTCTGGGTGAACTGGAAGGAGACGAAATGCCGATTTCACATCACATTTCACCAACTCTGCCCCTATGCCACATGATCGAATCATGTGCACTGCTTCATCAAAATATGTGTAACGCACCGAGCAGAGCTCCTGAGGTATGCCATCATTAACTGAATCACCCTCTGGATATGAAACGTGATGAATAAGTCTAAACTCCCCCGGGACCTTCTTGGGTACTAAACCTAAAGGTGACACCCTAAGATGAGGCACCGGTGGCCGGGAAAAGTTACTCTCCCTTCTGCCACCTCCTTAGCTATTTTTACCCTAACAATGCCTTCCATTCCCTGTATTGACTTCAAATTCTTTGCAAAGGCAGCATTGCGCTCTCCCTGAACTGGAATATGAAAACCAAACTGAAAACCAGCTAACAAATATGCAACATCACTTCTCTTCAGGTATCTGGCTAGCAAACCTGCCAGCACCTCCAGCCTAATGGGGCTGGGCCCCTTTTCCCACAGCTACCAACCCATCCGGCTTCTTGTTGTTGTTTTGATCCCTCCCTTAGAGGGACGTCCTTTGAAGCATCGGGAACTAGCATGGTATCCCCCACAAATAGAACATTCATGTTTATAGCAGCACGACTTTCTAGAGCAGCCCCCCCATGAGTTGAACTCCCAGCAAGGCAAGCAGGGTTGAACCACCTGCCCCGCTGCCACACGAGAGTTGTTAGCTTGCCTTGCCTTTCTATTGAGGTGACCACTGTAAAATCTATCACCCTGAGCTGGCCGGGCCGGTGTCATAGTTTGAAGCCATAGCCCCAGGTGTGGCTCGTCCCATCTCATGTTGGCATGTATCGAGGCTCTCATACGAAAGTTCTGGTCGTATAGGAGCCACGTTTGCCCCGGAAAGTCTACATCTGCTCTATAAATAAGGTCCAAGTACTGGACCAGAGACTGAGCCCTCCATGGTTGCGCCTTGACTATGACTCCAACATAGATCAGGAAACCAGGCAGCCAGTTAGCCCATGAATGTTCTGGCTTCCTGTTCCGTCTACGCTGCTTATCCACCTCATCTTCCTTTTCAAGCTCCTTAGCATCCACTTTCCGATTCAATAATTCAAACACATCTACATAATCACCCCTCCAAATCCGCTCTTTCATGGCTGGTGTAAGATGGTCACCCAGCGGGAGGGAGTAGTCCCCAAATGGCAAGGAACTAAGGGGTACATAATTATACCCAGTATCTGGCACAGAGGGGTACGGCCAAACACATATCCCAGTGGCTGCCCCCAGCAGTGCTGAAAAGGATGCTGGAGGGTAAGGGGCCATCCAAACATTGGCACAGGGCCCAAGCAGGGGTGCCTGTACCGGCAGCCCACCCTGCCCTGTCACTGGCAAAACCCCTGGCTGATCCTGAGTGTGTGTTCCATACCCCCAAGGCCATACCACCATGCCACTACCTGTGTCTGGTGCAACAGCGAGCTCACCTGGCACTTGAGCTGGAACCATGGCTCGACTCAATGATGCCTCCTCCCCTTCTGGCCTGGCTTCTGCTGCTTCCTGCCTCCAGGCTTCCTTCCTTGTTGGTGGTTCAGGAGAGTGTTCTGCTCTTGACTCCACAAGTGTACCCTCACAGGCTACCAACGGCTGCTCCCGGGAGGGTCCAGACCCTTCTGCTGCACCCCTTACATTGCCTTCTAATGCTGCAAAGCGAGATAAAAGATTGTCCGCCAGAGCTTCGAGCCTAGCCCGCCTTTGTGCTTTGGTTTCTCTACCCGAACGCCCAGGCTGTTCATGCTCCATGGGCCTTCCTGCTTGCCCTGTCCTTTGCTCCTCTAAAACTGCAATCTTTGCCTGCAGCTTTTTCCAAACTGGCCAGCTTTCCTCATCCGATGATGATGATACCACTGGTGGAGAAGGCCTGGCCACCTTGCGCTTTGCAGGCTGCTTCCCTTTACTCTTGCCTTGTCCTTTTTTAGGCCACATGACTCAATAGCTCAAGAGACCCGCCTTAAATGACCACGATCTCAGATTGGTGCTCCCCTTCAGTGACCCCTGTATGTCAGAGTGCCTGTGCCCACGTGCAGCCCAAATTATGTGTGTCTCTTAACCCTTCAACTTCTCAATATCCCCCCTTCAAATTAGTCCCTTTGTGTGTGTGTGTGTTTAAATTTAATTTATTTATTTATTTATTTTAACTGTCTCCTTCCCTTTCCCTTATCCTCTTATTGGCAGAAAAAAAGGGGGAACACCAACTGATTGCCCCAAGTTCACCTGCACCCAGGGGGCTGTGCCCCCTAAAGGGTGTCACTGTTCACCCTTTAGGGCAATACACTATTGTTTATTATTTCTTCTATTATTAACCATAGTATTATTATTATTATTATTATTATTATTATTATTATTATTATTATTATTATTATTATTATTATTATTATTATTATTATTATTATACAATTGGTCCTGGCAGCTTAGTCTTGCCACCTGTCAAGTTACCAAAAGCCATTGGAGGACAAAGAAGAATCAACTGTAGCAAACTTGCATCTCAGTTCCTTCCAGCTACCACCTGACATGGATGGAAGAGTTCAAAGGACATGCACTCAGGTTCCATTCATTGGCTATGAAAATGTGTAATTGAAAACTGATAGATAAACCCTGATTCCTCACTGTAAGCTCCATCCTACATCTTTTGCACTGATCTGTATGCATTTCCAACTGCACAATATTTTTCCAACAGTACATTTTGTGTCCAACTGCAACTAACATCCTCCCTCCGAAACAATTAACTATCACAACTTTCAAATGTTTTACATACATATGTGCTTGAAATCAACAGGACTCTGGCCTCTAGACTGCAACAGGAGTCTCCTGTGATGACAGCTGGTAAAATCCCAGTTACTCAGAGACTTGTATCTAACTAGTAGTGTAACAGGAAAACATGAGAGGGATGCAGATCACGCTATCATCTATGTTAATCAAAAAGATTCTGCATTGAGGCCTTCAAGCTCTGGCTTCACTACACCATGGGGAAGAGATTGGGATTTATGTTTTTTCTCCTAGTTTTTGGGTGTATATACCTGTCAGAGGGGGAGAAAATGAATCTCAGTGTTTACGATGACATCAAGAAGCCTCGGTGGGGAGAACCACATATCAATGCAAAGCAAAGTGTGCTGCTTATATACTTCCCCATAGTGCTTCAAGCACTCTCTGGGCAGTTTACAACATAATAATACAGGCTACACATTGCCCCCCCGCCAGCAAGCCAAGTACTCTGTTCACCGACCTTGGAAAGATGGATGGCTAAGTCAACCTCAAGCCGGATACCTGAGCCCAGGATCAAACTCAAATCAGAAATAGAGTCTTCACTGCAGTACTACAGTTTATCCACAGCACCACAAGGCTTGTTCATCCAAGCATCAGTCTTGTTTCTTCCACTGCTGCTTTGTTGAAACTTCAGAGATGGCTCTAGAATTTTATAGTCACAATTTTCACATGAAACATGAACAGCAATTGTGGTATACATTTATTTGAACACTATGGGGGTGTAGAATTACTGGAATATCAGATGGCTTTCACGTGGATATGCTATCAAGAGAAGGCAGAACAAAGAGAATTGATAATAAGTATGGCACTGACCAAAAGATTTTCGTGTTCAGTAATGTCTCTATTTCCTCTTGATGAAGGCCTGTGGCTCTTAATGGAAAAAATATATATTTGCCCAATCAGAGATTATATAAAGCTTTTATTGTACTTCCCTCCATGCCTCCCCTTCAGTATTACAAGTTGGGTACATTTCCAAATATTCTTTTTCAAAAGGCTGAGGCGAAATTCTGTAGCAACATTTATCTGTGGAACAATAGCAAATTGGTTTTCAAAATAAACATTCCTCTAGATCCAGTTTTACGTATTTATTCAGTTTATAAACAAAATAAAGAGCAGTCATTTTTTTGGCCTTGAATGCGCTTGGGGCAACACCATTGAATAAACGCTTGTGAACATGTTTACATAATTGGTTTGGGAAGGGAAAGTAGTCATTCTTCAGTGGAAGAGAGGCAGCAGAAAAAAGGACAAACAAGAAAATGGGGGTGGGGGAGCACTTAGTTGACCTGTGCCCTAAGAAAAGGATGACATTCTAATTCTGCTTTCTATTAGCCCTCTTCAAACCTCTCAGCCTTACTTGGGAAAGGTAGTGGGGATACCTTGGAAGACACAGGACCAAACTGAAGGTCTTGATGATTTTACATCAACTTTAGAACAAGTCTTGCTCAACAAGGCTTGGAGTCAAATATTGGGGAAAGGGAGGATGTTTTCAGCTGCAAATTGTCATTTATTAAAGGGAGGTTGACAGTGATTAATGGTCATTTTGGGGTGCACACGACTCATACACAATGCAATGAAATTGTGTGCACCTCAAAAAGACCAAAACAAGTATTTAATCAGTGGCAACATGGTGCTGCTGCTGATAGCATCACCATTGTGCAAGTGGATTAGAAAGTAGAGAAAGATGTAGCTGCGTGTGCACATGTCTAAATGCTAGTGGTGAGTGGCTAGATAATCTTTAGAGTAATTCTGAATGAGAAAGATAAGGGTGGAGATTCACTTCCCAGTATGACCAACTGAGGCCGGGGCATATGCATTCAGGCCTTATAAAGATCTTGACATAGTCAAGATTTGGGCCTCTTTTTGAACTCTTGTGCAGCCTGGGAAATATCCAACCAGCCTTCCTCTCTAGTGTTCAGGAAACATCCCAATTATTGGGTTGCTGTGGAAAGCTACTGTGCTGGTTTCAGTGGACCAGAGATGAAGCAGGCTCTCTGGATCCCCAACATCACCTTTCCTGCCGGCAGTTTTGTGGAGATGCTTGTATGAAGTTGTAAGAAATGATAACAAGGTCTTTTAATTTCCAGCACTTGGTTTTTCGGGATAGCACTGGAGTGTAGGCAAATAAACATGCAGGGAGCTAAAATGAGACTTTTCATAGAACTAGAATGGGAGTTGTTGGTGAGTCACTAAGGAATATATGCCTTTCCCCAACCTTCTGTGTTTACCATATAGCCTGGGGTAAAGAGCTTCAATATTACTTTTTGAAAGCAATTTCCTGTGTAACTTATTACAACACATTACAATATTGCAGCTCATTATTGTTGCACATTTTTTCCTACTGTCAAGTTGGAACCTACGTATGGTGACCCTAATGGGGCATTCAAGGTAAGTGAGATATTGACAGAGTGGTTTTACCAGTTCTACCCTATCTGCCAGTGAGTTTCCAGAGCCAAGAAGGAATTTGAACTCAAGTCCATCACTCTCTACACTATATCATACTCTAACTACACAGATATTGTGTTACATATTGTTTATTCTGTTACTTCAAAGGTTTTTTGTGGGACCAGCTGAAAAAATAAGAAAGTGTCCTAAAATTTGGGGAAGGCTGTCAGTGGATACTTGCCAAAGGAACATTGCATTTGCCATGATGAATGCCCCACACCCAGAAGTATGTCGAGGTAACAGCATTCTTTCTTACTTCTTATGCCGTGTTATTTTAAAACAGTTATAGTTCCAAACCTCCAGGGATAATTATCACTGTAACTTTAATTGTATAGTTACAATATTTCAAAAGTAAATCTTTAGATTTCCATTTCTAAAAAGTAACTAAAGGAATGAAAACCATTAATGTAACCTTATAAAGGAGATAGGTTATCTATTGGTGAGTTGTAACTGAAATATGATATAGCAAGATATACAATTCTGGTTTGAAATAAAAGATTTTCATTATTTATAATCGATAAATATAAACATTGAGCATTATTTGGAGCTATTTTCAACTCTGTTGTCAAAATGGAATGGGATGAAGCATTCCATATATGGTAAGTATTCATAAGCAGTGATAAAACACATGCCTTCTGCTTTGTTAAGAGATAGTTTGTTATTGCTTTGAACTGGGCCAGCAAATATTGTCACTGTTTGCCGCCATGGGCAAACATTCCACGCTATGTGATGTGCAAGAGGTCGGGAAGATAATGAGGGTCACCTTTGTAAAAGACTGCAATCTTCTTCTTTAGAAAAGAAAGGATTCATAAACAGCCATGCAAGCCTTTGGAGGCATGGGGTGGGGAAAATGAGATGGAATCTTTCAGTGAGAACAAACCCTACAGCATTAGGAGCATGCCGTTCGACTTATTTCATTCCCATCACAAAAGATCTGTGATTACACTGTGAAGCTATGAGGTATACAGAGACACACCCCCCCCCCGAAAAAGCTGATGAAATGCACATCTCTGACACTGTAGGGCTGCACACATCAGAATATGATACTAACTTTTATTTGCTGCACTGCCAATGAACACCATACACTAAGAAACCAATAGAGAATATGCTGTTTTCTAAGAACCCTTCAGGAAAGAAAATTATTTTCTTAGTACCTGCAATTGTGTACAATGGAAAACGAAGGAAACTGCCCTTAGTTTATGATTCTGATTACAATGCATAAATAAATATACAATCAATTCATTCTGATACTAATTATGTGTAAATGCATGTTATTTATCCCCAATGGGCTAACTAGTAATTTTTGCATCACCATAAAATCAAGATGTACAAATACACATTTGGATAAAGCTATTTAGCTCCTCTTTAAAACTTAATTCAATTGATAATTGTTGACAACAATTCATCAATCTCTATTATTCTACCAGTTATCTTTTTTCATGTCTACCAGTTAGTATTTTTACACAGGGATTAGACAACTGGGAAAACTGGAATCAGAGAGAGAGAGAGAGGAACAGCTTCCAGAGAAGTATCATTTATATATAATAGAAAAATGACTATGAATTAAAGTGATGCAAACAAAAGAGGCTTTGTTGTGGTCTACTCCAGCCATTCTCAGTGGAGGCCCTGGCATATTTGAAGGGGGTCACAGATGGAAATCTCTTAGAAAGAGAATCCCAAGTGTTGGGGGGGGGGCTGGTAAATGAATTGATGAAATACCCAAACAGCATGAGTCTGGCCCTTTGGGCAGGCTCCCTGCTGTTTTCATGGCTTTCTTAGAACAGAACAAAGGCAACTCTGCCTGCTACCTCCCCAGTGATTGCTGATACAGGCCCTCGGTCTTTTTTTCATTGGAAGACAGTCTTTCTGCCTGTTTTTGATTGGAAACTAGCCATGATTGCAACCTAACTGAGGCAACTCTGCCTGCTGCCTCCCGAGCAATTGCTGACACAGGCACCCTGCTTGTTTTTTATTGGAAGACAGCCATGGTTGCAGCCTAACCTTCCGAGGCAGTTCTGCCAGCTGCCTCCTCAGTTATTGCTGATGCAGGCACTTGCCTGTTTTTATTGGAAGCCAGCCATTAGTGCAGCAATTCAGTTGCCAACTTCTTCTTTCTGTATTTTGTGTGTGTGCAGCTTACCTCACTGACTGTGATGGAGGAGAAAGGAGCGGTGCAGAAAAGCAAGGTAGTTTTTCTTTTTACGTGTCGTGTCCTTGTCCATTTTTTTTAACTTGTTGGGTCTGGAGAGGCTGTGCCTCCCCTGCCTCCACGTCCCTGCCATGTTGCTGCAAACACACTTGAAGCTGCTGCAATAGAATGGAATGTTCCATTCCATACCGAGCTTCCTTCCCTTCAACCTACACAGGCTGGTGCTGCTGCAAAAACACCCTGTGCAGCTCCAAAAATGCAGTTGTGTATGTGTATGATTTGTGTATGTGTGTGGAGTGAATGGAGTGAGTCAGAAAACCAGTAGTAGAGCATGGTAGCACAAGAAGCAGGAGAAGGTGGGACACGGGGTTGGGTTGTACTCTCTCAGGGACCTCTCTCTGCCTGTCTTTTGCCTCCAAGGTGCAAGAGGTTTGCTAGGCCCCTTGTTTTATCATTTGCTCTAAGAGCAAGTTGTGACCAGATATACTATATACACTTGTGTATAAGTCAACCCAGGTTTTTAGGATCAATTTTAAGACCTAAATTTCTTGACTTATACACAAGTAGACAGTACACGGCATTTGTTCATTATTTCATTTTATTATTATTATTTTCCTTTTAAAAGAATTAATTTCAGTCTTTTTTGGCAGCTGTGTGAAGAAAAAAACAAAGACTTCCAGACGCTGGTGCTGCACACCGAGGTTAGGTGGCTTTCCAAGGGAAACTGCCTTCAACGTTTTGTTACACTCATAGTCTCCTTCATGTCTGATAAAGAGCATAGAGAAAAATTTGTTAAGGCAGACATAATTCATCTTACAGATGTTTTTCAGAAACTTAATTTGTTAAACGAGACCTTACAGGGCAAAAACTGTAACCTTGTAGATAATAAGGAAGCATTGTTTCTTTCCTTAAGAAATTTGAAGTCTACTGGCACACTATAGGAAGTCGGGAATTTTTTAAAATTTCCAAACCTGAAGTCAATCACAGAAGCACTGAAGGACAATGACCTTACCATTTATGTGAAACATCCAAAGCTAATACACAACAATATGCCAGAAAGATTTAATGACCTGTTAAACCTGAGTATCCTGGATTGGATTTTGAATCCATTTGAAGAATAACCCACCCAACTTGAGGCAGAAATTCAAGAGAGTTCTTCAAGAGTGATTTAACTATACAACGTCAGTTCAGTCATTTTCAAAAAGGTTTTTGGATCAAAAGAAATCTGCCAAATAAATATCCAACAATGAGGGGAGAAAGCCTAAATTTTTTAATTGCCTTTTCCTCGACATATTTGGTTGAGTGTGGATTCACCAAGGTAGTTTCCTTGACAAAATCCAGGAACAGAATTGCTGTTGCAACAAGAGGTGACCTCCAACTGTTATTGTCTAATTTAGAGCCTGATGTCATGAAACTTGCAGAAAAGCACCAAGCTCAAGGATTGTTGTTGTTGTTTAGTCGTTAAGTCGTGTCCAACTCTTCGTGACCCCATGGACCAGAGCACGCCAGGCCCTCCTGTCTTCCACTGCCTCCCGGAGTTGGGTCAAATTCATGTTGGTTGCTTCAATGACACTGTCCAACCATCTGGTCCTCTGTCGTCCCCTTCTCCTCTTGCCTTCACACTTTCCCAACATTAGGGTCTTTTCCAGGGAGTCTTCTCTTCTCATGAGATGGCCAAAGTATTGGAGCCTCAGCTTCAGGATCTGTCCTTCCAGTGAGCGCTCAGGGTTGATTTCCTTCAAAATGGATAGGTTTGTTCTCTTTGCAGTCCAGGGGACTCTCGAGAGTCTCCTCCAGCACCACAATTCAAAAGCATCAATTCTTCAGCGATCAGCCTTCTTTATTGTCCAGCTCTCACTTCCATACATCGCTACTGGAAAAACCATAGCTTTGACTATGCGGACCTTTGTCGGCAAGGTGATGTCTCTGCTTTTTAAGATGCTGTCTAGGTTTGTCATCGCTTTCCTCCCAAGAAGCAGGTGTCTTCTAATTTTGTGGCTGCTGTCCCCATCTGCAGTGATCATGGAGCCCAAGAAAGTCAAATCTGTCACTGCCTCCATATCTTCCCCTTCTATTTGCCAGGAAGTGATGGGACCAGTGGCCATGATCTTAGTTTTTTTGATGTTGAACTTCAGACCATTTTTGGTGCTCTCCTCTTTTACCCTCATTAAGAGGTTCTTTAATTCCTCCTCACTTTTTGCCATCAGAGTGGTATCATCTGCATATCTGAGGTTGTTGATATTTCTTCCGGCAATCTTAATTCTGGCTTGGGATTCCTCCAGTCCAGCCTTTCTCATGATGTATTCTGCATATAAGTTAAATAAGCAGGGAGACAATATACAGCCTTGTCGTACTCCTTTCCCAATTTTGAACCAATCAGTTGTTCCATATCCAGTTCTAACTGTTGCTTCCTGTCTCACATATAGATTTCTCAGGAGATAGATAAGGTGGTCAGGCACTCCCATTTCTTTAAGAACTTGTCATAGTTTGTTGTGGTCTACACAGTCAAAGGCTTTTGCGTAGTCAATGAAGCAGAAGTAGATGTTTTTCTGGAACTCTCTGGCTTTCTCCATAATCCAGCGCATGTTAGCAATTTGGTCTCTAGTTCCTCTGCCCCTTCGAAATCCAGCTTGTACTTCTGGGAGTTCTCAGTCCACATACTGCTGAAGCCTACCCTGGAGGATTTTGAGGATAACCTTGCTACCGTGTGAAATGAGTGCAATTGTACGGTAGTTGGAGCATTCTTTGGCACTGCCCTTCTTTGGGATTGGGATGTAGACTGATCTTTTCCATTCCTCTGGCCACTGCTGAGTTTTTGAAACTTGCTGGCATATTGAGTGTAGCACCTTAACAGCGTCATCTTTTAAGATTTTAAATAGTTCAACTGGAATGCCATCACCTCCACTGGCCTTGTTGTTAGCCATGCTTTCTAAGGCCCACTTGACTTCACTCTCCAGGATGTCTGGCTCAAGGTCAGCAACTACACTATCTGGGTTGTCCGGGACATCCAAATCTTTCT
Source organism: Intellagama lesueurii (assembly GCA_037013535.1). Lineage (NCBI taxonomy): Eukaryota > Metazoa > Chordata > Lepidosauria > Squamata > Agamidae > Intellagama > Intellagama lesueurii. The sequence continues at coordinate 87,727,462 of JBAJHW010000001.1, forward strand.
GGTATAATTCCTCTGTGTATTCTTGCCACCTCTTCTTGATGTCTTCTGCTTCTGTTAGGTCCCTACCATTTTTGTCCTTTATCATGTCCATCTTTGCACAAAATGTTCCTTTAATATCTCCAATTTTCTTGAACAGATCTCTGGTTTTTCCCTTTCTATTATTTTCCTCTATTTTTTTGCACTGTTCATTTAAGAAGGCCCTCTTGTCTCTCCTTGCTATTCTTTGGAAGTCTGCGTTCAATTTTCTGTAACTTTCCCTATCTCCCTTGCATTTTGTTTCCCTTCTCTTCTCTGCTATTTGTAAGGCCTTGTTGGACAGCCACTTTGCTTTCTTGCATTTCCTTTTCTTTGGGATGGTTTTTGTTGCTGCCTCCTGTACAATGTTACGAGCCTCCATCCATAGTTCTTCAGGCACTCTGTCCACCAAATCTAGTTCCTTAAATCTGTTCTTCACTTCCACTGTGTATTCATAAGGGATTTGGTTTAGATTATACCTGACTAGCCCAGCGTTTTTTCTTACTTTCTTCAGTTTAAGCTTGAATTTTGCTATAAGAAGCTGATGATCAGAGCCACAATCAGCTCCAGGTCTTGTTTTTGCTGACTGTATGGAGCTTCTCCATCTTTGGCTGCAGAGAACATAATCAAACTGATTTCAGTATTGCCCATCTGGTGATGTCCATGTGTAGAGTTGCCTCTTGTGTTGTTGGAAAAGAGTGTTTGTGATGACCACCTTGTTCTCTTGACAAAACTCTATTAGCCTTTGCCTGCTTTGTTTTGAAATCCAAGGCCAAACTTACCTGTTGTTCCTTTTATCTCTTGACTCCCTTCTTTAGCATTCCAGTCCCCTATAATGACAAGAACATCTTTCTTTGGTGTCAGTTCTAGAAGGTGTTGTAAGTCTTCATAGAATTGGTCAGTTTCAGCCTCTTCAGCATCGGTGGTTGGTGCATAAACTTGGATTACTGTGATGTTGAAAGGTCTGCCTTGGATTTGTATTGAAATCATTCTATCATTTTTGAGATTGTATCCCAGTACAGCTTTTCCCACTCTTTTGTTGACTATGAGGGCCACTCCATTTCTTCTACGGGATTCTTGCCCATAATAGTAGATATGATAATCATCTGAATTGAATTCGCCCATTCCCGTCCATTTTAGTTCACTGACACCCAGGATGTCGTTGTTTATTCTTGCCATCTCCTGTTTGATGACATCCAGCTTACCAAGGTTCATAGATCTTACATTCCAGGTTCCTATGCAGTATTTTTCATTGCAGCATCGGACTTTCCTTTCACTTCCAGGCGCGTCCGCAGCCGAGCGTCCTTTCGGCTTTGGCCCAACCACTTCATTAGCTCTGGAGCTACTTGTACTTCTCCTGTGCTCTTCCTCAGTAGCATGTTGGACGCCTTCCAACCTGAGGGGCTCATCTTCCAGCGTCATATCTTTTAGCCTTTTGTTTCTGTCCATGGAGTTTTCTTGGCAAAGATACTGGATTGGCTTGCCAGTTCCTGCTCCAGGTGGATCGTGTTTAGTCAAAACTCTCCACTATGACCTGTCCGTCTTGGGTGTCCCTGCATGGCATAGCCCATAGCTTCTCTGAATTACTCAAGCCCCTTCACCATGACAAGGCAGCAATCCGTGAAGGGGGGCTCAAGGATTGTAACTGTTTAATTTCATACTATTTTTCTTTAAGTTTCATCAAGCATGTTGGAATGTTCATGTTTTCTTTATGTTCAATAATAAATAATTTTATATTTATCTGTTCATGTTGTATCCTTGTTTGATGGGGCGGGGCGGGGGGTTGGAACCTGAGAAGAGCTTTTAGGAGGGCTGTAGCAAAAAAAGAGTTGAGAATGGCTGATCTACTTTGTGCAACTTTGATTTTAATAAAATGAGATAACATCTTCTAGAACTTTGTACCAGTTGGAATGGAAGACACCTCTTATTATACATCACCCGTTTAAATTTCCTGGCAAATTGCATACCATATAACTATATACTTCCTCAACTTCCTACAGTCTTCCATGAAAGTGGCCTGTATACACTTGCAAAAGCATAAGACTATATAAAAATTATATTTTAATATATTTCAGTTGTGTATGTATCTTAATCTGGTTTACTGTCCTTCTTGTTCCATTCCAAATGGAGGTGAAGCAGAATTATGGCTATTCTGATTTTGGATACAGCAATTCTAACCAATAAGATGGTATTGCCTCTAACCTAGCCTGTAAAGTTTTTCAACTCAGATTTTCTTCCTATATTTCTTTTCCCATTTATTGATTTTTAGTCATCAGTTGTATAATAATATGCACTTTCTCGTTACATCACTAAAGTAGTCCAGCATTCTGCATTTTATTTGTTATACTAGTTCTCTGTCATTATTTATTCACCTTAGTTCATTTTTCTTCCTCACTGTATCATGCCAAGAAATTTTTAACAACTTGTGATAAACCTACATTTCAAATGTCCCAGTATTTTTATGATGTTGTTATGTGCCATCCAGTTGCTTCTTACTTACAGAGACCTTAGCAGAGTTTTCTAGATATACCATTGCTCCAACCTCCTGGGTTTCTGTACTTCAGTGGGGATTTGAACCCACATCTGCACGTGTACTCCAAACTGTTTATTAATGGCCACTAAATAGCAGAAAGGGCCCTTTTCAATTCAAACCATCACATACATTTTGAAAAAGAAAAATGTGGTATGGGAGTGGTTATGACTAGGCATGGGACTTTTGGATTTTTAAAACTAGAATTACAAGAATTCAGCAGAAAATCCCCCAGCTAGAATGTTGGTAGCTTTAGCCAAAAAATCCAAGTTCTCAGGGAGTTTCAGGATTTTCACCTGTTTCTTGCCAAGGTTCTCTGTGCAGCAATGGCCATTAAGCATGGTGAAGGACATGGGTGGAGCTTTCTATGGTCCATGACAACTGCAAAACATTAGTGGACTAGAAGTCAACATGAATTTGCCAGACTAATCTTATCTCATTTTTTGTGTAATCTCCTGTTAGATGGTGGTAATACTATAGCTATATAGTATATCTTGACTTCAGCAAAGCCTTTGACAAAGTGCCCCATGATATGATCATTAACAAGCTAACTAGGTATGGGCTGGATAGAACAACTGTCAGGTGGATACACAGTTAGTTACAGAACCATACTCAGAGAGTGCTTACCAATGACTGCTTCTCAAACTGGGAGGAGGTAACAAGTGAGGTACCACAAGACTCAGTCTTGAGCCCAGCGCTCTTCAACATTTTTATTAATGACTTGGATGAAGGGGGTCAGAGAATTCTTACCAGATTTGCAGATGATACAAAATTGGGTGAAATTGCTAATACCCTGGAAGACAGAAAGAAAAGAGGACTTAATTATGAAATCAAGGGAAGAACTAGAAGAACAAGGTACAATACTTGATTGGTGAACAAAAACACAAATAGATTCAAGATATACAAGAGATAAAGCAGTAGGCTTTTGTAGTGAACAGACACCACTAGATAAGATACTTCTGAATGTAAAGGAAAAACTGATTAAAATGTTGCATAATTATTTACTAGAATTAAAAATGCAAGATGAAATACTTAAAGAATGTATGATAAAATGGGCCCAAAATGTGGCCACAATATTAACTTAAAGTCATGGTCACAAATATGGGAAGGCAATATTAAGCTAACAAAAGCAAGTAATTACAAAGAAAATATGTATAAGATGTTCTATAGATAGTATATGACATCTGAAAAATTATCGAAAATATATCGAAGTACCTCTAACAAATGTTGGAAATGCAAATCAAAAGAAGGTATCATATGTGGTGGATAGACATGGGGACGAATATAAAAACGAATCAGGATATTCATTAAATATTGCTGATTCATAAGATATTTGTTGCTTCGTACTCTTAGGGTCCAGAGACCCCCAACGAATACAAAGCAATGAATATAACCCTTTTATATTCATCCCTTCATTCCCTATCTGATTATGCCCCCGCGGATCAGCTGTTCCTCGAGAGCATAAGCAGAGAGAGGTTTTCCCTTCGGTGGCTTGCTAAAGCCTGCCCAAAGGGAATCCTAACCCTAGGGGCTGGGGGAAGGCTTGGTTCCCCTTTCCTCCTCTTCCTATGCCGGCGCAGCATAAGACGAGGAGGGAAGGGATCAAAGAGGGATCAAACGGATTCCCCAGCTGCTGCAGGATTGCTTTGATTCCTGCTTTCCCTCTCCTTGCTATGCCCCGCGTGGCTTAGCAAGAGGAGGGGAAAGGGGGTCAAAGCGCTGCAGGATCACTTTGATCCCTGCTTTTCCTCTCCTTGCTAAGCCCTGCGGGGTTTAGCAGGAGGAGGGGAAAAGCAATCAAAGTGCTGCGCGCGATCACTTTGATCCTTGCTTTCCCTCCTCTTGCTATGCCGCGCGGGACATAGCAAGAGGAGGGAAGGGGGGGAAATGACCCGACGAATGACAAATTGATTTGTTGTTCATCGGGTCACTAGGGGGCAATTCGTGATTCGTGGGTCATCAAGTTTGACCCACGAACCAAGACGAAGTGCCGTTCTGGCGCTTCATCCCCATCTCTAGTGGTGGACTTGTAGGGAAGCTAAGAGCTTTTGGAAACTCGTCCATGAGTTTTTACAAAAAAATGTTATCCTCTATAATTCCATATGAACCTGAACTGTTTATGTTGAATATAATACCAGACTCGATAGAAAAAGAAAAAAAGATATTTGATCATACATGTAACTACAGCAGCAAGAATTGTATATGCCAAATACTGGTAAAAGGAGGAGACTCCAATAACCCAGGAGTTAATAGAAATTTGTTTTGAAGCAGCAGAGATGGATATCTTAACTGAAGTATTAAAAGGGAAATAAATTGTTGAGGCTAGAAAAAAGTGGGAACCTTTGTATAATTGGATGAGAAATGAGAACATGAATGGGTTAAAATTATGAGAAAGAAAATATAAGATAATTTTAGATTTTAAATACTTAGGAAAAAATGGTAAGATAAGTGTGAAATAAGCTTAGTAAGAAACATATCGACAAATGTAATAATGATATATACTGTTCTCTATCCTATTCTATATTTTTTATTTACCCCAATTGTTGCTGTTTAGTCGTTACGTCATGTCCGACTCTTCGTGACCCCATGGATCAGAGCACGCCAGGCCCTCCTGTCTTCCACTGCCTCCCGGAGTTTGGTAAAATTCATGTTGGTAGCTTCGATGACACTGTCCAACCTCTGTCGTTCCCTTCTCCTCTTGCCTTCACTCTTTCCCAACATCAGGGTCTTTTCCAGGGAGATTTCTCTTCTCATGAGATGGCCAAAGTATTGAAGCCTCAGCTTTACCCCAATACCCTGATCCAAATCCCCTTCCCTATAATCTTTCCATACCTAATGGAAAATGAATAAACGGGGGGGGGGGAGAAAAAATATCTATAGGTTCAGGCACTGGGCTGAAAACAACAGAATGAAATTTGACAGGGAGAAGTACAAAGCTCTACACATAGGAGAAAAACAAAGCAAAAGCACAGCTACAAGATGGAGGGTATCTGCCACAGTAGTACTATGAGCAAGAAAAATCTTGGGATTGTAGATAACAAGTTCAGTAAGAGTCAACAGTGTGATGTGGCTGCAAAAAGTTAAATGCTATTTTAGTATGCATTAACAGAAGTATAGTCTCCAAATCCTGTGAAGTGCTAGCCCCAGCTCTACTTGGCACAGGTTAAGACTCATCTTGAGTACTGTGTCCAGTTCTGGACATAACACTTTAAGAAGATTACCAACAAATTGGATCAAGTTCAAAGGAAGGCAACAAGGATGTTCAGGGGACTAGAAATCAACCCTATAAGGAAAGATCAAAAGTTTTGTGGATGTTTAACCTTGAAAAAAGAATACTGAGAGGAGATATCATAACACTTTTCAAATACTTGAAAAGTAGTCATACAGAAGAGGGGTAGGATCTGTCTTTGATCATCCCAGAGTGGAGGAAACATAATAATGGGCTCAAGCTATAGGAAGCCAGATTTCAGTTCAATATTAAGAAAAACTTCCTGTTAGAACAGTATGACAATGGAAACATTTACCTTGGGAGGTGGTCAGCACTTCAACTCTGGAGGCATTAAAGAAAATAGACAACTATCTGCCAGATATACTTTGATTTCGATTTGTGCATTGAGCAGGGGGTTGGACTCGATGGCCTTATATGTCCCTTCCAACTCCCTTCCAGCTTCATTATTCTATGATTCTATGACTGATACTTTTTTGGGAAACACTCTCTATAGAGCCAAATGAACAGAGAGGCTACTGTACCCTAATACTTTGTAGTTCCTGTGGAGCTTAGAAAGCTCCACCCATATCCTTCTCCCTGCTTAATTACTGTCTCTGCAGAGAGAACTTTGGCAAATAGTAGGCATGTATCAGGAGATTCATCTGAGAACTTTGATTTTTTTTTCTTGCTAAAGCTACCAGAATTCTAGTGAGGGATGGGGGAATCCCTGCTGAATTCTGGCAATTCTAGGGGGGGGGGATCTGAAAAATCCCATGCCTAGTCAGCAGCAGCAGTCCTCCAAGATCTACGGATGGGTGTGTAAAGTCCTTGGATCTCTGGAGATCATCCCTCCTGCCTCAACTGAAAGACTGAAGAAGCAGCCCTATTACAATCTATTACCCTATTATAGCAGCCCTATTACAATCCCACTATTCATTCAATCAGTTTATAAAGTATTTATAGATATCAACGTAAGTCACACTTTCATTTCAGATATTTAACTACATTTAACTGTTCAGTTTTTACTGATTACCATAAACTTGGTTTCCTTAACATTTATTTTTAGAGTTTGTTCATCGCTTACTTCATTGATTTTATTGAGTAATCTTTGCAGAATGCCTAATTTGTTAGCTAGTAATTGTCTGCTTATCCAATGTTGCCGATCAACTCTCTACAGAGAATGATTTCATTGATTACAAATTCGCGTGTTCACTGAATGTGAATTGCAAAACCAATTCTTTATATTGCAGAGAAATGTATCCCCCCCCCCCCATTTGCTTCCTCACATTCTTATGACATACAGCAGACTAGGACTCTAAGGCTCACTGGAATTAGTGCAGTACATGCAACTCAGAGAAGACAAGGAGCACTCTTAACCTCAGCATGGCTCTCTCATACCACTAATCCTAAATTTTATCAGGAGGACAAGAGTCACCTTATGGTAATATTTCTTGGTAATAATATGTAGGCTGAAATCCTGTTGCTTAATGGAAGAAACAGAATTCACTGCAGAAGTGACTTTTGCTGCACAAGCCCTGTCAACAGCTGTGTAAAACTGGGGAGAGAACTCCACCTCTCAAAACATGCCTGCCCTGCCTTTGTGATATGAAAAAGTTCTACTTCCTAGCCTTAGATTTTGGCCGTGAAAGCTCAGGGAATAGGATGTTGCTGGCCTCCCAACCATACTCAGGACAAGATACAGACAATAAAACAACATGAAGCCATATTGTCATGGTTTGAAATGAATTTGCTATTTGGGGGGCATATCTCTTATTAGCAAGCTTGCATGTAGCTAAACCATAAGTATGTATATGTAAGCCAGCTTTTCTCTTCTGTTCTTTTCCTTTTCTCTTTGTTTTCTTTTTTTTACAAATGTAGTCATGTATCTTGGGTATTGCAAGCTACAGTTTTTCTGAAAGCATTATTTCAGATCTTAAAATCTCATCCTATTATGTTGCTTGACTGATTTATATGCTGGCAGTTAGCTCTGTGGAACGTCTCATCTTGTAGTCTTTCTACAACATATCAGAAAGTAAGTACTAGGATGCTGATACTGTTTTCTCAAATGGCTGCTTTAAAAAACAGCTCACGTTGTGGAAGCTGGGGGCAAAAACAGGCATTTTACGAACAAGATGAATCTTCGCACCAAAAATATACTTAAGTTTGCTTAATTTATGCATAACAAGTTTACATCTAAACTATTTCTTTGTCATTTTCCCCAGTACCTTTTCACAAACAAACTTACAAAAAGAAATGGGGAGGGAACTAAACTATCTAAAAGTAAGCAAAACAGAATAAAATAATTAGGAAAAGTAAACAAAACTCAGGAAAGTTGCTTTAGGAACCCCAAGTTCTGAAACAGGACTTGAATCTCTCTGAAGTTTGCATCCATGGTCTTCTTCCTTTAGCCCCATCCATGTTTCATCCTTAGTTTGTTAAGTTTTTTCCCCTTTGGTACAGGATTACACCCATCTATTAGCTTGCCTTTCTTTTTCAGGAATATTTTAAAAATTGTAGACATTCTTGCATTAACTAAAATACATTTTAGTATTGTTGTCCACACATGAAAAAATTATGTGTATTTTTCACAATTGCCTCCACAGCTCTCCATCACTGCAAGGATTCTGGAGCACAAATTGTGTCTGGCCCACATGTTGTCCAGGGTGGATAAAAATCAATGATTTTTTAAATAATCAAATTGATTTAAATCATGATTTAAATTTAAAAGGCATTTTTTAATTTAAATTGTCAAGACAATCCATTTTTTTAAATTAGATCATTATTTAAATCAAATCCACCCAGACACAGTCTAAGAAATGTACACCAAAATAAGTTTACTGATCCTCAGATTCAAATCACACATTGTTAAACTATAGCAAAAACAACAACAAAAAAACCCACCACCATTGTTTTTAAAAGCCCTCTTGAACAGAAACTCAGGAAAGACCTATTCAAGCTTTTTTTTCTTTGTGAGTAAGGCTAATGTGTGTGTGTGTGGGGGGTCTACAATGCTTACAGAGGGCTTTTGGAGGGAAAGGGTATCTCACATTCCTGGTCCCTTCCCTTTTTTCCCACTAAAATACAAAACAAAATATCTGTGAATACATAATATGTATGTATACTGAGAAGCAACTCCTGCTTAGTGCAGGGGGCTGAGGCTTGGATAAGTGGGTACAGAATTTCAGCTTTCATTTCTCTGAATGGTCCAGCATAGACCTCTCCAAATCTCTAAGGCAGTGGTTCTCAACCTTGGGTCCTCAAATGTTCTTGTACTAAAAATCCCAGAAGTCTTCACCACTAATTGAGATTTCTGGGAGTTGTAGTTCAAGAGCATCTGCAGACCAAGAAAGAGAACCAGTGCTCTGGATTCTTTGCATCATTCCCAGCCAACCCATTTTTTAGAATCAGGAGATGGGGGAAGATTAGACAAAAACATAACAAAGTGTGTGATAGTACAGAAGATACTGGGAGAGTGCATGTGAACAGTGCAAATCCTTTTCCAGATAATTAACTATTAATTCTGTGCAAATAGCTATAAGAATACTTCTTGAATTTAGATTGCCATCAATTCATGTTAGTTTACATGTATAAATTTTTACTTTTAAAGAAATTGCTGGAAGGAACTGACATATCCCTTCCTTTGCATGCACTCAAGCAGCCAAATTGTTCATTACAAGCCAAATAAAGCTTAGGATGGGGGCAGGGGAATCAAGGTACATGATGACAATAAAAAACTCAGAATGCAATTCCAACACGCAAACCTGGCAGCTTTCCATGTGCTGTACAGGTGTGAGGTGAAGTTCCATGGTGTACAGCCTTCTCCAATCTGACAGTTTCCAGTTGGACACCACTATGCCTAATAATCAGCTGGATAGTTCATTGAGTTAGGTACCTGGCTGTGGAGTCAGAGGCTGGGAGTTAAATTCCCCACTGTGCCTCTTGGGAAAAGAACCAGCCTGTGTGATCCTTGGGTAAGCTGCATAGTCCTAGGACACCCCCAGAACAAGGGAATGGTAAACCACTTCTGAGTACTCTCTACATAAAAACCCTGGAAAGGGTCGCCATAAGTCAGATTTGAGTTGATGGCACACAATTATTATGATCCTCCTGGGGAAAAATGCCAGACTGAGGAAGGCAACTGTAAAATAAGAAGGCACAAATAATGAATGTGTCACTTGAGCAGCAATGATGACATGCCATTTTCAGTAAATCTCATTATCGTTTTGGAACTAACAATTTAGTTAATTCATTGATTGAAAGAAATTCAATGAACTGAATGTTTTCACTTCCACAAGACAATAAGTTAGTATCCTAATTTCTAACAGTGAAGGTTAACAAATTAATTTTCAAACCTAATATTCCACGCATCACTCCTGAGTTCTGTGGTGATTTCCCTACTGTGCTCATGACCCAGGGTTCAATCCCAGGTAGCCGGCTCAAAGTTAACTCAGACTTCTATCCTTCTGAGGTCGGTAAAATGAGTACCCAGCTCACTGGGGGGGGGGGCAATGTGTAGCCTGCATAATTAACTTGTAAACCGCCCAGAGAGTGCTTTAAGCCCTATGGGGCGGTATATAAGCAGCACACTTTGCTTTTGCTTCCCTACTTTGAAAGACAATGTTGTGTGCATATCACTGGACAGATCCAGCATCCCCCAAAATAGACTGCTGCCTTAGAGGCAGTAGAGGCAATGGAGGAATGCCCATATTATTGTAAAATTCAATAACCAGTCCACTTCACCTCCATACCTGAAAGGAAGCAGGACATCTTGCCCTTTGCCTGAAGCAGCATCATGTTTTGGCTTCCGCTGAGTTAGCTCTTTGGCAGTGGTGCTCTAAACAGTTTGTAATATGTTGATTTAAATTTTGGTTGTCGTTTTTGGAAAAAACATGATCCCAACATTTAAAGCATTGGTTGTCTTTCAAAAAGCATTTTACAAAGCATGAACATGAACCAAACCAGGCCAGGACACTAGGCATATATTAAAGAAGGGCAACTGTGTCTTTTATCCTTGAGTTCTTCAATTATTTGCATTGCTGAACTACATAATGAAAATCAGAACAATAATGTATTTTCTCTCTGTGAACACTGATTTTCATTAAGCTTTATGGAAGTCTAATCCACTTTATGGGACTTGCATATCCAGATCCTCATTCTGACCATGATTAGGTTAGGTTGTGTGTGTGTGTGTGTGTGGTTTCTTTCCTTTTTTGTTTTTTCATACAAAACAACTTAAAATTCCCCACTTTAAGCTTTATCTCTGTTATCAAGTTGATAATACATTAGTATAGAATGATTATCATTTTAATCTGCAGTTCTATTTTAACTGCATATCTAGGAGAATGTCCCACTTGAAGTCAATGGGATTTAGAGGGCATGTCTAGCCCCCAGGTTGAGGAGGAGTAGAGAAGTAGAGGTGCCCCTCAATCAGCAGAGAGGGGTATGTATAACCCAAATGACATTACACCTGCCAATAACTCCTTGGGGGTAGGCAATTCTATTGGCAATGCCTGCTGCTAATAGGTCCCAAACCAGAGTATTCTAGGGGTAGGGGAATAATGAAATTGGGATGGGTTTGATCCACTGGATCCAAACCCCATCCCCATTCCACCACAAGGCCCACAGAATGTGTCCATTCTAGACTTTTCTTCTTTTTTCGTTTAGGTAGCTGTACTGAGTCTTCTTTACACTTAGGACTGAGCATGAGTGTGTGAATGTGAGATGGACAACTGACTCTCTTGTATGGGCTTTGATTTGGTAGGTCAGTGTAGAGCTAGCGACTAATTTTCCCCAACTTTTTTTTTCTACTTCCTGTTTGCCTGCTGTTGGTCTTTATTTGCAAAGCCATGTTTTTTATATACCATGAGTGTCTGTGTATGTTCCAGAGTGAGTGGGTGCAAAATGTGCAGTCCTCTGATGTGTGCTAAATAGTGAGCTGACATACTGAGGCAAACGAGACTACTCACTGGAGGTCTCTTCCGTACCCGCAACACATATTTGCCCTGACCACAGCTCTTGGGGAGGGAGGGAGGGGGGGAGGGAGGGAGGGAGCCATCTGGTAGAAGATTTGCCTGCAATGGAAGGATCACCACACTCCCAAGGTCATTGTTGTTGTGTAGTAGACTTTCTTTTCCACGTATTCATGTCTTTTTTCTCCTGCTCGAAAAACATACAAGTACCTACAAATATTTTCAGAAACCTGAGGTCAAATTGGTTCAGCTCACTTCTAAATCAGCTCTGGGCAGGGCAGGGCAGTCCCAATTTGTATGGCAAATATTTGGTAGCAATCAGATTGGATCAGATTCACACACACCTGTTCCTGGGAATAAAAACTGCTGGATGAATGAAAGCTCTATCAGTGTTACAATTATTTAGAGTAGTTAAATACAACAGCAAGGAAACAAATAGCAGTGATGCCTATTGGAGCCTTTTTTTAAAGGAGTAATATGTTCCCCTCCCAAATCCCTTTAACCTATGCCATCTAAAAATGCAGTGATGCCACCCATATGATCTTGGATGAGCATGAACAACTGACAGTATTTCTTCAAATACAAAACTAGGTGTTAATATCCACCTCTCTTCCTTTTTGGCCTGTACGTATTTAGACTATGTCACTTGCTGACGTTTCCTATGAGTTTGTGCCAATATTTGCACAAAAGAATGAACTATTAGTAGCACAACAAGGTACATAATGATGAAGGGGGGATTGACTGCATGTTGCTATGGCAGTGAGCAGTCATTTTGAGTGTCACGTTGGTTTGCTTACTTTCTCTCTCCCACCTTCTAACTTATTATGTTAACAATAGGCTCATGAAGTTGCTGGGGCCTCAAATGGGATCCACATTTTAAAAATACTCAAAATGGAAAACCATCTATTCACAAAAATATGGTTTTCAATTTGCAGCTACTATTGCTGTTTTGAAGCACAATGCCAGTTTTGCTAGGCCAATATAGAAATAAATGGGAATGACAGAGATCAGAAAGACAAGAACCAAGCACAGAACATGCAATACCACCAACAACCAATCAACCTATTCAGACAGAGTGGAAGGATTCATTTGCTACAGCACTGATCATCTTTGAATGTACAATATATGTCTTCTTCATAGTATACAAGGTGACACAAATAGGTAACTGTTCAAAACAATTAGTGTACAAAACAGAAAACCTGCAAAATAAACAAAGATATAATTGTGGAAATCATCCAGTTCAACAAACAAAACAAGACAAACCAACAAACAAAAAGAAAAATGGGCAGAGTCTACATTAGTATGCCATCCATCCCACTATACAGTTGGGGCTTTTTGCTTCTTTTTTTGTTTCTTAAACTACAGCAGATTAGAGATGACAGAAAATTACATTATAACTTTCATTAAAATAAAAACTGAAAAAGTACTGTCTTGTCTAAAAACAATTATCTAGATGCTTTGCTTGCTACAAGTCTCAAAATATAATGCACTTCTCCCTTGAATTGCATGGATCAGAGCAGCACAGTTTCAGTTCTATGCTATGGTATGTTTCGCCCCCCCCCCCCCCAAGAAATAAAGAAATAAAGAAATATTTCAATAAGTAAGTAAATAAATATTCAATATACAGTATACTGTGCTGCTATTCATCTCCAGGAAGTGTCCTGAGAAAGATGGATCTCGAGCTTACTTTAGGGCCCTGTTGTTGGTCTGATGGTGGCAGCCCGGCCGTTTCTCTCTCCTGTCATGGCAACTCCACAAGGTGGCCAAAGAGGTTGCTGGGGCATGCTGGGAAACTGACACAGGTTGGGGGAGGTGTGCGTATGTATGTGTTAATCAACTGTTTGTGCTTTGTAGTTTCATTTTTGGGGCATAAGAGTTTTACATGGTTTTTGAACTACATGGTGGTCCAGCACCCCTCCCCCATCGTTGTTGAAGGGAGACATGTAATACGAAATGCCAGAGGCTTTCTTAGGGCACTCCTGGCTAGAGTATTACTGAAGCTGCTTCAGTTCATTTAATATCCACAATCCTTAGGTTCACAGTGTTTAATCCCAATGCAAGAATTTCTTGAGTCCAAATTGCAGATCAATTCTTGATATCTGGAAACTTGAAACAGGGGCAGTCATCATCCAAGTAGTTTGACAATAGTGAGAAAAATAAATAATTAAGAATCACGCATAGGCCCTGTGAAACAAAAATGTTCTAGTGGCTTACCTAATACCAGAAAAGAACCTATATATCTCATTTCTCTAAGGAAGGAGGTCTACAACTGGGGCAATGCCACATACAAGGCGCACTCCCATATGTGCACCAGCAACAAAACATGCCATCAGATTAATATAGCTAACAAAGTGCCAGAAAACAATCTGACCATTTTGTTCTGAGCTAGCCCCAGTTTCCTAACAATCTTCAAGAACAACTCTACATGGACTGCATTACAGTAGTCTAAACAGGAGGTGATTGAGACAGCCATGCTGTATCTTAATGGAAGTGATTAAGGCATATATCTGTCTTCTGCAAGAAGGAGTACATCTGGAGCACAAGCCAAAGATGAGTAAAGTTATTTGTGGTCTCCCAATATAATTAATCAATTTGGGTGAAGTTATTGTGCCTCTATTGACTCTGACAAGGAGACAATGCATAGGGCCACAACCAACAGAACCTCAATCCTCTTTCAGTGACCCACTGCACTGAAATCTTGGAAGTTGTCAAACAGAACATGATAATGGATTCACAATAGTTCACTGCAGCTGGCTCTCACCTGTGACTACACTGGGAAATCTGTTGGGTCTATCCATAGCTGGGTAGATTCTCCTTCTTGCCCTCCTTGTTCAATCAGGTGCCATTCACACTGCCAGGCCTGATTGAGAACAGGATTTAAACCTACCCAGGTTTAAATCCTGTTCTTACCAGGTGCTGACATACATTGAGCAAAGTACTTCATGGCTTCCACTAGAGCAATCAAGAATCTGTTGGCTGGATATTAAACCAGAAGGAACATGTCATCTCCCCTGATCTCCTCCATTAGCCCTTCCCATCTCTACCCAACTTGAGTGGCCAGGTCCCAAAGCCAGGGCCAAGCTTCAGAGCAAGGAGCACTGGAGAGGGAGAAACTGTGTGTGTGTGTCGTTTTTTTAATCTGCAAGGTGCCACCCTTAGCTTGGCATCTATCTCTTCTTAGCTGGCATTAGAGCTCACTGGTTCAGCCCAAAGTGTTTGTATTTGTTCAGTGCTTGCATAACATGGTTGCACCAGAAAGCCAGGAACAAGGGAGAGGACAAGTGGGTGCATGTGGGTGCATTTGAGAGAAGAGAGTGTCCTTTGTGTCTATTTTCATTGTTCGAAAGCTGTTTCAGTCCCTTTTCCACCCCTTACTTCCCTAGCCTCAGTGATATCACAAGAGTCTACTCCCTTAGTCTTGGATTTGGCTGGCTCTGAAATGTCATGACATGGGACACTGGAGACTTGGCAACACTAAAATCCATTCAATAGAAGTGGAACTGCAACAACCCCTTCCCACCCCACCCCAGCAACATGAGGAGTGGGATTGAAAATACCCAGCAGAACAATAGTACAGTCAAGATGTTATGAGAAAAGATCTGTTATGCTTAGCACCCCTGCAAAAGCAAACAACCCAGTCTATGGAATATCCTCAGTGCACTGAGTGAGCAACCTTCTCTGTCCCATCTCACTCAGCCCAGTTGCTGTTCCTCCTCTGTCCCAGCTCACAATGCTGTGTTGTTCATTATCTTTCTCCTGACACTGGGATGCCATACAGGCAACTCGGTTCCTTATTCCTTCTTTTAGCAGGCAAGGCCAGAATGCCTCAGTGCTAGCAGGGGAGAGACTCCAATCTGGATCTGAATTCCTGCTGTGCCATGCAAACTGATTGATGGGGGTGATAATGGGAAACCATTCTTTAGACACCACAGATACCTTGAAAACCCTATGTGTTGCTGTAAGTCAGAAGCAACTTGACAGCACACAAGAACATTGACTCTGGAGTAGCAGAAAACTAACTTGCTCTGTCTTTTATGTAACAGACCTTGAAGTATTTGAAGATAACTATCATATGATCAGCTATGACAAACCTAGATGGCATCTTAAAAAGCAGAGACATCACCTTGCCGACAAAGGTCCGCATAGTCAAAGCTATGGTTTTTCCAGTAGTGATGTATGGAAGTGAGAGCTGGACCATAAAGAAGGCTGACTGCTGAGCTGGAGGAGACTCTTGAGAGTCCCCTGGACTGCAAGGAGATCAAACCTATCCATTCTGAAGGAAATCAACCCTGAGTGCTCAACTGGAAGGACAGATCCTGAAGCTGAGGCTCCAATACTTTGGCCATCTCATGAGAAGAGAAATCTCCCTGGAAAAGACGCTGATGTTGGGAAAAAGTGAAGGCAAGAGGAGAAGGGGACGACAGAAGATGAGATGGTTGGACAGTGTCATCGAAGCTACCAACATGAATTTGACCAAACTCCGGGAAGCAGTGGAAGACAGGAGGGCCTGGCGTGCTCTGGTCCATGGGGTCACGAAGAGTTGGACACGGCTTAACGACTAAACAACAACAAATCATATGATTGTTAAGTTTTTTCTTCTCAAGACTGAACACACCCAATTCAACTGTTCCTCATAGGGCTTGGTTTTCAGACATTTGGTCATCTTTATTGACTTCAGCTTTTAAATGTCCTTCAATAAATAATTGCAACTGGTTACTGTTTTAACCAGATACCTTACCTCCAATGTGGCTGTGCTATCAGGCAGAGGCGAGAAACTGGTTTGATCTTCTTTCTCAGCTTTTTTTTTTACTTAGGTCTATAGCTAACCATGTTCTCTATATGGGGCTTGGAGACTGCAGCAGGTGCAAAATGCCCTTAACAGTTTGGGGCCTTGTTACCTGTCAGAGTGTTTCTCCTGAATAACTTTTGCTTGTCCCACCTGGTGTTCCCAAGCCTTGTTCCTGAGGTGGCCACACCAAGAGAGGCTCAGAAGGTTACTACCAGAAATCGAGCCTTTTCGATTGTGGCCCCAACTTTGTGGAACAGGCTCCCATTGGAGATCTGTCCGGCCCCTTTCCCTGACTACGTTTAAAAGGATGAAGACAGAGCTTTATACAGAAGCGTTCAGATACAGCCTTCTCTGAGGCTGTAGCAGGAGTTGGTTTTACTTTGTCCTTACTACCATAATTAATGTTTGAGCTATTTCTTGGGATTTTTTAAAAAAAAATCAGATTGATTGTTTATTTTGTTATTGGGGTGTTTGGGATTGAGGAGGATGGGGTGGATTACATTTATCGTTAATCATCCTGAGTAGTGCATGTCACTAAATCAGATGGTATACTGTACAAATGTTTTTAAATAAATAAATAAATAAATAAATATCATTCTCCTCATGTCTGTTTCTTTATTTATTATTAAGCTTTGATGCAAGGAGATTACCTTTTTTTGCCCATGTTATTTATCAAGGAAAAATTATTTCCCTGTGACTGCTGTCTCTGTTAGTTATTTTTTAATTATGTTTATCTGCTGTTTGAATAAACTACTTTATGTACTGTTTTATAAGAAGGCTATTTTATATTAATTTTTAAAATGTTTTTATATGGGTGCTTAATTTTTATTTGTTGTTGTATTTCTAGTTTTTCAATCATGCTGCAGTGGAAAGTAACCAAGCTGAAAACAAGGGAATAGCAATAAACATACACACACACACACAATATCTAGTGGTAACTTAAAGCATTGCAAATTTTAAAAGAGTAAATACTTAAAAGAACCCACTGTGATCCTTGTAAGAACTTATTTATCCTAGGCAACAGAAAACAATCTTCAAAATGGCTTTTTGGGTCTGAATGGGAAAATGCATTAGAAGTTGAAATAGGTTTATATATCAAAAGAAAAGTAAATGCTAAAGTTGCAAATAACTATTATCTGACACTTTCCTACCTTATTTGCTTTCCATTTGACCCAATGCACTCATTTGGCTTTCCCCTTATTTGTGTGTATCGCAGAGAAAGTATCTTCAAAGGCTGAGTGGAAGGAGGAATTAATCCATTCTTTCTTGGTGGCCAGACTCGCCAGTAACAGTGGAAGTAGCATAGCTTCTTTCTTTCCCCACCAAATGTGTTGGCTGCCATTTTGCATTTTCCACAACGTATACCAGGCTTAGCATTATTATGGACCACCAGAGAGGGGAGGGGTAGCTACAAAAGCAAGGTAGTATGTATTCAGAGGAAATACTGTAGAGTGGCCACATTTTTCCAGATACAAAGAAGAGAGGGGAAAAAAATCACAATTATTTTTTAGGGAAAAATACCAACCGGGAAAAAAAATCTCAATTTTTAAAGGGAAAAATACCAATACAAATGATACAAAAGTAGCAATAGCTATGAATAGTGACTCTCCAAGACAGAATTTGAATCTGAAGTATATTAAATGTACTCATACACAAATGCTCAACACACAACAGAGCTTAATTTTGAATAGCTACTAAGATATAACCAACAACAAGCAAACCAGAAGGCAAGCAAAGATTCAGGTTCTTCACTTTTTGAAGTCTTGAAATTGGAATCTAAAGAGTTGTGAATGTTACCTTATCTGTTTTGTGATTGCTTATACCCCAGACACACATACCAATAATCTTCTAACAACCCTCACATGGCTCTCCCCCACCTTTTGACCCAAAGCACTGTTAGGTTACAGGGTTTCATTTCACAGGCCTTTTCTGTAGATTGCTAGCATGCAATATTGAGCTGAGTTAAAATTATGTTCATAAATCTCTATCCAGAAGCAAGAATGAAGTCTAGAAACTACCTCTCAAGAGAAGGTTGGCATTCAGCCTACAAATGCAAAGTTGAATGGAATCTTGGAAAAGGCATGGTACAGCCTTAGACCTATGTAAAATGTGGAAGGTCATTAATAGCTGTCCACAGAAGACAGGGCCTTTGATTTTGCAGCCTTATCTAAAAGACACAGAGAGCCGCACAGTATTCTATCTGCCTACCTCAGAAAGATAAAGGACTGAATCATCTCTATTGGTATTCACAGCTGGGGTTTCGCGGAATCTACAGCAGGTGTAACTGCCATGCTGTTTCATCAGAATGCTAAGCTCTCTATCATTCTCTCACACTGGTTTGGAAATATTTTGAGAGCACCCGCCTGGTCACTTATTGAGGGTTTTAAAACTACAGCACAGATATACAGTATCTTTTATGCATTGATCAGAAAATGCAGAAAATAACGGAATACTATTTCCTCATGATGAGCTTTGGAAATAAAAAAGATTGCCTTGTAGACAAATAGGGAAGCCACATAGGAGATTTGTTTAATAAAGAGGATGTTCATTTGCATTCAGTTTATATGTTCCAATTTACATATGTAAGCCAGTATGATGCAGTGAATAGAATATCAGACTAGGTCTCAGGAGACCTGGGTTCAAATCCTTGATTGGCCATGGAAACTCACTAAAGGACCTAATAAGGATGGCAAGAGTAAAGTCACTTGCTAAGTATCTCACATACTTAGGAAACCCTACTAGGGCCCCTATAAGTTAGAAGTGACTTGGCAACACATAACAATGAGATCCATCCCACCCCATTTTTAGAATAATAAAACTAAAACTATCCATTTTGAAGACCATCTCTCTTGTTTGCAGAAAATACAAGTCATGTAGCCATGGAAAAAGAAATAGCTTACTAGGAAACCTATGTGGTTAGAGCGACTTACTGGAACAGGGGGCTCACAATTGCTTGTGGGTTCTTTTTTGTCTTTAATGAACTCTGTTCCTGTTCCTACAACTATGAGTGGCTGTGAAATACTAGCATACACACATGCTCAGGTATATCCTCTGGAAAATTTCCAGTGCTTGGGCTGGTGTGTCTCAAAACCCTTTATAAGCAGTGCATAGCTTGCTCCATTTTGGGAGTCCACACAAAAGTGATACCTCACTGCTTAGCCATTCTAATAAAGTGTTTTCCAAGGGCTCTGGAGTTGTATTTTCTCCAGAATGACACAAAAACTATGCAGAGAGAGAAAGAGAGAGAGAGAGCGAGAGAGAGAGCGCACTGAGCACAGCTGTGGATAGTATGACTAGGTGACCACTGCATCTGGTCAGTATGTGATTGGAGGTATTAGTTGATTCCTAGACTCCTCACAGATGAAAGAGCTATATCTGTCCATTGAACCCACTTAATCAAGAAAAGCAGGTATAGTGGTGGAATCTTCATAGTCTATAATCATCTTCCATAACACACAGTTTTGAAATGTAGACCTACAGAATAATTCTTCACAGCCTATGGACTGACTGAATAAAGAATAGTGAGGTATTTCATGGGAGAGGAAAATAAAAAGTAGAGTTGATAATTAAGAAACACCAGCTGTCATATTTTGGACACATAACTCATTGTGATAAATATATTGCAATACATAACTGAAAGGAAGATATAGGGTAAATGTGGAAAAGGTAGAAGGCAGATTTCCTTGATGAGTAACAACAGAGACTGACTGGATATATATAAAAAAACAAATAATCCACACAGCAAGAGATAGGTAGAGATATATATCCTGGTAACTAACCACAGCCATTAAAATGGTACCTAGAGAGAGACGCACACATCGTTTGAAATGGAATTGTATGAAGAGTTTAGAGGGGAGGGTTTATGACAAAAGTCATATTATATGTTAAAAATAAGGCTTGTTTTTCAGACTTTTCCATTTTAAATTATTTTTAGCTTAAGTGATTGCATGTGCAGTGTGCTCATCTTGATCTAAATGACCAAAAGATAGGATAGCTAATTGCCTGCCCGCCCGCCTGCCCCCATAAATGTGGCATATGCCTGCCAAATTCATAATCCCCTCACACAGCTCCCTTTTAAAAGATCTTCCATCTTTTCTTAAAACTTGGCATGTGGAAGAGTCAGCATTATCTAAGAGGAGCACACAGCTGGCTGATGAAAATTTGGCACAAGTGAGGGGAGAAAAACTATCCCCAGTATGCAGCAAATAGGCTAGTAGTCCCAAGAAGAAGATGCAGGTGTGAATAATAAAAATCACACATTTTAGAGGGACAATCTGGTAAGAAATAAAAAGAGAAAAATATGGAGGGTATAAATGGATCTGTATTGATGCAAATGGGTCTGGAATATCCTGAATAATTTTAATTCTTTCTTTCTTTAAAATATGTTTACCCTGTCTTTCTCCTAAAAAAGGACCCGAGGTGACTTACATCATCAAAAAAGTCAATGTTTGAAAGCTAAAAATGGTGAGTTATTCAAATATTTAAAATGAATTAAACATACATTATTTAATTTTTTTAGATAAAAACAGTATAAAACAGTTTTTAAACAATAACAACAACAACAACAAATCATCCCATTTTAAAATCCCTCTTAGACAGCCAGTTACTAAGGGATAGCCTGCCTGATAAACAGGGCATCTAGGCTCAGTCATGAATCAAGGAGCATCCCCAGGCTGTGCTCCTGTGTTTTCAGAGGGAGTGTAACCCCTTCCAGCACAGGCTGCATCCCTGTTCCTTGATCTACCTTTTGACTGACCAGGAGCGCCTTCTGTCTTGTCTGGATTAAGTTTCAGTTTATTCACACTGATCCAGTCCATTTCTGACACCAGATACAATTTATGAAAATTGTTTGGATTGTTAACGTAGTAACACAGCACTGTGGATATTACCACACAGGTTCTGATTTGCTGTAGAAATTCAGGATATATACTGTAAATTATCATAATAATTCATGAATAATTAACTGGTATGCCTGTTGAAGTTTGATGGCAGATATCCGTGTGTGGTTTTGTAAGAGCATCACAAAACTCAAAGGTTTGCCACTGAATATATCTGAGATTAAGTTACTGAAACGCAGGGGTGGGAACCACAATATGCATTTTATAACTTTCACCACAGAGCTGGAAGGGATCCTGTGGATCATCAAGTCCAGCCCCTGTCAAAGAGGCACAGTGAGGAATCAAACTTTCAACCTCTGGCTCAGGAGCCAGATACCTATACCACTGTGCTTTCCAGCATGTTAAGAGTAACTAGCTCAGTTACTGTTTTACTCCTCAGTAAAAAGTTACAAGTTCTGATGAGAAATCATTATATTGTGGTCTGGACTATGGCAGCACTGGGAGGAAGCTGCGTCTACTAACAGATTACAGCAAATGGGATCTACTACCAAGGATACTAATGTCCAAGCAATCCCACTGGCTTGGATGGTCTTTTAGTACCTTTGTTTGGCACACAGTCTTGGTCACAATAGTCCAGACCATAGGGAGTCTTGTGGCTGGACTATTGCTTTATACACTGTATGTAAGAGACTGCCCCAAGAGTGTTCCAGAGCTGCAAATGGTGCAGAATGCCTCCAACAGCATGTATAACTTTGCTGAAAGAATTGCACTGGCTACCTGTTTGCTGCCAGGCTCCAGACAACTTCCATCATGATCACCTGACAGACTTCTTTGTCCCTTGTTAATCCATTTAGAAGGACAGATCCTAAAGCTGAGGCTCCAATACTTTGGCCATCTCATGAGAAGAGAAGACTCCCTGGAAAAGACCCTGATGTTGGGAAAGTGTGAAGGCAAGAGGAGAAGGGGACGACAGAGGATGAGATGGTTGGACAGTGTCACTGAAGCGACCAACATGAATTTGACCCAACTTCGGGAGGCAGTGGAAGACAGGAGGGCCTGGCGTGCTCTGGTCCATGGGGTCACGAAGAGTCGGACACGACTAAACGACTAAACAACAACAACAACAACAACAATCCATTTAGTCTTTAAAGTCATCTGGAGATGACCTCCTGATTGCTCAATGTGGGCCTTAGATCTGCTCCGAAGTCACGATAAGTCATGTTAGTATGGTGGTGCCCATTCTATAGAATAGTCTTCTCCCTACAGTTTGACATGTTCCAACAATTCTGGATGCACACTGTCTGTCTGAATGCCAAAACACAGAGGAGTCCTCAGACATACTGGGGTTTGCATTGTTCTAACTAGAAAGACTGGTGTTGCAAACAATTATTTGCAATGTTCTAGATGCAACTGCATCCACCTTTAGTCACAAAAGGAAGAAACAAGGGCAGTGGCAATAAAACCTACTTTTTTCCTGCCATACGTGGCTCACCTTCTCAAAAATTGCTTTAAGCTGAATACACACTGAGTGACTGACTTTAAATTTCCATTTCTGTAGGTATGAATCCATTCAGTTTTGCAAATCTATGCTATCTCTTTTTCATTTGTATCCACTGACCAGGAAGGAAGCTGTGCAAATAAATGTTTAAAAAGGAACAGCTCAGTTAACAAATGAAACTATTTCTTTCAGTGAGACAAAGCTGCCTTAAGTTGTTTGTGGAATGCTGTGGGAGTGAATGACCACTGTTTAGGGAGATGGAAATATAATGAGCTTGCCAAAATGAAATGTGTCAACATTCATATCGATAACATTTACCACATTATCTTGCTTTTCTATGGGAGAAAATTAATAAAATATCTAAATAGGCCAATTTTCATGCCTTCAAATGGTCTCTTTATTTAACCTGCAGTAAGAAAATCCATTTGAATGTCGGTGCCAATTGCTTAAAAGCTGCTGTTTTCATGCTTCATTAATATTTTCTAACCCAGTTACTGAATTCCCACTGACAATCCTGCTGAAGCAGTCTTAGTGAGGTATTAAATTCATCCTGGCTCTGAATGTCCAACGAAGAATTTTCAAAATTCATTACTGGTTGGAGAGAAACCTTAATTATCCCTGCAGAAATCTTAATGGCTATTAGAATTCTCTCTCTGTGTGTGTGTGTGTGTGTGTGTGTGTGTGTGTGTGTGTGTGAGTGAGAGAGAGAGAGAGAGAGAGAGAGAGAGAGAGTGTTTTGGTAGCAGCTGTGGAGAGGGATGCTTCAGGATCTATTAGCTGTTTAGAAAATATAGGCACCAGCAATCATTACTCACAATGCAACCATTGGAGAAGAGCTGCCCAAGGATACAAAGTATGCCAAATTGGAGGTACCCCTATTTCCCCATATACAGATGTGCAGCATGGCTTTCTCAGTTGTGGTGTGCACATACAAGCACAGCCAAAGCTCAATCCCTTTGCTTCCATTTCAGCAGTACCCCATGTTTTATAAAAGGTTGTGTTTTTCCTCAGCAGAAATTCTGAAAGAATAAGGCTATCATATGATGGGATATCATTAAAAGGGCCTAATAATGTCTCAAACTCCAAGTTTGTCTCTTAAGAGAGAGAAAGAGAGAGAGAGAGAGAAGGAAAGACTAACATTTTCCATCTTGATTTAAAAGTCAGAATATTGCATAGGTATTTAACTATGGACGAGATGGATGAGATGGTTGGACAGTGTCATTGAAGCTACCAACATGAATTTGACCAAACTCCGGGAGACAGTGGAAGACAGGAGGGCCTGGCGTGCTCTGGTCCATGGGGTCCATAAACTTGGATTACTGTGATGTTGAATTCGTATTGAAATCATTCTATCATTTTTGAGATTGTATCCCAGTACAGCTTTTCCCACTCTTTTGTTGACTATGAGGGCCACTGCATTTCTTCTATGGGATTCTTGCCCACAATAGTAGACATGATAATTGTCTGAATTGAATTCGCCCATTCCCGTCCATTTAGTTCACTGATGCCCAGGATGTCAATGTTTATTCTTGCCATCTCCTGTTTGACCACATCCAGCTTACCAAGGTTCATAGATCTTACATTCCAGGTTCTTATGCAGTATTTTTCTTTCCAGCATCGGATTTTCCTTTTGCTTCCACGCACACCCGCAGCTGAGCATCCTTTCAGCTTTGGCCCAACCATTTCATTAGCTCTGGAGGTACTTGTACTTGTCCTCCGCTCTTCCTCAGTAGCATGTTGGACGCCTTTCGACCTGAGGGGCTCATCTTCCAGCATCATATCTTTTAGCCTTTTGTTTCTGTCCATGGAGTTTTCTTGGCAAAGATACTGGAGTGGCTTGCCAGTTCCTGCTCCAGGTGGATCGTGTTTAATCAGAACTCTCCACTATGACCTGCACATCTTGGGTGTCCCTGCACGGCATAGCCCATAGCTTCTCTGAATTACTCAAGCCCCTTCGCCACGACAAGGCAGCAATCCGTGAAGGGGTGCAAGAATTTAGCTTGGTCTAATTCTCATGCTCTGTGGCTATTTCAGTTTTACCCATGACCTGAGCATACTTCTTGAGAGATGTGTGTGGTCTGCGTGCATGAAGGTGAACCCTTTGGTGACTTCTTTGTTGCCCTTTTGAACAATTCAGACAAATCCTGTAAAGCAGCAGTAGGAGCATTTTTGCCACTAATTTGTGACACACAAGTACATCACATTAACAGAACAATGGGTTCACATATGTGAGCCTCTCAGAGTGTGTTGCATGGACTGGCTGCCTCCCTCCATTAGTGGTCTTCCTCAATACACAGAAGGTGAAACAACAAGTGATAGCAGGCCTGCCCCATTCAAAGAGTGCCACTGCCATTCTTAAGGATGGAAATGTCTGAGGCGTGGCTGCTCCCTCGCTCTGCCTCAGAGAACGCCTGGCTCTGCATGTAGTAAAACTGGATTAGATCTCAGTCTGAAAACTACCAGAAAACAGCCCAAGACAATTTGCTGCCTGGAGTGGAATTACAAATGGTGTCCCATTCTACCAGTCATGTTTCTTAATATTCAAAGCTAGTCATGTTTTTCTGGTACATGAGAAAGAAAATCAAACATGTCTCCCTCAAAAGGGAAGGGGATACAGTCACTAACAACTTGCTGCTGTTTCATTGCAGCTAAAAATCTGCCTGTGGCAGATATGTAACATCTCCTAATAGTAGAGCCAACTTTGAAAGTTGCACACTGAGTAGATCACACTGAGATAGATGACTCAACTCAGCATAAAGCAATTTCATGGGCTCCATATGTCAGCACACACTTAAAAAAATTGGCACTTGAGTGCAGTATGTTGCTATTACTCCCATATGTGTTTCACCACACACAGACATGCAGCCTTCTGAGTGAGTTTATCCAGGACAAGTAGAAAGAAAATGAGTTTCTTTTAAAAGCTGGATGTTGTGTACTGATTGCTTCATGCATGCACTATGTTGATAGGTGCATGAGACAAGCATATGTTACATGGGAGAAGCAGAGCTCCAATGTGCTGGTTTAAAAAGCTCTGGCTTCTGTTCTGTTCTGCCTGGCAGGATACCCAGATTAGCAGACTGTTTAGCACATATTCTGACAGCTGGAAGCCATCCTCTCTCTGAGCAGGCTGATAGCAACAAGAAATGACTGTGCTCATGTTACAGCATTTAGCATTAGACATAATGTCGATATGGAGATAATGTGCGGCCTCTGGGCTGCTCCCTCTAAGTAGGCACCCATTTGTGCCAGTAGTAAGGCAACGATATGGGAGCTTCTTGGAATCTCAAAGAATAGCAGCACCTTACTATGGCTAGGATGTTCATTTTCACCTGAGGGGAATGGAGTAAGCCTTTGATGGTTTTTGAGAGAGTTCATGTAGGTACGCGCCACGTTAGGGTCAGGAAAACAAATACACAGACATTTTCTTGAAAATGTGCATATCTATGTGCTGTTTCTCAGAACAAAAGGTCGTTCTGGAGTCCTTGGTGATGCAAAAAAGCTGCCTGCCTACAAAACCGAGCCTATATTTAGCATGAAGGCATTCATATATATCCATTTCTATTTATATATGAATAAAAGCAACTTCCTGTTTTATTCGGGAGTAATTTACTCAGCTCTATCACAATTCAACATCCAACAATGGCTGAAAAAATACCAGTGGACCAAAATACTTTCTGGAAGGGATAATTATACAAGTCTTTACAGATTTCAGATTGTTAGAACATCCACATGGCAAAGATTGAACAACTGAGTCAAAGACTAAGTTGGTACTTAAGCATTTCATAATTTATTATAATCACTGTCAACATATATGTGCTATTTTAATGCTCTTCAGTCTTATTGCCTTGCCTTCCCCCTATGCTGCTATTGCTGAGTGTGAGCCTCACCAGTCCTGGCTTGTTGAGCAGGGCATCCTTCCTCCATTCTCTGATCCATAAACTCAGGATGGGAAAGTCCAAACACAAAGGAGTTTATTGAAACTGGGAAAGGGGTAACTTTCAACTGAGCTGCAACAGCCATAGACAGTCTTTGACTGTCTTGCTCAAGAGTCTCTTGCCTCCTAGTCCCCTTCACTGGGGTATCTGCATTCTCCTCAGCAATCCCGGTTCTTCTCACCCAGGAAGTTGATTGCTTCTCAACTCTTTAATTTGGCCCTGGGACTCTGTTGAGATTGTAAGATAATGTGAGATAAGAATAATGAGAGCACATATGTGAGAGTTCTCTCTCCAGAGGTCCTTGATTCCCCTGGCTCAATGTCCTGGTCTCCGCCCTCTCATTTCAGAGCAGGCATTTTCACTGTCAGCATCAGATCTGGGTGGCCATTGGCTCCCTGGGTTTGGTCTCTGTCCTACTCCACCTCTCCAGGTGCTGGATGTGCTCCCCACACTAGGAGGTTTGGGGTGGAGGCTGGGGTTTTTGGTGCTTTTCCTCCTCTCCTTTAGGGACCCTTAATTGTACCAATATCCCTATTCAGGGGTCTTCCTTAAAGATGTAGTTCCCATTCTCCCAGGGGCTCAGGGCTCTTCCTCTGTGGACTCCTCCACCCAATATGTCTCTGAGAGTCCCTCCTTAGTGTCTCTCCAGGCCCCTTTCTCAAGGTCATCCTCCTCCTCTCTGGCCAGAGACCTAGGACTCATTTTTTCAACCTCCTCTGTTTCACAGTCCACATCTTGTCAGATCTGGTCCCTCGGGGTTTCTCTCCCTAGCCTTGGTAAGGCAGTTTCCCACCCCCAGGCTCCAGAGGCAAGCAATCTTAATGGTTGTCCCTCTTCCCCCAGGGTCTCTGCCCCCACCTCCATGGGCACAGCCTCAGTTTGGGGCAATTATCTTGGGAGTGGAGCCTTTCCTATCTTTCCAGGTCTGCCCTCCTACTCTCTTTACCTCCTGACCCCATGCTCAGTTCTGATTTTAGCTGGGGAGTTGCTTCAGACCCTGGGCTAGAGCACAATGGCCTGCCAACAGGGTGCCCATGCCACTGTCTTCTTCACATTTATCACCAACGCCTTCACTGCCATCAGTTTCAGTTATCCTTATTTATATGTCACCTAGTTTATTTTTGTGAGCCACAAGATTTCATTATTATATCATGATGCAATGTTGCACATCAGCAAAGCCAGTGTGGGTCACTGCAGGTAATATAATCAAACTATACCCAAATTCTCTTTTGGTCTTGTCTACCACAACTTACCCACAACTCACCAGCAATCTTATTGCAGGTAAGTCAGTCAAGCCTCAGGACCAAAGGAGGAGCTCTTTAATTATGAGCAACCTCTTCCTGTCAGATGATGTTATAGGCAGTGGCAGATTTCCCCTAAGTAAAGAGTTCTTTCTTCAGTCTTTGGCTCCCACAGCTTACCCACAATGAGACTGATTACAAGTTGTGGGAAGTTATAAGGATCCTGGGATCAAAGGGAGAACTGTTTCATTACCAGCAATCTCCCCCTGCTAGTGACATCATTGCCTATATGCATAACAACTAATGCAACAGGGTTTTGGTTAATAATGGCAACTGATGATACAGTTTGTAAAAGCAAGGAAGCAATGAGGTATGGAAGGAGCAGCCAGGAACACTGTGCTTAGAAACAATAAACACAATTGTTTTATGAGTTGTTTTCTTCTTCTTCTGTGCTAATAGTTTGACTACATCAAACATGCTTTTTCTAAAGAAGAGTACAACTGTTGGTGAAAGTTGATAACTTGCTCCACTGTACCATGGCTATATAGGAACCTTGAACTAATCTGAATTTTTGACAATGCCTTGAATAGAGATGAAATAATTTTATTATGTATGACATATGGGGGTCAACTAATGCATCTAAGGTTTAATCGTCATTGTTTTTCATAAACAAAACATTTCAATACTAGACAATGATTAGACAAAGAATGTGCTAAGAAATGTGGAAGACAAAGCAATGACCCACAGGCTGGAAATGTTCAATATATATTCCAGTCACCAAGAAAGTAGATGCCAAAAATACAGCAACTATGGAAACATTATACTAATTCACCATGCAAGCAAAGTGAAGCCCAAATTTTCAACAAAGAATTTTACTATGTATGGAGCAAGAAGTGCCCAGTATTCAAGATGGATTACAAAACAACACTAAATATCATATGGGCCATGGAGAATACAAAAAAACTGAGAAGAAAATCAGTTTGTGCTTTATAGATTATAGTAAAGCCTTTGAATGTGTAGATTATGAAAAATTGTGAATGATTCTAAAAGAAATGAGTGTAGCACAACATTTTATTGTTGTTATGCATAACCTATAATCTGGACAAGAGGCTACTTTCAAGATTGAATATGGAGAAGTAAAATGGCACCCAGTAAGCAAAGGTGTCATAAATGAGCACATTTTATCTTTCTGTTTGTTCAATCTATAGGAAGAATATATTATTTAGAAAGCTGGAATACAGTCAGATGAAGGAGGAGTAAAAATTGGTGGAAGAAGCTATATGACATTATGTTACTGGCAGAAAATAGCAATTACTTGAAGCAACTACTGATGAAGGTTAAATAAGAAAGAGCAAATGTAGGATAATAGTTGAACATTAGGAAGACAAAAACAATGAAGACACAGGAGTTACTTATCTTCAGTGCTGCCAATTAAGACATCAATATTCTTAAAGATTTTCTATAATTTGGTCCAGTCATCAATCCATATGGAGACGGAAATCAAGAAATCAAAAGAAGACTAAGACTTAGAAAGGCAGCGATGAAAGAGTTAGAAAGATCCTCAAATGTAAGGATGTATCACTGGAGACCAAGGTTTAAAATCATCCATATAGGTTATTATCAGTTATTATGTTCAGATGTGAAAGTGAGACAGTGAAGAAGGCTAACAGAAAAAAATAAATTACTCAAAACATGGAAGAGAATTTTATGGAAACCATAGACCTCCAGAACAGCAAATGTGTAGATTCTAGGTTGAATCAAGCCAAAACTTTCACAAGTAATTAAAATGATCGAACTGAGGCTATTTTACTTTGGACATATCATGAAATGACGAGACTCACTAAAAAAGACAAAAAATACTAGAAGTCCAAACAGTTGAAAAAGAGAAAGACTGGACTGAGACAGAATAACTGTACAGTGGTGCCTTGACTTACGAACGCCCCGACGTACGAACATTTCGACTTACGAACAGCTCCATTCGCAAAATTTTGCTTTGACTTGCGAACGGAGCTTTGACTTACGAACAAAAAAAACCGCGGGGAAAGTGGGAAATAGACTTTGGACTGCCTGGTACTGCCTGGTACTGCCTGGTACTGTAATTTTAAAATGTAAAAATTGGTTTAAAAGGTGCTTGGTTTGGTTTAAAGCTGCTTGGTTTTAAAGGTGTTCTCTTTAAAAGGTGTTTGTTCCCTCCCTCCCTCCTTTCCTGCCCTTTTTTTTTTTACCTAAGTCATCTTAGGTTAAAAAAAAAATCTCCCCCTAGTGGTAGAGGACGGATTAACCAGTTTTGCATTAGTTCCTATGGGAACTAATGCTTTGACTTACAAACGGCACACATAAGAACAAAAAACAGCCAGAACGGATTAATCGGTTTTCAATGCATTCCTATGGGAAATGCTGATTTGACTTACAAAACTTTTGACTTAAGTACATCTTCTGGGATGGATTAAGTTCGTAAGTCAAGGCACCACTGTATAAAGGAACCATGGCCATGAGCTTGCAAGACCTGGGCAGGGCTATTAATGGTAGGACCTTTTGAAGGTCATTGATTTTCCATAAATTGGAGATGACATGATGGCACATAACAACAGCATAGACAATGACATCTGGCACAACACACTGAAATCCCAAAGGAACTATAACTGATTCTATCCATTTTTTAAAAAAAAAAAACAACTATGATAACTTGGCTAATATTTGAAGTCATCAGGAATAAGAGCAGGTCTTGTAAAAACAAGAAGAAAATTCCAGTGTAACTAGTTCTTCAAGAATTATATACTGTGAATGAAAAATTGGAAATCAGTATTTCTCAGCATTATGCAATATTGCAGCTTATATTACTATATTGTTCAAAGTCCTACTTAAAATCAAAGGTTTCCATTATACTTTTATTTACCTATATTTTACTTTACAACTGTTTCTTACAGCTTTTTGGCAAGCCTAGTTTCTCATGCCCATCAAGCCATGCATGCCAAAATTGTTTCCCATAATTTACCATGAATTAATGTTAGTTTTTTATTAACTGGCTAGACACAGAATGATTTTTCTCTGTGTGGGATAAAAGCATGGTTGGGGTTGTGAAACTGCGCAAAGTTATAGCTTTTCCCAAATACGACATAATTCAATTGCTTTTGAGATAATGCTGACAGTGTACAGTCATAGGGTGATGCTGATAAATGAAGAGATTAAGGCAAATGAATGATGTGTAGTATGGAAGCAGTTTGGCTCTTAGACCTTCAACTGCATATCTGAATGGAATCAAAAAGCTTGAATAACATATTCTTTATCACTTCACCCTCTTTTCACTTCACCCTGGGAAGATACTAGAAATGAAAGATCTAAGTTGTCTTTGTCTAATATTTTCAATTAGAATAGAAGCTGGTCTATATATTACACACAAAAGAAATGGCAGAATACTCAGTTGTGTCACTTTAGCTGGCAGTGGAGGGCGGGGAAAATAATACTTTTCTGCCGTCAATTTAAAAAAAACAATCTCCAAATCACAGTTTGGAGAGTTACTTTTTAAATAGTTATAGTTCCAAATCCCCAAATTTATTCATTTCCATTGTTACATTATCTGCCATCAAGGCACACCCAACTTATGGTGACACTGGTAGCCAAGGTATGTGAGATATTTAAAGAGTGGGATTTTTTTTCAGCAGTTCCACACGCATCCAAGTGACATTCTATGACCACATGGTGGATTTGAACCCAGGCCTCCTGGGTCTTTGGCATTCTATCTACTATACCACACTTGCAAGCAGTTTTCATTAGAGCTACTTTTTAAAACAGAAACCACAAAGAATATCATGACAAGAATCCAACAAGTTTTGCTCAGTATATGGCTTTCTTGCTCTGTGTCAAGGAAAATGGGGTCCAGTCCACAAAAGCCTATGCTGAACAAAACTCAACAGTCTTTAAATTGCCACCGGACATCGTTTTGTTGCAACAGACTAAGGCAGCTTTCCTTTTAGCTCCAGGAGGTTTGTTGAGCACCGAAAGGACAGGTGACTCGTGCTCAGCTTGCATTTCACGGGAAATGTACCAAATTCACATTTGCCCCAACAGAATGCAAGCCAGAATGCAGTTGGGATCCATAACTTGCTGAAATTTGCATTTGGATTTCATACACACAACACACAGGAAAACAACTAAGTAATACAAAACATTTGTAGCATAATTATGTCCTAAACCAGCCAGAGGATGCTCCAATCACTACAGGGAATATATATAAGTCAAAATAATAAATAAATAAAATAAATACTAAAAGGGCATATATTTGGGGTGGGGATGAGAAGACCAATTATTCACATTTGTTTAAAAAAATGCACAAACTCTAAATGTAACTGGATAAAACATTGAAAAATGTACATATCTGCAAAAAGTGCAGTTGTTTTTTTACAAAGAAAGCATATATCAGAAATGTGTACAAAGGTACAAAATCCAATGTAGTAACAAACTTTAAAGTGAAAACAAAAGAACTAGAGCAAAATCAAGTTTGACATAATTGCTCATCCTGAGAGAAGACTGTATCATATCTTTTCAAGCATTTGCTCTGAGAATAAATCCTGAATGGAGATGTCAACCAGGTTAGGTGTGAAATATGAGGGTTTTGCATATATCTTGCAGGGTTGCAGAGAAAATATACTATGCCACAGAAGACCTGTGAGTAATTGCAGGTTATTGGATACATCTGTATCACAATTTTTTTTTGTTCATGCTAAGTTATATAAAAATCACATCTTCCTATTTTATTAGGGCCAAGAGTTTGATTAAGAAACAATGCAACCCTAAAATGTGCTCTCTGTAGGGTTTTAGGAGGAAGGATAAACTCCTTCTGGACACCTAAATGTTCTTCTGTTGGCAGAAATGCCCTTCTGCCTGCAAAAATTATTCTGATTATGATCAGCTAATAGAAGAGCTAGAAGCAGGGTAGAGAAGAAGTGTACAGAGGCAGCTGAGTTACTGCTCATCCAGACTCTCTGGTCCAGGGTCATAGGCACAGCATTGACAGGAAGTAAGGTTAATACTAAGTAATTTTAACTCTCCTCAGCTGGGAGGGGACTTGAATTCAGCGCTGCTTCACTTCCTTTAGCATTTAGCCATTTTGGCTGGTTACAATGGCACTTTCTTCTGGTATCTTTCCTATCAGAAGTTGGAACTCATCATGGATGACTTTGGATATAGCAGCTCTGTGCAATAATGTTATTGCATCCAAACCAGTCTCTAAGGTATTTCAGCTCATACATTCTTCTCTTTCCTACACTTCTCTTCTCTTCCTATTACTTTTACTTTGAACGATCGGCTGTAATCAACAAACAGCTGTAAGAAGTATCCTTGCCTTCTATGTTTTGTATGTTTTATGATTTCTGTATTACTTCTGTATTTTAGAAATATCCATAGATGAATAGACATTTCCTATAATAAATTATATTAAAAATCATGTGCTATCAAGTGAATTCTAACTTATGGTGACCATTTCCAGGGTTTTTCCAGGTAAATAATACTCAGAAGTGGTTTACCATCCCCCTCTTCTGGGGACATCCTGGGACTGTGCAGCTTGCCCAAGGCCACATGGTCTGGCTCTTCTCCCAAGAGGCACAGTGGGAAATCAGACTCCCAACTTCTGGCTTCACAGCCAGATACCTAAACCACTAAAATATCCATAATAAATAGAAAATTCTTAAGACTTCTTAATTCAAAACCATGCAGTTTTGAATTTATCCCATCCCCCTGTTATTTTATTAGCAATATTACAGGTAATCCAAAATGAATAGTGAATCTTTTACATTGTAAACCAAGGACACAGAGCTAGCAAAATTCACCAGCAACTGTTGGCACAAACATCAGAGCATAGCTACATTCCTTAATATGACTGTCCTAAGCACCTCACCTTGATACATTAAGTCATGTAATTACAGTATGTCACACCCCTTTTCTCTGATACCAATGTTAAATGTCATTTTGCCTTGTCCCCTGACTATTGAGGCAATGATCTATTGAAATCACCACAGGAATAAATGTGTTTCCTTTAATAACATTCACTAATATTATTAAATGTTTTCCTTTAATAATATTCATTTCCTCTTTTGCTAACCACCAACCTTTAGCTGTCCCTATGTGTGCACATTTGCTCATTTGCTCAGGCCCTTAGAACATAAATTACATAGCCAGCCCTCAGGAACTGAACTCAGCACCACTGAGCTTGGAAAGAACTAATACGTTTTTTTTAAATTAAAATGACAGTTTTAAAAGAACATTGTAAATTCCTAGGCTTTAAGTTCATTCAGCAGAATCCTTCACTCTATCTTTCACCTCTCTCCCTCCTCAGTCTCTCTCATTCTTATCTCTCCTCAGACTCCAAAGCCCTCTCTCCGGATCTCTCCACAACAGGCTGACTCCCAACCTGACCAACTTTCTACTTCTCCAGTTTTCCCAAGCCAATCAAAATCATTTTTACCCACATTCCATGCTGCTCACTCACCTCTTCCCATCACATGTTTACTAAACCATATAAATGCTACATTTAAACATAACCAGGCATCACACTACAATGTCAGTGTTTTGTTGATGGACTTCATTCTACTTTTACATTTCTGCTGAACAGATTGAGTTTGCTGTTTTATTGATTTTGTACATGTGCAAAGGCCTTTGGCCATACACAATAAAGTTCTGTACTCCAGACTGTGTCTTGGATGTTCTACTGAAACTGGAGCTTCCAACTTAATACATCCACCATGAAAAGATCAGAATTTGATTTGTCCTTCTATGCTTATATTGTCAGGCTGATGAAGAATTTTTTATGCTCCAGTTAATCAATCATATTCCTGTTATTCACACACACACACGTGTGTGTATGTGCATGCAAAACTTGCCTTTTTTCTCTCCGATAGATGCCTAGCAGTAAAATACTTTTGACATCAAAAAGTGATTTCCACTCAAAGAATCATGGGAAAAGTACTGAGGGTATTTCAGCACTAAATTCTCCAATGACCATCATGAGTCATTTTTAGCTCATTGCATTGTTTTCAATGCAATGAAAACAAATGCTGTCTACCGGAGATGCTTTAGAAGTGCTGGCAAAACATGATCATGCCCTCCCTCTAGCTGTGGAAAGAGTCATGCACAAATGGATGGAACATGCCATTGGGTTGTTGTCCAACTGATACCCTTTGACATTAATATCCACTGTCATAAAAGCAGCTCTTTGAGCTTATCTTCCCCTTCCACTTGTCTGCCCCCACCGATTGATTAGGCATCCTTCAGTCTCGAGAGACTATGGTATCGTGCTCTGTATGGAGGACTTGGAACAGCATCTAGTGTGGCTGAAAAGGCCAATTCGAGAGTGACAATCCCTTCCACACTGAAGACAAATATTTATTTATTTATTTATTTATTTATTTATTTATTTATTTATTTATTACATTTATAGCCCGCCCATCTATTCATATAGACTACTCTGGGCGGGTAACAACAGTTCAATACAATCTGTACCCCGTCTAGCTCCCTGATTTTGCTGCTTTCGGGACTGCCTCTTTGCCTCGGCCTGCTGGACAAGGGTCTCTTCAAATTGGGAGAGGCCGTGATGCAACGCCTGCCTCCAGGCTGAACGCTCAGATGTCAGGGTTTCCCATCTGTTGAGATCCATTTCCAAGGCCTTCAGATCCCGCTTGCAGATATCCTTGTATCGCAGCTGTGGTCTCCCTCTGGGGCGATTTCCCTGCACTAATTCTCCATACAGGAGATCTTTTGGAATCCGACCATCCGCCATTCTTACAACATGCCCAAGCCAACGTAGACGTTGCTGTTTCAGTAATGTATACATGCTAAAAATTCCAGCTCGATCTAGGACTACTCTATTTGGAACTTTGTCCTGCCAGGTGATACCAAAAATCCGTCGGAGACAACGCATATGGAACGTGTTCAGCTTCCTCTCCTGCCATGCACAAAGGGTCCAGGACTCACTGCAGTACAGGAGTGTGCTCAGGACACAGGCTCTATAGACCTGGATCTTGGTGTATGCCGTCAGCTTCTTATTGAGCCATACTCTCTTTGTGAGTCTTGAGAACATGGTAGCTGCTTTGCCAATGCGTTTATCCAGCTCGACATCTAGGGAGAGAGTGTCAGAGATCGTTGATC
Source organism: Intellagama lesueurii (assembly GCA_037013535.1). Taxonomy (NCBI): domain Eukaryota; kingdom Metazoa; phylum Chordata; class Lepidosauria; order Squamata; family Agamidae; genus Intellagama; species Intellagama lesueurii. The sequence goes on from JBAJHW010000001.1 coordinate 87,763,624, forward strand.
TGCCCCCACCATGCTGCTAAGAAAGCCATTTGTACTTACAGAGCATCAATGGTCTCATCAGAAAGCATACACATTAAAAGCAAGACTTAGCAGTGAGGATAGTAGAGTCCAAGTGATGTCCCCATGCCCTCTCTCTTCACATAGCCTTCCAGACATAACAGAGAACAAAATTCTGCTAACAGGAGATTCTAAATGACTTGAATTAATTGTAGTGACCTAAAACAAAGTGCAAAGAAAGGCAAGATTAATTTGCCATTTTTAACACTGATATAAAACCACTTCACAGCTAATACCAGCTGTAATTTGACAGGATTTCTGTCATTGAGAAAAGTTCCTAAAACTGGAATTGGATTCCAAACTTGCCCTTTATGGCCCTCATCCACCTCAGGCCTCTGTTACTTGAAATAATGAGCAGGTGTTGTGCTAGAGTCTGGGGGACCATGAAGTCATCAATCACATTGTCTACACAAAATTATACTTAGGGAAATCCATGTTTTTGACCACTGGTGAAATTTCCTTCTGATATGTTCCTTAAGAAGAATGGAATACCAAGAGCTTGGAAATATCCACTTCCTAGGACAACAAATCCCAATTCTGGAAGTTATAATAAGAAAATAAAAAGTAATGTTTCCAAGCTCTGGTGATATCATGATCTTTATAACTGCGTGTGAAGTCAAAACCAGAATTTATTTATTTATTTATTTATTTATTTATTTATTTATTTATTCCTTCCTTCTTTCCTTCCTTCCTTCCTTCCTTCCTTCCTTTTTAAAATAGCACTTGCTGTGACTGTGGAGAAACAGATGAGGAAAAAGCGTAGATGGTTGTTGTAGGTTTTTCGGGCTGTTTGGCCGTGTTCTTGAGGTTTTTCTTCCTTATTAAAAGCGTAGAACTTACAGATTTCTGGGAATAACACATTATTTTGATGATTTTTCCCAAATGTGATAAGCCTAACCCAACTTTTAAAACCAACTGAGGTAGATTTTTCAAACTTCTATAGTGAATAAGGAAATAAAGTGGGTGGTTGTAGTTGTTCCCAACCTTGGGTAACCCAGGGGTTCCTGAACTGCAATTCCCAGAAGCCTTCACCACCAGCTGTGCTGACTGGAGTTTCTGGCAGTTGCAGTCCAAGAACACCTGGGTTACCCAAGGTTGAGAACCATTGAGATAGAGGCAATATTGTTGTCAAATAAACTGCATCTGCACATGCATGCAGATTTCCACCTGTTGCATCCTGCTACCATAGAATTGTGGGACCCCTATGAATATACTAAAAAAAATTGCATTCTAGAAAAATATAGCCCACAATCAGAAAGATTATTATTCCTTAGTACAATATTTCTGCAAGAAGATACTGAAATATTACCCACCATCATTAGCTATTTCTTTAGAAATTTATGAGCTAATTTGGGATTCTCATGCTGGGAAATTTCTTGTACTTTTCCCTCCCAAGGATATATTTGAATAATTTTGATTCCGTGGTCTATTTTCTATCTCTTTTCTATGTAGCAGAATACCTTGCATAATATTAACTAGATTGCGAAGAGACTACTAGATCATGACATCTCACAATCAGTGGCAGAAGAAAAATTTTACTGCATGACTAAGCTGTAATTTATACTAATGTCCTCAAAAAACCATGTGAATCAAGCAACATTTGTTTTTGCAAAAATGCCCTGTTGTGCAAGAGATGAGAGCTTCCTTTAAAAAAAACAAAACACCCTCATGATTTCCTGCACAATTTTAAAAATAATTGAAGTAATCATATACAGGGAATCAGCATACATCTCAATCTACTTGCCACTCCTGGAGACCATGACCTTCAGCTTCCTCCTGTAAATAAAAGCCTTCCATGTTCTCTTTATTTGTGCAGGGGTCTGTTCTAGCTCTATAGCTGGTATGCAGTATGTTTTAAATATCCTTTCCTTTGCATAAGGTTGCTTTTTAACAAGCAGTATTCTTATTCTATATTAGAAACAAAACAGCAAAGTTTCTCAGTATAGTGGACTGAATTTAGATACACAGCCGACCTGTCCCATCCTAGATCATGCTATCTGTCAACTTAACACAGTATTGACAACTCTGACAGGTAGATATGGAGGAGGGAATCTGATCTCAGTCCAGCTTTTGCTAGTTTTATCTCTTAAAAAATACCAACCCCTACTTAAATCAGGTTTAGCCTGTTCTGATTCACTATAAAAAGAGCTGAATACACGACACACATGTAAGCATGGATTAATTTGACAGGGAATCATGTTTTTTTGGAGCAGCAGTGAGTTCTTTTACTTCTCCACCAGAGGTCTATTTATTATAACATGGATGTGGAATCGATCCATTTAAATTGATTCCCCACATCTGAATGCCTCTGTCTGCATTAATTTTGAAGAAGCCCTCCTATTGGCTGACTTCCACAGCCACCTGCCCCTGCTGTTGTGTTGAAATTAGGGAATGAGAAGAAGCCCAGCGGCAAAATAGCCTGCAGGATTCTCCTGCTGCTCCCTTGTGCACTCACCCAAATCTTCTTCCAGTCCCAGGGCGGGATGAGGTAGGGGCATGAATAACTCAAGATCAACCCAAAAAGGCATCTCTTCACCAAACTGGTATGAAGACCCTGGAACCAGTTGCTGGAAGGCAGGCAGGCAGGCAAAATGCCACTTGCCACATCTCTCTTCTTCACCTCCAGCCAGCCACTTTCAGCCTGTGTCTCTTATTTCACTCTGGATCTGTCTGCACATTTTTTGTTTGTGCGTTTGCGGAGTTTGTCAGCTGCTGGTATCTGCCAGGCTCCCCTGTGCACGTCAGCACTCACAAGGCACCACTGTGCATGCAAAGGCTTTTCTTGTGCTGGCTTGCTAGGCTGTTTCCTATTCACTTACCTCCTCTGGGCGTGCACACCCAGGGTATACACACATATACGCTCATCTGCCTGCCTTTCTAAATTCCAGACTTGGGTTGGAGTGAGAGAGCATATGTCTGGAGAGTGTCACTTCAAAAACACTGGATTAAATTTTGTTCCAAGGGAACACAAACCACAGTTTAAGCACCATGATTGCCACATGACTCTGAGTCAATTTAACTTGATTTCATTTACATCAACACATATTCTGCACTATTGCTTTAATGTAGATGACATGGATGTGGAAAAGTACAGCCTTGAGGCTGTACTTTTAGGACTGTTTCCAGGGCAGATGCAATTTGCACTCTAAAGCCCTCCCACTGATGGACAGCACATGGATGCACATTTTAAATGCCTGTAGAAGAATGCTCAAACAATTGGAGCAGGGGCAGGGGAAGTCTACCTATGTATTACAGTTTAAAATGTGTGCACAAGCATGCATATATTTGGAAAAAATAAGAAAGGGAAAAGGATGAACTTGCACCATAAACAACAACAACAACACACACACAGAGAGAGAGAGAGCCCAAAAAGCAGGCATTGTATCAGATGTACAGGAGGAAAAGGAAAAATCATTGAATGCAAACCTTATAAATATGCATATTCCTAATTTTGACTGTCAGGCCCTCTCCAGAGTATCTGGATGGGGGCTTTTTCATTTCCTGTTATCTGAAGCTGAAAACCCCCAATACACATAGAGACAAATGGGCCAGACCCAAGTAATGGTATCATGGATGAAAGAATCTTATTTTCTCTTTTAGAAATTATGGCTACTATTTAATTCTGTGCAAAAATAAATTCAAGTGGTCAAAGTCTTCAAATGCTAAAATATATATATGAACATGTTGAAATGACTTCTCTTTGGAGCCAATTGGCTAAGCTGTTTCAGAAAAAGTAGCTCTCTGATAGACAGTGTCTTTTATTAGTGAACAGACATCATTTTTGCCTAGCTTTCAAAGAAAAAGGAATTTTTAAAAAACCACCACTGAGCAGGCTAATCACCAGACTTCCCTTAGCTGAATCTAAGATCAAATCAACAATTATGAATGCTGCCAAAGAATTCTTGAAAAATGCCACCAATTATATTTTCATTCTTTAAAACAATATTGCTTTTAAAAAAAGAAACTAAACACACACAAAAGATAATCATATATTTTAAAGAGCTCTTTATTGACTTCAAATTCTTTTGAACACATTTTCTGTTCTACTGGGCATGTTTGTTCTCACAAGGTGACTTGGGAAAAAGTTGTGCAGGTATAAGGGGAAGGCAGATGCCTAGGTAGCTACAGGAGAGGGTTATCTGTACATTCTGCATCAAAGCCTTCCCCTTGGCGCCCATCCTGTACACAAAAAAAGGCAGCAGGCAGACAGACATGGAACAAACATGAAAACATCCCTGAAGCCTTTCTCCCTTCTGCTAGGGACTCCAGCCACTTGTGGTGTCTTACATAAGCACCGTTCAGGTGCTAGTTTTGCATATTCATACAGCATACAAAGAGGGGAATGTCCTAGCTTTATCCCCATTGTCATCACGTCCATTACCTTCCTACTTGTGGAGGGGGAGTATATCTGAATGGAAGAACTTCCACTATCCATGGGCCTTTCTCCACATGACTTGGAGCCCTGATTCTCCAGGATTCCAACTCATGTGTACAGTCTCCACAGATAACAGACTTTTTGCCCTCTACATTTAGAAGCACGTTTTGACCTCAGTAGAGGAATCCTCCACTGAGGATGAGCCTGATGAACTCCAAACCCCAGAGCCTGATAGGGTGGAGGATCAGGCTATCCCTGGGGGAACCAGGATCCTGAGACTGTGGATGGTTGGGGCTCATGGCCTGAGACTGAGGAGGAAATGGGACAACTTCCCAGCTTTTAGGATCAAAGAAGACTGAAGGCCTGAGCCTGGCTGGAAGCCCTGAGGTGGAGTGCTCAGCTGCAAGGGAAGTCGCCTTAGGAGTAGAGAGCCTCCTTGTGAATACTGGTCTCCTCATGAGTGTGCTGTTTCTCCCAGGAAGCCCCAGTGGCCAAACCCGGAAGCTGGGTCCTTCCACTTGCTACCCGAGCACCCACAGCTAGGTACTGGAAGGGGCTCCAGCAGCTCAGCTATAATACAGCCTCAGTGGTAACTGCAAGCTGATGGAATCATCTTGCTAATTTCTATGAGCCTGAACCCCTTGCTCCAGAATCCTCAAACCTTGTCTGAACATTTGGATGGTTTCTTGGACTATGACGTTGGATTGCCCTGCCTCATTTTCCACTGCTATGGCCTTTAGAGTCCCTTCTCCTCCAGCGTCCCCCTTTCCTGGGCCTGGGACTTTACTGGTCGGGAGCCTTGATTGCTCCATCCAGCAGAGAACGGGACAGAGGGTGACAAACCCTACAGTGCGGTTAGGGTGTGCATTCCCTCTATGTTTTATTGACATGCAGAGTTAATGCCTGAAGGTGTTGTCATGTACAGCAAGAGGAAGAGGAGAATCGTAGCTGTTCTTACCCATATCAGTAGTGACACCAGCTCTGGGGAAAAAAGGAATGTATAATTATGGTACACAGAGGTAGTTTATGAAGACTATAATGACAGAGACAGGTGTTGGAGTGAGTAGGACTATGTCACATGCACAATTAATGTCACATGCTCTAATGTCTTCATTGATATGATTTTTCACATGGACTGGAAAGTGCAATTTTACGATGGAAAATATGTTTTTATTCCCCAGTTGTTGGAGCTATGCAGAGTTTCTTTGAAAAGCCTGTCCTCAGGGTGTTTGGGGGTGGGGGGGTGGGAACCATTTCAGATTTTTCTCTTTCTTCAGTGTAGGAGACAAGCAGACAGCAATAAAATAGAATAGTGACAACTCAGAAACACCCACACAGAGTAAGAGGCTGATGTCAACCAGCACTGGTAGTTATGAACATGTAATTTTGTACAATACTGTTTTCCATTCTGATTAAGAATACTTTAACCTACATAAGTGCTCTTTGTTGCAGAGTTTTCAGAAGGTTCCCCCCCCCCCCCCCGGCAATTATTAAAGAACTGGGAAAAAGACATACTATTGTCAAGCTGAATTGAATAATGAATCTATATAGTTTGGGTTCATGGATTTAAGCAAGCATTAATACCGTGAATGGAGAAAAGCTTAAGAATGCAAAGACTCCCTTTTTATTAAACAATACAAGTTTTCCTGTATAGCTTTGTAAATCTCCATAAACTTGTGCCACAAAGGACTTATATGAATTAGACTGAAAATATAAAGAACTGGTGGTGGCAATTGTGCTTGTTTCCAAGAATATAAAGACACTTTCTTAGGAAATTATCCAAACTGTCCTTCACAGCTTCAGAAGTTAATCATGAATCTTGTAGACAATATGAATGATATTCCCTGATGCACTTATCAAATCTTGGAGGAACGGAAAGCATGATCAACAATACATTTGTGCTATATTCACTGGATAAAAAGCAACCGTGCTATTGCAACATGAAAACCACATTCTTATTTCTAAATCCACCTGTATTGCTACACATATTCTTCTGAAAAAGAAGTGGCTAATGGGGACAGGTATTCCCACCCACCCTGCCATCTGGTAATGTAGACTTTCCACTAGCACCGTTAAGTATCTTCCACTGCCTGTCTCCAATTTGTCACTCTCTCTGTATTAATTATGGTGGGGTGGCACAGAAGATCGGAATGGGATAGTGCTGTGTTTAGATAGGGTGGTCACAGTAGTAGGATAGTGGGGTATACAGATCAGTGCATACTCCTTAGCAAGCACCCTGAGGCATCATCATGGTGAAAGGGATTCTCTAGATTTGTTCTTTGGTTGATTAGGCTCTAACGGGGAAAAGAACCCATCTAAAACCTGTTTAGAGTGCACAACGTCACAAGGCTTATGAGTCCTTCGCCTGACAGGTGGCTGCCCAGATGCAAAGTGAATAATTTGACTTGTGACAAGGATAGTGCCATCCAAAACTTTACACTGAGGAGGAAGAGGAAGTTCCCTTGTGTCTTCTTCTTCATTCCAGTTTGAGGTATTGCTCAGACAGATCATGGGTGAACTAGAGTCACTACTTTACGTAACTATAATTCTATCCTTGTGTTAATTATTCCACTTTAAACATATGAGGGGGAGGAAGAGATGCTTTTCTCCTCTTGGAGGCTTGCCACACAGTCAGGAGCCATGAAAAATCAGAATTCCAAATCATCTTCAGAGCTTTCATGCATATAAGAGGCTCTTCTCTTCAGACGTCTGTCTTAACCTAGGGAGAACAAAGATGGAAGGGGAAAGCGAGCACACTCCCTTCCTCATGTGTTCACTTAAAGTAGATTACTGAGTTTCCAGTCATGTAATAACCCCAGTTGACTCAACATCTAGGTCTCACTTCTTTCTTCCATTTTGTTCCTCAATCCTCATTCAAATCCTGTTCAATCTTATCTGGAAGGAAAATAGTAAGACAAAAATAAGCAACAAAAAATTTAACTAAATGAAGAACAGGAGGAGAGCAACATTTCTTATGCTAACAAAGCTGCTGACAGTAGGAAAGAAGGAAGAAAATGTCAAAGAGTCTTTTGGGTCATATAATAGTTTGGACAGATAGAGACCAGAACCTATTCTAGGATCTACCTGGGAAGAAGCTAATCAGTCTTGTCTGTTTACCTAGATGGGAGGCACAGAGATGTACAGTATCTCCATCAGAACAAATCTGTGTTTACAGTTGTGATTAGGCCAAGGATATTGTACATAATGGGCTTGTTTACATGGTCTGAAAGGAGTAGGCTGGATTGAGCTAAATGAGGTTGGTAGGAGGTTCAGTATGCCATTTGGTGTAATCCTTGCATCCAAATTACATACAGACCTTAAGTGACCCTATTTGGTCCACAGCAGCCTGCTATCAATTTGCCATTATTGTGACATGGCTTAATAAGACAGCCACTTCAGGATATTGGCAAATTAATCACTTTCTTGGTTCCATGGAGGGGCTGAGGGAATTTTTTTTTAAAAAAAAAATTAAAGTGTGTATTGGGGTTGCAAATATGTATGGTACCACTTTTTTTAAAAAAGAAGACAAATGGAAAGTTTCTTCCCAGAAGCTTTTATTTGCTTTTCTCCTGAAGGGACACTTGAGAGCCTGCCCACAGCAACACTAACAGTGGGATAAATGCCCATCCAATTGCACACTTCGTCCATTATATATGGAGTCAAGGATGAAATTTCTTTCTTGCATGATTACTTATTATCCCAAAAGTCACCCCGGGATGTAGTAATAGAAATTTTATGTAATGATCAGCCCTTTGTCATTCATAGGGTTGTTCTTCTTTGCTGTGGCAGCAAAGAGATTATGCTGTTGTTTTGTAAAAACCAAATGCCTGGTGTAATATGGAGTTTTGTTTTAAATTTCCCACCTCTTAATTTTATTATCCACAGTTTACCCTGTATTTCAACTTAATCTAAGTTCCCTTCAATGAAAATTAATTAGACTAGCTTATAGAATCTTGTTTGGATACTAGTTTCTTAAATTTGCCTTCCTTATTATAGTCTTTATCTCTGTTTATGTTTTAGTGGTTGCTACGGCCTATGGCTAAATACAATTAAAGATCAAGTTCAGTTCAGTACCTAGGAAAAATCTGGTTAGTAACGTGGCCTCAGGACATTCAATTGCCTCCCTCCACCATACAGTGATAGTGACAAAAGGATGCATCCAGATGCTCTTACTTGTGGCTGGCATTATTTCTACCACTATGGTATTTATTCTGCAAAAACTATTATGCACAACATTTAAAACATCACCTAAAACTGAAAAAAAATAATGTGCAAGTCTGTTGTTGTTGTTGTTGTTGGTGGTGGTGGTGGTGTATCAGAATTTCAGAACTAGAGCTTGCAGAAAAAAAATAAGGACAAGGCAATGCCACCTAATGCACGTCTATTCAGAAATGCCTCCCATTGGATTTAATGTGGCTTCATCCAAAGAAAAGCACATATACATTATGTGGGATTGTAGGCATAATCAATTGCTTTGCTGAAATGTTTTCTTGACAACATAATATATATGTAATTACTACTTCTAAGATACGAAACAAAGTTGAAAAGATGCCAAGTATTTGTCTTAAAAGAAAAGCATAAAAGAACATCCAAATCAAATTAGGCAAGGCAAAGAAAAAGGTGCAGAAGGTATCACTCTTTTAATATATGTAAAAAGATCAAGGAGGCAGTAATTATATGAAAAAAGGTCCCCTACTAATGGATAGAAATAATTCTCGGATATTTAATATGAAGGGAAAATTATAATAAGGAGTGAGTGCATTGAAGACTTGTTGGAACATAAGAGATTAACTTGTTTTAATGTATCAGATGTTGATCACAGAAGCCCAAAATGTTGTTCAGCCAACAGAAAATAGCAGTGTTCTTGAACTCGGTAATGTTTTTGCAGAAGTGTTAATCATACATAAAATAGTGATATTGATGATTTATTGAAGCTTTTAAATCAAATCTACAGAATAAGAATTTTTTCTGAGATTTGATGAAGATCAATTCAGTGGATTAGGTATCTGGCTTTGTGACCAGCATCTCACCAGCAGTGTAATCCCATCCAGCATAGGCTATATCCCTATTCATTGATCTGCCTTTCAGCTGACCAGGAGCACCTCTGTCTTGTTTGAATTAAGTTTCAGTTTATTTCTTCTCATCCAATTGGTTACTGACACCAGACACTGATTTAGAACTGAAGCAACTGAATATCAGCAAGTCCTGTAGCTGGTATTCTGTACAGTCATGAATATTGAACCAGACATTGACCAACAGCTGAAATAGATGATATAGTTCTTCTTCCAGTTTTTCTTCACCGTGGCTCCAAATTGTGAAGGTGGAAACTGGAAGAATTTCTAAACCATCTCAATAGCATCCACCCAAATATACAATTCACCATGGAAAAAGAAATAGAGGGCCAACTCCCTTTCTTAGATGTCATGGTCATACGCAAACCTGACCTCCTATTGGGACACAAGTTCTACAGAAAACCCACCCACACAGACCGGTACCTACACAAAAACTCCAACCACCACCCACAACAAAAATGTGACATAATCAAAACACTGGTAGACCGTGCGAATTGGAACTGTGAAGCTCAATTTCTCAGCATCGAACTCAACCATCTGAATCGGGCCCTACAGGCACATGGCTATTCCAAGAATGCAATCACAAGAGCCATCAAACCGAGAAAACAACACCAAACTGAAGAAGAATAACAGCCACCCACAAATAAAGTATTTCTGCCATACATCAAAGGGGTCACGGACCGCATGGGGAAACTTTTGAAAAAACGCAACCTACAAACAGTATTCAGGCCCACCACAAAAATACAACAATATGGTCAGCAAAGGACAAAAGGGATCCCCTCACCACTACAGGAGTATACCGGATACCTTGTAGTGGCCAGGTATATATTGGGACCACAAAACGCAGCATCCACATCAGAATCAAAGAACATGAAAGACACTGCAGACTAAAACAACCGGAAAAATCAGCAGTAGCTGAACATGCTCTGAAACAAGCTGGACATGAAATCCTATTTCAAAATACTGAAGTACTGGACAACACCAGCAATCATTATGTTAGACTACACAGGGAAGCCATTGAAATCCCCAAACATCAGCAGAGCTTCAACAAAAAAGAAGAAAGTCTAAAACTCAACAAAGCCTGACTCCCAGCACTGAAAAAGACAGCCTGCAAAAAGGTCAACAAACTCTACCCAGCCACAAGAACCGGTGATCACTGCACACAAAAGACTAGCTAACAACACCCATCAATCACAGTGACATATCATCTCCCCCCTTATCACAACAATACACCCATAACAAAAAACACCCTGATCACCATAATCACCCAATCTCCTGAAAAGGACAAAAAGCTGATCCCACAGCTACAAATACTCAACTATCTCACACACTACACCAGAACACAGACAGAGTTCTAGCTCCTGTCCTCTGAAGATGGTGGCCACAGAGACTGGTGAAGTGTTAGGAAGAAAACTCCAGAAACAGTCAGAAGAACCTACAACCACTATTCTGTTATTGTTTATTCTTGAGAACAATACATCTTGTATTAATCTCTAGGCTGAAAAAGAAGGTACCTCCAAATGCCAGATGCAGGGGAGTGGTATCAGGAAACAGATATCTAGTTGTCTCGTGTGCTCACATAGGCATCTGGTGGGGCCACTGTGAGATACAGGGAGCTGGACTAGATGGGCCCTTGGCCTGATCCAGCAGGGCTCTTCTTATGTTCTTATGAATGGCTAGGGAGCCAGAGGTTGGGGGTCTGATTCTTCACTGTGCCTCCTTGACAGGAGTTGGACTTGACAATCACTTCTAGCTCTGCAGTTCTAAGATGATGATGCTTATGATGATGATGATGATTAGAAATAAAGGCCAATATGTTGCAGAGCTCTGCCTGAACAATAGGAATGAAGTCAGCTTCAGCAGAAGACTGTGCTAATTAGACAGTTCCTCTTTTGATTTCATGGTTCCTGACAACTTTGTCATATTGCACACTCGTGATGTGCAAAATAAAAAAGGATTTTTTAAGCACCAGCAATCTGTTGATGACAATGAAGTCATTTCTGTTGCACAGATGGAGCTATGCAACAGGATAATGGCCAAAGCTAGCTTTATAATTGTTGCTTAAATTTTTATAAACTTGAGTCTATAGCCTGATAAACTGATAGACTTGGGCATCTACCAGGAAGGGGAAAAATAGTGTACCATTATTTTGTGACACTGAAATAAATGTGACTGAAATACATAATGTGTTTTAAATGTGTAAATCTGAAGTGCTTTAATCAAGTACAAAGGTGCTTTTTTGCAGTTACTAATTCAAATATGCAAATTTTAATTTAACACTAAAAGTTATTAAGGAGGAAATATTGTTTATTCAAATGTAGTGGTGGTTTTACATTCATTTCCATCCTTGGGTTCCAGAGGTTGCTACAACTCTATCCTGTTATATTACTGCAAGATTAATTTTCATTGAGGATTTGAAGAAAATTAAAATTAAAAGCTATACATTTTGCTGAGACTATAGCATAGTTTCCTGTTGCATGGCAACGAATGAAATGATGGAAAACATCCAGCAAGTGTATGGTAACAAGTTTGACTCATTGTTGCTATTACAAGGTTAACACTTGGAAAAGTTACTTTTCTGGACTACAGCATTGACTAAGATAATTTTCTAGAGCAAGTCTCCACCAAAATAACATAGTGCAATTGGTCTCAACCTTGGGTTGAGATGTTCTTGGACTAAAACTAAAGCCTTCACCATTAGCCGTTCTGGTCAGGATTTCTGGGAGTTGTAGTCAATGTTCCCCTTAATTTCCAATCAGCTTTGAGTGAAACCCCGCCCTGCATAATCAAAATTCCGGCTGCAACCAGATCCAAATGAGCACCAACACTAACTGTAGGTATGTGGCACCAATACAGCACTGTGCAGCTGTGCACCTGAGCAGCTTAGAGGTAACATTGGTTGTAGTCCAAGAACATCTGGGGACCCAAGTTTAGGAACCACTGTCATAGTGGGATTAGCCAAGAATTTCAGGAAAAGGGATTCCTTTTTCATGAATCTTGTCTCTAAGATATTGAAGACCCAATAAACGGATTCCCATACTGATGTCTGCTCAAAATTTGAGTAGTGAAGCTAGGGTTGGCCAACTCTTAGAAATACAACATAATCTGGTGAAGGGTGTGTGTAAGGGAAGCTGAGAATAATGCCATGAAGAACTTAGCATCTGTTATGAGTTTTAAACCACTAGTAGAGTTTTCTCAGGAGAAGACAACAAATTAAGATGTGTCTATCCTCTCCATGAATTCATAGTCACATCAGCAGAAGACAATTGATAGTTCCAAAAGAGATTGGAACAGACAAACAAATCCTTGAAGGGAAATCTTCTGGTATTAGAAGGTGACATTGGCTGGGGATCTTTCATGTACAACAGCAGTTATTCTCAAGCTAGCTCTTGTTAGTACTGAACGGAAGAAAGAAAAGTAAATCCCTTCTGCATATTTATATTTTGAAAACCCAATGATGAGACAATCCAAAATGAAACAAGAGATAGTTGTAGACCATAATAATGCCACATCAGAAACCACTCAACAAATATTGAGGGAAGAGCAAAAGATAAGCACAGACTGTGCTGTCAACTAATGAAGCTAGTGGATTAAAGCCAAGGGGACGTCTAGCTGCAGATGTGCACAGAGGCAAAGGGATGTACCATGCATGTAACTGGAGCAAGGAATGTGAGGTGTGTGCATTGAAGTTAGCTGAACAAGAAATTGAATATTTAAATATTTTAAATAGTTCTGATGAACAAACTGGAAGTGTACTGGAATACAACATTTTCAATCAAATAATTACAAAGTGTTTTAATGCTGCTCAGTGGTTTAGGCATCTAGCTGTGGAGTCAGAGGTTGGGAGTGCAATTCCCCACTGTGCCTCCTTGACAGGAGTTAGACTCAATGATCTATAGGGTCCTTTCCAGCTCTGCAGTTCTAAGATTTACTCAGGAAATGACCAGCTCAGATGGAGCAATGTGGATGTCATAATAAAGCGAGACAGTGATCACACTCTCTGAGGTATTCTGGTAACTGTTGCCCTAAAAAACAGCATTGACAAGCTTTGGAATATTCCAGCCAATAGTGGAGGATTGAATTTATCCTATTCACGGTTCTGGGTATTCTGCCTCTAAATCCCACCCTGCCTTTGTGTGGGATTCCCCAGTTAGCTCCAATCACTGAGTGCTCAGAGATTGCATCATAGTATTATATAATTGCAGAGCTGCAAAGCTGGAAGGGACTGTGACGAAATGCCTAAAGGTGACGTCATTCCTGCCTGTCAGTCACAGGAGCTCTAGAGGGAGGAGCCAAGGATAGAGCAGGAGGGGCGGAACCAAGGAGACAGTTAGACAGTTGGGAAGTTGGAGCTTAGAGAGGAGAAGAATTAGAGTGATCTGGATAGAGAGTTAGGAAAGTGAATTAAGAACAAGGTTATTAGATTGAACAAGCAGGAATGAGAACACCTAGAATAAGATAGATATTAAGTGATTGAAATTATATAATAAAAGCCTGAATGTATGTCCCGTCCTATCCAAACCTAATCAAACCCCTGTTACAGTGATTACGTGATTTACTGTGTGATATGATTAATAAAAAAAGATTATCTTTTATTCAAACCAACTGATTCCGAAGTTCAATAAGCCTTGCATATGGCAGCACATGTGTCTAACACACAGAGGTGGTATTAAGAAAATAATACCTGGTGACAGCGAGACAAATTAAGAGGGAGAGAACCTTTGTGAGGGCCACAACAAATAGAGCCACAAGGGCGATCTCCACAAGTGGTGGCAGCGGTGGGATACGAAGTGAATCCCCACAAGAGGTGTGAATTCCACAAGTGAAGGGATTCAAGTAGAAATCCAGTGAGCCAAAAGAAATCATAGTCCAGCAAGAAAAGCCAATGAATTTTCAGAGCTAAGGAGAACTATTAATCAGTCAGAGAGATGTGTGTGAAGGAGTAGTGAACCCTCTGTTTAGGGAATAACTTAGGGACTCCAGGTCACACAACGTAGAAAAGACTGAAATAGTAAAGCAAAGCTCTGAGGGAAAATTCAAGGGGGTTTCAAATTACCTCATGTGTGAAGTGAAGTCCAGGCTAGCTTGGGACCCAAGCTCTAAGTGAGCATTGAAGGGACAAGTGGAGGCCGAGGTGACAGAGAACTGAGGTGATTGAACAGTAAAGGCTGGGACCATTTCTAAAGACGTATATTTCTGTTTATTCTCTGTGGCCAAGAGCTAAAAGAGACTTTGTAGCAGGCCAAGGGACTGGCTGAGGGCCAGAGGAGAAAACAGTGTAACCAAAAACTCAGTAGCTGCCAGCGGAAGGCTAATAGAAACAGTATCACTCTCTCTAACTCAAGAAAGGAAAAAAAAGCCGTTTGAATTGGGGCTTGTCTTTAGGGATTACTAGAATAAACTTAGTGATCCAAACAAATCACTAATAAAAATGCCTACCAAGAAAGGAAAGGTGGCAAAAGAAGCATCATCAAATCCACAAGATTTACCTCACGGGGAGGGAATCTTAGAGCTGGAGGATGATGGAATTGTAATCCAGGAGGGTAATACCTCAAGGGAGGAAACTGCCTCAAGGGGCGAGGTTGCCTCAGGGGAGGAAACCGCCTCAAGGGAAGAAGTAGTTGTCTCAAGGGGAGAATCTACCTCACTGGAGTATCAAAAATGGAAATTTGAAAAGGAGCAAGCATTTAAATTAAAAGAGCTAGAATTTGAAAAGGAGCAAGCATTTAAATTAAAAGAGCTACAATTTGAAAAGGAGCAAGCATTTAAATTAAAAGAGCTACAATTTAAAAGGGAGGCAGATAAAGAAAAAGCTACAGCCCAAGAAAGAGAAAGAGAGAGAGAGACTGCCTTAAGGGCGGAGACTGCAGCCCAAGAGATTGCCCTGAGGGAAAAAGAAATGAATTTTCAGTTGGAAATGAGGCGAATGGAGCTAGCAGAAGCCCAAGCTAATAATAATAATAACACCAACACAAATTCTGAGGGGGAACGCTTATCGAAAGCAGACCTTAAGAAGTTCCCTATATATAGGAAAGGCGATAACCCAGAGGCCTTCATGATCCTGTTCGAACGTGCGTGCTGGGACTTCGGTGTGGAGGGGCCAGAACGCATGGTAGTGATGAGGTCTCAGATTAGCGGCGAAATGGCTGAAATCTATGCCCAGATGCCAGCAGAGGTAGCTAGGGACTACCAAGAATACAAAAAGATGGTCTTCCTACGCTTTGGAATCAATGCAGAAAATCTGAGACGAAAATTTAGAGCATTGATCAAAAAGCCAGATGAATCCTACTCCCAACTGGGAGCAAATATGAATAGATATCTTGATAAATGGCTGGAGCAGGCAGAAGTTAAGACCCTAGAGGAAATGAAAAATATAATAGGGCTTGAACAATTCTTCTCAGTTCTACCTGGGGAACTGAGGTACCTGGTGACAGATAAAAAGCCGAGAAATATTGGGGAAGCCAGTGAAATGGCGGACTATATAACAAATATAAGAAATCCAAAATATTCTGAGGTGAAAGTTGGAGGAAAAACCTGGGAGGATAGAAAAAAGGAACCCAGAGA
Source organism: Intellagama lesueurii (assembly GCA_037013535.1). Taxonomy (NCBI): domain Eukaryota; kingdom Metazoa; phylum Chordata; class Lepidosauria; order Squamata; family Agamidae; genus Intellagama; species Intellagama lesueurii. Next base: position 87,779,692 of record JBAJHW010000001.1, read on the forward strand.
GTACCTCAGGAACCAACAGGCAGTTGGAAGCCATTTTAAGGGCAAAACCTCAGAGCAGAACCAGCAGAAAGACAGGAATTGGGAAGGAAAGGGAGATAGATTCCCAAGTTGGGAATCAAAAACCCCTAGAACCTGTTATGGGTGTGGTGGAAGAAACCACTTTATAGCACAATGCGCTAAAAACAGAAATAGTGAGCAACAACAGGGGAATTTGCCTAAGAAAGTATACTGCATACAACAAAATGAGGCACCCACAGGGACAGCTGTTGGGGAGGGCTCCATAGCAACACCAATTACTGCTAGAGCAGAGGGCCCAGAGCAGCAAAAATCACAACTCCCAGTGGCTAAAATTCTCCAATGCTATATAATGGAAAATGACCAGGAACAGCTTGTTAGATGTTCTGGCAATAATATCTTTATAAATAAAATTAAATATTTGGCGCTAAAGGACTCATGCTCACAGGTGACAGTATGCCACCCAGAAATAATCCCACAAGAGTATGTAATACAAGGTGAAAATCTGAAGGTTAAAGGGATAGGAGAAACAATTTCACTACCAGTGGCAAGGATACCAGTGAAGTATCAAGAGTGGACAGGCTGGTGGAGGGTAGGAATTTCAAATCAACTTCCTACGCCTTGCTTAATTGGGCTAGACTTAACTGAACACGTTAAGAGGGTTTTAATAAATACCCGGTCCCAAAAAGAAATCAAAGAAACAACCTTAACCTCTGAGGAAAAAGGGGAGCTGCTCCTCACTAACACCAATGAGAATGGAACAGATAAAGTAGCTGAATTAATAGTCGTGAGAAACCCACAAGAGAGTACCTTTAAAAGGGAACAAAAAGCAGATCCTACCGTGGAGTTATGCTTTAAAATGGTCAGCGAGAGGCCAGTAAGCCCTGAGAACCCTGAGAGGTACATGATAGAAAAAGACTTGTTGTACAGGGAAACACAAATCCCAAAAGAGGAGGTGGGAGCCTGCATAAACAACTAATAATCCCATCTAAATATAGAGGGAAAATATTAGAAAAGGGACACACAGACACCTTGTCAGCGCATTTAGGCATCACAAGAACCAAGCAAAGAATCTCCCAGAATTTCTATTGGCCAGAAATGGGGAAGCAAATAAAAGCCTTTTGTCAGAGCTGTGACATATGCCAGAGACAAGGGAGCAGTAATGATAAAACAAAAGCTAAACTGTGCCCTTTACCCATCATCTCCACCCCTTTCCAACGCATAGGCTTGGACATTGTGGGACCATTCCCTACAGTAATTAGCAGGGAAAAATTTAATGGGACCCTAATGCGAATGATCAGAGCTTGTAAAGCAGAAAAACACAATGACTGGGATCACGAGATACAACGCTGGGGATATGCATGCCGGTCTGTACTCCAGGAAAGCACTGAGTTCAATCCATTTGAACTGCTATTTGGAGGGAAGGTGCGGAGACCCTGGGATTTAAACAGACAAAATTGGGAGAAACAACAGGGAGAATACCCAGTGATCCAGTACCTAAATAAGTTAATGAAACCCTTGAAACTATCTCTGAAGTTAACCACAGAATACTTGCAGAGCCAACAAGGAAAGCCCAAGTTGTGGTACAGTAAAAAGGCCAGAGAAAGATCGTTCAGTCCGGGAGAGAAAGTCCTGAGGCTGAAGTATATAAAAGGAAATAAGATGCAAATAAACTGGGCAAATCCTGTTAGAATAAAATCCAAAATGAATGGAAAAAATTACGTAATTCAGGAGGAAGGAAAGGAAGGTCAGAGAGTGGTCCATGTGAACTGGATCAAGTGTAGAGAATTCACGGTAGCATACAAAAATGAGATAAGGATCTATAGTCAGACGGGGACAGATCCCCTAGACCATAATGAAATAGTGCTACTAAGAATACATGAGGCTGGATTAACAGTGAAGGTCAGCAAATGCCAGCTGGGTAGTTCTGAACTAAAATACTTAGGCCATATAGTAGGGGGAGGAAGAATCAAACCTCTGAAATAAAAAATTGAAGTGATTAGTAATTGGCCTAGGCCTACTTCCAAGAAAAAAATCAGATCCTTTTTAGGGCTAGTCGGTTATTACAGGCGCTTTATACCAAAATTTAGCGAAATAGCCGCCCCTATATCAGACCTGACCCACAAAAAGAAAGCAGAAAGTATCCAGTGGACGAGCGACTGCGAGGAAGCTTTTGGGAAGCTGAAGGAGGCGTTGATGACCGGTCCTGTGCTGAGAGCCCCTGATTTCCAGCGTGAGTTCACCGTGTCTACCGATGCGTCCAACGTCGGGTTGGGAGCCGTGCTGAGCCAGAGGGACCACAACGGAGACCATCATCCAGTGGCGTACCTAAGCAAGAAGCTGCAGGCGGGTGAGAAACATCTGTCTACCATAGAGCGAGAATGCTTGGCGATCATATGGTCGCTACGGAAACTTAAACCCTACATATGGGGCAGACATTTTGTCCTTTGTACCGACCATTCCCCACTGCTGTGGCTGAGAACTATAAGGGCGAACAATAGCAAGCTATTGAGGTGGGCCCTACTGCTGCAAGACTTCGACTTCGAGGTACAGAGTGTCAAAGGGACTCAAAACGTAGTAGCTGACACACTCTCGAGAGTACCAGAAGACTGAGGAACAGAAAAGAAGAAGAAAAGAACTTAAAATGTGATAAAAAGTGATAATATGTTTAGTTATGAAATGTACAAATAAAGATAAGCAATTACAACTGTGATTGAAACTTTCTGCGAAATGAACTAATGGTAAGCAATGATAATACAAATGTTGAATGAGTTACACAGCACTATTTAAGTAAGTATAAATGTGATTTAAAAATGTAAAGTATTATTAATATTATTAATAAATGTTGAAAATAACAAAACTGTTTTATGTTGTTCATGGAGCCAACTACTTTAAGTTTTGCTCCCTGAAACAAACTTTTTAAGGGGGAAGGTGTGTGACGAAATGCCTAAAGGTGACGTCATTCCTGCCTGTCAGTCACAGGAGCTCTAGAGGGAGGAGCCAAGGATAGAGCAGGAGGGGCGGAACCAAGGAGACAGTTAGACAGTGGGAACCTGAGAGAGGGAGTTGAGAAGTTGGAGCTTAGAGAGAAGAGAAGAATTAGAGTGATCTGAGTAGAGAGTTAGGAAAGTGAATTAAGAACAAGGTTATTAGAATGAACAAGCAGGAATGAGAACACCTAGAATAAGATAGATATTAAGTGATTGAAATTATATAATAAAAGCCTGAATGTATGTCCCGTCCTATCCAAACCTAATCAAACCCCTGTTACAGTGATTACGTGATTTACTGTGTGATATGATTAATAACAAAAGATTATCTGTTATTCAAACCAACTGATTCCGAAGTTCAATAAGCCTTGCATATGGCAGCACATGTGTCTAACACACAGAGGTGGTATTAAGAAAATAATACCTGGTGACAGCGAGACAAATTAAGAGGGAGAGAACCTTTGTGAGGGTCACAACAAACAGAGCCACAAGGGCGATCTCCACAGGGACTATAGGGAGTCCAGCCCTTGTCAGAGAGACACAACCTCTGGCTCCATTGCCAGATATCTAAACCACTGAGCTATCCAGCAGTTCATGGGGTGCTCTCATTCTCAATAATTTCCTCAAAATGCTGCCCACAGCTTCTCAGATCTTTCTGATCCACTAATTTGTACAGATATATGTTTGAGTAGATCCAGAGTAGATCCATCTATTTCTGCTGAGGCAAGCATGATGAAGCAGAAGGTGTGAATTTTCCCATATATTTTCAGTGTTCTCATGGGGAAGGTTACATGGTAGAATTTCACATACTAACTGCCCAGAGTAGATCTTTGGTCTAGATGGGTGGGATAGAAATACAATAAATAAATAAAATAAATAAATATTAAAACGACAAAAGCCCTAAGCAAGATATAGATAGCAATCCATACTGGTTGGGCTGTGCTGAAGTTTATAATGCCCAGTTCTAGAACTCTCCTCTCTTTTGGATTGATGTTGTGGTTCCTAAAGACCAAGCAGCAAGTTTTAAATGGTATTCAACTTGCCTTCCAACTGAAAATGTGAGTGTATAGTACACTTTTTTTTTGCCTGTTTCATGCCTACGAAGCTGCATGGGGACACTAAATATCTGGCTGATTCAAGTCATTAGACTACAGGAAGCTCCCTTGCACTGTCTTAAAGTCAATTGAACCTTTGGTGCAAATTAAATTAGGCTTCTGTAACTGAATCTTTTCCGTAGGTTACAGCATTTTGATTTTAGAACAGCTGAGCAAAAGCTACAAGCCATTGTGGCACCCATTCAGTCCTAGGAACAATGATTTATCTCGTTTGCAACGGGAACAAGAACAGCCCGGCTTAGGAAAATCACATCTGTTTTTAATTTCTGTTTCTTCTGCTGAATTTGATTTCTATTGGCTAGTAATTATCCACCAATGCTTAGGAATAATAACAGCTGGGCTTCTCAACTCTCCTGAGTGGATTTCCCAAGAGTAAAAATACAGACATGCAGATGAAGGAAGCATACATAGATCCACACAACTTTTTATAAGGATTTTTAGGACAGTCTATTGAAGAGACTATTGTCAATCTGCTCCAGTTTTGTCTGCTTGCTTCTCCAGCTGCTGCAACCTGCTTGTGTCCTTGTGCAGATGGTTAATCCTTCTTGGTAGTTCTCTTTCATCTGGAGGCAGGAAAGCATCCAAAGACACTGGAGTGGCTAAGGCTTTCCAAAGGGATATGGCCATATTTTGCTCACACACTTTGGGATGACAGCTTTCCTGACCTTATGGATCTGATATAAGCAAGTTGGAGGTGATATCTGCATGTCAATAAGTATTATTATGTGTCATAGACATATCTTTGCATTTGACGTATTCATACCTAAAAGACATGTGCACTGGCCCTCCTAGCCTGGTCCATGCCCAAATAAGGGCACATAGATTGGAGCCTGATCTGTCCTGCCCCTTTGCAGACAACCCAGTCCTTGTCTATGTCAATTTATGCATTTCTGGATCTCCGGGGGGGGGGGGGGAATCCCACAAACAGGAATATACGAATGGCTACAACTTGGGTGGTGGAGTATTGTCAGAATGATTTCTGGCAGAATCATTTGGCCACCTCCAGCACAAAAAGCACAAGAAAAAGATGAGCAGGAGACTGCTGATATGAACTTTGGCTGTGATCAAGAAGAAGAAAGAAAGCAAAGGTGGTGGTGATCGAGAGGCAGACACAAATATCCTAAAGTGAAGCTCAACAAGAATGCAGCCATTTGTCTGCACACAAACACACACATGGGAGCGGGTGGGGGAAAACAGGGAGAGTCAGAGTAGTATAACTACTTTAAAAAGAAAAAAAGAAATGGAAAAGGCAAGACCCAGTTAATATGTTGTCACTATATGCTGTCAACTCATTTCACACGCTAGCAAGGTTATGCTCAAAATCCTACAAGGTAGGCTTCAGCAGTATGTGGACCGAGAACTCCCAGAAGTACAAGCTGGATTTCGAAGGGGCAGAGGAACTAGAGACCAAATTCCTAACATGCGCTGGATTATGGAGAAAGCCAGAGAGTTCCAGAAAAACATCTACTTCTGCTTCATTGACTACGCAAAAGCCTTTGACTGTGTGGACCACAGCAAACTATGGCAAGTCCTTAAAGAAATGGGAGTGCCTGACCACCTTATCCATCTCCTGAGAAATCTATATGTGAGACAGGAAGCTACAGTTAGAACTGGATATGGAACAACTGATTGGTTCAAAATTGGGAAAGGAGTACGACAAGGCTGTATATTGTCTCCCTGCTTATTCAACTTATATGCAAAATGCATCATGCGAAAGGCTGGACTGGATGAATCCCAAACTGGAATTAAGATTGCCGGAAGAAATATCAACAACCTCAGATATGCAGATGATACCACTCTGATGGCAGAAAGTGAGGAGGAATTAAAGAACCTCTTAATGAGGGTGAAAGAGGAGAGCGCAAAAAATGGTCTGAAGCTCAACATCAAAAAAACTAAGATCATGGCCACTGGTCCCATCACCTCCTGGCAAATAGAAGGGGAAGATATGGAGGCAGTGACAGATTTTACCTTCTTGGGCTCTATGATCACTGCAGATGGTGACAGCAGCCACAAAATTAAAAGACGCCTGCTTCTTGGGAGGAAAGCGATGAGAAACCTAGACGGCATCTTAAAAAGCAGAGACATCACCTTGCCGACAAAGGTCCGCATAGTCAAAGCTATGGTTTTTCCAGTAGCGATGTATGGAAGTGAGAGCTGGACCATAAAGAAGGCTGACCGCCGAAGAATTGATGCTTTTGAATTGTGGTGCTGGAGGAGACTCTTGAGAGTTCCCTGGACTGCAAGAACAAACCTATCCATTCTGAAGGAAATCAACCCTGAGTGCTCACTGGAAGGACAGATCCTGAAGCTGAGGCTCCAATACTTTGGCCATCTCATGAGAAGAGAAATCTCCCTGGAAAAGACCCTGATGTTGGGAAAGAGTGAAGGCAAGAGGAGAAGGGGACGACAGAGGACGAGATGGATGGACAGTGTCATCGAAGCTACCAACATGAATTTGACCAAACTTCGGGAGGCAGTGGAAGACAGGAGGGCCTGGCGTGCTCTGGTCCATGGGGTCACAAAGAGTCGGACACGACTTAACGACTAAACAACAACAATGTGCTGTTAAAACACTTCCAACATATGGTGGCACTAATAGGGCTTTCAAGGTATGATGATGCTCAAGGGAAGTCAACCATTGCCACTCCCCAGTGAGTTTCCACAGCTGAGCAGGAATTTGAACCCAGACATTCTGAGTTCTAGTCCAACAGTTTACACGGTCACTTTTTTAAATAGCTCACTCACCCAAAGACCTTCTCAGCACCTTAGCAGCTGGAATTCCAGGAGAGGCTTTCGGCTTATTAAGTATTCAGCTGTCAATCACCTTCTTCTTGGGTGAGTCTTGTTGATCCTATGTATGAATTTCAATTTTCCTTTCCCCCACAACATTTTCATTTTTCCACTTTTAATCCCAAGAACAGTGTGTTGAACATAAGGGATCTATGCAGAGGGCTGCTCTGCCCTGTGTGTAACCAACAGCTGTTTGCTCCACCACATGGACTATATGGGAAAACGCAAAAGGCCTATATTTACCTATTTGTCCAAAGACAGTGGACATGCCTAAGACTTAGTGTCTACCTTATCACATTCCTTACTTTTTGGGAGCAGGCACCACTGAATAGTATTATTTAGGGTTCTATTACTCTGATATCTCCCCACATCATGGAGGCCCATTTGATAATCTGATGATCAAGACCTTGTTTTTCTGAGTTACTGTTTATTTCTTCTGGTTCTGGGCATTGTGGCTTACCCACTAACTTCTTTTTTTCCTAATATTTTTCAATTTAACCAGAAAATTTGCATGCATGCGCGCGTGCGCGCGCGCACACACACACACACACATCATTACAGGCATATGTTTTTGCAAGGAGGGTATTCAGATTGAGCATGCTTAGTGACAAGATGTGGGCTACAATCCATAAAAGCAAATAATAATGAAATTTTATAGACTTCACAGTACCTCAAGATCCTTTGTTGTTTCAATCTGCCATAAATTAGTCTGAACTATATTCCATACCATTTTGAATTTCAAATTCAAAGAAAAATAATTATGTCACAAGCTTTTGTTGGTGCATGGTTTGTGTGTGGCTACTTTCTTGAGGACAGATGGACTGAAATCCCTTACAGATCCTTACCCTGAGCATTCCTGTTGTTTCTCACATATACCAAAAGGGAGCTCTCCCAAGAAAAGGGCAGTTGGTATGGAGAGGAATAAGGTGAATAGAGAAAGAGTCCAGGGAAGGTTCCAGCTATAGACGGTTCTGAATAATTTGTACTGTGTGCAGTGTTTATGGATGTCTACATTTCAGGGATGCAACAGAGTCTGTGATTTCCATTTCCTGAAGTGAAAATTGCATGTTCACAGTTGTGGATGAGACTCTCAAACAAATCAACATACTTCTGAACAGTTGTCAAAGATCTGCAAAAGAAAGAAGCAAAGTGGTAATTTATTCTACTAGAATTGGCACAGCTCAGCCAACTGCACAGAAAGCATGGCAGGGGGTGCACAACAAGAACACAGGAAGCTGCCTTATACCTGATTAGACAATCTGTCCAGCTTGTCCAGTGTTGTCTACCCTAAATATAAGGGTCTCAGGCCAACAACTTCCCCCTTCTATGATACTTCATTCCTTTATTTAAAGACATTAGAGATTGAAGCGTTGCATATAAAGCACATCATTTTAAAAATTAAGTAGAAAACTTATAGCACCAAGGCCCTAATAGTAGTTCACTACCATTATAGTCACAATTTTTAAAAGTAAAAACTTCTTACTGGACTTATTACCTCCTTCCACAAACTCAAAAACTGTCTAAACACCCAAACAATGGCCTATTGTATAAGCAGGAGTCATAAACAAGAGTCTATCCTTTAATGACATGGGCCACAATCCGATAGGGGGGGAAAACACAGAAACTAAATTAAATGCACAAGGAATGTGTATCCTTTGGTGGGGTGTCCATTGTGTGGCCAATATTGCAACCAATGTGCAGCCAGTTGTGAGATGGTCACCCTGTCAGAAGGCAGAAACTGCAATTTCTATTACATGTGGCTTTGTTCAATTGGCTTCTGGCCTTTCACTTTATTTTAAGATCCTACAGCTTTTAACATCTAGCCAGGATGACTGAGCTACATCTTTTGACAGCCTGGTCTGCTAGAGAACATGCTGTGAGGTTGGATGCCCATATTACTTTGAAAATAAATCAAGGTTGGGTAACAGCAAGAAACCTGGGTTATAATACAGTCTTTCCTTTGAATGAGGAATGATAATGACAAAGGATCCTGTGCTCTGTCCAACGGTAAGACAGCCAGCTAGCCTTGCTACAAATAGGGACTGATTATGAGCAACATCTTCAAACATAGTACAAGGGCAAGCAGAAAACAGTGATGAACATGAGTTAGATTGAATTGAGGTCTAGTGGCTAGTTTGGCTCTAATCTGCTTATGGAATGATTGGCACTAGCTCGTAGAATGACTACATGCATGGAGAAAAGTTAACTAAGCAGTTCAACATGCAGCCAATTTATTGCATTTACAGTGTTCAGCAATGGGATGAAACAACTCTTGGGGAACTGAAACCATATGTCTATTGCCAAGCATATGGTTGCACATACAGACTCTAGATAGCCAGAACCGAACTGCCCGTCATTGACGTTTGTTTTGTTTTTTTCTTTTCCCCACAGGATTTTTTTCTCAGTTATGCCGGAAAGCGTTGAGCTCCATGTACACTGCATACACTGGTACACAGATCCCTTGCATATCACAAGGGTCCCTTTCCAGCTTTTTCAACAGGAGGGACCGAACACACAAATCTGAAGAAATCCATAATTGCAAAATAACAGAAGTCTTAAAAAAATTGTGAAATGTACTTCATGCAAAATCTCCATCCACAGATATAGTATTAGACAACTTGTCAGAAGATATTTTCCCCCGAAGAACAAGCTTTGTACTTGAGGGAATGCTTTGAATTATGATTCCATACTCTTTAAGTTACAATATTAATCCTTTCGACATTTGATGAATTCATCCATTTCACCTCGCATTATATGGCAGGTCTTAAAGAGATATAACTTTGTATTAAGGCTGGGAAAAATGGATTCAATCAAACATTCTTAAAATTGACCTAAAATCTGAGAAGAAATGACTTCATTTCTTGCTTGCTTTCTCTAGATTGGCGTGGCCTGCCTTCAAAACCTACAGGTCTGCTGTTAGGTGAACACCTTTGGGTTTGTTCAAGAGATTATTAAAAGCAGCAGGATCAGAATCCAAATATTAAAAAACCTTTAAAATTTAGGTTTTAAAAATAGGGTTATGTGGAATGGAACACTGTGATTCTACATTTTAACAATCATAATTCAACCGCTGTCCTTTCTTCAGAAGCGTATTTACCAATGCAGTACCATAATAAGTTAAGTTTCTGTCTACAGGAATGATCCATCGACCTTATAAATGTGTGCATGTTTCTGCACACAGATCCACATTCAGATTTATATATTGGCCACTCCAGTTCTCTTCCCCTTAGAATAATTTTGCTTTACTCCTCCAAAGCAAAACAACCAGTTTCAAAGTGAGCAAAGCTGCTGAGAAGGTAATTCTTCCTGTCTGTTTCTTCCCACTTGTATCCCCACACAGTTCCAGAGCACAGAAGTGAGACATGGGATGGTACATTGTCAGAGTAGACTTCGGTCTAGATGGGCAGGGTATAAATTGAATAAATAAATAAATAAAATAAATAAGAAATTGTCTTGCTATCCTGACATTTAAAATGTCATTCTTCTGTCTTGAAGAACTTTGGACCCAAATACTGAGCAATGCTTGAGGACAAGGCTTTGGACAGTTAATTTTTTCCTAATGTGTGCTGCTGTTGCTTTTAATCCTTATAGCATTGTCCCGACCAGCTTGCTGCACAGGTGGCTAAGAGATAACCTGTCCTATCAAACTTATCCAAGCATTCAGATTCTCAGATGAAGTCTTCTTGAGAATACCATCACTTGCTGAGCCCTGCTTGAGCCCTTAGGAACATACTTTCTCTCCCATTTCTCCTAAAGCAAGGGGTGAGTGATTTCAGCAAGACTAAAGGCCAACAAATTTTCAACACATTTTCAGATTTGTTGGCAGCTCAAGGGCCACACTCTCAAGGGGACAGGATTAAAGGGGCTAATGTGTTGGAGTTATTTCAACCTTGTATGCTGCCTTTAGTAGGTTTGTCTGGGAGGGACCTTTTTGGGCAGGGGTAACTGTCAATCAATCCAGCAGTAACCAATTGTTCTTTCCCTGTCTTTAATTTTAAACAGAGCCATGCCTCTCAGCTTAGGTGTCTTTCCCCCTCAGGCAGTCAGGAGCCTCGTGGCACAGTGGTTAAACTGCAGTATTGCAGTGAAGCCTCTGCTCATGACCTGGGTTCAATCATGAGCTCAGGAAGCTGGCTCAAGGTTAACTTAGCCTTCCATCCTTCTGAGGTTGGTAAATTGAGTACCCAGCTTGCTAGTGGGGGAGCAATGTGCAGCTTTCACAATTAAATTGTATACTGCCCAAAGAGAGCTTTAAGCACTATGGGGTGGTATATAAGCAGCATACTTTGCTTTGCTTTGATTTTTTTTCTAGTATGCAGTTAGTGTGCTGTCATGTGAATGTATTCTGCAGGAGTCTTCTGGAAGAAGGTTGTGAGTCTCTTTAGGTCTGTTCTTGTAAACAGTTGTTTTGTACATTATCTGTTTTGATCTATTCAACTGTGGGCAAATGAAACCTTTTTATTCTTTCTCGTACCAATGTCTCAGAGTGAGTTATTGAGACTATAAGTGCCAGTTAATGAGACAATAAGGGGTGGTGTATTCTGGGGAGACTGGAAGCTAATTCTGCTGTGCACGTCCCTGCACTTCGGCTGCACAGCTAGAGATTTTTAGTGAAAATTCAAAATTCTGCAATGCACGTTTGCATGTGTATTTATCTTTTTACTTTTTTAAAAATTTAAGCAGTAGTTATTTCTTGTAAAGGTTTCTACAGTGGGTTTTGACTAACTGAAAAAAAATAGATTTCACATTTTAAAAACTTTTTTTGAAAGTAAAAAAATGTATCTCCACCATATATTGGCAAAATAAAAATAAACATTTGTGGAGTGTGTGTGTGTTTGGGGGTGCTGGTGCTGGGGGATGGCACCCCATCTTAGACTGTGGAATACACTCCCTTTAGAGTCACAGTTAGATCCCACTCTCAGTACTTTTAGGAAGAGTTTGAATACACATATGTTCAAAGTGGCATTTTAAGCAGTTTTAATGTTTATTGATTACTCTGATGGTTTGAATTGTTTTTAATGTTTACTACCTACCTTATGTGCTACAACTTTCAGTGGAAAGGTGGGGTAAAAGTCTAATGAAATGAGATGGAAAGTTACCTCCACAGAGGGATTACAGGACTCACATCCACATTTTTGTGATATCTGTGGGATGGTGAGCAAGAAAAGGTACGGCTGTTAGACACCTGCTGTTGAACATCATGTTGAACTTACACATGTTGAACATAATTGTTGCTACCCTGCCAGCATCCTCATGCTGAAATCACTGCCTTTTCCACTATGTCACTTTCCCCTCAGTTAAGGCCATCCATGAATTAAAGGTGAACTTCTCAAGCAGATTGCCTAGTTTATTCTACTGTCAAATGAACAAATTTAGATGCAACCTTGAATGATTAATATTTTTATTAAGGTAAGTCTTTATTAGGCCTGTATGTCTTTTTGTATATTGTACTATTAATACAGTTTTGTGTGCAAATTATATATGTCATTATGAAGTACCACACTGCATGTTAGCCCTTATGCTATCTCATGACATGCATTATGATACTGCCTTCTAGTTTTGCTGCCTCTCAGTTTGCTTATCAGTCATGATGATTTAAAGAAGGGAGGGAGGGCGTATTTGGGAGGGAGTGCATTACTTCTTTGAAAATAATGGTGATATTGGGTTCTATTATGCCAGGCAAACACATATTATGTTCTCTGTACTCTTTAGCAAAGCCCTGTTTCGGAGCAACGCAATGTTCTGACACTTGAAAGATTGAGTTATAACCATTAGCCACTTCCGCAGAAGTAAGGGATTTAAAATGGAAATACCCCCTAAACCACAGCATTGCTCTTAGTCAGTTGTTAAAGTCATAATACATCTAATTATACGTATATGGAGTTAACACAGACAATGTAAAATATAATGCTTGGCTAATTTCCAGAAAGCAAAAATCCTGTTATGTTTCAAATATAACAGTTGTGCGTACACATATAGATCAAAATATATGAGCCACTATATATGTACGAAGACTGAAATCCCCCTTCGAGGGGATTGGAGGGACTCTAGTGTGGTCAGTTCAGGAAATATGTTTTGTTTAGTGAACACATCCATTTTATTCACCAATGGTGTCATTTTCTTTTCTTTTCTTTTTTTCATTTTGCATCTTTTCTCCGCTCTTTTCCTGACTCTTGGTTCTGTCGAAAGCCACACAGATGGCTGAATCTTTCATTTCTCCTCCTTCCCTCAGTTCTTGAATATTTAATTTTTAATGACTAAGATGTAATCCAGTGTTGCCCTTTTACTTCAGTGGGAGTTTTGACTAAAAGAGGGCCGTAGGCTGAGGCTCATTATTTTTTAAAGTTGTTTTCTTCTGGGTTGTAATGTACCCTTATGTAATAATCCTTTTGGCATACTGATCCTTCATTATTTCAATTTTTAAAATCCAAATATTTTGTTTTTAAGAAAAGAATGACATATTGGGGCAGAGGTAGCTGTATACTGCAAAAACATGTCTGGAACATTTGGTCCTTTTAAGAAAAGCGATCATTTTATTTTGCTGCATTTGCTATATTTTTACAAAAAAAACCCAACACATTTTATTAAGAAATTACAGTACAGTGAATCAACAGAAATGGTTATGTTTTACATCAACAGTAAACTGCAGACAAATTATCTGTTTTCATGAATGGATGTCTTAGCATGTGACTATCTTAAAACTTTGAGAGTGACTACATAGTCATTTTGCCTGCTGTTTGATCTCCAACAGGGACAGTCTGGATTCGTCCTTTTGCTTGCAATCACATGATGTAACAAATGAGCCTGTCCTTTGTGTGTTCCTATCCACACCTTTCTGAGTCTCTGTCAGGGGCTACTCTTTTTTCGATGCAGGTAGGATAGCTCCTACCTGCAAGAAGGGACGTGGTGGTGCTGCGGGTTAAACCGCAGAAGCCTCTGTGCTGCAAGGTCAGAAGACCAGCAGTCATAAGATCGAATCCACGCGATGGAGTGAGCTCCCATCGCTTGTCCCAGCTCCTGCCAACCTAGCAGTTCGAAAGCATGTAAATGCGAGTAGATAAATAGGTACCACCACGGTGGGAAGGTAACGGCGTTCCGTGTCTAGTCGCGCTGGCCACGGAAACTGTCTACGGACAAACGCTGGCTCTACAGCTTGGAGACGGGGATGAGCACCGCGCCCTAGAGTTGGACACAACTGGACTAAATGTCAAGGGGAACCTTTACCTAGGATAGCTCCACTTTGGTTCATTTCCAGGATGTGCAATTGCTGGAAATGAATCAAAGTGCACCCTCCTGCATTTAATTTGACTGATGGTGATGACAACTTGTAACTACAATGCTTCCAATATACAAATCATTTTATGTAAATCATATCATTTTATGTAAAGTGGGACCCCTGTATGCATGGGGGATCAGTACCATTATCTACCGTGGATACCCAAAACCATGGGAACCCTTATAAAGATACAAGGGAGTGGGACAAGGGCCATCCAAGGGGATGCCCTTTTATGTTGTATGTAGGGCTACAACAAACCACAGATAAGTGAAACCATGGATATTGATCCTGCAGATAGGAGGGTCCTACTGTACAACCACTACCTGTACAGGTTTTGAAAAACAAACAGAAAGGCAATTGCATTGTGGGGAGGGCTCACGTTAGGGCTGAAACTGGGTGTGGGTTTGCATGTTTTAATAACCTGAAGCACAGTGCCTGTAATATCTGAGAAGAGGACAGAAGGGCACAGCTGAAGTTTTTCTTGAAGTAATGTGAGGAGTGATAAGTGTAGAGATCTGCCTGTTCTTTAGCTACCAAACTTTAAACAGGACAGAAAGAGGTTCCCTTCTTTGCTATGGGAAAGCCTTTATTTAGATTTTGGCCAAGCTAAATTCAATTATGTGAGACATGACATGACATGATGCAAACAAACCTTTTTAGTGAGTTGTATTTGTATAGAAGCTGGCTTGACAGCTCACTAGTTGGAGTACCCGGCTGCAAAGGGCATTTGATTCCTCACTCTGGAAGGAAAAGAGGCAGACTGGGTAGCCATGGACAAACTGCATAGTCTTAGAAGGCCACCAGAAGAAGGGACTGGTGAAGCACTTCTGAGTATTTTATACTTAGGATACCCTGGTAAGGGTTGCTGTGCATCAGAATCAATAGGATGGCACATTATTCTTACTGTTACTTGTATAGAAATAGGATCTGCAACTAGAGATGTGAAACATTGCCTTTCTGAACCACTTACAGTATATTACAAATAATTCGCAACAGGGCTGGAAGTCTCTGGTGCGATGCTTCTGTAGTTTCAGCTTGGAACTGTATGTTGTCCTGTTCTCTGGTTCAGGTTTATCTTGCAAAAACTCACTTCTGGTCATTGTTTGGCTAGAACCATGTTGTGCAACTATATCGGATCAGCATTTCATAGAATCATGGAATCATGGAGTTGGAAGGGGTCCATAAGGCCATCAGGTCCAACCCCCTGCACAATGCAGGAATCCAAATCAAAATATATCTGACAGATGGCTATCTAATCTTCTTCTGAATGCCTCCGGGAACTGTATTCAAAAGACAATAGCATTTTTTTAGCTCTCTGTCCAAATGCTTCACAAACATTATCTCAATCATCCTTACAATAGGCCACTATCATTATCCTCATGTTGTTAGTGGAGGGGAATGCAGAGGAGATGATAGCTTTCCCAAGGTCCCAACCAAAGTTCATCACTTAAGTCACATCTAAAAGTGTGTGATTCTTAGCTCACCCTCTTATCCATCAAAGCACCCTGTTCCTGAATGCTGGTAAACCACTAATTAAGATAACAAATGCCTTTTTGCTCTCATGGACTTTCAAATGCTTCCATTATTTGTTCCAGCTGAGGCTATGATCCTTAAGCCCCTTTACTGCTTTAAGCAGTAGTGATAACAATAACGATGAACCCCATATATTAAATTTGAGTCTGAGGTGGACTTGGCTCAGTGACGCAAGCTGACGAACAATGAAATATGAACTTGTTTTGCAGTGAAAGGTTCACAAACCAAAAGAGCCCTAGAGAGCAGATCAGTTTTATAAGATGATGCAAAACCTGTTTTCTCTAAAGATAGATTTTGTTTTTGTGAATCCAAAGATATATGCCTTTCACTTTTTATAAACCACAGTATTTTTATGGCACCAGCACAGCTAGGAGCAAGTGAGCGGAAGATTATATTCCACTTTGTGCATCCACAAAGGAATGGTTTGATATATTTCTATCAGTTACACCTGAGATAAATGACAGAAAGCAATGGGGTTGCATAAGAGATAATAGAAAGATAGTGGGCTCCCATGGGGTGCCATGGTGCAAATTTCATTACTGGTGCTGATGGGAAAGAGAGAAAGAACCTCTATTTATTCTGTTAGACTAGAGAATATTTGGAGAAATGGGTGTGCAAGATAAGTTCTTATTTGTCAGTTCAGGGTTTTCGGTCTAGAAGGAAAAACTGAGATACAGCACAAGACATTTTTAAAATCTTTTCTTTAGAAGAACTGGAATTCAGAAAAGTGTGTCAACTACTCCAAAGGTGTTCTCCACAAGTGGCAAGGTGGGCAAAGTGGGGCCCTACAGATGCTGATGAACTACAGTCCCCATCATCCTTCACCACTGGCTATGTTGGTTATTTATATTATTTATTTATATGGTTAGAGCTAATAGGAATGGTAAGGTCACAAGACAAATTACTCACCCCTGGACTGAGTTTTCCAAAAGTGAAAGACTGTAGGAGGTAAGTGTCAGTCACAGCTTAATCTCTGAAAGCCATTCAGAAACATCTGGGATTAGAGATGAGAATGAACCACCAATTCAGTTCGTTTATCAGCTGAACAGGTGTTCATTGTTTCAAAGTCCCACCTTCTCTGGCAAGTGCCCATTCAGAGACAGCAGCCTGACTTCCCTGCCTCACCTCCTTTGGGCACTGCCTCTGAGTTGGGTGCCTGCCAGAGGAGGTGAGGCTTTGAAGAACCAAACACCTGTGTTCATGCCCATCTCTATCTGGGATGCACCTGGATGTCCCTTAGGATCACTGAAATATTTTCTACCAATATCTCACTGCCTCTCCGCTCTTTTGGAATACCAGGAAACATCACAAGATGTCAGATTGGATTCTGTCAATGCCGAATACAGACAATGGTCATGCCATTTCTTTCTTTCTCTATGCTGTTGAAGTGCATGAGACAGTTTTCATTGTGTTACAAATCAAATAGGCACCAAAATACTGTACATTATGAGCTCAGATTCATTTTAATGCAAGCATAATATTTCCCATTAAAATATGACATTAAAAAGGCAAATGCCAGACAAACACAGCTGAGGGATTTGAACTGGCTGTTTTACCTTTACCAAGCTATTTCCCTGAGGCCCCTCCACATTCTTCAGAGGAAGTACTAAAGTCCAGCCTTTGCTACATGAAGCTACCATTCTCAGGCCAGATTTCCTAACACAAACAGTCTCAGGCACGGATGGGCAGTGTGGCCTTCCAGATATGGTTAGATTACAACTCCCAGTATTCCTCACCCTTACTACCATTTGCATTCCTGATCCAAAGCTTCACAATGTTCCAAATTCCCCGATGTAGGATTTTTTTGGTATTTGAGTAAGTGTATGCCAAACACATAATGACACTGGACCACTTTCGTAACTTCTAATCCACTTTGACATGTAGAACTACAGCAGCTGGAGCGTTTCTTGCCATGAAGACAAAATGCTCGGAAAAGCTTCATTTACATAGTTTTTTAAATGCTCCACTGCTATAAAAAGGGTAGGAGCTGAGCCAGTGAAAGAAATGACCATTCTCATCCTTCATCAGGACCTTGCGGCACTCTTTTTTACTTACTTGATACCAGGAACTTAAAAGTTACAGTTTTCCTTTGAAATCATCACTAGATCAAATGTTCAAATAACAAAGATATATATATCAAACAATACAATCACTTAGACAGGGAAAGGGTGAGCTTCATTGGACTATCAAATCCATTTCATACGTGGCACAGAATGTATATGAATTGACCTTTGATAGTAATTTGCTTTGCTCATCTTCCTACTGACAAAGCACAATGATGGTAATCAAGTCTTTTGTTTCTTCCAAGCAATGCCAGTCCTATAGAATTGTCCTCTTCCCCATCTTTCAGCTACCATACAGAAATGTATTTGACAAATATGCTATAACTGTATGCTTGTGCCCAAAAAGGCTTCACCTGGCATATTTCTGCATATCCAGCTGGTACTAAGGAAAGAGTACGTAGAAAAACATATGCCTTAAATCCACACAATTAATTTTGCACTACAGATACATACTGATTTCCATATATTCTTGCCATGTTTAATACTTATTTTATTTATATGCCACCTTCCTCCCCATAGAGGACTCAAGATAGGCACGAGTGACTCGGTGAGCCTTATTGACATATGGGAAGCAAAGAAGTAATACTGCAGTTTGGGAGATGCCAAGCTTTCTCAGTTAAATCTAGCCATCCATGGTAAATTTATCAGTTTGCATGTGTCTTGGATGGATGCATCACTCCAGACACTTTAGGCAAACAGACTCTAATTGGTAGAACAAATAGAAAGCCCTAAGGATGTCCATGCTTAATGACACTGCCAGTATTCTATAATGTCTCTACTTCAGAAATTACTCATTTCATGGCTTCAGGCAATGCAAGTTAATTTATTTGTATCAATTGCTAAGTTACAGTGTTCACTTCTAACAAGATATACTATACTGTGCCTATCTAGGAATATTTCTGGCAACTCGACTTTTAAACAAGGCAGAACAAAATGGAAGCAGAGAGAGAGAGAGAGTAAAGAGAACTGCTGGATAGCTCAGTGACTTATGCATCTGGCTGTGGAGCCAGAGGTTGGGAGTTCAATTCCCCGCTGTGCCTCCCTGACAGGAGCTGGACTCGATGATCCATAGGGTCCCTTCCAGCTCTGCAATTCTAAGACTGTAACAGTCCAGGGCAATGCAAAGAGACAAAATTAACACACAATAAGGCCACCTGCTTCTATGCATATGTACTCCTGAGTAATTCAGTAAGGCTTATTTTCAAGGAAACAACCTTAATATCCTGCTGTAGAGTATCACCAGAAACCTGGACTGAAATCGTAAAGCTATTCACAGGCACAGTAGGGTCCCCAGGTAGCTTCTTGTCACTGTAATCTAGCATAAGAAAATATCTTGTTTATTTTGATGGTTACTATCATTCCACAAGTTACTCAAATGAATGAGGTTATATTTCTATACTCCACTTGCTTGTTGAGATATGGGATGCTGGTGAATTATTTCATGTTTAATTAGTTTTATTTTCATCCTTTTGTTTAAAGTACATTATTGCTGGAGAGAACAGAAGGTTGCAGTTTCAAATATTTGCTGAGCAGAACACAAAGTTCTGCCAATGGACAGTGCATCTATGAAGTCATGGGTCAAGATTATTGATTGGTCTCTGAAACCATATTACTGAAGTGATTCCAACTTGCAAGCAGCAGAAGGCACAAATCAAATAGGAGGATAGAAGTTGTTTTCCAAAGCATGGCCGTATTTTTCTCATTTAGGAGCATTTAAGTATCTTTTTTTTTTTTTAGAAACCAACATTGCCCATTCAAATATTAAAAGGGAGATGTGTATATATGTCCTATGAAAGCATTTCTTCCAAGTCAGGGAAGATGGGAGAGGGTGATGCTATGGTTCACCTGGGGAGGCCTGTGGGCTGCAACCAGCTCACAGGATATAGGTTCCCTACTCCTGTTCATGAAGGTGATGGCTGTTCTGCAGCTGAGATTCAGATATATATTATCTCTTGATGTAGCTTCTTGTTAAGTATGAACTCATACTTTGAGACATTTGTCATGGGAGAGATCCATTAAGAGTGCAAAAGACAGAGAGAAAACTAAAAGACAGGGAGAGGAGTGACACTGGGCTGGAGCACCTCCCTTATGAGGAAAGGCTACAGTGTTTAGGGCTCTTTAGTCTAGAGAAAAGGTGCCTGGGGGGGACATGATTGAGACGTATCAAATTATGCACGGGATGGATAAAGTGGATAGAGGGAAGCTCTTTACCCTCTCACACAATACAAGAACCAAGAGACATCCACTCAAATTGAGTGTTGGAACAGTGAGAACAGACAAAAGAAACTATTTCTTTACCCAGCGTGTTGCTAGTCTGTGGAACTCCTTGCCACAGGATGTGGTGATGGCATCTGGCCTAGATGCCTTTAAAAGGGGATTGGACAAATTTCTGGAGGAAAAGTCTATTGTAGGTTACAAGCCATGATGGGGATGTATAATCTCCAGGCTTAAAAGGAAGGTACCTCAAAATGCCAGATGCAGGGGAGGGGTATCAGGAGACAGGTCTCTAGCTGTCTCATGTGCTCCCAGAGACATCTGGTGGGGCCACTGTGAGATACAGGATGCTGGACTAGATGGGCCCTTCGCCCGATCCAACAAGGCTCTTCTTATGTTCTTATGACACAATAACTAATGTGGCAGAAGATTATCAATATAACATTCTTTGTGGCAAATGGAATTCACTTGTTATGTAGAAAAGGGCAAACAAGACCAGTGTGTAGTCCATACAGACCAGAATCCTATTGCTGATTTACAGTGGCATAAGGGAAATCATATAAGTAGTGGTGGTAAATTGTTGCCTATTAAAAAGATGCTGGTTGTATTCCTGAGTGCGAGTCCAAGGGCATGCACCCAGAAACACAACCAGTGTCTCTGTAATAAGTGCAAATCTACCTCCAACACTTAAACAATTTCTGCTACACAAGCATAAACCAGCAACAAGATTCTGGTATAAAGTTAGCTAGCACCACTAATAGTTGTCTATACAATGTCTTTCATCCCTTCGTCTAATTCTTTGAAAAGTCATCTAAGTTAATGCCACACTTTGTTTGTGTGTGTGTACACACACGGACACACTGAATTTCACAAGATGATTATGTAAGGTGTGCAAAAAAACCACTCTTTAGTCTGTTCTCAACTTACTTCCAACTCATTTTATGGATGATCCTAAATACTGCTACCGCCATTGGGCAGGGAGATTAATTCTTTTCTCCAACTTAATTTTTTTATGAGTGCAGTTTCACAAATAGTGGTCAAAAAAAAGGGTAAGCAAAAGATGATGGTCAGTTGCATTTGGCTGCAAGAAAAAGAACCCAATTATTATCCCTGGGATAATTTGGCAAAAATGTTTTCTTTTACACTTTTTTAAGATTACAGCCTCCAGAACATCTTAGCCAGCAGGCAGTTATACCTGCAAAAGGGAACTTTTCCATCTCTGATTTTCATTCCCACCTTTTCGTCTTCCTGATTAGATGCCCCAGAATTAAGAAAATTGACCTCAATCACTTTTGGAATAAATCTTTTCCATCCTCTGAAAGGATGGCTGTCCGAGACTCTAGAAAACTCGCTCCAACTGTGCTTGATCATTTTACCTCTAAATTCCTAGAAGCCATTATTCAGTTGCAACAGCGGCTTGGAGCCCTCTCTGCCCTGTCTCTATCAATCCTTTTCCAAGCAGACCGTGCTGGTTTACTAAGACCTGACAGAGTACATGTACCATTAAGAGCTGCTCAGAATGAGGAACTCTGCCAACTTCATATCTTGTTACCCGTCTTGTATTAGAAAATGTATATGTGGCGAAATTCTCCTTTCTAAACTCAAAAAGATAAAGAAACCTTTGAATCGGCTGTGTCTTCCAACCAAAATAGGAAGATCTTGCCTTTGAAGCATCATCCATTAAACAAGTTTGATTTGCAACACTCAGAATCATCTCTTTATAGCTAGTGCACCATATTATTATCAATTTCTTGGTTACATTTATATTCCAAAGTAACACTTAAATTCCACTGTTTCAACAATGAGTACATAGTTGTTTTGCACTTTATCTTTACAACAGCCCAGCAAGGGTGGTCAGGTTGAGATAGAGAAAGTGGCCCAAGTTCACTCAAGGTGTTCACAATCTGGATCTCCCGAGTCTCGATCCAACACCATTGCCCAGCTTCTCACAGAGAAAATCTTGAACAGAGATGGGGAGAGTTGCTTTTCTGGATTAAAAGTTCCAGAATGGTCATTGTTACAGCGTCTTCTCAAGGCTCACAAAGAGTTCTTCTGGATTCAGAGAAAATGAAAAAAAAATCAATGGAGAAGAAAATACAAACCTTTCTTATAGCAATAGTAAAACAGAAAGCATAAGGAGTAACACAGCAGAATAGATAGAAATCTCACACCCCTTGTGGTCATGGGAGCCCCTGGACTCTGTAGTTGTGCAGCACGTTCTGGAATGTAGATCTATGCTGAGGTGGACTGCACGGGACATCTCAGCTCCATATATACTTTTAGACACCCTAGCAATAAGTGCACCTGTTCATTAAGCATATCTAGGTGCTGCCAACTTTCTTGCTGTTTACATTTCACTAATTGGCAAAATGTTAACAGAATATCTCTCTAATGAGCAAACTGATCACAGAACCAGACATCAAAGCACAAACACTTGCTAGAACTGTGTAGCCTAGGCATTTCTTATCATTCTTGGACTTCTTACCCCAGAATATCTGGGTAAACAACTTGTACTCCAGTCATGCAATCAGATGAGGCTGGTTTCTACCAGTTTAGTTAGTTCTTTCCCAGGTGACCTCTAGTCACCTGTGGTGTCAATTAGTGTCTAGCAATAGTTTAAGAAATGTACCTGGTGACCTTGGCACAGTCACATTCTCTCCGTGTTACCTACCTCATAGAGTCATTGTAGTGAGGAAGACATAATACCTTGAACTCATTGCAGAAAAGGCAAGATACAAATGTGCCAAATAAATAAAACTAATAAAGAGGAGTAGAAGCATTGAACCACCAAGCACACCAGAGTTACATGCCCCAGTTATCACATTTCTTAATTATCTGGGGACATCTCTCTGCATGAGTGGCACCACTGATGCAGGTGGCACTGGCAGCAGCAACAATTCATTGTGGCCATCACAGATGTGCAGTTTTGCTGGTGGTAACAAAATGCAAAGCAAGTTGGGCTGAGCACTAATAAAAATGGGGAGGGTTCCTTGGGAACCACTTTGGAGATGTTGTTTTTGTTGTTTAGTCGTTAAGTTACTGCTTATTTATTACATGGGCCCTAGAACAGCTCATTCTGACAAGGCATGACATGAATGAATTAAGGAAATGTTATCACATCCTTTATGAAAAGAGTCCTGCCTGTTCTAGAGGCTGGGAAAATGCCGCTTATGCCTCCACCTGTGCTACCAGAGTTTGCCAACCCCATCAGGTATTTCACTTCGTGGTTATCAGACTCTCTTTCAGGTATTCTGTGGAATAAACTTGGTACTTTGAGTCAGGTTGCTCCACCAGGGCGGTCCCATCCAGAGCTTGGAAATGTTACGTTTTTGGACTACGGCTCCCAGAATCCCCAGCCAGTACGAACATGTGGCTGTGAGGACTTGGGAGTTGCAGACGGAAAGCTCTGGTTCCCCTCCTGCTCAGCGATGATTTAGGAACCAACTAAACAAACAAAATAGGGCCCCAGGCGAGGAGGGAACTCTAAATAACTCCCTCATCAACCCCCTCCCTGAACATTAAATTTCACGCTTGATGTCGTTGGTTAAAAAAAAAAATTGAGGAAAACTTAAGGGTGGAGTGGGGTGGATTTACGTAGGCTCAGTTTAGGCCTGTTGGGGCCTCTAAATCCGCCTGGATCTCCCCCATTGCACTCAAATTGAGCAAGACACAACCGTTACAGTCTCCACAACCGTTACAGTCCCGTTACGCCTCTAGCCCCAGGCTCCAAACCCGTTCCTTCAGATTGAGAGAAGCCCCTTCCTGGCAGGTCAGGCAGGGATCGCCAACCGGTGGCTCTGTTGCGGGCAGACCAGGAGCTCCGGTTCAAACCCCCAAGCTCACCCCCCCCAAACTCGCATCGCAACCCCCGCCGCGGATTAACTCTGCCCATTTATTTCGCCACCCACGAGCTGCGACCCCTGATTCGAGGGTCGCCACCCTTCTTTCAGGTTACTCTCGCCGTAAGGGAAGACGCGCCCACTTTTTGCCCGAGGAAACGCTCTCGAATTCGTTGTGGGGTTTCGTCCCGA
This sequence comes from Intellagama lesueurii, assembly GCA_037013535.1. Taxonomy (NCBI): domain Eukaryota; kingdom Metazoa; phylum Chordata; class Lepidosauria; order Squamata; family Agamidae; genus Intellagama; species Intellagama lesueurii. Next base: position 87,803,719 of record JBAJHW010000001.1, read on the forward strand.
CTCCCGAGTAAAGCCGCGCCGCGCAGCAGCGCACCTTGGGCTTGAGGGTACCCCCCCCCCCCTCAACCGCTTCCTTGCAGCTCTTCCGGAGGCTGCTAAAGTTTCCGAAACTTCGAGCCCGCTCCTTGAGGTGGGGGGGGGGGGTGAGGGGACTATCAGGGCTACCTCTTGTCTCGGGGTCACTCGCCCTCCGGAGGAATCAATCATCCGGGAGAAGCCTTTGCCGCCGGGGCGCCCCCTTCCAGGAAAGGAAGCCTCCCTAAGATCTTCTTGCCTGCCCATCGATGGCCACCCAGTTCCTCTAGACTTTGGGCGGGTGATTCATTTCAAGCCTCTGCCCTTCGGAGATGGGGAGGGGGGACCCGCCCCCCCCTACAACACCTACACACAGAAAGAAAAGGCCACGTCGGGTCTCCTCTCTCTCTCTCTCTCTCACACACACACACCCCTCGTCCCCCAAATCACTGCGACCCCCCCCCCCCCCCGCCCCACTCTTTCACCGCCTCTCGTGAACAGAGCTTGGCTAAGTCAACCTCGCCGAGCTGCTGCTAATCCCTGGGTCTGAAACGCAACCGCACTTCACTTCGGATCTGGGCAGGAGCGGGTCGGTCCTCGGGCTTCTCCTGAGCGGCGACGAAGCCAGTCCTTGAGATTTCGCAGTCCGTCCCCCCCCCCGCCTTCACACACACACACACACACACACACACACACACACGCTCCCCCCCCCCAGCCTCTCCCTCGTTCTCTCCCCTGACCCTCCCCAAGCTGCGCGACGAGGACGGTGGGGGGGGAACCTTCGTGGGCTGCAACTGATTAAAGGCTGCGTTTGTTAGTTTCTTGCCGGCTTCGCTTCGCTTTCTCCGGAGACGAGGAGGGGGGAGGGGTTAGGGGGCTTCCCCCAGCCATCTATTTTCAACCTGCCCAGGTTGTGATTTTTTTTTTTCCCTCCTCTCTCTCTCTCTCTCCTTGCAGGAGCAGCTCGGAGTACCGCAATTTTGCTCTTTATTTCATTTTTTTTTTTAAAGGAAAAAGTTGTGGGGTGGGAAAGGCAAGAGAGGATGGGACGCGACCGCGGCGACCCTTGCCGGGCTTGGCGAGCCCTGCCGCTGCTGGCGTGGACTTTCCCCTTGGTGACATTCGCCTCTTTCGCGGATGAAACCTTAGAGCGAGCCTCCAAATCCGAAGGCTATTGCAGCCGGATCTTGCGCGCCCAAGGCACTCGGCGAGAAGGATATAATGAATTTAGCCTCCGCGTGGAAGGCGAGCCGGAATTCTACAAGCCCGGAAACAGCTACCGGGGTAAGTCGGGGGGGGGGGGGGACGCCGGGGAAGAAGCGCGGCGGTCAGGGGCCAGCAAGTGGCGCGGCGCAAACCCGGGGGGGTCCCTTTGCCTCTCGGCTGGGCTGCTCCCCTCTGATTCGCTCCCACACACGTTGCTTGCACTTGGGGTGTGTGTGTGTTCGTGTGCCTCTACGTAAACAGAGAGCAACACTTGCGGCGGGGGGGGGGGAGGGAAAGCCTTTTCCTTTTAAATCTCTTGCTGAAGATCCAACCAACCAACCCCCCCCCCCCCAATTTTGTATTCTTGTCGGGCAAAAGGAAGCTTTTTCTTGCGTTGCACTGGGCACCGTTTCTTTCTTTCTTTCTTAACCTCAGTTGTCCCCTGCATTCTTCCCTGTCAACTTCGAGCTGCAAGTGGAAATTATTTCACTTGGCCAAAGGAGACTCCGGCTTTTAATTATCTCGCGGTGACACAGGAATTCGGAATAGCTTGCATGCGTGGGCCAGGAAGGCTTCTGGAAGCCACCCCCCAGCTTTGTGTTCCATTTTCCATTTCGTTTTGGGTCCCAGTTCTCTCTTTTTCCATTGTTCTTTCCTATAAAAAAAAAAAAAGAACGTCCAGCCAGATCTTGGACCTGCTTACTGTGTGAATGTTGTAACTGGTGGTATCACGCTCTGCACATGCTCAGGAACACTAAGGAAAAGCTCTGGTGGTGAGAACGATATTCAAGCGTTAGGTAGCAGTTGGGGTTTCTTTAAATAAAAGTGCTCTTATAACTTGGAAAGCACTTGGGAGTGGGCAGGGTTACGGAGTAGACCATTCAAGAAGAAAATGCATGTGGATGAAAAAAAGCCACCACAACTCAGTAACCCCTGAAAGAATAAATACTTACAAGATGTTAATGATACAGGGATTTCCTCTATTCTCCTCAAGTTGTCTTTCTGAACAGGTGAAACACCTACAGATAATCTTTCCTCCCAGTCTGGACCACATACGGATTTTAGGAAAAGCATAATTGACATCCCTTTTGGACACTTAAGTTGTCATTTTTAAAATGCTTTTGGAAAACAATCCCATATACTGTATGTTTTTGACTAAAGCTATCGAACACATCACAAGCTCATTTATTAAAGTAATTCTTGAGTAGCACTTGTCCTTCCCCTCCTTTAGCTTGAATATGTTGTTTGAAGGGTGTTTATGTTCCTCCAAGCCCCCACCCTCCAAATAATGCATGGTTTATGTTGGGCTTTTTCCTAAAATTCATTCTTGAGGAAAGGAGTCTTCAGCATGGATTACCTACTTATGACTGCTGTGACCATTAGGCACTCTTGTGCTTGGAAGGGAAATGGGCTGAGTAAGAGAAGTGGAGATAAAATGTGTTTGTAAGAGAGAATGTTAACTCTTCGTGATGAGCAGCTGATTAATCTTGAGTTTGTGATACTTTTTGCACCAGGTCAGCTTAATACCAGTTTAGAGTTTTCGGGGTGGTGGTGGTGGGGTGGGGTTTTGATTGGGCTGTAAATTGTGTAGCAAAGATTTGGAAACCACTCCTTGTGAAAAGTTCCACTGGATAGTGTTTTTGCTTGCCAAGAAGGGCTTTCTCCTCTTCTTCCTCCTCCTCGGAACTGGAGGAAAGAAAACAGATCTTTAAATAAACTTCCAGAGTAAAATCTGGAGGGGAGGGGGAAGGTATGAGGTTTTGCCAACAAAATACAATCAAATAATCATTTTCACATATTTATTAGCAGACGTTTTCAGATTTTACTTCCAGGCTCATTAGATAATGTGACTTTCAAAGCTAAATCATTCCATGATCTCCTAAAACTTAGCCAGATGGGAAGAGTCTAAGAAAATGTCATAAGTGTAACTTTATGTTTCCCACAGCAATTTAATGTTGCCACTTTGTTTTATTTTTACTAACTGTCACAGGAGTTTAACAGGTTGCTCTCATGCAACATGGAGTTACATCAAGTCCAGAAAAGGATCACTCCCCATCATTTTTTAAAAATGTTATTCTCTTTAAAAATGATCTCTTATCCTTATGAACTCTATGTAAGGGGGGAATTGCTAATTAAGAACAAATTGAGGTTTTGTGGTTTATAACTTGCCTGGAAAGAAGAAACATTCTGCATAAGAGAATTGAATTAGAGCCAGAGATTCAGCAAACAATGTTAATAGAGGCTGAGGGCATTAATGGAAAAAGCCTAGTGCCAAAACCTGAGGGAACCATTGTTGATTGCTGAAGTGATTTTGTTACTCTGTTACTCTACTTTTTAATAGAAAGGGGCATGAAAATGTTCTTCAAGGAGGCAAAACAGGAGTGAAGAGGTTGCCAGTTCACACCCACATGCTCTTTATCATCTGTTGTTCAGTTGGTAACCTCTTGTCTTTGGATAAGCAGAGTGAGGTGTGATCCATATTCAACACTGGAAGGAGCAGCAATACTTCTTTCTTCAAACAGAGGGGTCTATAAGTGGTTTATTTTCTTTTACCTCCTACCTTCTTATGACCAGTTTTCCAATAGTATGATGACCATTCTTCTCTCAGTATGTGGTAGGTTGTGGCACATGTTCTTGTGAAAGAGTGCCCCACACATTTGTCTCACTTCAGCAGCATGCGTTCAGGAAGCACTAATTAGCTCTGTTGTTCTGTTTGTACTGACTGGTCCCACATGGTTTCTGTCACCTATTGATATGAACGTTTATCACAAGTGGGAATATTAGTCCTATACGTCAGCCGTGGCCTTCGTACCCACTGAACTGAAATAATGTTGTAAAGCAGAAGAGATGTTCCTGTCTCAGACTCACAATATTTGCCTAATATGCTTAACATGCCTACACTTTAGATTTAAATGAATTTAATGGTCACTCCCCTCTTCAAAGTCATCTTGGTTTTAGCAACACAGGACCAGCCACCTCTAGACACTGAATTCTTAGCATCTCACCAAACAACATTCTCTGAGATTCAGTGAGCCAAGTTGAAATTTCTGAGAGGAATGTTGTTTTTTCTGAGAAAATTTTTGAGATGTTTTTGTTCTTTCTGACTACTACCACACCTCCTAGAAAAAAGAATGCCATATTGCAGGGTTTCTTCTCTGAATATTCTCCCTTATTCTCAGAATATTCACTCTTATTCACTGCTGACTGGGGCTAATTACAGGGGTCACATAACACCCCCCTCTCCCTTTACAGCAGCTCCAGTGGCTGCAGATGTGTTTTGGGGCTGAATTTAAAGTGTTGGTTCTAACCTATGAAACCCTAAATGGCTTGTGCCCAAGTTATCTCAAGAACCACATTTCTCTTTATGACCCTGCTAAGATTGTTAGGAGAAGCCTTTCTCTTGGTCTCGCCACCTTCACAGGTGTGTTTGGTGGGGACACGGGAGAGGGCCTTCTCTGTTGCTGCTCTCAGACTTTGGAACTCCCTCCCACAGGAGGCCAGGCTGGCCCCATCTTTGCTGTCCTTTCACAAGCAGTCAAAGACTTTTCTCTTCAGGCAAGCTTTCCCTGAGTGACAGGCTGCCTGAGTGGGTTTTTAAAATGGATTGCTCTACCTTACTACTTTGAATGTCTTTTGGTGTTGCTTATGGGTTTTTTTTTTGTGTGTGTATGATATTTGTTTGATCCTTTTTAATATTTGTTTATTCACTGTTGTTAGCTTTAATATTGTATTTTAATGATATAAGCCACCAGGGGTCCTTTTAAAGAGAAAGGCGGGGTAAAAATATTTTAAATAAATTATTTTGTGAACACCCTCACTGTTATGCTTCCATGGCCATTCACCCACCTCCATGCTCTGGAATGATGCTGTCTGGGATATTGTGGAGGATACAAAGTGTTGCCCAGGTTGCTGGCACAGTTGCACCTTTTGCTAGATCTTATTGCTAATGTCATTCGCCCCTTAGAGACAGTTGGGGAACTTCTCCCCCACCTCGGAGAAATTTGTTGAGATGTTCCACTCAGTTTTCTCTGCTGATACACAGGGTGGAAAAGTTTAGGATGACATTGACACATGACTCTAGGGCAATGCCATGACATTTAAATAGTTGGGAACTCTGATGTATAAGTATTGTACCCTTAGATTACATGTGCAGAGATAGCTTTCTACCAGAAGCAGAAAGAGTGAGAAGACAGACTGGAAAGAGTTATCATTTACTGAAATAGTCCCCGACATTTTACTGCCAGAGTTGCTACAGCAAAGAGCATTTCCTCTGTGTCAACTTAATGTAGTACTCAGTGCTAGATTTATTTTGGCACAGGAGGGAGCAAAATCCCACAAGTGTATCTTCCCCTCCCTGGCAATAAAATGTAACAATGACAACTGAAAGAACTCATAATTTGCTGACCTTTCATGGAAATCCTAAATCTGCTGCTTAAAGCAAGTGCCTCACTATGTCTAATGCTAGGGTGAACCCTGAAATGAAAGGATGAGCAGATGAAATAGGAACATCCATTCAATGTCTGCTTCTGTGTCTAAGCTCACAATTGCTTGCACACCTGCCAGTGATGCATTAGGATTTTGCCTCCAAGTAGATGCACTGAAGAGTGTGCTGTCTGAGTTGCATCTGAATCTTCATTATCCAGTTCTCTTCAAAAACCACAGACGTTGGGCACTCACTCAATTCCCTTTCAGATAAAAAGGTGGAGGAAGTAGTTGACAACTCTTTTTTGATTTTCTGTATCAGCATCCTGAGTGTAGGTGTCTTCTTAATGCTCCAGCTGCTAAAATGTTGAAGCAGTCATTTAGCAATACATTTCTGGCTTTATGATTGTAGATAAAAGCATTGAAATGTGAATGCAGATTGACAGAGTATCTAAAACTAGAATATATATAACTGCTTGCTATAAACACTTCCTTGATTTTTAAGGCATAATTTTTGTTTTTGTTTGATCTCATAGGGCTGACAAATATATATTTTTAAAAAAGGTAGTGGTTTATAGCATCCAGTTAGAACAAAACACTGAGAGTTCTGGTGATGTGCAACTATGAAGATGAGGTACAGAAGAAAAGAGTGGGTCAGTTATACCTGACTTCACACAGGGTAAAAATCCACGGGTTTTACAATCACACCTCTGCCCTCTCCTTTCTCCTTCATCCTGAGTAGTTCTTTATTCTACACTTTCTCTTTCCCTACACAGATACTCATTCAGCTTAGATCACCTCTCACTAGGTTGGGAACCCTGTCATCGCAGTGTGGTTTCCTTCCTTCCTGTCCTTTCTGCCCCTCCTCCTTCATCTTTGTTCTGGCTGCTATCCTAGCACTCCCCACCAAAAAATATATATTTGCCACCCCTTTGCTCTCCTTGCCTCTCCCTTTGGTTTACCATATTCTAGCTGTCCAAATCTGGGCAGCCACTTGTGGAAGTGGACTTGATCCTTAAAAGTTCACATTAAAATATACCAGTTCGTTCTTAAGGTTCCACAATAATTCTGTCTGTTGCTTTACAAGCTGGGGTTTCTTGAATTCTTTACATGTCAATACAAGGGTGTGCAACCTTCAGTCCTTTTAAGAGCTGCAAGAGATGTAGAGTTTCAACAGGTATAGTTTTCTTGAGAATGGTGCTTCTACAAAGATTGTGATCTTTCCCAAGGCATCTAGAATTACCTATCTCACCCTACTACTAACACTTCATTTGCAAAATAGAACAAGTCTTACTGACCTGATGTTGGTTCAGGTTTAGGGTTCCTCTAAGGAATACTTAATGAATGCATGAAGTTTCTTTGTACGCATAGAAAAGCAAATGTGGGAAAAGGTGTCTCTCTGGACTGTAGCTTCCAGAACTCCCAGGGCTTCTGGAAATTGTCCTCCTGAAAAATAACATCCACATGCTCTGCCTAAGTAAATGTATAAATAAATATTATTTTTGAAATAAATGGTATTATATAATAATAGTGGTATTATATATTAACAGTGATGGCACTATTTAATAACAGTGATGAGAGAATTAAATGATCTCTCCAAAATGATATGCTTGAGAAAGGATCTCCCTTCTGTTTTTCAGAAGTGACCACAGGGCAAGTAGTCTCTGCACATGTACAGAAGGTGTTCCTACTTTGACATAAAATCACTTGCTTTAAAAAAAAATGTTAGGTAATAGTGTGATCCTATATATGTCTAGCCGAAAGTAAAGACCATTGACCAGAATCCTGCTAGTTACACGTGCCAGTGTAACTCTATTGCCATAAATTTGAGCAGCAAAGAAGTCAACCTAGTATTGGCTATCACACACCAGTCTCAGGACTTAATGTCCGGAAGCAAATGCCTATGCTGATTTCTTAGCTTTTAGCAACTTGACATTAAATTTTACACTGATGGAGCCACACCAGTGTAATGTAATGGGATTCTGGCTATTGAGTTCCTCCAGGGATTATTCCAGGGTAAGGTGCATTTACAGCTGAAAGCTGTCACTTTAGGACCTTACTAACAATGACATTTAGCATGACTGCACATGGGGCATGTGCATGTACAGTGCAGAGATCAATGGGTTGCTACCATTTTAAAACTGAGCTATACAATTATGATGTCAAACACAACTGTGACTTCACTTTCTAGTGAAACACATTGAAAGGCGCGAGAAGGTTTGTTTCTTGGGCAGAATGGTGATCATCATTTTCCTCTTGCATCTCTGCTTCTATGTTTCTTCAAGAGATAAATACTGTATATCACGTATATCTGCACTACAACTACAGTTGTAATGCAGGTTAATTTTCGTTGCACTCAAATTGTCATGGCTCCAAATGAAGGAATCCTACTGTTTAGGTGGGGAGCTTAGGATCCTCTCTCAGAGAGTTCTAGTACACTTGTCTGAACTATAGTTACCCAAGTGTCTATACTACAGGATTAAACTAATTTAATCTTGAAACCCTCTCTTGTCTGAATATATAGATATTTTCTTAATATACTAATAATAACTGTGTGCCATCAAGTTAATTCCAAATTACAGTGACCCTTGCCAGGGTTTTCTAGGAAGTAGTTTAACATTCCTTCTTCTTGGTTCTTGTTTGGGATCTGGGACTGTACAGCTTGCCTAAGGCTATGCAGACTGGCTTTTCTCCTAGAAGGGACAGCGGGGAATCAAACTCCCAATCCGTGGCTCCACAGCCAGATACCTAACTCACTGAACTATTCTGCCAGCTCTAAATATGTTACTAAACTGCCAGTACAAAGATTCTTTAGCAGGAAGCTATGACACATAGAGGGATATGAAACTGATGTCACCGTGCAGTGCCGATATACCCTTCCTATTTTTTTTAAAATGAAAGTTATGAGTCCCCTCCAGCTAAACAGGCATCAGGTGGCATGGTCTACATTAGAGATGGGGATGAATAAAAAAAATGGCAATTCATTTTGATTCATCAAGGTTAATGAATCAACAAATACGAATTTACGAATATTCTTTGACAATCTTTGCTTTAAAGGGATATAAAACTGGCCCCCAAGCACCTAGAGACACCATATTTGCAGGGAAGCTTCCTCAGGTGGTTTTCTACAAGTCCAGAATGTTTGGTGAACATTGGATGATGGACCCCTGAGTTATATAGTCACAAGAAGGACACTCCCAGGAAAGCTCCCCCCAGGGACTTAGAGAATCCGGTATCACACCAAAGCTTCCTATGTCTTTCTCCAACATGCCTGCCAAGTTTGGTGAAGATTGGATATCGGACATCCAAGTTATTCACCCACAAATTGGGTCCCCCCAGGATAGTTTACCACGCAGCACAGAAGCCCATGGCATTGAGGGAGTTATATTTGGCCCCAGCAGAATGAGAGATCTTTGGCACTGAGGTAGCTTGGTTTGTCTCTGGCAGGCACACAGAGGCATGAGGCATTGAGTTTGTCTTCAGCAACATCACATTTGCCAGTGAAGCACTTAGCAGCAAAGTAGACCATGGCCCCATCGGGCACTGAGGCAGTTGACAGCAGCAAAGCAGGCTTTTTGGCCTCATTGGGCACTGAGGCAAAAGGCAGCAAATTAGACTGTGTGCCCCATCAGGCACTGAGACAAAAGGCAGCAAATTAGACTGTGGCCCATCAGGCACTGACTGAGGCAAAAGGCAGCAAATTAGACTGTGTGCCCCATCAGGCACTGAGACAAAAGGCAGCAAATTAGACTGTGGCCCATCGGGCACTGACTGAGGCAAAAGGCAGCAAATTAGACTGTGGCCCATCAGGCACTGAGGCAAAAGGCAGCAACATGATTCTTAGCAGATAGGGTGGCATTGGGGGAGGCATTGGTGGTGTAGTGGCAGAAATCTGCCATATGGATGAGCAAGAGAGGTGTTTGCCATCAAGGTGGGGTAAAGACAACCTTCAAAAATGTGCTATTTTGGGCTGCCAGGAAGGGCTAGGGTCACCCCTGCCATATTGCCATTGCGGCACTCAGACAGGTTTGGGTGGGGCTGAGCCCGGCCATGTTGGCACCGGGACACTTGGACAGGTTTGGGTGGTACTGAGCCCGGCCATGTTGGCATGGGGACACCTGGATAGGTTTGGGTGGGGCTGAGCCCGGCCATGTTGGCATCAGGTGTGGCCGGATAGGTTTGGATGGGGCTGAGCCGAGCCATGTTGGCATGGGGATGCCCGGATAGGTTTGGGTGGGGCTGAGCCCAGCCATGTTTGCATGGGGATGCCCTGATAGGTTTGGGTGGGGCTGAGCCCAGCCATGTTTGCATGGGGACGCCTGGATAGGTTTGGGTGGGGCTGAGCCTGGCCATGTTGGCATCAGGTGCGGCCGGATAGGTTTTGATGGGGCTGAGCCGAGCCATGTTGGCATGGGGATGCCCTGATAGCTTTGGGTGGGGCTGAGCCCAGCCATGTTGGCATGGGGATGCCCGGATAAGTTTGGGTGGGGCTGAGCCCAGCCATGTTTGCATGGGGACGCCCTGATAGGTTTGGGTGGGGCTGAGCCCAGCCATGTTGGCATCAGGATGCCCGAGGAGGGTAGGATGCTGAATTCAGCAAGCAGAATTTGAGAATCAAGCCCAAGGAAGCTGGAATGAGCAGGCCGGCCTTTTGGAATGTAGCCCGAGGGAAGTGTAAGGAGCTGCAGGACTAGGAAATTGGTCATATGGCCAGCAATGTAGACTTTTTGCCCCATCGGGCACTGAGGTAGTTGGCATAAAAGTAGGCTTTTTGTCACCATCAGGCACTGAGGCACATGGCAGCAAAGTAGACCATGGCACTACGGGTTAAACCACTGAGCCGCTGGGTTTGTCAATCGGAAGATCAGCAGTTTGAATCCGTGCGACGGGGTGAGCTCCCGTTGCTTGTCCCAGCTTCTGCCAACCTCCTGAAGCAGTAGAGACACACACACAACCACTCAGGAATTTAATTTTGGGGACTGAGGTAGTTGGCAGTGAAGCAGGCTTTTTGGCCCCATTGGGGCACTGAGGCAAAAGGCAGCAACGTAGACTCTTGTATTCAGCAACATCACATTTGCCTGCAAAGTTGAGTTTGCCCCCGGGAGGCAACTGAGGTAGTTTGCAGCAAAATGAGCAGTAGATGAATAGGCACCACCTCAGTGGGAAGGTAACGGGACGGTGTTGTCCAGTCATGCCAGCCACATGATCACGGAAAAGTGTCTACGGAGAAACACTGGCAATTGTCAGCAAAGTAGGCTTTTTGGCCCCATCGGGCACTGTATTTCTAGGCTGGATCACAGATGTGGGATTCGGACATTCCAGGTACCAACATGATTCTTAGCGGACAGGGTGGCGATGCGGGTTAAACCACTGGGCCGCTGGGCTTCTCGATTGGAAGATCAGCAGTTCGAATCCATGTGAGAGGGTGAGCTCCTGTTGCTTGTCCAAGCTTCTGCCATCAGGCCACCTGGAGAGGTTTTTGGGGGGCTGAGCCCAGCCATGTTGGCACCGGGACACCCGGAAAGGGTAGGAGGCTGGAATAAGCAGGCAGGAATTTTGAATGAAGCCTGAGGAGGCTGGACTCACCAGGCAGGACTTAATGTATGCTTTAGAGATCTTAAGGTTGCACCATTTCTAATGCCAGTGTGGAAGAAGTAGCTTCCCGTAAAAGCAGAACAAATGGAAGATGATGGAGTATGGGGAAAAGAGGATTCTAGCTCAGCCTCCTCCTGATGTAAGTCAGACTCAGACGGATAGCCCAGTGGAGCATCTGGACTGGATATATATGATATTTTCAACATTACCAGTTTCCTGGGCTTCACTTTTCATCCTGATCACAAAGTGGCACTCTCTGTCCAAACTGGACTAAGCAGGCAGGAGGGCACGACTTGGTTGGAGCTTGGCCCAATGAGGCAACTGCAAACAGCAGGCAGGCAGACAGGAAAGAACTTGGCCCGATGAGCCGACTTGACCCAGCAGGCAGGAGTTAGAAAGAACTTGGCCCGATGAGCTGACTTGACCCAGCAGGCAGAAGTTGGAAAGAACTTGGCCCGATGGGCCGACTGAACTCAGCAGGCAGGCAGGCAGGACTTGGTTGGAACTTGCACCGATGAGGCAACTGCAAACAGCAGGCAGGCAAGCAGGACTTGGTTGGAACTTGGCCCAATGAGCCGACTTGACCCAGCAGGCAGGAGTTGGAAAGAACTTGGCCTGATGAGCCGACTGGACCCAGCAGGCAGGACTCGGTTGGAACTTGGCCCGATGAGCCGACTGGACCCAGCAGGCAGGCAGGAGTTGGTTGGAACTTGGCCCGATGAGCCGACTGGACTCAGCAGGCAGGCAGGAGTTGGTTGGAACTTGGCCCGATGAGCCGACTGGACCCAGCAGGCAGGCAGGAGTTGGTTGGAACTTGGCCCGATGAGCCGACTGGACTCAGCAGGCAGGAATTGGTTAGTTTTACAGGCCCGCAGGCAAGTAGGCTGGTCTTTTTTTGTTCAGGAGGACTGGCAGGTGGGCAGGCAGGTTGCAAGGCGGGCGAGCAGGCAGGCAGGCAGGCAGGCGGTGTGGTAAGGGAGAGACTGTCATTGGAACCCTACCTCTTTGGATTCAGTGAGGGGAAGCCCAACAAGGGAAGGTTCACCTTGATGAACAACAGTCTCTCCATAGTAACGGAATCCAAACATGAGCGGTGTGGTCCGAGTATGTCTCTGATATGGGAGAACATGCTCTCGCTCTGGACACTGGTGGGGGGGAAGGAAAGGAGGTCATTGGCCACATTGGACAACTGTGGCCATATGACCACTTTCCTAGCCCAGAAATGGAGGGGATCTGACTGGGGGGGGCTGGGGGGGGGGCTCAGCCAGATATTCCCGCACCATCGTCTTGGCCGGATCCTCCTCATCCTCCTGTCTTTCCTCTGTGGCAATTGCCCAGGTCACCACAGAGCTCCAGTAATGGTGACTGGGGCCTTCACCAGCTGAAGTCCCTGCCTGTTGCTCCGGCAAACCACCCTGCCCCTCCTCTGTCCCGCGGCCTGACATTCCCATCTCCCCACGCAAACATTGTGCACCCCATGCCTTGCGGACTTCAGTGGAGAGCTCTGTTTGCCACTCCTCGAGGTCTGAGGTGCGTGCTGCCAAGTCTCCCTTGATCCAAGGATCACACAGGCAGGCCATGCAGTAAGCTCTGTCCCTGGATACAGGATGGAGTCACTTCCGCACGCCTGCCTGCAACCTCTTCACCAGAGCCCTGGTCCGTGGAAGGTGGGAGGATCCTGGTGCCACAGCATCTTCCAGGGACCGATCAAGGGCGTGAATCAGGGGGATGACCTGCCCCAGGCTTGCCGTGTAACCACACAAGATGTCAGTGGTTTCCTGAAAAGGCTTGAACACCTCCACCATCTGGGAGAGGGCCAGCCAATCCGTGGCACTGATGCCCACCTCTCTGCCCCCGGGCAGAATGGGCATGGAGGACATGATGTCCTCCAAAACGGCCTTCTGCTCCACCAGGCGGGACACCATGGTGTAGGTGGAGTTCCACCTGGTGCGCAGGTCTGTCAGGAGAACGTGGGTCTCCTGACCCAACTCCTCCTGCCTCTCATGCAGCCGGCGGGCGGCTTTCAGACTGTGGGAGAAGTGGCCCACCAGTTGGCGGTATTGCTCCAGGAGTGCCCGCGTCTCCTGGCTGCCTGCGTCCCACTCAGGCTTGACATGGCTGCCCAGGCCAAGGGCATCGTGCACCACAAGGTGTAATTTGTGTGCCATGCATACGATGCCTTCAAAGCCCGCCGCATAGAATGCCGCCAACATGTTCTGCCCAGCATCCGTGACTATGTGGCCACGGATGACCTCCCCCTCCAGTGCCCACTCCTGCAGTGCGGACAGGAACTCATCAGCGATGTTCCTCCCCATTGCCTGAGCTTCCATGTGCTGTGCCTGCAGCAGAATGGACCTGTACTCTGGGGGGCAGGACAAGGGCCTCCCCCTGCCACCCTGTCGCCGATGCCCTGCCACTCCCTGCCATGAGATGAGTGGCCGCCTGCTGGGCCTTGCCCTTCGACCGCCGGCTGAGGGTCATGGTGGACCCAACAGGTGCAACTTCGTGGAGCATGGCCTGCCTCATGCTCCCAGCCCCAGAAACCCCCGTGGCTGCCCTTTTGGAAGGAGACGCCTCCTTCTGCCTCCCCACATCTCCCTCTGAAGCTGCTTTCTTCCCTCCCCCAGATGGCGCTGACAAAGTGCCTTCCCTGGACAGGAGCCTTGGGTGGTGCCTCTCCAGATGTTGGCGGAGGATGGTGGGGGACAGATGCCTGGGGTCTGACCCCCTCTGGACCACCACTAGGCAGGCATTGCAGCATGCCAGCCGTGGGTCATCGCTGACCACCGTGAAATGATCCCACATGGCCCCTCTGCCATGTTTGCCCAAACGACGACCCACTGCCTACCCCTGACTGCTGGACTGGGACAAACTCTGTGTCCCAGGGGTGCTGGTGGTCTGGGAGGAGGGAAGAGATTACTCTGGGGACAGGGGTGGGGGGTTGTGAAGCCTGCCCTGCCATTACTGGTTCCAAATTGGACTGGGGATCTTCGGAAACCAGTAACTCCTCGGAGTCCTCTAGGAAGCGGAGCAGCGGTTCTTTGGGCACCTCTGGAAGCTTTGCTTCCATACCTGCCTGCAAGGCCACCGGAGGAGGAACGGTGGTGGTGGTGGTGGTGCCACTTGTGCCATTGCCCAACCTACATAGCTTCACAACCTTCTTCCCCTTTGATTCCCCGTGGTGGAGAACTCCCTTCATTTTCTACTGCCTGCCAAACCAACTAAACAAATAATAAAGCAATGGGGATTGGGGAAAGAAACTAATAGAGGGTCAGAGAGTGTGTGTAAATTTTAGTTTTTTAAATGATGGTAGGGAGTGGTGGAATAATTGTTTTACTAAAATGTGACTTGCCTAAACAAAGCCACCCCCCCCCCCCAGTATAATGTAAATTAGGAAAAGGGATTCCAATCCACACAAATTCCCCCCACTCACTGTGGCTGAACACAAGCCAAAAATAAATTCCAAAAAGAATTAAGTTTTAAAAACTTAAAGCTCTGCCAGCTTAGTCTCAGTCACACACAGACACAGACACAGACACAGACACACACACACACACACACACACACAACCAAATCAGTTTTAGGGGAAAGGAAAAGGAATTTCAGTCACACACCAAATTCCCCCACCCACCCACTGTGCCTGAGAGACACACAAGCCTCCAAAAATAAAGTTTTAAAAACTTAAAAAGCCCTGCCAAATAAGTCTCAGAGACACAAACAGACACACAGCCACATCAGTTAGGGGAAAGGAAAGGGATTCCAGAGTCACAGGACACACATCAAATTCCCCCTCCCCCCACGCACTGTGCCTGAAGAAGACACACACAAGCCTCTAAAAATAAAGGTTTAAAAACTAAAGCCCTTCCAAAGAAGTAGCCTAAGCTACCTGAAATCCCTCCCCAAATTCCCAGTAAAGATGATGTGATGATGATGATGATGATAAATGAAAAAGAAAAATATAAGTGTTCGCTTTGCTGCCACAAAAGTGAAACAAGAGCACAAGAGCACCAGCAACCCAGCAACTGTTCTCACTCCGGAGAGAATGAACAGAAGTGGGGAAAGGCTGGAGGGGAAAAGCTTATGAAGCCTCTGTAAAAGTTAGTTACACCTTTCAGCAGCGCTACTGGCTGCTGGACATGCCAATCCAGGATCGTTGTCCTGATTGGCCAGAGCTTCTAATTGGTACCAGCAAGCTCAGAGAGGTCCCCAAAAGGGTAACGAATATAGATGAATATTGACGGATCGATGGATCGACGAATAAAACAGAGGAAATATTCATCAAGCCATATTTGTTGGGACTTATATTTTGACGAATACGGATTGACGAATATCTGACGAATTGGCTATATTTGTCAAAATAAAATCCATTTTTATATTCATCCCCATCTCTAGTCTACATTCTAACAAAACTCAGCCAACTGGGCAATATGGCACCTGTATTTCCCTTTCTTTCTCTCTCACATTTTTTTTCTCCCTCCATCTCCACTTTCACTGAGTCTTTTTTCTCCCCCCCCCCTTTTCTTCCCTCCTCCCCCCCCCCCCTTAACCAGGCAACAGGAATTCTAATCTCTCTTCATGCACACACACATGGACTTTGGAACAAAGTTTACCATGCAGATATGTTACAAAAGAGGGGTCTGTGTTGCTCCAGCAGAAGTGAAATAACTATGTTGTTGTTATTGTTATTATGTGCTGTCAAGTCACCTCCGACTCATGGTGGCCCTATGAATGAGTGATCTCCAAAATGTCCTGTCTTCAATGGCCCTGTTAAACTCTTGTAAAATCAAGCCCAGGGAATCAGCCCATCTTGTATTTGGTCTTCCTCTTTTCCTGCTGTCTTTAATCTTTCCCAACACTACTGTTTTTTCTACAGAATCCTGCCTTCTTATGATGTTGCCAAAGTTGGAAATCTTCACTTTCAACGTTTTTACCTGCAGAGATAGTTCAGGCTTGGTTTGATGTAGGACCGAATTGTTGGTCTTTCTGGCAGTTCAGGACATCTGCCAAGCTATCCTCCAGCATCACATTTCAAATGAATCATTCCCTCCGCCCCCGTCAACTTTCTTTACTGCCCAGTTTTCAATATATGGTGATTGGAAATACAAGAGTGTAGATGATCTTGATCTTGGTCTCCAGCGACATAACCTTATACTTGATGATATTTTCTAATTCCTTCATAGCTCTAGCAGGATAGAAGTGAAAATCTAAATAGATTGGTTCTACTGCCACCTGAAACCATCAGCCAACATTTGGACCAAAGGACAAGGCTACCTGCTCTTGAGAACAGCCTGTTCTAGAATCGACCTGGCATCTGCTACCTAATGACTAAACCAATTGTACTGCAGTCTGCATGCAGCTTTTAATTAATTAACATTTAGTAATTCATTTAAAATGAATTAACCCCCATGATATACCCTCTCAGGGTCTTTTTAAATATCTGTACTGAGTTTCAGGTGTCTGGATTTCACAGTCTCAGAGTTGTGACAGAGAGACAAATACATGCTCTTTTTCATTGTTTCATTATGAATGATACAGGGATATTGATAATATAGAGCTGGTCATGTTATGGGGAAGCTGGTTCAGGTAGTAACATGCTGGAAGACAATGCAGTGTGTGCTACCTCATCTGCCATGTGGTCTCTAGGCACATGTGATGCCCTTGTATGTAGTAGAGGATGAGAATGGAACGAGTGTTGTAGTTAGAGCCAACTGTATCAGAATGCCTCTAAATATCAGTTGCTTTGGAATATGACATAAAAGATACTGTTGTGTGGGCTTCCCATCAGCCACTGTATGTTGGCCACAGAGTGGCTCATGTGTGAACAGAATATTGAACTAGAAAGGTCGAAGGTCAGATCCAGCATGGCACTTCCTGTGTTCTTAAATTCTTAACTGCCAATCTGGTCAGCTTTTTACATGGTTTGAGCGCGGGGTGCTACCTTGTCTTTTGTTTCACACAGAAAACATGTTAAGGACGACACCTGCTAATATATGTGCAAGTGGAAACATTTAAGGAGCGAGAGTGTTTACTTCATGGGAAAAAAATACTTGTGATTAGTTCCACCCATGCAGTTACATCATCATTACACATAACCCCAGCTACGTGGGATTGTGCCACAGAGAAGAGGCACCTATATGACTTTGAACTATATATTAAAAGGCTGGACTGGGACTCTCATTGCCCTTTGTCCTCCTGAAGATGCATGCAACTCTGGAAATGTGATGACAGCTTCCTTCCAGGAAGTATTGCAACAAGACCTAGAAGGATGTCTAGAAGAAAGCCTCAGCGTTGTCCTGATATGTTGATACATGTTTCTGGGTTGGAACTCTCAGAATTCTGCCCATGGAATTCTTGAAGAATTCAACAGTTTGAGTCTAAAAAACCCCAAACCCAAAGCAAAACAAAAACAAATGGCACAGTCCTAGTACCCACCACTTCTGACACTGTTTGCTGCAGTGCTTATGTGATGCCCAGAATTTTTGGAAATGTTACTTTTTTCGACAGCAGTTCTCAGAATCCAGCATTGCCCCGTAGCCATGCTTACCAAGGGATTCTGGGAATTGTAGTTCCACCCACCCTCGCAGTGTTTCCAAGCCATAGTATTTACTACCCAGTGGTGGCTGATGCCTATCAATCTGGCAGGGTAACTTGAGTGTAAAACTTAACTAAGTGCATACAAAAACACATACTACACTGCAGGGAAAAGTGACAGTGCTGTCCATTGTGTTTTACATACCAGGCACATACAAGCCGGGTTTTCTACACTCTAAAATTGCAGGGGAGTGGGGTGGGGTGGGGAGGGGCAACAGCAAGATTCGCCACAAAGTTTTTCTGAAGAGTTATTTCAGAGAAGGTAAAGTGATCAGGACATTGTTGAAAACTGGTTTTAAAGAATTCTTACCTGACATTTTAATCATCTTCTTTGGGGGCTAAAATTACTTTTTTAAAAAAAACTTATTTTTGCAACTATAACAAAGAAAACAACCTATGTTTCTGGAAGTCCCCTTGGCTGTAATCCTCTGCCAGTTTTGTGTTTAGACCTTGCTAACCCCCCCCCCCCACTCCAGAGAGCGAGCGAGAGAGAGAGCACATGTGAGTGTTTCCAAATGATTGGGTGCCTGGTAAAGGCAACAAATAGAAAGTAAGACACATACAGATCATTGTTCAAAGTGAGTGTCCTAATGCATCATTAAGGAACGGCCTGAGGAAATATGTGAACAACCAAGTATTTTCAAGCTCAGCTTGAAAATTCTTGTGTAACACTTTCAGTTCCCTTTGGAAAGAAACCAGTAAAGAAAACTGTGACCCGATATTTACCATGTAACAATGGGTCCCTAATACCTCAAGGCCCCTACCACTGCAATTTTCCTTAAAAAAATAATTTTAGGCCACTAGACAAGAGTTTTTTTAATTTTAAATCCTATTTGTAGCTGCACCCCTTTCCCCAATATTATAAACCCACTGGAACAATCTTTATAGTACATAACCACTGGATTCAGTTTTTCTCAAAAACAAACTGTGAAATGTGCAAATTAGCCCTTTTAGCCCAACAACATTGGAAGGCAGCACTCAGGCTGCTGGCGAAATGGAACAATGGCCCTCAGCCCTTCTAGAATTATACACCCCCTATTCGTGTAATTAATTAATTTGTCTGTGCTGGGGGAATGGAAAGACAAACTCTTTGTAGCGGGCATTGATTGTGTATTATTTTTGTATTTCAGATTTTTACTGACAAAAGCTCTGCATGTTTTTCACCAATGTGCCTGAGTGACTTAGAACAGGCGGAGAAGAGTAATTCCATGCTTTAAATGAAATATGTTGCCTTTAGGGTGACTCCCTCATGGTGGCACCAGAACATGATTTGTGCCTGAAGAGTGGGCTACCTTGAGAAAGCTGAGCGTGAAATGACTCATTTGCCCTAATGGACCAGCCTCCACTGGTACTTCCTCTGTAAGAAGTAGGTCCCAGTGTAAGCAGGTCTGATAGGAGGAATAGAGGCTTTCCATTTTGGGCAAAAGAAAGAGGAACATCGGGGCAATCCTTGGTCTTTTTCTATTACACTTTTTTATTTTTAACAGTGAGAAGTTGCTCTGTGCTTCTGCAGATCTTGATAAGTGATTTGTGATGAGGCCATCTGTGTGTAGTGCTGCTTCCCATATTCCAAAGCAGCACTGCTTCTCTCTTCATATTTTGAAAACATTTTATAGTCAAGGGCCAGCTGCACTTGCACATGGCTCAAGATGCTCATTTTTTAACATTTCTGCTCTAAAATATATGTTCTCCTTTTATGTAACAAAAAAGTGTTTCTTCTGAAGTTTAGGATCTAGTCAACATAAAAGAAACTCAATTTTCTTCCTATCGTGATGATGCAATTATTAAAATGAACATAACATGCTGAAATGCACATGCTCAGAGGGTCCTACTTTCTTTTTTAAAGAAGTTTGACAAAGAGTTTTCATTTATTTTTATTTTTGTTTTTCCTCCAGCAGTCTTAGGAAGATAGCTAAAGCGTGGAAGTGTGATAGGATGCAAAAAGAGGGAAAATCTTATTTGTGTGTTTCACACAACTGGTACTACAAATCTCTAAAGACCACCAGAGTCTAAAATTACTCAGTTTCACCACTGGTCTTCATAAATCTCCCACCACAGTAACCGTAGATGCTGATCTGTTGTGTATGGCTTCGCATTTGCAGGAGAGCATTTCGTTTCTTTCCCTTGGCAATGATAAAATACTTACAGCTGAAATATAAGTGTGCTGCCCTTGCCAAGCTTGTTTGTCTGGGACAGGGGCTCTGCACTGACACCTTTTGATGTTGTTTCTATCCTATTAAACATGCATATGATGGGGAAAGTTGCTGAGCTCTTTCCTGTCATGAAACAGAATGCATTCTGCATTCAATCAAAAGATGACACATGCCGTTGCCCGATTCTTGAGACTTGTACTTGGCTTTGCCTGGATCCTTATTGTTCTCAGTGAACAAGGTTGCTTGATATGACTATAGTGGGACACTCACTTAAGAAAAAGAACCAATTAGATCCATTCTTTAAAAGATCAACACCCAATGGAGTGGTTCTGCTGACAGAACTGCTTCCATCAGCAGAACTGAGAGGAAGTTTGATTCCCCTTACAGCCAGCTATACAAGGGAGGGAGAGGAGCTGTCACAGCCACTTTTCAAGATCTGTGTAAAGCTGCAAAGTGAGGAAAAAGGAAAAAAAAAGTTGGGTCATGCTAGCAGATATATGCTAGCTGGGTGCTGGATGTGGACCTATATTAAAACAATGGGGAGTTTTGTTTTGTTTAATTTTTAATCTCTTAAGAATAATAATCAGCAAAACTTTGCAAGGAAGTTTCAGCTTGGTCTGAAGATGGTATGGTGTTGCACAAGAATACGTGGATGGAAAGAATAAGTGCTAACTCTAAGCTCATAGTTTTGAGCCAGGATTTTTTTTTTAAAGATAGTATTACATTAAAATGTAGAAACTTTTTTTTAATATAAAAGTACTGTGTCTGTTTGATTTAAATTTGTAATATTCATATATTCAAATATATCTCTGTAACCAAGAGGGTATGGGTGGAGGCTAATAACAAGGAGACTCATGTAATCTAATGATTGTGAGAGGCTGTGCTTTCAGCAAGTTGATAAAATTAGGATATATGACATATAAATCATGAGCACTGGGTGCTTTTTCTTTTCTTATGTCAAAAATGCTAAACCAAGCACATGCACAATGATTCTAGTGAACAGAAAAAATAAATCATACCAAAGATTCTGTTTTATTGATTAAAAATTAGACAAGAGTAATGTATTCTTACTGATACTGCAGAATGCTGAACATCTTAGTAACATTTTCCCATTGTAAATCTCTTCTTACTTTAAGCAATAAATTGGACTGCTTATTTCTTTGTTTGCCACCAGCTCAGTTAAGCATCTTACAACCAGTTTTGTCAGGATTTCTGACCAATGTTTTATTTTTCTGAAAATGTTTTATTTTCCTGTCAAAGGGATTGTTTTTTAAAAAGGGTCCCTTGACATCTCCAACTTTTGACAATTTGATGTGGCATTTCAATTTGAACTGGCCTCTTCTGAGAAAGAAGTATGAAAAGTGGAGTGCATTGTTCAGTAGAAAATATAAGGATATAGAGGAAGAGATTCATTCCCTTTGGCAGTGCCCTCCTGGCATTAGTCTATGCTACTGTAGCTTTGTTGTCTAAAGGGAGGAAATTAAACATTTATCTGTCGAAATACTGTCCCGTTACATTTATCTGTAGGTGGAACAAATATGTATTCCACTACATGAAAAAGGATTTACACAAGAAGAGATGAGAACAGTTATTGATCCAATGAATCACTCACTAGCATAACACAAAAATATCAGTCTGCTGAATTTAGTTTCTGCTAGGATTGTACTTGTTTTAATTATATGCCTCTTTGTGTTACTTCATAGCTGTTCTCTGAGATTGACATACATAATTTTTATATAAATTCCCCTACATACTCTGATCATGAATTTGATTGTGGATGTCCAGAAAGAGCCCCACTAAATCTTGAGGTAGGAATGTTCCCATGTGTTTCTGGCTGACAAACTGGTTGGCAAATCCAGTTTAGAGCTACATGCTGGGAAATAGTCTCTCTCTCTCTCTCTCTCTCTCTCTCTCTCTCGTTTTCTGATTGGTCTTCACTGGAAGTGCAAACTGGTGTCCAGCTACTGGGGATACAAAGAGACAACAATGCTGCTTAGTAGCAGCAGAGGACTCTCCACAATACTACAACATTCAGATTATCTACACCTTCGCCTAGTTATTCATTCCAGTTTGGGAGCACAAGTTGCAACTGTAAATGAACACAATATTGGAGATTTTCACTTGCCTAGAAACATAATGAACATTTTGGGACACTCTGAAATTTTAAGTTTAAAACCAACAGTATGTACTGGATTCAATCTTTAGCTGTCTCAAGCACTGGAAAAGAAAGTATATGCTGAACACAGTATATTGTCATTTGCAGACTGCATTCTCTGTAACATGTCTGGATGCTGTTGTGTGTTATAATTTCGAAACTCCTAATTGTTGCAAAGTAACATGCAAAGATACATGCCATGTACACAAGTGTGCTTAGGACAGTGCTAAGTTAACCTGAATTTTCATTCCTCTTACATGGCTGCTTGCTTCTCAGATATATTTGCTGTTATGTGCCCCAAAGTTGTTTCCAGTTTTCAGTTACCCTCATAATCCTGGGTGCAAGAGCATTAGGGAGGAGATGCGCTGCCACCCATTGCGGGGGACTGTGATGAGCTGGACATCCCCCACCAGTTCCCCCCAACGTTCCCCTACTCCCTGATCCCATCAGAGAGGATCTTGTGTTGGGTAGGGCCAATTGCCCATCTCTCTCACCTGGGATCCACTCCTATGTGCAAAACTGTCAGCAAAGATGGGCTGGAGCTATCCCAAGCTTGACCACTTTCTGCCAATCTATTCCTGTTGCAACCACTGTAAGCGGCTCTGCCTAATATTTCCCAGCCATTGCTCCTGACCTACATCAGAAAGATGTGTTTCTGAGAACGTCGGCCATAGTATGTGTCCCTTCAATTACTGCTAGAGCTGAGTTGATGAGAACTGCTTAGTCAACTGAGCTAGAGTGGTTTAGTAGTTAGAGCAGTCTTCACTAATGTGGTATCCTCAAGATGTACATCCCATCATTCTTGGAGAATAGCCATACTGTCTGAGAGTAATGGGAGCTGGGGTATTTTTGTCTGCTTACTTGCCTTCTGACATATCTGGAGGAAACCATAATGAGGAGGGCTTAGTGTTGGCCTTTCTCTGAATAATTTTGAGTGTAAAGGAGGATTGCAGAGATATGGGGAAAATGATTCATCTCAGCTACAACTCCAACAGCCATATTGGTTAGGATATTTTAAGAGTTGTAGTCCAAAAACTTTAAAAATAATAAATAAATAAAATGGTTTCCCTCATCTTTGGGATTGCAATGAAATAATGTATATGAAGCATTTTGATCTTTGTCAAATGTTGAAATGAAAATATAAAGCATGATTAAGAAACAGCAGATAGATACTTGGAGATTCAATAAAAGTCCTGTTGTAAAGCTGTACGTATGTAGATACCTCAGGAACTCCTTGGTTCCCACGGTGTTTTAATGCCCGATAATCACTTTCAGGTACTGCACCATAATGAACTGCTTAGAACTGTTAAATAAAGCTGTAGAACAATGAAATGCCAGTAGCTTTGTCTAAACAGAACTTGAATCCAACTTCTCACAGGAAGACACATCTCTTATGGCAGTGTCTTTAGTCATTTATTGTTCATTACTTAAAGCCTGTGTCTTTCTTTGAGACTAGTTTTAATACAACATAAGCATTTGTTAAGTGGTAGCCTACATCTTTAGCTGCCAAAATTGCTGGCAGCAGGCAAGAAATGCAAAGGTAATTAACAAATTTATTTACTTTCAATGGACTCCGTTTCTAAATGGGTAGGGCCACATGTCATTTATACCTCAATCCTATCGGTTCCTTTGGACTCAATGAGGCTTACATCTGACTAGCTATGGATAGAATTGTACGCGTTTATAGAGTACCACTATTGGTCTCATTATAAATTCTAATGCGTTGTGGTATTATCAGCATCTTGCTGTGTACAAAGCTCTGTTTACATGTGCAGAATCAAGTGCATAACATCCAAAGCCAGAAAATTACACAGTGAAATAAAAATTAAATAGAACAACAACAAAAAAAAATGTATCCTTCATGTACTATGTGGTATTTCTGAACCCCATGAATTCCAGTATTTTCTGATGGAAGAAATTTCTATCTATCTTCAATGGGACAGCCTGCTAACAACGAGGCTATATTCTGCTTTGCTGCAAAACTGGTTCACCAAAAATGGCACAAATCCCCTCCACCCCATATGTTATATTAGTTAGTTATGTGCCATCAAGTTGGAACTGACTTACAGCGACCCTAATAGGACTTTATTTCCTGTATGAATGTATGAAAGTTGAATACGACTATTTCTTGTTACATCATGACAATACTACTGCATGCATTTTGCAGGAGTGTTATATGTAGCCTAAAAATAACCCTTGGGTGCATTGCCTCTTCCAATTCAGGGGTCTCAACTGAGGGTGTCATGCCCAATGATCCCTCTAATCCTAGAGCCATAATTGACCAAGGTATTGAATGTTTTAAAAAATCTACAAGCATGTTTATTTTGAAAGTCTTATTTTTCTCCCTTTTTCCTCAGTAACACTTTCAGCTGCCACTCCAGCCTATTTCCGTGGATTCACGTTGATTGCTTTGAAGGAAGGCAAAGAGGGAGACCGAGAAGAAGACCATGCAGGAACCTTTCAGGTGAGGAGCTAGTTCTTAAATGGCAACCCTGGTGATGCTGATCTCTTGGCAGAAAACAAGGGATATAAAGAGCAACATCTCTTTTCTATAGCTATGGATATTTATGAAGTTGCAAGCATGATGTAGGGTTTGGAACAGCACCTAAAAAGCAGATTTCTATGGAAAATTATTTATGAGGGGACTGCAAGGTGGCTTTGGAATTCCACAAAGTGTTACTACATTCCCATACATTTATAATTCAATCTCTGTATGTTTACTACAGAGAAGTGTCACTGAGGACACTGAACCTTATTTCCAAGTTAAGCATGTGTATCATGCGTATGGTTGCTACCTCAACTTTTTTGGTCAAATGGGACACAAGAGATTGGATGTTGTTACCAGCATGCAGCTATCCGTAACAAATCCAGTACAGCTTAAGCATTTCCGGTTTTTCTTCTTCTTCCCTTTGGTCCAACAGTTTGTTTCTTTTCCTGTTCATTTCTTTGTCTAGACTAGGGAAACTCATTTTATCATGGTAACATTTCAGTTCCTACGCAGTTCCAATTCATCCATCATTATTTGGAAGAAGTCCCACAGTTCGCTGGCACCTGCATGGGACAGTAGCTTTTGTCTTCCTGGAATGGGCTTTAGTGAACTGCCTTCTGGACTGATATGTCCAGGAACCTTTGAGTTTTCCAACAAAGCATTATTCATGTGACTGTCACGTGTTTCCTATGGTTCATGATTTAAACAGAAAAACAAAATGAAATGCCAGGTTTGTGTCCAGGAAGAATTTTGCCTCTCTGCTGTTAGAAAGCTTGCTTTTGTGTGATAACACTGATTTTGTGAGGTGTTCATATTGAATTCCACAACACTCAGAAGATTTTCTTAACCCTTTTTGTCCCATGGTGTTGTGCCTTCTGTACAGGCTATTTTCTTCCATTTAAAAAAATGTTATTGTAGAGTTTCCAGCTTTCATGTCGGTACTTCCCTCATCATTTCTACACCCTTGGGAACTTCACAGCCCTACTCCAGCATCCATGAAACCAATGCCACACATTTTAACGTATTATTTGAGGCACGTATGATGTTGGAAATATATCATAGGGTTCAACCTGGGTCATGTCCTTATGCATAAGGAATGCAAGATTGGGAACAAGTTATGAATGGTGGTAAACCTTATCATTACTGACATAGAATATTGTCTCTCAGAACAGTCATACAAAGAACAAAACAAAGCACCTGAGCACACACATGCTCTTGCTGCTGTTTCTCCCTCAGAAGCAAATTTCCAATAGGCATTGATTCTACCAATAGTATTCAGTGGATAAATGTGATATTCTGTTTTGATGTGGGTGCAAGAACAGTGAGAGACTATAATGCTGTGCTTGGATGGTCTGCTGCCCTCACTGTCCAGTTTAATATCTTGTTTTCTCTACCTGGATAGTTGGTGTAGTGTAGTGGATAGAGTGGTGGACTAGGACTTAGACTTAGGTCTGAATCTGCACTTGAACGTGGAGATTCATGGGGTGGGTGGGGGAGCACAAGCAAATTTCGTCCTTAAATATGTCACTTACCTTCAAAGCTCTGTAAACCAATTCTGACGTGATGGCTCATAATGCAGCATTTCAGTACTCACCATTAAAATGCACCTAATTGTTTTATGCCGAAAATAAGATGTTAAATTTGGTAATATTGTTTTAATATCTTTAGTATCTTTGGTGCCCATTTGGCACACTGGTGCCTCTATTGTTTCACCAAGCAAAGTGCTACCCTAGGAACAGCACATCCATAAGCAAAAGAGGCTTTATGCTTGAAGAATGACACCCTTCAATCTAACCCCATCTCAGATTCAACCTTGTATTTCAAGTAAGCAAATTTTCCTCCTTATCATTCTGCCCCTCCTTCTGCTGCAAGGTGGAGCATTAAAGCCTCCCATCCTTCCACACTTCATATAATAGTGCATAGTTCAACCTCATAAGGTCATAGTCCATTTCTGAAGGCGTTGTGCAGAGAATCTACTAAACTCCCCATGAAAACTGGCAGCCTTTTAGTTTCAGAATGAAATTGCAGTTTGTGAGATAACTTTACCAGCAGCTGCTCTCATAGAATTTAATACAGCACAAAAACCTTAATAAATGTTTGAACCAATGTTCAGAAAGTAATCTAAGAATGAAGGGTTACCTTCATCAACAGTTTTTTTTAAAAAAGAATAGTTTTCATCATAATTTGAAATAAATATATTCTCAACTACCAAAAGTTCTTTTAGCATGAATATTGCACCTGTGAAGAACTGTACCTGTCCTGCATTGACAGGGGGCTGGCAGAACTGTCCTTTATGTTTTTTTCCAAACTCAAAGGATTGTGATATTGGTTGCTAGTTGGGCATTTGTGACATGGAACAGTAACTTGAGTTATTTGATAGCTTCAGTTACCTAAAACCAATCAATATTTTCCTTATACATAAGGGCAATCACACAGAACTTTCTCCTCTCCTGAAGGCCCTCTGTAATGCTACT
Source organism: Intellagama lesueurii (assembly GCA_037013535.1). Taxonomy (NCBI): domain Eukaryota; kingdom Metazoa; phylum Chordata; class Lepidosauria; order Squamata; family Agamidae; genus Intellagama; species Intellagama lesueurii. The sequence goes on from JBAJHW010000001.1 coordinate 87,830,818, forward strand.
GGTCATGCGACTAGTTGCATGCTTGAGGCTGTGGCTGCAAAGGGGAGCCTGTGGGGCAGGAAATGTTTCCATGACTGCCCTTACATGTGTCAATTCCTGTGAAGGAACAAATCTGTGACTGGGGCCCCTACTGTGTCATTGGCAGCCATTCACCTCAGAGGTAGTGGTGAAGCTGGGACTAACTAGTCTTGGAAACCATTTTGTATGTGTGTTGTTTGTTAGTGGTCTTGAGGGCTTTGAAGCTCTTAACATAACATCTTAAACTGAACCAGCTAATTGAACTCAATGACATTTTTCAAAACCTGGCATAAAAAGAGTAAATGTGTTGATTTTCAGTATTTTTTACGTGTGGCACTTATGGAAATTTATATTTGATATTTGATTTAGCAGACCTTATACAGTAGATCGTGGATGCCAAGTAATTAGCTCAAAAGATTTCATTTTATAAAAGATAAAATCTTGGAGAAACGTTATATGTATGTATGTTTGTGTATAATTCAGTTTAACGAAAGTAAAACTTTTGTGGTCTTTTCATTCCTTTGCACGTTTTTTCTCTCAGCAAAAAGTGTGCAATCACTCTAGCAGACATAATCTCTTAAAGTTATATAATCTTACTTTCATTATGCCTATGATGCTTTACAAAATCTGGATAATGTCATTGGTCACAGCAATCTGTATCAAATCATAGTATTTGATTGCTGAAATCCAACTGAGCAAAGTATGTATGTGTGATGGCAATGACATCATTCGCAGTGACAAATTGCTGCTGATAAAGGGCTTCCTTTTGTGATTTTGTTATGCATTCAACGTCATTGCATTGTCTGGATTTGGTGTTGCATCTTAATATTGCATTGTTTTTTTTCAACTGCCACATAATGCTGTTGACTTGTGTTTTTAGCTTGTGGTTTACTAAAACCTTTGAGATTCCCATCATAAATAGTTAGGTGCCATCTATCCTATATTTATTTGTGCAGCTGGTTTTTCCAATGTAGCTGAGGAACTTCACTTTTTTTCCTGTTGAAATTAGTTTTGTTTCTTTGGCCAAGTTCTCCAATCTGTTAAGGTCATTTTGGCTGAAATCCTGGTCATAAAGTAAGCTAAGTCATAACTTTCTGTCCATTCTGTGCCACGATTCTTGAGAAGGATGATGGATATGCTGGCTTGGTGTGTGTGTGTGTGCATACGTGTGTACAAATCTCCAAGAATCTGCAGGGATGCTTTGTTTACCAGGGAGGAACAGATGGAAAGATATGATTTGGCTTACACTACAAACACACTACAAACATGGTTCCAGCTTTTGAAACCTAATCCTGACTCTTGGAGTGTTATCTTCCCATAACAGTTTGGTTTATTCTAAAAGTTTGAAGACCGTCTCCCCAACTCTTTTATCAAAATAATCTGTAAACATGTTGAGCAACATTGGCCCCAGGATAGAATCCTGTGGTGCTCCATTTACTATTTCTCTTCAAGTGATGAGGAAACTCTTTAGCCATGACCCAACAGTTGCATTGTCTTGCCCACATTTTACTAACTTAGCCAGAGACTTTGTCAAAACTTTGTGTAATGTGATAAAATGAAGATACATTATATATATAGTGTTCCCCTATTCTACCAAGCATATGAGTTTATTCAGAAAGAGAGAGAAGATTAATCTGGTATGACTTATTTTTGAAAAATCCATGCTAGCTGTTAATAACTACCTCATTCTAAGTGACCACACTGTTTAAGTATCTAGTCTTTAAGGTGCCACCATGTTTTTTGTCTTTTGATTTTCCTTTTTTATTTTATTTTATTTGGTTTTTTTAAACTTTTATTTCATTTTTACCTATAATGTTCTGGAACCTTTACTTGTACTGATGCCAAGCTAGCTGCTTAGTGGTTGCCTGGATACTCTTCCTTCACCTTTGAAAAATGTCTGTCTCCAGTCATCAGGGACCTTACTTTTTCTGCAAGAATTCTCAAAGATTGAACACCGAGGCTCTGATATTACATCTGCAGGTTCCTTCAATATCCCGCATAGTAGCTGATATGGCCCTGGGGATTTGAATTCATTTAAAGTAGCAAGGTGTTCCCATACGGCCTCTTTACCTATCTTGTGCAGTGGCCCCTTCATTGCTTTATTCTGCTTACACTAGCCTGAGTACTGTTTTCCTTTTGGGAAACAGTGCTCAATCTAGAGCAAATAGAGCCATCTGTATTATGATATTTTATACTCACAGCATACATATATACTTCAGATGGGAATGAAACATAGGAAACAAAAGTAGGAAATACCTTAATTAGAAGCAACTACAGTTTTCATAACTTTTCATTAGGATAGATTGGGACTGAGTTTAACTACAGACTTCATGACTAAAAGGTCAAACCAAATTTTTGGGCATCCAGGCTTCTTGCCCTCCTACTTTTTTTTTTTTTTAACTCAGAGTGTGGTCTTAATGCCTACCTAATTGCTGGTAGGCATGCAGAGGTCACATATCAGTGAACAGTACTTGCTGGGATGAAAAGGTAGGTCTCCATGAAATGCAAGGCTGGGAGCAGCTCAGGCATCAGCCTCTTGCCTTAGATAAACCACACAGTTTTTGACATACAGCAAAAGTGCAAAGAAACAACACAATCCTTCCATGAGCAAAGCTGGAAAAACATGTTGAGGTTAAAAAGTTCAGTTGGGACCCAATGAGGGTATTACATAGTGGTTACAGAAGGGAGAATCCATTTTGCATTCCCTCTTTAGTAGTGAATATCTCAAACTTTATCCTGAAAAACTAAGTGTATTTTCCAAACCAAAAGTGAAAATGAAAGTAGCTGTGTTGATCCATAAGAACCTTGTTTGTTTGCTATGTAATAAGCACCCAAAAAGTGCCCAAAATCACTCTCTCTCCCTCCCTCTCCCTCTCCCTCTCCCTCTCTCTCTCTCTCTCACACACACACACACACACACAGAGTCCGTTTCTGCCATATGATATACATGGATGAGGAATTGTTAAGCCCACTGTCTTCAGGAACTGGGATAAATTGTTCCCCACTTCATTTAGTGTGGAAGAGAAAAAGTGAGCTGGAGCTGCAATTTTTGCTATTAGACTTATATTTCTTCATTGCAGTATTTCACTCTTCCTTAAATATATGAAGAAAGAAATACAAGAACCTTCCCTACCATTGCCCCTAAGAAAAAGAGAATGTCTACAGAAACAGAATGACAATAAAGTGTCTCATGCCTCATATGTTCAACTCGAAAACTAGTAAAGTACCTATTTAAGGAAAGGTACCTTAAGTATCCTAGAGCAAATTAATGGACAATAGTTGACTCAGTGCCGGATGTTCCTCAACAGCACTGAGATTTGCCAAACAGCAGAGTGTGAGGGCAGGTTGTCATTAAATGCAGAATTTAGCCAGGAACACAACATTATGCTGACCACTTATGCCTTCCAAAAAAGAAAAGCGATAACATTAGAAAGGAGACTAAATGAGGACACACATTTGCATAAAATGTGCATATGGTTGTATGTGTCTTCCATGTGGAAATTTAATATAGTTGAGTAAAAAATAAAATGCATTCCATTGTAGTCAGAAAGACAGTGGCCAGGTGACTTGTGTGCCTGTTCAATCTGCTGTCCAGATGCTAACTGCTGATAGGCAACCACATGGCTTCTACTCTCTTTCTTATGGTTCTCTTTCATTAAACCAGATGTAGATAAAAAAGCACATATAACTCCAAGTAGAGAATGCTTTTAAATAGAGGACTCTCCTTTTGAAAGTTAAAGGGATGAACATTTTGCATAGAAGGGTTACCAAGCTGTACACTGCTTGTTTTCTTCCTTGTTTTTCCAGAGTGGGCATGACTATTTTCTACTTCCAATATTCCTTCCATCGGGAAAGTTGGAAGCATGAAGCAAATGGAAAGACTGGCCCTCATCCCAAGTGTGATGATGAATAAATGGCCCCTCAGTCTTTGTGGGGTAGAATGGAAAAATAGTTGCTGTTGCCTCAAGGAACTGACTTCAGGGAAAATGAAGAATTCTTAGTTGTCCTGTGGCTCTTTAGAAGAGAAAGGAGTGGATGCGGGGGGGGGGGGGAGGGAGACTGTTGTTGTTACATGCTGTCCAGTCACCCCTGAGTTATGGTAACCCTATGGATTATCAATCTCCAAAATTTCCTGTCCTCAACTGCCTTGCTCACCTCTTGTAGACACAAGGACGGAGCTTCCCTTTGGGAGTGAATCCATTTCATATTTGGTCTTTCTCTTTTTCTGCTGTCTTCAACCTTTCCCAGCATTATTGTCTTTTACAGAGAATCTTGCCTTCTTATGATGTGCCCAAATTAGGACAGCCCCAGTTTCATCATTTTTGCCTCCAGAGGTAGTTCAGACTTGATTTGATCTAGGGCCGACTTGTTTCACAATGGAGTATGCCTGCCCAGGTTTGAAGACAGGCACATTCCACGATTTTACAATTGAAACTTTACTAGTAGTTGATTCCTTCTCTTTTCTCTTTTAAATGGCAAAGAAGTAGAGAAAGACCTAGAGCTTAATTTGATATCATTCCCTCCACTCTATTTTTTATTAAAGTCACAGGGTCACATGTAGCAAGGGCAAGTCCAAAGTAAGTTCAGCAATACTGTTCTTAAAATCAGGAGGCATATGAGGTGGTAAACGCTAAGAAATAAAAGGAAAATATTATGTAATGGTAATAGACAGACAGACGGACGGACAGACAGATAGATAGATACTGACATATTTAAATTATATTGCAAATGTCTGCTGGCTGCTGCAGCACACTAAGTATTTCAGAAGATCAGTCTATGTCAGACTAGAATCAGATAAAGGAGGAGTGAAAATTGGCGGAAGAAACACCAATATTTAAGATATGCAGATGACATAACACTCTTGTATTCCCAATCACTATGTATGCATGTTAAAGCTGGACAGTGAAGAAAGCTGACAGAAATTTTTTTGACTTGTTTGAAATATAGTGATGGAGTATTTGTGGATTCTTTGAATTGCTAGAAAGGTAAACAAGCGGGTCCTAGATCTCATGAAGCCTAAGCTCTCTCTGGGGGCAAAAATGATAAAATGGAGGCTGTCATGCTTTTGGACACATCATGAAAAGGCAAGATTCTCAGGAAAAGACAATAATGCTAGGAAAAGTTGAAGGCAGCAGGGGAAAAAAAAGCCCAAATATGAGATGGATTGACTCCATGAAGGAACCCACCGGCTTGAGTTTACAAAACTGAACAGGGCTGTTCAGGCCAGGAATTTTGAAGTTCAGTCATTCGTAGGTTTGCCATACATTGGAGGTGACTTGATGGGACATAACAGCAGCAATGTTTTGCCATGTTATGAAATGGTAATGTATGAAACAAAGACTTTGTTACTTTCAGTCTTAGAGTACAAATATTCTCCTTGTCTGAATAGAAAAAGTTCTGAAGTAGAAAAATTTTAGAAGTAAAAAATGTTGAAGTCTTGTTCAGATGTTAGCAAGTACAAATTAGCATAGCTCATTTCCTCTAACTTAATTATAATTTCCCCCCTATAATTTATAAAAGAAAGAAAGGAAGGCTATTTTCTTCTTTCCACAGTTGGGCGCATTCCCACCATTAATGTCCTATTGCAGCTAATATCCAATTAACTTTCCAGCACTGGCAAGAAAGGGACATTTTTACAAGGGTCTGGACTCCAGGCCTACCCCTGTTTTCAGCATCAGCCCAACAAGTCAAAAACATCCTTCGCTCTGTAGAAGTAGGCAAGAATTCTGAACTTGGTTGAGAGTTGGCAGAAAATGGAATTTTCTAAATATCTCCTAACGCCTCATGGATCTCAGTGGAGGAGTAATTATTAAGCTCTTTAATTAGTTTTATTATACTGCTTCGAAGCAGAAATCAGCATTTTAATTGGCAGTTGACTATTTCAAAAGTTTTCCAATAGCAAAAATCATAATTTTTTGGCATAAAACTGAACTCCTTGCCCCTCCACCTGCAAACACTCTATTAAATGATCTTTGTAGAGTTAACACCTGGATGTAAAGTCTGCATTCATTAGAAATGTAAGTACCAACTTGACTAATGTGTAGCCTTGCATTACAGTTGCTTTGTGTGCCAGTAGCTGGATGAAAAATGAGAGTTTCTAAATGCTGAACTTGACTTACAGTTTTACAGCAGGTTTATATCTTTTGAGTGGCAGGCAGCCCATCCTCCACAGACATGTTTTGCTGCTGCAGTGTAAGGTGAGCTTTGTGCCATTGTGGATTGACTTGCATTCTGAGCACAGCAGGGAGAAGAGAACCATGCCCGACTGAGGCATCATCTGAGAGGAACAGCCCATGGAGTTATGCACATTCTCATGCTAATAATTCCTGTTCCAGTACTTGTAGCACTGCTCCTTCTATTGCACAGCACAGCTGTAAAATACAAGGAGTGTTTTTAGATGAGTTTTGGAGCAGGAAATGGAAAGGTTACGGGTACAGGTATGGCTGCAGTAGGAGGCTAGCCAGCAGCATCTTCAAGACTGTTATTCTCTCAGACCATTTCTATTGTGCTCTACTGCTGGGCAACTGCATGTGTGTAGAGAGACAAGCAGAACTGCTCTGAGACATCTTGTTGCTTGAAGCAAAAGGCAAGTCCATGCCTCTTCTCCATACCATATACAGAGATGAGAACCTGGTGCTACACCTAATTTGGTTCCTCAGATGAATTCCCAGAGAGCCATATCCGCCCTACCACAACACCATCATTTGATGGTTGGCCAGCTTTTGTGTGTTTTTTTCTTTTCTAATTCTAAAGAGCTGATGTTTCTCTCATAAGATTTATCCACTGGCAGCAAATATGCTGTATTTTTTGCCCCTACCATTTTATCTTTGGCCGTATCATGATGAAGCCTCTGAGAGCATCTCTGAAATTGAATTAGGCACTCAGGTAGGAAGATTTAAAGGATCCTTGATTTAATGGGTGCACAGGAAGATGGACTCAGGAAGGAGTACTGGAGAGCTGCCATTTTTTACCCCAGGCATTTGCTATATGAGGTGATTGGCTCATTCTGCCTAGTGGCAGATTTGACCCTGGAGGATCAATCTTTCATGTACATCTTGGATGTCTGTGTCATCTGATTGCTGTAAGTACAGATTAAAATTGAAGTTGGAGCTCTGGAACATGTGGTTTTTGTATTAGGGCCAAGACACATGAGTCAAATCATCTACCCTCTTTCTGCTTCTGTGCCTCCTGCAAAGGGTCCCTGATGTTTGGCTTTTGGTTCAGAAGCTCCATGTCTAATTATTACTACTCCTGATTTGCATTAGGAAAATTACTCTGGATGTCTCCACTCAAAATGCAAGTACATCTGTTCCTGTTTGTACTTTTGTGAATGGAAACACATGAAAGTTTGTGAGGTGTTATGTAGGAGTAGATGATTCATTCCGAATTTAGCTTAAAAAAACCTCACCATTTTCTACAAACATAACATGCCTTGTTATTTATATATGGAAATATTTTCTTTATATATGGAAATATTTTCTGCTTGAAACTAAGGGGTGTTTGAATTTCAGAATGTGTGTGGCAGAAGGTCAACATGAAACAAACAAAATGACAGACAGGATATAAGGAGTTTACTTATTAATGTAACAGACAAATAATTCCATTTCTTTCTCAGATTCTTTGGCTCAGATGTGGCTTGGTACTATTACCTGATCCTCACCAAAGAGTATGATGCTCTACACTGGGTGTGCAGTCTCAATGGACTAGGTGCCCTCAGAACCCACCATGGATGGTGCCAGGCCTGAAAATGGCTATAAAAAACAACCAACCAAAAGTGCCAGGGCTGGCATTCTGGGGGATTGAGTGAAAGGGTCTTGGAGGGCCCTCTGAGGCCCCGAAGCTTAAAACTGCTACTTCTGGGGCCTAGATTGTACATATCCTATATGTGGAGGTAGTGGCTGGCTTGGAGGTCACAAGAAATGTCCTGGGGACTGCATGCACCCTGTGAACCACATAGTGACCACTTCTACACTACATTATTTCCATGAATATAGACATTTACTGCCACTCTACATGCACTCAAGGTGATGTCAATATGTAGGTCTTTGCTTACCAGTGAAATGAAAAGAAAACAAGAGTAAACCAGAAAATCAAAGGGATCTGAGGAAAAAGGGAAGAGTTATCAAATCTGGCATTGTGCGGGGGCTATCTTGCTTTTCCAAAATGTTGACCTCTTTTTACACCAACCAAATGGGGATCGTGACATTGCATGGCCGTGAAGTTACTCAGATCTCACTACATGATAGCATTGAGTCAATCATAGTGAGGCTAGAATGTACTGCCAAGATCTTAGAAAAGCTAGTCTTTTGGACTGTGGTTTACAGAATCTCTAGGAGACACAGGACTTGCTGGCTGGTGGACTCCAAAGTTGTAGCCTTAAAAATTAACTTTCAGGCTCTGACAGACATATTGGAAATATCAGGGTTCGTGTGTGTGTTGATTCCATCCCCCCCCCCCCCCCAGAATAAGAGATAATTGTTTCCTTAAATGTTTTCCTAATTGCCCTTCCAGCCTGGAAATAAGGAGACAAGACACAGGGGATGGGTGTAACTAGAGTCACACGTTATTATTACAGTAACTGGTAACTTCCCACCTTCAGCAAAGGAGCCTACTATAGGATGCCTGGGGCAGGCACCAGGGGGATTAACCTACCCAACCCTGATCCCCCATTGGGTGAGTTCCAAGCCCTAGGTCCATGCTGTCCAGTCAACAGTCCATTCTTGGCCAGCTACCACCCAGATGACCCTCCTGGCCCCCAGCTGCCCAAGCCTTGTGACCTTAGATGGCCTGCAGCCAAGGTTGCCACCTGTGCCCCCCAACATATTGGCAACTGAAGTTCGGGATCTGCAGTGCCAAGATATTTGTTCCAGTGACCCTTGGGAACTCGCTGCTACTGACTTCTCCATCCGCACTACCCACCAGTGTGACCTATTTACCACAACACCAACCCTGATTGGCCCTTGTCTGTCCCATGGGCAGTCAGGACAGGAGAGGTCAAAATTATCTGCACATCTTTTGTTCAATACGTCAGTCAGATGATATGGGTCCCAAATTCTGATCTGGTCCCAAAGCAATAAAATATACTTGCGCTGGGCCCATAGACAGGTGGGCATGTCATTTTGCCTCAAAAGAGGCCTGTTGGAGGGCAGGCTCACCTTATAAAAGTGCCTGATCCCACCCTCATCATATGAGCCTAGGGCACTCAATAGGTGCCTGGGCAGCCTGTCTCTTCATCCAGGTAGGGCAGGCAAAGAATCCTCGCCTCTGCAACCATTGTGTCCATGGAGGACCACATTTGGCATCTTGTCCAGCTCATCAGTGGAATGGACCATGAGCCTGAAGTTTTTCATAAAAATATCTATCAGATTTAGCACAACTATATTTTCAAAGCAATTTAGACTCGTTCTGCCAACTTACAAGTGCCGTGATGACATGAACAGAAAGTTTTAAAGTAGGAAGGCGTTAACGCATGCCAAAACGTAACAACTGAAGAAGTCTGTTTTTTTCAGTTGTTCTATAAAAGTTGTCATAGCTTAAAAAATAGCCTTTTGAAAAATAACAGATCAGAACAAAACCATACTCACTAAGCAGCTTAAAATAATATTTAGAACTCTACTACCTGAGTTATCTGAAGGGTCTGTGGCCTATACTGGCAGGGCAAACAGCTGTTTAACAGAGTCACAGAGCTGCAAAAACAGGAAAGAGTTATACTAGGTGGGTAAGGGGGGAGCCCCCATCCGTGATACTTCATTTTGTATATTGTTACAAGTCCAGCCCAGTTAATTTCTTTGTCATTGACTCTGGAGTGATGAGTCACAGTAATTCTAAACTAGCAAGACAAGGTTGAATAATTCTTTGTACAGTATGTGTGCTCGCATTTTAGGGGCTACCTGAAGTTTTAGCATTTTCCAAAGTTAATATCTACTTCTGAATTAGATAGCTGGCTTGGGTCTGGCCTGTAGGGTCCATCTGAGCTTTTGAGGGCTTTTTTTCCTTGCTGAGTTGCATTTTCTGTATATGTTTGGTACCTCAGCAGATCTGGTCAACCATCATTAATCATAAATCAAGGAGGTTGTGATCTTTTAAATAGCCCAGCTGTTCAAGCAGCTGTGTGTAGACTATGAGGATGCTGAAATGATTCCTTTATTTCTTCATTAACTTTCTGATGTTTACTACTGCCAGAGTCATAAAGAAGGTGATCGTGCTCAAAGGTAGCTGCAAACATGGAATGTTTCACTAAAATACACGAGAGAACAAATAGCATTGTTCTGATTATTTGAAAGAGGTCTCCACACATTTATGAAACAATCAGAGCTTGAAAAAGTTGCTTTTTTTTTCTTTTTTTTGCATTATAGTTCCAAGAATCTGCCTGCCAGCACAGTGGCCATGGTGGCTCAGGATTCTGGGAAATATAATTCTGAAAGATAACTTTCCCAGATTTTGAATGTAGCTGTGGTTTTTCCCCATTGTGTGGGAGGCAAGAGATGCAGTGCTGTAATCTTATCAGATAGCTTGAAAGAAACATTTTTCTTCCAAGAACTTTTACTGGAAGATTTTGCAGACGTTTTAATAAAGTTTGAAGACAGATGTCTATACTTTCAGAATGCAGGTGTTTGTCCCAGTCATGCAACTGCTTAAATAGCTCATCTGAGTCATCATATTCTTTCCTTCTGATTTTAACAGCACAGTAACAGGCTCTGAGGCAAAGCTTTCAATGTGTTGTGAAATAAAAACCATCCTATTTAGGATTAAGAAGGATTTTCTCTATGTTTGTTAAAATTACCAGAGCCCTTGGCATTAAAGAAGGCTGCCATTAGAAATGATGGTATGGATTTAAGAAAACCTTCTCTTGAGAGGCTAAATGGGAAAATTGTACTAGCACACTCAAAGATCCTCATGATCTGTCAGAGCAAATTGGATACTTATCAATCCCCTATGGAAAAATGCCATCCATTTATAGCCAAAACATTACATTACTGGCATATGATATCTGTATAATCACCCAAGACCTGGCACCTCTTATCCTTTCTTTTATCCTGAGCAGCCAAGTCTCTAGCCAACAACATTTTTATATCTAAAGGCTAAATCTTAATTTATTCCTATTTAGAGTACACCCACTAAATGAGTGGCACTTGTTAATCATGAGTAACTTAAGTCTCATTGATTTCAGTTAGTCTACCATTAGTTGAATCTTGAATTTTTGCCTATACATGGATACATTTGTAAAATATGTGCCATAGTTTGTTCCCCCGAATACATCACATTACATTTGGCTTTGTTCTATTTCCTTTTCATGCAGACTAACCTTGTCCAGTTACCAGGACCCTCCAAATGTTTTAGATTACAACTGCCATCATCTCTGATCACTGGACATTTTGCATGAGAGATGCGAGTCTGAAAATATGTAGAGGACACCAGATTGGGGGGATTCTGTACTTTAACCATGAAGTTACTCAATTTGTCCTGCAAAGCATCCTAATCTTCCCATGTATTCAAAATATTGATGTAATCAGTGGATTTCATCAGCATGGTCTTATTTTACTCTCTGGTATCTCTAATGAAATATTGATTAGTATGCGTCCTAAGACTGATCTTTGAGAAGCTAAACTGCTTCTTTCCTTCCAGCCTGAAAGTTTTAATACAAGTCTGTAATGTTATCTCTTTTAACTAGTTCCTCATCCCTTGTATAGTGAGTGCCATGGCATCCATCTTTTCCAGTTTATGAACTTGCAAAGCTAACAAGCAGCAGGACTAAGAAAGTAAGTAAGTCCAGTAATTTCCCCCAAATTCATCTGAAGGACCAAAGTGAACACAGTCCTGAAGTTAAACACAGAATTCACTAATGTATGTTAAACAGTGAAAAATGCAATTAATAATACAAACAGAACAAAAATATCTGCCATATTTATGCCATAACACAGATTTTTTTTTTTAAAAAAAGGTTCAAACAATCCCATTATTTTAGAACCGGGGAGAAATGTGTAGATGCATGCAATTGAAAATCAGAAGCCACTATAGGAGTAAATGGAAGATATAGCATTGAATTGACTAGTGAAAGGTTCAAAGATTCCAAATCTTGTCTCAATCCTACAGGCCAGATTGCAAAAATTCAAACAAGTCACCATTTTTTCCAGAAAATATTCAATGAACATGCACCACCAAAAATATTATAATTCAGGAATGATATGCCATTTTTATGTCTCTTATTCATGGGCAGGGTGAGGTTGATTTCCCATAATAATCTTTTGTAACATTTGCTGATTTTATTCATGCATTATGCCTGAAGGTGTGAAGGGCTAAATGGGTAATGGAGATGTGGGGACTTGTGTAAACTCTGTTCTCCTGTCCTCACCCCACCCAGAATGAAAGCAAATCTTCAGTAGTTCAGTGTGAAAGTCTGTAGAGGTATTTGTGACCATGTTGAACTGAATAGACTTACAGCATCCCCCATGATCGAGAACCCTGATAAAGCAGCTACAGAAAAAATTCCAACCTTGTAAATGTACAGTACCTTCTGAAAGATCCTCATCCATAAAAGAAGCTCAGATGTAAGAAGGGAAAAAAGAATTCCTAGAGACATTGTCTACCAGGACACTTTTATATCACCATTATATATTTGTACAGCACAAGTTCATCATCACAGAATATTTCTGCAACGAACTACAAAAACCATAAAGGTCACTTCAGTTCATATTCAGCACACCAGACAATTGATATGCAAAAACCCCAAACCCAACCCAACCTTCTTTCTTGAAGGAAGATGCCTGTGTATCAATACTTCTTTTAGGAAGACAAATGGACTGAGTACAGACAGATGCCCCCTCAAGAACTTGAAGCAACATTCTCCATAAACAATTCAGTGAAATGAAACTAAACAAATGTTCTACACTGAACGACATTGCGCCTGAAATTCTAACTGCTTCCAGAACTTTCAGGACATTGTCATTGTTAACTACATGGGCTCAATTTCTCCTCCTCAGCATGTGTTGTAAAGGCCCATTTTTAAAGGAGCCTGTTTGAAACAGCCGTTCTTGATTTTTAAGTTTTGAAAGCCTTACCCATGCTAATAAAATGTCAGCAACTGCAAGAAGATTTTTCAGTAGCCTAAGCATGACACACACTTTCCCCTTGTCTACAGACAAAAAAGAGGAGCAGTTTTAGGGGGGTTTTTGGGTGTGTGTGTGTGTGTTTTCCTTTTCATGTCAGAGCGACATGCAATGTGTCCAGAACATCACCAGAAGAAGGACCAGAGCTGTGCAGATCTATGAAGACGTAGATAACTGCACTGAGCAACGTGAGCTCTGCAAGCAATAAAAGCTGCAAGACATCACAGACCAATGAAGTCTCACTAGAGGAAAATGGAGAAAGCAACTCCATTCCACTGACAGAGGTCAACCATTGGACTGCAGAACAGTTAAATAATGCAATAAACAAAGGCATTTTCACTCCTTACTTTCAGGGCTGGGGTGGCGAATATCAAGAACGTCAAATTGCACTGTAAACATCCCATGCCTATAAAAGAACTGGTGTAAAGCAAGCAAGATGCCAGGCAGCTACAACAGAGTCCAGCCCAGCCGAGCTGAGAAGCTGGGAGGAAAAAAAAAGAGAATGTAACAACAGCAACAGCACAGGGGTAACATACAGAGACCATGGATTTTCCTCCATAGATGTAAACTGGCAGATGGCTGGATGGGCACTTAGAATGTTTTTCACATGTGTGTCCAAATACACTAAAAGGCAAAAAACAAAAAAACAAAAAAAACACAACTTTTTAAATAGATTTTTTTTACTTTTTAAAGAGATGTGCTCTTGTGTTTTTTGACTGAAATAAGATTTAAGTTCTTATATGTAACTTTTATAGCTAAAAACTTATAATTGTTTGTTTCCTGCCTTAAGTGTTTTGACAACAACTGAAGTTCAGTTTTCATATATTTTAAAGCAGTATTTTAAACACTTACAGTGTTTGTTTATAGCTATAAGAAGCCTCTGTGCTGTAAGGTCTATAGATCTGCAGCTGTAAGATCGAATCCACCCGACGGAGTGAGCACCCGTCGCTTGTCCCAGCTCCCGCCAACCTAGCGGTTCGAAAGCATGCAAATGCAAGTAGATAAATAGGGACCACCTCGGTGGGAAGGTAACAGCGTTCCGTGTCTAAGTCGCACTGGCCATGTGACCACGGAAGATTGTCTTCGGACAAACGCTGGCTCTATGGCTTGGAAACGGGGATGAGCACCGCCCCCTAGAGTCGAACACGACTGGACAAATTGTCAAGGGGAACCTTTACCTTTACCTTTACCTTATGGTATTTAAAGTTCCCATGCCTTTGACTTCACAAAGTTACATGTTTTCAGTTACTCTTTGATGTTGATGCATAGAAAAAAAAGTTGATGAATAAAGAATTAAACAAGTTAATGTTGCCTGGAATAATTTTTCTCTGTTTACCTAACCATGAGTGAGAACAATGGTTTATTCTCATCCTCTGCAGAGAGATGGAGCAAGCTTGGAAGCGACATTTCTGGTTAGCCAGGCAGGAGCAATTAAATGACTTAAACCTTGATATCCAGATGAACTTGAAATGATGGTCATAATTATCTATTTCATAATTATCTATTACCAGTTTTTCACACTGGTATTAACCCTTTCAGGGATAAATGTTAACTGTGATGGACCACCAATAAATAGATGTTAACTGTGACGGACTTAAACTACCAAGGTGAATTATAAGGTTGTAGGACTTTGTTCGGATGTCATACTTTTGACCTTAATACCACCTTCCCATTGATGTGGAGCTATGTAGAAAATGATATGTGGGTCTACTCTCTCAAATTCTTTAAATAGACTGGACATTCTGAGGACTGAACCAGGGACACATGCATTGCAACTAATCCACAGGCCATCCCCACAACTACATGCCATCCTCATGTGAGCATTTCTTGTGTGGGGCTGTATAAACCATTTTATCTAGAGTTTCAATAAACTAGGAGATTCAGTCTGTTAAACCTGCATGTAAAATAATGCCAAGCCAGGCTGAGGCCTCATGCACTTTTCTGAAAGTAAAAGAAAAGCAGAGTGGCATTTACACACTCCATCCTTAATGTAAGATGAACTTTCACCCTGGGTTGTTTTAGACAAACTCTACTGTCCTCTCAATATCCGCTTCCCAACTGCTTCAAAAATACTGTAGCCAAAATCTTATTGTTGACGTAGCATAAACAGTATAACATTTGGTGGAGAACTGGAGCAAGTTAGGAAGTCAGTGGAGACATGATTCGTTGTGTGCTGGGTTGTGCAACTCAGTATGCAGCAGATGATGTTTGCACTGATTCCATAACTTGCAGCAAAAGTTGTGCCAGATGTACATTTACACTGTACCAGCAATAAGGATTTGGCCAATAAGTGAAGCCATTTAAATGTTTAAAATAATCACAATATCTCACTGTCATGTTCCTGCCTGCCCCTTAGTTGTTTTTCCAAACAAAGGCACAAGCTACATTTCGTTCAGCTGCCAGCAGTTGATTACATCAATGTTATTCAATATTAAAGACAGAGGTCCAGTCAACGTGTCATTTAAAAACCAAGTAGAAATTGTTTATTGTTACAATAAATGAAAGTTCAGTCAGTGTTGTTAACTCTCAACTAAAACAACCGTTCTTTCTATTCTCTACCGCCTTCCCAAACTCTCTCTCAACTCCAAACTCCAACTCTCCAATCTCTCAATCTTCTCTTCCTCCTGCAGAGACTCTTGTATCTCGTGACTCCGCCTCTCCAGCACTCTCATTGGTCCATGCAGATAGCACATCAATATTTATGACCTGGGCGGATGCCACACTCACTTATCTAGAAAACCAATAATCTTCTTTAAGGAAGAATGCAATTGTCTCGACTGAGGAAGTAAGATGAAAAAGAAGATAATTGTTTCAGTCCTGAGTTGCTAGATATGTGATTATATCCAACACTGTTCTGGAAGGAAACTGTGGAAACTGACTTCCCCACTTCTCCCACCTTCAGCACTATCCAGAAATGCTGCCAGTAAGTTAAGGGACTGCCCTGAATCAGGTGGACCGTGGCACAGAGGGCTACAAGGGAAAATGTTTCCTCAAAAATCAAGTGTCAGCATTAGCTGCGGTCTGAATTTCCATTCGTAGCCAGTGCTTCCACCCAATTTTCAGGAATATCATAATGGTTTGTCATTATATGAATAGGGAGGTGTGACTCTGAAGATCCTTTGGGGTGCTTATTTGTGAGGAAACCATGATTTAAACAGACCATAGTTTGCCACACTGGAGCAGCAAGCAAACTGTGATTTGGCACTAACAAAAAGCCCAAACTTGTCATGTACAGAGGGCAGAAGGAGAGAAGGAAAGACTGTGTTAGTCTGATGTTCATGTGGGTTCAACCTTGTGTTGACAAATTATGCTTTGTTATATCTAAGCTGAACTACTGTTAGTTTAGTAGAATGTACTTTAAATAAATTTAAATGTCTTTCTATGCCAATTGCTTATGCTACTATACATTCCTTCTATGGCTTAGCAATCTACTCTCAGTTTAAACTAATGAGTAGCCTATCTAATTGTTATTTCTTTGCTTGATTATATCTGCTATGGCAGCTCTTTCCTTATCAGTGTGTACCTTGTACAAAATGCAAACAAGCAGATCATTGTTGATGATACTATATCCATTTTGCATTGGTTGACATTTTTTCCACGAAAGAGCAGATAAAGAGATAATCAAAGCATGGAAACTAAGCCCTCATTATTGTAAAAAATCAACACAGGCTCTTCCCTCAGTATATCAGAGCAAATTACTATGTTCCACAGCCTTGTGTTGGGGTGGGATGGGGCTTCCTGCAGCATTCATGAGTACAGATAGATCTGTCTGATTTGCAATGTTTAGCAACACCATGTAAATTGCTTTTTCACAAAAGCTAAAGTAATTTGATGGCAATTTGCACCTGAACACAACAATCAGGCACTGATTGACATTAATTAACAATAAAACTGTGTCTTGGTAAGTGAAAGGTGCTACCTATTTATAACAAACTTCATGTAGCTCCAGCTCCTTCATGCATTTAGTGGCGATCCTATACTTGTACACATTTCCCTCAGGCTAAGCCCCATTAAACTCAGTGAGACTTGCTTCTGAATAAATATCTTGTGCGCAGAAGGTGTGACTATATTGACAGATAATGCAGGAAATGCTCCAGGCCTGGAATAGTCTGATTTTCATTCTTTTCCATTGACTATGTGATGTAAAAAAAAAAAAAACGTGAATGAGCCCCAAGTCCCCCCCCACCACCACCTTTAGTTCATAGCTTTTTCCTCTGCTGCTGAGGCTTCTGCTTCTTTGGAATCAAATGAATTTGCATCAGTTTAGGCAGAGTGATCCCTTGAGCCAATGTGTGTGGGTGAGTGGGTGTTGCAGCCATTCCAGCCAGTTACAACAGCAGTGAGAGACAGTGGAAAACTGTCTGTTTTGAACCCTCTCCTCTTCAAACATGGTGCCTGGGTGTGCTTTCATCTTCCCTCCCCTCCCCTCCCCTCCCCTCCCCATTCCATTTAATTCTTCCTTTTCATATTATTTTTTTCTTCAGTGCTTGCTAATCTAGTGCTAGGGCAGCTTAATATCCATTGCTAGAATGTACACTTCCTTCTTCCACATATTTTCTTTAATGCCAACCTATTATTGCTGGGCTTCCCTGAAGTCCTCTTTAACTAAAAGAGAATGACACACTCTGCTCACAGTAGTGAGCTTCAGTCTTCTGCTTCCTCCTTCTGCCTCTTCTCTTCTACCACCTGCTCCTCCAAGATTGTGCCCACTCACTCAATTGTGCCCCGTGCTGTTGGCATAGTTCCCACCCACCACAGGCTATCTGCTGCTCCAATCTGACTGCTCAGGGTATTTGCCCGCTACCCAGTGTGACCTGTCCACTGCTTCCCCAATGCTTCTGGCATTCCCACTGTCCAGGGTTCAATCAGAGGGTTCCCATTATAGTGATTTCCTAATATCTAGGCACTGTCAGCCATTTCCGTGCACTCTTTTTGTTTCACACAATCACTGGAAAGGTATCAGATGACACAGGAAAATCCTTTTAAAATGGTTTGCCTATTCGTGTTTTTTTCAAAGGGGAAAAATAATGACTGTATAGTATTCATATTGATTGTAATGGAGCTGTGCATATTCTGCAATTCCAAATTTCTAAAATTCAAAATTCCGTATCTGACGGGCTATAATCTGAAATTCTGAATCTGAATTTTGATGCAAGTGCACATTCCTAGAAACAAAGTCCCATGAAGAACAGTTGAGTGACCTGGGTGTGTTTAGTTTGGAAAAGCTGTGACTTGAGAGCCATCTGATATGAGAGCCATCTTCACATTTTTGAAGGGCTGCCATAGGGAGGATGGAGTGATCTTCATTTTCTGCAGCTTCTATACTTTCTGCAAACTGATGGGTTCAAATCACTAGGAGCTTTTGCCTAAACTTTAGAAAGAACTTCATTCCAGTAAGAGTTGTTCAACAATTGAATGGACTACTTCAGAAAGATGTGGACTCTCTTTCATAGATAAAGGTAAAGGTTCCCCTTGACATTTAGTCCAGTCGTGTCGGACTCTAGGGCGCGGTGTTCATCCCCGTCTCCAAGCCATAGAGCCAGCGTTTGTCCGTAGACAGTTTCCGTGGTCACGTGGCCAGCGCGACTAGACACGGAACGCCGTTACCTTCCCACCGTGGTGGTACCTATTTATCTACTTGCATTTTTACATGCTTTCGAACTGCTAGGTTGGCAGGAGCCCCATACATATAAGCAATACCAAATAGAGTAGATCT
Source organism: Intellagama lesueurii (assembly GCA_037013535.1). Lineage (NCBI taxonomy): Eukaryota > Metazoa > Chordata > Lepidosauria > Squamata > Agamidae > Intellagama > Intellagama lesueurii. The sequence goes on from JBAJHW010000001.1 coordinate 87,849,658, forward strand.
GAAGAAAATACACCTGAACCTACAATATGCAAGGTGATCTAAGAGCAAGCCCTGTCTAGGTCATCCATAAGAGGGCCTGATACCCACCTCTGCCCTCAAGAATGCACAGATTCATACAGGATAGAGATCAGACAGTGTGTGGGCAAGACTGCTATATGAATGTGCTTCACAAAAATCTACAGGCAATTTAAAAGAATCTGAGATCTTAGAACTGCAGAGCTGGGAGAGACCCCATGGATCATCAAGTCCAGCCCCTGTCAGGGACAAACAACGGGGAATCATATTCTTAACCACTGACTTCCTCCAGCAGTGAGATCTTTCTACTACATGACTGCCACCTTCATATACTTCATCTACTAAGCATTCAATCTCTATTTTGTATTTTGGTAATGCCTTTTAAAGATACTGCTAATATAATATAATATAATTATATTAATATAATATATTAATATCCGACTCTAGGGGGTGGTGCTCATCCCCGTTTCCAAGCCGTAGAGCCAGCGTTTTGTCCGAAGACAGTTTCCATGGTCACGTGGCCAGCGCGACTAGACACGGAACGCCGTTACCTTCCCACCGAGGTGGTACTTATTTATCTACTCGCATTTTTACATGCTTTCGAACTGCTAGGTTGGCAGGAGCTGGGACAAGCGACGGGAGCTCACTTCGTCGCGTGGATTCGATCTTACGACGGCTGCTCTTCTGACCTTGCAGCACAGAGGCTTCTGCGGTTTAACCCGCAGCGCCACCACGTCTCTTTCATAGGACCTTTATAAACAGAGGTTGGATGGCCATTCGTCATGGTGTTTTAGCTGTGGATTTCCTGCTTTGGCAGAAGGTTGGACTCAGTGACCCTTCTACATTTTTTTCCAGCTCTATGCTTCTATGAAATATGTAGTAGAATTTACTTTGCATCATCTCAGCCTGCAGTTGAAAAACAGCAGGAAAAACAGGCTGAGATTTATTTCAGATGGGGTGTAAGTGTGTGTGTGTGTTGTGAGTAGGTAAACCTGATTTTTGGGGTTCTACCCCTGGGCTTACACAACCACCGTAGGGCTAAATGTTTAGATTAGTCTCCTGGATGCTTCATCAGAGATGAAACAAGTCCTTAGCAATCTTTTTAATCCCAGCATGGGTTTTTTGTTTGTTTGTTTGTTTTGTTTTTGTTTTTTGGCATTTTCCCCTGGCAGGCCATGCCTTTGGGAGTGAAAAATAGCGACGGAAATTTTTTACAAAGCAGCAGCAGGAGGGAGAAATTCTGAGCACTATCCCTCCGCTTCCGCTCCCAACTTCCAGCCCAAAAATTAACAGTTTGACTGTCCTGGAATATTTTCTTGCAGGATTTTTTGATCTTTTTGATACTCTTGTCAATTTCATCCATCAAGCTGATCAGTTTTAAAGGGTTGTGTTTGTCAGGGTATGGGGAGAAGCAGGTATTGAGTCCTCTGTGCTGTTCAGAAGTGTTTGCTCTTTACCAATAGTTGGTTCAAGGAAGCATGTCATTATCTCAGTTTTCCATTTTCTAATGCAGCTTTGAATCATCTTTGAATATCAAATGCATATCCTTATCTATGTTTTGCTTAAATGAATTTTAGTTCCCCTTTTGTGAGCAGAGACCTCTCTGTGTAGTAAAAGTCAGATTTGAATTATAGTTGCAGAGTGTAGGTACAACTGTTGTTTCTTCCAAATGTTATTCCTTTGTTCCTGCTCCAGTGCTTATGCAGCTTTGAGTCTGGGAACAGAACATTATAGATATTTATGCTATCCTTAATGTTTGCTCACGGTTTCCAAACTTGAGGAAATTTCCAGCGGAGAATTTATATTAGGCTGTAGTCTGTTGCATCAAAAACAACCAAGAGTCTTGTGACACCTTAAAAACGAACAGATTTTATTGGGCATAAAGTTTTCATAAGTTGTATCTGAAGAAATGGGCTAATTCCTTAGTCTTTAAGGTAGCATGAGACCATTGTTGTTGTTGGTGTGTGTGTGTGTGTGTGTGTTTTAACTAATAAATGTGTTTCAAGAAGGAGTTGATCTTTTCACATGAAAAATAGAAGCAGTACATATAAATAGCCATTATGCCAACTGAGAGAATAAAATAGCTTTGTTTTGTTTTTACTGAGACAGAGGTTCCTTAGATGAACATCATTTCTAAAAGCTTACATCCTACAATGAAGAGTGCATTAAAGACACTCCATGCATTCTGTGAATTTCCTCTCAAAGAGTCTGAGAAGTGTTTTATGTGAAACATAATGGAGCACAGAGGTAGCCCCTGTTTTTATGGTCTGGATTTAAAATGTCTTTCCAGCGGGTTTGGCAAGATAATGGGTATGTAAAGATTTTCAAAGCCAGTGTCCATATGGTTGCCACCTCTCTCACTTTTAGGTGCATTTATCGCAAGGAAAAGAAGGCACACAATTTTGAAGATGATCTTCAAAGAGAGGCAGATGCTCTGTGAATTCAAAGAGAGCTACAGTGTATCCAGATCAGAGGAAGAGGATTTTCATTTAGTAACACCCCAATCAGCAGTTTCCACTGCCACCAGGAGATAAATCAATCTAAACTGACTGTCTATAGCTATTAAATCCAGGATGTGGCCATTCTAATTCGTGAAGTGTGTTCGAGATAAAAGGGCTGAAATGTCATGTATGTTCTGGGGTTCTCTGGCAGTAGGGAAATTGTGAATGTACCATCTGCTACCAAACCAAATTTAATCTCAAAGATACATTGGTTCTTTTGGATCACTCGGCAGCATATGCAAAGAGACAAGCATAGTAAAAAGACCAAGAGGCAAAAAAAGAACCTAATCCTAAGCATGTTTACTCACAAGTATATCCCACTGAATGTAATGGGATTCCTTGCTAGTAAATAGGCAGTAGTGTGCAAGGGAGGGGAGATGAATTGATTAACCTCATTCATTTTATGTTGTAGTCTAGCTCAGCGCTGATTCCCACATAATTAACTTACATCCACTTGCACTCCTCTGTATCTGCTTCGCAGTGTGAATCCATTCCTGCAATAGAAAAATACATATAGTAGGGTAAGAAGCTGCTATATACCATGTGAGACTATTGGCTTATCTACCTTGGTAATACTCACAGCAGGAGGGATAGGGAACTTTATATCTCCAGATGTTTTGACTACATCTCCCAGAATCCTTACTATTGGTCAAAATAGGTACAGCTAATGGGAATTATAAGCTAAAATGTTTGAAGGACAAAATATTTCGTACACCTAGCCCATACTAAGTGCAAGTCACTCTTCTTGATGTGCCACAGAGCAGCAGCCCTTCTTGCGTATACACAGTATTGCATGGGCTAAGCCTGCTACAAGAAATCAAGTCATCATCTTTATAACTAAAGAGTCCACCTTAAATGTCTTACCTAAAGTTGGAGTTCTCGAACTTTGGCTCTCCAGATGTTTTGGGCCAACTCCCACAAGCCTTGACCAGCATGGCCAGTGGTTCAGTATTTTGTTAGCTGAAGTCCAGAGCATCCTCAAGGCAAAAGACTGAGGGAAGTTTCTTTTGGAATTCGTGTTTAGTTTATGTATGCTTAAACTTCTGTTTTAAAAAGCCAGGAATTTCAATTCTTCAAAACTAAACAAACAAACAAACAAACAAACAAAGCCCTCTGTTTTGTGAATGTGGGATATTGTGCTTCTGTATCCATGATTCAAAATGCCCGATACCATGCCCGCATTGCCATCAGAAAAAGGATGCCAAGCTTTACATAGCAAAGGGTAGCTGAATGTTGACAACACCAATGGCAGCAGTCAAGATGGTCTATAGCATACCCTCTTATGCACAAAGCGACACCAAGCAAGGGAAAATCCCAGAAGCTGACTCCTTTTTTCATCTGTTAATACTTCTTAACCAAACACAAAGCAGTTCTAATGGTTATTTATTGACAAGTGTGAATGATAATGAGTGCAAGAGGGTATACCATAGATCATCTTGACTGCTGCCATTGGTGTTGTCAACATTTAGGCTGGCATTTGCTATGTAAAGCTTGGCATCCTTTTTCTGGTGGCAATGTGAGCATGACATTGTGTAGCAATATCGGGCCATTTCCCAGTGTTTCGAATTGTGGATACAGAAACACAATATCCCACATTCATAAACTGGAGGTTTTATGAAGAATCGAATTGGAAGATGGTGGATCTGAAAAGTACATCCTTATCATAGTACAGCTTATCTGTCTCAAGGGATTATTTCTGGAACAGCTTCTAAAGGCCATCCATCATTATCACAGGGGAAAAGAAAGGTCTATATCCTGTTTTCATGGTGCTAGCTCAATATTAATTTGACTTAAAAACATTTTATGCCAGATTGATCATAAAGATTTCAGAAGTTGTTGCAAAAAGGCTTTAAATGAACTTAATAGCTTTCTGAAAAGGTGGCTGTATGACAGATTGTACTTTCCTTATCAACAAAATGAGAGAGAATGCAACATACAGCACAGTGTTTCAAACACTTCAAAGTCACTGGGGCTCTTTCTTCTCTAGGATAATCCTCTCCAAATTTACCACGGACCTCAAAATTCAGGGTTGGATAAAATTTTTATTGCATCACTGAAATATCACCATATATGGCAAGCTTTTGTGTCCTCCAGAACTCTTCATCAGGCTTAGATGATGCGAAAGAGAGTTTTGATGAATTGAGAAACTTACTAAGTTTTGACATTTCAGTAATCAAATAAACTGATTCACTTAACTCTGAATTTTGCTTCTACTCATGGATCACATCTCCTTTAAAATAAAAATCTGCCATTTACTTACTTTCAGCCAAATACTTTAGGATTTGATTCAGTATTGTTCAGATTAAACACTTATTTTTATTCTCTTCTTTTTTTCTTTTCTTTCTTTTTTTGTATTTTCTTTCTTTCTTTTTTTGAAGAATAAAAATATAGGGGACAATGGCTGAAATCCAGTCATAAATTGCAACTAGAGCAGATTGAATCAGTGGGATTTGGTGAGTCAACTCCTCTCTAAGTTCCATTGATTCAATGGACCTCTTGTTGCAGCTTACTAAAGTAAGCCCATTGAATGGAAGTGGCGATCTCTAAACATATGGAAATCCCTTAAGATGATATGCTCCTGAGACATATGGAACCATTTGAGTTTGATGTCCTGATCAAATACATAGAATGAATGGTTGACCATGTGGAGTTCGGAAAGTTAATTTTTTGGAGTACAAGTAGGCATGTAGGTTATTCAGCCATAGGATTCCTCCCTATTGTAATATATCTTGCATTTCTATTTACAGAAATCATTTTAAGATTATGTATATACATATTGAACATGCACATGACATTTTTTGGTAATTCCCCTCTGCCCCCACTTTATGGTGAGACCAAAATCCTGTTACATAATTCTTACTGCACATGTACATCTGGACCTATTTTTTCTGGCACTTGTCCAAGAGAGTATTCACAAGTTCCTCACGTGTCGAAGCTCCACTGCTTTCAATGAGACAAACTCAGTTATGCAACCCAGAGTTTGTTTGGGGTACTGTACCTGAGGAGCTGAACATCAAAAAAACTAAGATCATGGCCACTGGTCCCATCACCTCCTGGCAAATAGAAGGGGAAGATATGGAGGCAGTGACAGATTTGACTTTCTTGGGCTCCATGATCACTGCAGATGGTGACAGCAGCCACGAAATTAAAAGACACCTGCTTCTTGGGAGGAAAGCGATGACAAACCTAGACAGCATCTTAAAAAGCAGAGACATCACCTTGCCGACAAAGGTCCGCATAGTCAAAGCTATGGTTTTTCCAGTAGCGATGTATGGAAGTGAGAGCTGGACCATAAAGAAGGCTGACCGCCAAAGAATTGATGCTTTTGAATTATGGTGCTGGAGGAGACTCTTGAGAGTCCCCTGGACTGCAAGGAGAACAAACCTATCCATTCTGAAGGAAATCAACCCTGAGTGCTCACTGGAAGGACAGATCCTGAAGCTGAGGCTCCAATACTTTGGCCATTTCATGAGAAGACTCCCTGGAAAAGAGCCTGATGTTGGGAAAGTGTGAAGGCAAGAGAAGGGGACGACAGAGGATGAGATGGTTGGACAGTGTCATCGAAGCTACCAACATGAATTTGACCCAACTCCGGGAGGCAGTGGAAGACAGGAGGGCCTGGCGTGCTCTGTTCCATGGAGTCACGAAGAGTTGGACGCGACTTAATGACTAAACAACAACAACCTGAGGAGCCATTCATTCTGGTTTTCCTGATAAGAGTCTGTCCTTTAGATCTATATTTGAAGCTTTCTAGAGTAGATACCAAATCCCAATTCTTCCAAAAGGCCTACAGTTTTTAAAAAAATACTTTTATGCATCTGTTACGTAATGTGCTTTTGGGGAAAAGAGTTTGTCTCTGAAATGAAGCAAGGCCACCCTTTATTGTTCTTGGTATCGCGGGAAGCTGAACTGACTCTTGGAGAGGGGAGGCAGAAGTGTTTCAAATCCAGCACCTAATTAATGGAATGATTACTATGGATGTCTACGCTCTGCTGGGCCTTACGGCATGAATTGATGACAGCAATGTTTCAACAGATGGGAAACTGCAAAAGTAGCTGCAACAGCCACTTAAAGGGAGGCACTCCATTGTGGCAGTATGCACAACATGATCCTCTCCTGTGCTTGGCAAGTGCTTTGTTGAGAGCGGGAGACAGGTCTTGAGGAAAGAGATGGCTTCCAGTTCGTTGGAAGAGAGAAGGCAAATACAGCAGGTGGTGGATTGTTTCATTAGTGGCAATAGAAACCACCGTGGAACAACCCTTCCTCTTCGGTTGGCAGGTGTCCTGCTGAGAGAGGAAGAGAACATGTTTTAAATGCAAAAGAGGAAATATTCCAGTGAAGCACTGGGTTTTTTGTTGTTGTTGTTTTGTTTTTTGAAGAAAAGTCATCTTGACTGAAATGATTTACCGCATAGCAACTGATCTATGCTAGCAGGAATTAGCAATTGAAGCCAGGCCCTTTTGTCCACATGGCATAATTTTTTTTTACTGGAAAATGAACTTCATGAAAATTCAGTGCACCTCTAGTTGTTACTAATAAAATAAGATTATGTTCTGCCAGAAACCAGACCTAGATTTCAATGGCTTCAGAAATCTTTATTCAGTATCTCTGCTTCTCATTTTGTTACCTAGATTCCCAAAAAGGTGGGATGCAGGGATAAACTACCTTTTTTTTCTCCAAATGTATAGGAAAGGGTATTCAGGACACATAGATACACACACAAAAACACAAATTTATCAGATTGGACAGTTTCCCACCATACATCGCATGGTGCACGAGCTTTCAGGCAAAGCACAGTTCAGTACTGTAAAATGTCTGCTTGGGAGTAAACATACTCTTCTAATCCCAATACTTTCAGCTTTCATGATTGCCTTAAATATCCTTCACTATGAATGTCTTTTAAATGTAAAGATTTTCAAACAGCCAGTTATTTAAAGTTTAAATGCCTTTAAATTATTCTTAGCTTTGATAATGGCTTAGAGATTCTCATATTAGCTCTGATGATGACAGCCAGCCTCTGCAGATCAAGCATTTCCAACGTGGATAACTTACCAGTGTTTTTTAGTGCATTTGATGGGATGCAAGGAAAAGCGGATGAGGGCTATAAAACCAGAAGCCAAAAGTGGTTCTATACCCCTTGTGTATTGTCTTTAAAGATACAGGTGTCAGGATACTGGCCAACACAAAGAGGATCCACTGACCCCTCAGCCCCACTTACCCTTGTTTGTCTTGGTGTGAGAACTGGCCAGGAGGGTCCAGTGTGCTAGTGATTGGGAAAAGCTTCTTGTGTGATCCCTCTCCCACCACTACTGAGCTTGCTTGCTCCTTTAGTGCTCTGGAGAGAGTAAAAAAAAATCCAGGTTGTTGTTTGTAACTGCAAACCAGCAAAGTAGAAATATAAAAAACCCACAAAGTCCTCAAAACTTCTGAGCGCAAAGCACCTTCTTCAGTACCACTAACCCTTTGGTCTTCTTGAGTGATTACACAGCTGTAAAATTTTATTATGTTTATGGAAGGTTTTTCCAGAAGACGTACATGTTCAAAAGCAGATTTAAAGCTTCCAAAAGAATCAAAATGATGTGAAGCAGTTCCATTAGAAAAAGCAAAAGAAAACGTACTCAGAGACTAGGCAGTTAAGAATAAGACCCACAGAAAATAATAAAGCAAGCTACCTACGTCTATACTTACAAAGTAATAAAGCTGTAGCATAGTTCCAGTACATATGCAGAATGGCAAGCATAGATTACATTCTCCTGAGATATGAAGTTAAGGAAGCTCAGCTTCACAGAAGCTAGCTTGGCATAAGCTTGAATGCGCGATTCTTCTGCTCCTACTTATATCCCATCATCCCCTCTCTGGATGTTTCAACCCTTTGCACTAATCAAGTTGCATTTCTCCCCAAACCTTCTCATAGATAACTTCTGCAAAAGTAATTAATTAGACAAGGCATGTGCCACTAATAAAGGTACCACAAGAGACCAAAGAAAAGGTGGTTCTCATAGCATTCTCTTGGCCTTGAAGTTTTTAGATAAGATTCTTCACAACCTTGGCCAGTTCCTCTGACTGGGAGATGCTTCCCATCCTCCCATTCAGGCCAATTAAGTTACCAGACACTGCTCTCACAGAATACAGGGAATGAATTAACCCTCTTTTTGCCATTCCATGACAACAGGTGTGTAGCGATCATATATTTATTCCAAGAAAAAGAGAAAGCAAAACAAACAAACAAACAAACAAAACCACACCTTTTCCTCTTATCTTTTCTTAATCCTCCAGTTCATATCCCTGTTTTTAACAGCTGAATCCATCTGCTGTTAATTAATTTACTACCTGGTCATACCTATAAGTAATGACAAAAACATCAGATTATTAGCTGTTTAATTTATTTTTGGAACCATCCATCAGTTTTTGTCCCTTTATGTATACAGGCACATTTCAGTGTTTCGGTTTCTATATGCTCCAATTCATTTAATAAAAGGAGGAAACTAGCTTCAGCCCTCTCACTAGATTTTTATGAATGAGTAGAGGTACCAGCTGGTACCCCTTAGTCCCTCCTCCATGCCATTTATCTTTTCCCCTTGTTGTACTGTTTTTCTTTCTTGCTCCTCCCACCCCCTGTGTATTCAGCATTTTCTTCTCTGCACTTCCCTGCCAAGCCATGTAGGATCCTACCTGTGGAATTGCAAAAGAGGGAGGGTGAGAGGGAGGGAGGAAGAGAGGGAGGGGGGAAAACCTGTTCCCAGGCAGGTAGAGGCGTCAGTCTCTTGGGCTGCGGCGGCTGGGAAGGGAAGCCCATGAAGAGCCCCGACGGTGCCCGGAGCCCCTCGGGAGACGCGGCGCCCAGGAGGAGCTGCTGAGGCTCGTCCCGACCAGGCTCTGGCCTCGTGGCACATGGACCTGGAGCAGCTGGAGGTGGACACGGCGGCCGCCAAAGTGGATTTGCTGTCTAAGCAGCACTCAAGCCATGTAAGCTCATTCTCATTTGTGCTCAATTTCTTTCTCTTTCTCTGTACATACATATATATACATACATACTACAGAGACCTTAGTCGGGGCAGAAAAGCATCACCAGGCAATGTGAGTGCACAGAAATAGAACCTATGTTGTTGTAGCAATTGAAAGGCCAGAAGTAAGGTTTAAGTGCCCTCATCCTCTTGGACCCTCCCTAATCCACCTGCAAATAGTTGGATCAAACCTCAAAACTTCCTGCTCTGCCTTCGTTGAGGGATCCCTCTTACTTCTAAGGTGGTTTTTTTCTCCTGAAGACCTCGGTGACTACCATGTAATGAGTCAATACTAGAGATGGGGGTATTTGTATACAAATACGAATATCCCCCCACAGGTGCAGATAACGAGGGTCCGACCCCCAGGGGCCGGACTGTCCACTCACGATTTCGCCACTGCTTCTGACTCCGTGGAACCTTCCCATCTCTCCATTGCTCCTGATGAATTAGCCACTCCTGGCAGAAGGTGGGATGGCGAGCCTCTCTGCCAGGTCGCAGAGTAGCTAATCCATCGGGAGCAGCGGAGAGATAGGAAGGTTCCATGGAGCCGGCAGCAGTGGTGAAATTGTGAGTGGACAGTCCGGCCCCAGGGCACTGGACCCTCGTTATCTGCACCTGTGGGGGGGATATCCGTATTTGTTTACAAATACCCCCATCTCTAGTCAATATGATATTAAAGGCTATAAACATTGAGTATAATTTTAAAAATCAAATATGCATTGCAAAAGCAAATAATCATGAGATACACATCCTCAAAGGTGCCCTTGGTATGGACCTCAAGTTTCAGGTGTTTAGATTTCAAAGTCTTGAAGCTATGTCAAAGATAGAAAGTTCGTCTCTATTTCTTTTCACTGTTATAGATTACTTGCATTGTACTAATAGTATGAACATGCTATTTAGTCATTATCTCTTGATGTGCTTATTTTCCACAGTTATTTCCTCCAAATTATGACTATTTATATTTATTGCTGGGGAATGGGGTTAAGTATGCTCTATTAAATATTATCCAGTTTGTCTACATCTAAGCAAGAGCCCAACTTTTGTCTTTGACTATGAGGACCATCTCTGTCACAAATAGCTCATGTTGCTTTGCAACCACTGTGGTTGTTTAGTGAACATGATACACCTGGACCCAGAAATTAAGGCTTGGATAGTTTAGAGATAACAACTGGATAACAAATGTCTGTCCTTTAAAGTTGAGAGGCCTAACTTAATCATAACATTAGTCCAATCCTCTGTTGAGTAAACTTGTAAATCTTTTCAGTGGATTATTCAGTTTAGGAGATGTTGATCAGATTAAAAATCAATTTTAGAATTGCTTGTGAAGAATTGACAAAATCAGTGAATTGTATTATGGGGTTGTAGAAAGTAATGAACAAGCTAAAAAAAAAACTCAGCTGCCTCCGGGGTGGCAGAATTTTCTAAGACTTGTGGTTAGTCAATCATTCATCAAGACCTCCTTGTAACAAAAGGAACATGGGAAGGTGACTTCTTTCATACCAGCCCATTGCTCTTTGCAGGTCTTTGCACTTTCTGTTGACTGACAGTAGCTTTGTAGAGAATTTAAGACTGAAGTCTTTCTCAGGCTTTCCTGGAGATGCCAGAAACTGAACAAGGGGTCTTCTCCACACAAACCCTGTGTATGCTCAGCTAGAGGTCTTTCTGTTCCTTTCGTATTCCTTCTTGCTGATGAAAGGAAATATGAAAGTAATATATGACAAAGATAAATATGAAAACTTCTTATCGGAAGAGGAATGCATGTTACCATTTTATTTCTTGCACAGTTTTCTAAAAACACGGAAAGGCAAAGAAATAACGCCTCCACATCATTCCATTCCAGTCTAACAACTCCCACTCAGCTTCATGTGTGGAAAAAGGGGAAGGCGGACAGCTGGTTCCGACAAATAATGCTAACAAATGTGGAAAATTAATTTCTGCTTTTCACATTCCAGTATGAGTAGCTTATTTTGGAAAGAATACTCGGTGACAGGTTGTGGATGGTGTAATCTTATGCAAGTTTACTCAGAAGTAATGTTCACTGAATTCAGTGAGGCTTATGCTTTGTTAAGCAAATATAGTTCAGTCCTTGAAAACTTTGAAGTATGATTCTAAATTATTTCAGTTAAATGAAAAATCATAAAACTTACTTTAAAAATTAATTTTCTTCAGTTTCTGTCTATTCACATGATCTATATGAAGGCCTTCTGTTTAAAACCTGCAGATCTCATTTTCTGTGTTTCTCAAATTTCAGACGCCAGAATGCTGTTCTGTAACTGTAGAAGCAGAAGAGAAATGGTGTAACTCACATCAGGTAATTGCTGCTAATTAGTGAATGGCTTGGGATGCAATTAAGAATCCAAGTGAGGACATGTTAAGTAGCAGCAATTAGCCACTGCAAGTTATACCATTTGCATTCTGCCATCATAACTACTGAACAGAATCTTGGCCAGAATTTGGGATATAAGGTTTAGAGTTTATCTGGTGAAACAAAAAAGATGGTTTCGCACCAGAGCTCTTCCTGGATTTTTTAAAATCTGCTTCCCTTTCTCTTCAGGTAAACTTTCCCTGAATGAATGGCTGCTGAGTGGGTTTTTAAAAATGGATTGTTGTGTTTTGGTGTTGCTTATGGGTTGGTTTGTTTTTTGTATTCTATACCTTGATCCATTTAGTATTGTATACTCATTGTTACTAATTACATACTTTATTTTAATTGAAAGCCACCTTGGATCCTTTGTAAGGAGAAAGGTGGGTTAAAAATATTTTACATAAATAAATAAATAGTATTCAAATCCTGTTGTCATTTCCAATTCAAATTTTGTTTGACTCATAGTAATGCATCTGTCAGTTTGGAGAAAGAAATAGAATGAGGCTGTGCTCGTTCCTGAATTAATATTATGGTTGTCAGATCTTTCCTAACACAAGGCTGCAAGGACAGTGAACACATTGTAACAAAGAGGAGGAAAGCCTGTCCCAGAAATTACTTGTTGAAGAACCCAAAACAAGCATATTAGGAAAACTAGTGTTGTTTGATATCACACTATTATAGGACTGTTGAGGAACATATGATATTATCTATTGAGTGTTGGGGTAGCTTGCTCCCTACTTTCTCCTCTTAACTGGCATCAGCTTTACAGGATGTTTAATGCCAGAGGGAGGCAGAGGGTTTTTGCACGCTGTATCCCCCAGAAGGCTGACACAGTCATCAGAGAAGTGAGATGAGTATTAATTCCAAATTTGTGGGGTTTTGTTTGAACTTTAAAGCAGTTATTCAAGGTGCTGAATCTGGGCTTTTTGTGTTTACGTGGGGAGTCAGGATGTTCATAGTAAAACCCAAAGTGGACTTAACTACCCTTGCAAATTCTGAGTGACCAGCCTTCACTGCTGGGGTGGCTGCCTCAAGCAGCAGTTTTTGAGTATCATAGAAGGCAAATTGTTATTTATTTTGTTATTACTGTATTTCTGTTGCCAAGGATGGGGTGAGATTGGGTTTTCAACCTTGCTTGGCTTTGATCCCATTCAGGGTACCTTGACTTGGGTGAGTCGGGATTCCATCTGTTGTTCTTCTGTGGACAGGAAAATGTCCTGGATCAGCCCTGAACCCCTCTTCTAAAAGTGGAGGAAACTTTTCTCTAAGTCTTCTAAAAGTCAAGAAGAATCTAGCAAGCAAGCATGTTTGTTTTTCAGAACAGAATGTAAATTCTCTTGTTGATGTGGTGATATTTTGAGCAGAACTTCATAAATACATAATCATATCATTTTTAAAAAATCTGAGGGCTTGGTACATTTTTGTTCTCAAAAGTAGCGGTTACATATCTTGGGTTCTTTTGTGGCAGTGTGGATTAAAATAATAAGAGAACAGCTGTTTTCCGTGCATATTAACAGTTCATCAGCATCAAAGGAAAAAGGTTTGCCTTTCTTCAGAATGTCCTGTGCTTAAAAGAAAAGGGACACTTCAGTATCTTCTAACGTCATTACATGCTTATTTAAAGTTACTTACGTTTGCTTAAATGCAAGGACACATCGCTCAAGGTCAAAGCACATGAACATTCAGGAAGTTCAAATGAGGAATTAAGCAAAGGGGTCAGTTGTAAAATGTAAGCTTAGCATAATTATTTTGAGCTTGTTTAAAAATGGATGAGTCTGCTTGAGAGGAGCAGTTTCAGTGGCATGGCTCTCATACCTCATAACTGCAGTCCTCTTTTACAAAGCTGTGGTTCTCCTTCAACATGTTTTAATGTAACTTTCACATGCTTATGCTATATGTTTGCACATAGCCGGTGGACTACATTCAGCCTCAGGCTCCCCTAAAATTTCACCATCAAAAATTGGCAGCAAATCATACTCTGGGATTTCAGTCATAATCATCGTCACCATCATCGTCATCACGATGTGCTATCAACTCAGTTTTGACTGATGGCATCCCTTTTCAGGGTTTTCTAGAAGTATTTTGTTCTTCTGGGGGTATCTTGGGTCTGTGAAGCTTGCCCAAGGCCACACAGGCTGGTTCTTCTCAGAGGCCCAGTGGGGAATCAAACTTCCAACCTCTGGCTCCACAGCCAAATACCTGAACCACAGACAATTTCAATAGCAAACCACAAGAAGCCCTTTGAAAGAAAGAGTAAAATGTTTCCCTTTTAAAAGGACTATTTGTGTTTTCTACTGGAATCCACAGCAAAATTAGAAAACCCTTGGGGGAAAAAAGGGTGGGGAAACTCAGGCTGTGGAACTGAACTTGTCTTTCCAGGAATCCTAGTCTGGTCCTCTGGGGTTCCCAGACAGTCATGCCTTCTTCCCCATGATATCAAGGTTTGGTGGTTTCCCAGCTTTTGTACTTTTTTGCCCAATTGTGAGAGTTTAATTACTAGCAGTGAGGATATCATTGCCCAACCTCCCCCAACTCCAAAACTGTGTCATGTGTGTCAAAAGAACCCAGCATTATTTCTGTCTCATCTGAACTGCTCTGTGTAGGTTATAATGGCAAAGTGGGGATTGCTTTCTATGGCTTTGTCCCACACCAGTGCTATACGAAGTGTTATTTGGGTGTAGCTAATGTAGATGTTGTAAACTGTAATGTTGTAGCTGGCTGGATAGCTCAGTGGTTTAGGTATGGTTGGGAGTTCAGTTCCCCACTGTGTGTCCTGTGAGAACAGCCAGCCTGTGTAGCCTTGGGCAAGCTGCACAGTCCTGGAGCAGCCCCAGAGGAAGGGAATGGTAAACCACTTTTGTGCATTATCTACCTAGAAAACCCTGGAAAGAGTTGCCATAACTCAGAATCGACTTGACGGCACTCAATTATATTATGAATGTTGTCAGTCCATTTGACATAGGATTTTCCCTTGTCTCAGCTAGGTAAGAATTACATGAGCAGGAGTTGTGTAGCTGGATATTTCCCTATCTAATGCCAGACCTTTAAATGTTAACAGCAGCAACACTGAGTAGATGAATTCATTTGCATACCTTCATTAAGAAGTCTGTTCTGCCTCAGCCTGCCCTCCCCAAAAGCCACATGAAATGTTGCATTTGTTTTTGTACTCAATTTTCCCAGCACATGCATTTTATGCACAATTATCTCTAACATTTGCACTATCAGCTTTCCCTAATACATACAATTTTGCATGCAAATTGTTTTACATGTAATTTCTAATGCAATTTTGAGCCAAGAACGGCATTGCAAGATGTGAAGAGCTTTTGCTGATTGTGTTCCAATTCACATGTTCATCCAGGAAGTGTCAGTTAGATCAGAGGATTTAAAAATGTGGACCAAATACAGTGGTAAGCCACAGAAAGGTAACTTATGTACTACTGTTGCAGTATATTCAAGAAACAAAACAAAACAAAACAAAAACACTTCCAACTTGGGTTGCTATTGCAAAACAGACCTGATGTCCTGAACTTCACAGCTTCCTCCTGAGATTTCATTCAGTGATTACAGTTCTTCCACAGCAACACAGAAGGTGCTGGATTAGTCCCAAGCCTCTGCAGTTCCTTTGACTAAAGATGGAATGGTTTGATATAAAAACAAACACAGTCCTCTGTTGTGAGATTTTCTGCTTCTACACAAGATTAAAAATATCAGTTCTGTTTTTCATGAACAAGAATATTCCTCCCAAACCAGTGTGTTGCATGAAAAACACACACATAAAAACAAAAAACACGTATAAGGTTTTCCACGAAACAGAGTTTTTGTGTGTGCGAAAGATATTTCTGTGAACTCTGTAAGGTTCATCACAGAAGGGAATGGGGAAGCCACTGCTGTGAGGATCTCTGTGGGCATT
Organism: Intellagama lesueurii; assembly: GCA_037013535.1. Taxonomy (NCBI): domain Eukaryota; kingdom Metazoa; phylum Chordata; class Lepidosauria; order Squamata; family Agamidae; genus Intellagama; species Intellagama lesueurii. The sequence continues at coordinate 87,865,453 of JBAJHW010000001.1, forward strand.
TGAATCTTGACAGAAAAATCATACGCAGTTCAGTCCCAATTGCATCTGTTTTGCTATCCAAATGTTGAACTTTTCTCACTGATCTCATGTTGAATTTCATCACTTGTAGATTGTGCTTACCAGAGGAAATGTACCCAGTCATGAACTGAAACAATATGTTTCAATTCATTGATTTAAACCAACCTGGAATGTCAGCATGGAAAAGTGGAACTATATGTCAAACCTGGGCTGATGGTGCCATTTTTTCACTCTCTCCAGCTAAACTGACAGCCATATGCACTCTTGATTATTATGAAGGTATAACTAAATGTGCTTGTTAGTAAGCGCAGTAGCTGTAGGCCATATGCTGATTCACAGGCTTAGTAATGGCCAGAACTGCTATGTGAATGGAACCCTTTAGCATAATCAAAGCTTATTTATTTAATGCAGCAGGGTATAAGCAGAACCAGATGTTCACTCAAGCGCTGTGATCTGTAGTATTTTTCCACTTATCCATGCCTAATTTCTGTTTGCTATCATTAGCATTTCATCCACAGGAATTATTATTCTCCCTCTCTCCCTCTTTTTGCCTGAAATTACCCGAGTCATTATCTCCTTGAAGAGCCTGATTGACAGCACTCATAGGTGAAGCCGGCTTTCAGTTCAGACGCCCAAGCGCTCAACACTGGAGCTGTTTTGCTGCATTATTCCAGAACGTGTGCTTGACAGCAGCATTTTATATCATTGCAGGATAAACAGATCACTTGACACAAATGGCGAGTATAGACTAATAGGCTTTGTATTGTTTAACATTTCCAATGGAATAGTCTAGAGGCTATTAGCACTTTTGTAGCGTACTTCAACATCTATCAGGATTCAAAAGTCTTTTATAATAATTGATCTGCTTTGTGAGAGGAATCATATTTCGAGGGCCATTTTTGTGATGGTCCGATGATTGCAACCATTACACTATAAGCATGGATAAGAAATGTAGCAGGGAGGGCATTTTGTTTGGGGGAGGGGAGGAAAGAAAGGTACTTGAATAACTTCTGTGTCCTGTAGGCTCATCTCACACATGTTTATGTTTATTTGGGAGCACACTGACTTTATATAGACAGGTTTGTTTTCAAGGAAGTGTGCAGGAATTCTACCCTGAGGTGATTTTAAAGATGCTCTATGTTCTGTCAACCAGTTTTATTTGGTTTTGAGTGGGAGGGACATCCCTGAACACCTGCGAATGCTTATGCAGCCTCAGAATCTAGCACAGGTGGTGTTATCTTCTCTGAGATGCAATCTAGCTCTTCAAACCAATAACTGTTTCTCTTATTCTGAAGCTCCCTCTGTCTTTTATTTCTTTTCTTTTGCTTTTGCTTATTAGAGAACTAAATATGAGGCTGGTGTCAAGTTCCACCTGCCCCGTCAGGAACATGCAGCATCACTTACTCTCATAGTTATGTGGTGTGTTTTCGTGCTCCTGCTTCACACCTTTGGCTGGCAGGCAGGACCAGCCCTACCATTAAACAGAGTGTGGCAGCTACCTCAGGCCTCAGAGTTTTGCTGTCATGAAAAGGCAGAAAAATGAGTGTTTTTAATGTATTGCTGCATTTTTTTTATTCCCAGGGATGGGGAAAGTGGTACTTTCTGTTTCAGGTGGCAAAAATAATTTGGTTATTGGGTACTCTGCACTTTTGCTTGGCATAGAGGCACTATTTTCTGCTTTGTGCCAGGTAATAAAATATCTTAGACAAGGCCTGCTGGCAGGAGCAGAGGCAGTGGGTAGGGGAATACCTCTCATCATGATCTAAGGTCACAGGAGGAGATGTATCAGCTGTTACAGAATGAGGATATGCAACTGTTGAGTGTAATCTTTAGTTCTGTAGTTCTACACAGATGCTATTTTGTTCACAGTTTGCCAAGCAGCAAAAGCATTGGTGGTGGAACAACATGGCTCCATCTCATGCATGTCTACTATACAAGTGCCAGTCACAAAATATTAGATGGGGGTTGTCCATTCATTTCATGGGAATTTTCACCATTTTCTGTTTCTACCAGAGGTTATATAGACCATGGCTTAAAATGCTAAGAAATGTGATTACATGGCTCTTCCATAGGCATCCATGTCCCATGTATTCATAGGGGACATATCCATGTCAGAGAGTGTCAGTACTTTCCTTTCCAAAACCTGTGCATTCATACATTTCTACTCATTGGGCATGACCTAAAGGGATGAACATTGAATGGCTGCTTCTATGAACTGGTTGAGAAAGATGTGTGACATTGTGGAGACAGGAGATAAAATGTGTGGAGCTGTGTGAGGGTACTAGAATTCCAGTTCTTTTGGTAAAGTCTGACTCCTGAAGAGTTTATCTTTTCTGGAAAGCAATATCTCAATTAATTTGCTTGTCTAAAACAGAGCTGGAAAACTCAAATGACCCTGCATTGCTTTGGATTCATTAAAGAGGCCAGAACACTTGGTCAATTAAAGAAAAGCATCTTGATCATATTGTTCACCCAATATTTTGTTTTGAGCTTGTTCTCATCTAGCCTCCCTTTCGTCTCTGCCCTATTCAGCTTGGAAACATTACTTCTTAAAACTGCAGCTTCCAGAATCTCCCAGCCATGCTCTGTACCCAATAAATCTTTTCTTGTTACCCATGCGGGCATCTCTGCACATGTGTTGGTTGTAACCAGCTGCCTAAAGCTATTACCGCCATTACTGTGTTGCCTCTGAATCCATGAGAGAAGCAATGCAAAGCAATGTTGACCAGTCTATATGGGTTGCAGATAATCCCCAAAAGAGGGCATAATGGTTTCAGAAAGGAAAGGTGTTTGGAATTGCCCTCCTGGTGGGCTGGGCTAGGCTGGGTGAAAATGACCAGGAAATGAGTGTGGTCAATGTACAGGCCATATATTATGAAGGCCTACACTAAATGAACAAGCCACAGCATTTCTGACAGTAGAGCAGGGAGCCAGATTGTAATTGTAATGGATTCAGATGAAAAGATATTGAAGATTTTATTAAGTTATCTTTTTAAAAGTATATTTGCAGTAGAGTGCTTCCAAGAAGTCTTCAGTGTTTGTCGATGTGTAAGATCTATGGAGATTCTAGCTGTCAGAGATTATTCAATGTGAACGTTTAGCTTATCTTTAAGGAGTGTAGCAGGAGGCTTATGTTAAGCCTTGTTCAGGTTACAGCTGAAGCAAGACAGATTCACTCCCCCAAATCTGTGAAACTGATCTAGTAATTCAAGTAGAAAAGGTTGCATAGAACCTACATAGTCAGGAGTAAATCCCACTGAACTCAGAAGGGCTGATTTCTGATTAGACAGATATACATAGGTTTGTACTGTTAATCTCTGTTTACACACATGTAGACACAGACACAGACGCACGCACACACATCTTGGACATGTGAGAGGAGTTGTTTTTGCAAGGCAGTTTAAAAAGGAATTTCATTTTATTCATTAAATGTAGCTAGAGGATAAAATAATTTACTATTGTAATGGGAGAAATGGGTTTCAAATAACCCTTTCCAATATGAGCAGTTTTATACATTAAGCACTACCACTACTGGTAAACTTATTAGCACTTCTTAGCAACCCTTACAAATTGGAACTTTCACACAGGGTTTACATGTGCTGCTTGTTGTACAGTGGTGCCTCGACTTACGACCGTCCCTACTTACGACCAATTCGACTTACGAACAGCTCCGGTCGCAAAATTTTGCTTCTACTTGCGACCGGAGCTTCCACTTACAAACAGAAAAAGGCAGGGGAAAAAGGTGGGAAATTCAAATTGCTAACTGTAGGTGGCAAAAGAGGCTGCTTCTTTGTAGCTCTTTCGCCCCGAGGGTTAGAGTGAGTGCGATTGAGGAGGGACTGCCTGGCTTCTGCTTCTCAGTGAGCGTGTGTGTGTTTGCAGGGAGGCTTGGGACTGCCTGTTAGGTAAGGTAAGGTGCTGTTTTCTGCTTTAAAAAACTGTTCTGGGTGTTTTTGCAGCGTGGTTTTAGGCTGGGGGGGGGTTATGTTTCTGTGCTGTGATGGATCTTGGGGGTTTGTTTGTTTGTTGGGGTTTTTTTCCCCCATTTCCGATGGGTCCTGCATGCTTCCCTTGCTTTTTCCTTTGTTTTCCTTGCATTTCCGACCTTGTCCCTCTGTTCTCTGTGCATTTCCAATCTGCTCCGTTTGTTTTCTGTGCATTTGCAATGGGTCCTGCATGCTTCCCTTGCTTTTTCCTTTGTTTTCTTTGCATTTCCGACCTTGTCCCTCTGTTCTCTGTGCATTTCCAATCTGCTCCGTTTGTTTTTTGTGCATTTGCAATGGGTCTTGCACGCTTGATTGCTTTTCTCCTTTCCCCCCCTTCGGCCGGAAGGGATTAATCGCGTTTCCAATTAGTCTTGCAGTGATTTCAATGCATTTCAGTGGGAAATGGTGCTTCGATTTACAACCATTTCGACTTACGTCCATCTTCTGGAACAGATTATGGTCGTAAATTGAGGCACCACTGTAATCTAGAATCCCTGTGCAATGTTGCAGATGGAACTCTCTTATTTCCCAGTGGAAAATGGACCAATAGTGCTTTCACAGGGACATTAAATTCAGGTGGCAGGGGAGAGATGGTGACTCTTGTTGGTTCTTAGAGACAGGTATTATTATTTTGTGCTCAGGAACTGATGGAGGGACAGCACATTATGGTATACTGCCATTTCCTCAGGATTTTCAGAAGGATTTTTATCACATATAGTGAGATCAGTGCTTGGTAGCTAGAGCAAGCAACTCTGCGCTATTAAAAAACAAGACAAGAGAATAGGGCTGTTTTTTGAAATAGGGTGTGGGTGCCCTCTCCCCAAAAGTTGGAGGAAACCTTTCACCTGATCATGATCTGCCTATTCCAGAAAGCAAGGAGGAATAGGGCTTTTGGATCACCTTGCAATGTTTTTTTAAAAAACTTAAAACTTAAAGTTAAATTAAAACTTAAAACAGTTGTTTTTTTAAAAAAAATGTTTTAAGTTTTAATTTATTTTCCATGTTGATTTTAGGATTTATCTTTTAAAAATGGGACAGGACAAACATTTTGGGGGCACATAGGGTCATGCAGGGAAACACTCTTGTTCTATACATCCATCCCTGTTTTTGGAAAGGGGTCTCAAATACAAAAATTTGTACAGTGAGTGCCTGCTGATTTATAATCAATAGGAGTTCCTGTTACTGCTGTGAAGCTGGATTTTCCCCACTATAAAAGATGACGGTCATGCATATGCTATGGCTGAGATGTTTACCGACCATTTAGAGGCAGGGTGGGCTGTACACATCCTGAAATCGACACCCCTCCCTGTTAAGAAAATGAGACCATTACAAGAACAGTGCTGGCTCAGATCAAAAGTCTATCTATCTAGTCAAGCCCAATGCCTATGGAAGGCCCTTAGCAGAACAGTTACTAAAATATCCTCTGCCACATGTTTCCTCCCTCCACTCTGTGCTTCTGGTGTTCTATAATCCTGATTATGTTCCTTGAATGTTTGTGATGTAGTAGGTGTGATCACAGGGACGTGGTGGCGCTGCAGGTTAAACCGCAGAAACCTCTGTGCTGCAAGGTCAAAGACCAGCAGTCGTAATATTGAATCCACGGGACGGAGTGAGCTCCTGTCACTTGTCCCAGCTCCTGCTAACCTAGCAGTTCGAAAGCATGTAAAAATGCGAGTAGATAAATAGGTACCACCTCGGTGGGAAGGTAACAGCATTCCGTGTCTAGTCACGCTGGCCACGTAACCACGGAAACTGTCTTCGGACAAAACGCTGGCTCTATGGCTTGGAAACGGGGATGAGCACTGCGCCCTAGAGTTGGACACGACTGGACTAAATGTCAAGGGGAACCTTTACCTTTACCTTAGGTGTGATCACACCTATTTTCCTTCACACTATCACTCTGTTCAAAGTTGCTGTGGCGAGTTCACTGATAGGTGGGCAACTTTATAGTAATGAGCCTCTCTATATTTAAGTAGACTGATTTATTTATGTATTTGTTGGCTTCCTATACTGCCCAATTAAACACTCCTCTTGGCAGTGTATGTGCTAAAACAACAAACCCCATCCTTGCCGCTCTCAACCTAAGGGCCGATCCTTTGGTCATACACACAGAATCTTTAAGTGACACACAGAGAATATGCCACCAGGCTGCACTTGAAGTCATACCAGCTTGATAGCACCAGCCAGGGATTGTGCTCCACTGGCATAACCTTCAAGAGCATGAGGCACCTCCACACCACAAAAAAGGTCACAGTGTAAGTCTTTGTGGAGGATAACTGGATTATATAATATGTGTAGAAAATAGAAGAATCTTGAACTCTGAGAGGTGTGTCCTTTGAGTTGATTCTGCCACTTTTTCTTCATCCAAGAAAAGTCTGCTAGCCCAAGCTATTCCCTTAATGGAATATGTGGTGATTGTTTTCTATGCTTTTCAGCCTCTAGTCCCTCAAATCCTTGTACTTATTTACAAAACTTCTTGAGCTCTGCTTTCAGGGCTAACTTGGCAGCTGATGCTAATGCAAGCTATAAGACTGAAGAGTTGTGAGATCCTCTTAGGAGATAAATGAATTTTTCAGTTCAGCAAAACAAAGTCTGTAATTCAAGTTTGATGGTATTTCTTTCCCAAGGGTGATTTTAGCAACGGATTAATTGTTTCTGTTTTTGTAAACAGCCAACTGAAGTGAGAAAGGGATCTGCTCACACCAGTGGGTTGTGAATTTTCTCAACTAAGCCTTTGATGAAAAAGATAAATGCTACATGGATAATTTATTTTATTTTATGATTTTTACATTAAAGCTCTTACCACCCAGCAAGTGGAATGTCTCTGATATTGCTGAGATGTTGATTTTTTTTTTAAACAGTCTATATTTTTCTATCAACTCTAATTTTCAGAGTAAGAAAATATCTCTCTCAACCCACTGGATTAGATCTCAGGCACCATCTTTTTCATAATAAGCTGCTTTATGTCAAAGCACTGTTGGGCCAACTAGATCAGCATTGGTTGTTGTGGGTTTTCCAGGCTGTTTGGCCATGTTCTTAAGGTTTTTCTTCCTAACGTTTCACCAGTCTCTGTGGCCGGCATCTTCAAAGGACAGGAGTCAGAACTCTGTGGTCTGTTGCAGTGATCCCACAGCTATAAATACTCAACTATCCAACAAACTGCAACAGAGCACAGACAGAGGAAGAAAAACCTTAAGAACACGGCCAAACAGCCCGGAAAACCCACAACAACCATCGGATCCCGGCCATGAAAGCCTTCGAGAATACATAGATCAGCATTGTCGACACTGAGTGGCAGTGTTATCTGGGGATTCTTGCCAGGAGGTGTCTGGAATTTAATGTGGATCTGCATCCATATTATGTGCTCTGTCACAGACATAGGATCCTTCTCTAGTGCAGGGATACAAAGTTTATTGCAGTTAAAGACTAATAAAGCTAAACAAAGTATACAAAGATACGGTACGCATTTAAAAAAGGAAATGCTCCAATAGATTAGGAACATTTACATTAAAACTGAATTGATCCTTACTATGTGACCATTGATTAACTCTTCACCCTTGGAATCTCTTTTCAAGACTTAAAAGGGCTATACTAGTTTTACAGGCTGCTGCCAAAAAACTGGCACACTGCTTCGTTGTCTGTGGGTTGGATCCTATAAGCAGCAGCTTGGCCCTTTCTGCGTCTGTAGGGCCCGACATTTTTTCGGTTAGGGGTGAAATATATTTCTCCCGTATGCCCTGATAGTATGGGCACTGGAACAGAACGTGCTCCGTTGACTCAACCTCCCCCGAGCCACACGGGCATACCCGTTCTGAAAGGGGTGTCCTTTTAAAACGGCCTTCAAGTGTGGCCGAGGGGAGCACTCCCCATCTGGCTAGAAAGAAAGCCGTCCTATGATGTGGGACTTCTAATAGTGAGAGGTATGTATCTTGCTTGGTTGCATACTTCTTATCCTCTGCAGCTAAGAAGTTGGGGCATTGATTAATGTCTTTTTGTCTCAGGGTGTTTTTTGCATGATTTGTGTCCATAGCCAGAACAACCTCCGGGAAAAATCCCAGGTGTCTCAGCTTTGCTTGAACCATCTTAGTCCAAGAAGATTGGAAGTTGTCATGTAGGACCAAGGATGCTAAATCTGATGTTGTGTGAAAGAGTTTGAGCCAGAGGTTGATGGAGGAAAGTAAAACTCTGGCCTCAACTTTTATCATCCCTGTCTCCAGTCGTAGACTAGCATTAGATACATAACTGGAGACCTGGAAGATGGACCTTAGGAATTTTGATTGAACTCATTCCAACGGGGCAAAACTAGTGGAAGGAGGGCCAAATAAGGTCCCATATAGTAGATGGGGCAGGACTTTGGCTTGATATAATTTGATTGCCGCAGGGATGTAATGGCCACCTTTGGTTCGTGCAAACTTTGCAACAGCTTGGGCTGACTGATGACCGACTGAAGCTACGTGTTCATGATGGACTGTCCATGCCCCAGTTGAGTGGAGCATAACCCCCAGATATTTATATGCAATTACCTGTTCAATCATGTGTCCATTAATTCTCCACACCCATTTTTTTTAGGTCTCCTGCCAAATGATACAACCTTGGTTTTGAGATAGTTAAGCTCAAGCTGATTATCATCACAGAACTGGCTGAACCTACCCATCGCCCTTCGGAGGCCCACCGGGGTTCTAGATAGAATGACTGTATCATCAGTGCAGGGATAATACACACGAGGTTGTGGGCCATGTGGTCCCCTCTAGGAGCTTATATGCATCTCTCAAAGCCCCTGACCCCCCCCCCCAATTCCCCCAAATTTACATTTTTGGGGATGAAATTGCCCAACAAATTTTCTTCTGCTTTCTAGGAGGTGGGATGGCAATTATGCTGTGTCAGAGCTCCCAGGGAACATCCTGCCAAGGGCCAGGAGTAGGTGGATGTCACTCCCAGATGTCTGGAGCCTGGCCATTCTGATTGTAGTTCATATTATATTTCCAACATTGTAGAGCAAGCTGATTTTGATGCTGGTCATTATCTGTTTGTTTCAGGAACTCCCATCCCTCTAAGACCTAATTCACAGCTTGATTTACCCTTGTCATTTCCCATTCTATATAATATTTGTATTTATTTCAGCGTTTATCCTGAAACCTACGTATGTTAAAATCAATATAGATAAATTTATGTGTGTGTGATTGACCTGATAAAGGTATTCCACTAATGTGGACTCTTGGATATTTCTTATGGCCAATGTGGTTATCTTTTCTTTTTAAATCATTATCATTCTTCTGTGCTGTAAAATTTATCTTAGCCTTCAAAGAAGCGGAGGTATTCCAAGGAGTTCCACTTTCGTCTAGCAGCCCATAGTGTTTTGCAACAGTCACTTTAATGAGAATGGGCAACTCATTGAAGATGTTTTAGTTGACTAATCACATGCCTTTTAACCAATTAGCCAATTAACCAATTAAAATGTTATTTAATAATCTGCTTATCCAACAGATCTATGCCACAGTGCTTGTACATGTTTCTTTGAAAGTAACATCCTTCCAAGAAATTGGGTACTTTGAGTTAAAAATGCAGAAGACTGGGCTGCACAACTTGCAAATCCTGATCTGCATACCAAGGAGCTGTCTTTTAAAGTGCTTGACTTTACGTTTATAAGCACAGTTCTTGCCAAAAAAAAAAAACTCTATCAAACCTCACTGAAGGGACACTGCTTAGATCAAAGGTGAAACATTAGATTTCAAAGCATAAGAGGAACAGGATGGCTCCATCTTAGAAACAGGGACCTGCTGATCAACATGGCATCAATGATAGACAAACAGGAAGGCTTAACAGGCAGCAGAGTCTGTTGCTCTTTTGATGGCTAGGTTTCAGCCTCTTGCCAACACACTTCATGCCATGGAAAGTGTATAAATCAACTTGCTTGAATGTAAAATATCAGACAAATAGCAGGCCTCAGTGTTTTTCTATTGCACAATAATTGTGGATGGGTGGTCCAATGCACAAATCATTTTGCCAGATACGAGTGATGGGCATTCACTGACTGCTGAGCTGTGAGGCCATTCACAGATGCAACATTAACTTGGGCCAGAATTCAGCAAAGTTAGGATCAATGATTTCCTGTGCATGCAGGTATCTAGCTGGCATCAGCTGCAGTCTTGCACTCATTTGGTGACCCGTTCACACTGTTCTTTCAAATGACTTTAAGTCAGCTTGGCTTGACTTTTACACGCAGGCTGCCATTGGCTAACAAGGCTGCAAGAATAGGCTGTAAGTCCCAATCAGATAAAAGGGGCTTTCCCATGCATAACTGGCCACAGGATTGCAGCTTTTGTGTTTCTCCTTCAAAAACCTTAAATTGGGCACCCCACTGAGATCCATAAGATATGCATGGCACCCACCTGGGTTTTGGATATGCCTGGATTGCTGGAAAGAATCGCATAAACTCAGCAAAGACAAAGAAAGGAAAACATGAGAGCGATCTACAGCACAAACAGGGACTAAAGCCTGTTGTTTTTTGTTTGACTCTACAGGGGTTTATTCACTTCAGTTCTTGTCTTTTATGGCCTTCTCGAAAGATATTGATTATATACAAATGTGGGCATGGAGCAGAACAAATGATGTGCTGTAGCGAGAAACTAATTGAACAAGCCATCCTAGATGATAGGATTAAGCTCTCAGGAACCGCTGAATACTGAAACCCCCAGAACTACCCAACTGCAATTAAATTGTGGCTGTTGTCACCCATTGCCTGCTCTGACACACTTTAATCCAAGAATTAAGCATTTTCTGTGTCATCTCATGGTGTTAGTGGTGCATTCCAGAGCCCAAATTATTCTATAAAGACATTTTGAAATAGAATATATAAAGCAAAGTATATAGATTTTATTTTGTTGTTACTTGGAGCAACTTCCATTTTAGTAATGTTAGAAAAGTGGTTGAAAATATAGAGTATCATACAGGTCCGATATTATAAATTCATGGTATAGCTACAGTGACATGACTGTCTCCAGACAGTCAGATTTAGTTGGGCTTACATTAGACTCATTGAAATCAATAGGACTTTGCTTAGTTATATGTGGATAAGCACACAGGATGGCTCAGTGGTTTAGATATCTGGCTACAAAGCCAGAGGTTGGGAGTTCAGTTCCCCTCTGTGCCTCCTTGACAAGGACTGGACTCAGTGATCCATAGGGTCCCTTCGAGCTCTGCAGTTCTAAGATGATGGTGATGATTGGGTTATCGAGACATGTGATATTGTACATGTGTGCACATGCACATCTGATTCAATATCACAGCATGGAGGAAGTTGAAACATGGTGGAAAGAAAACGGATAGCAAGATGTCCCCCCACCCCCATACTAGAATTCAAGATTATCCAAGGTAATAAAATGGTAGGAGATTCAGAACATAAGTACAGACAGAGGTACTTCACCACAGAGTGTATCATTAAAGTATGAAATGTGTTACCACAAGATCTGGTGATGACTGCTACTGCAGACAGCTTTAGAAGCAAATTAAACATTACCTAAAGTAATATATAGTTTTATTCTATAAATTAAATCCAGGATCAGATATAGTATGCCTCTGAGTACACTCACCTCCTGCTACTTGGATTCCCATAAATATCTAACTTGGCCACTTTGATCTGATCTCACACAGTTCTTCTTGTATACGTATGAATATGCTGTCAAGATGGCTGGATGGCTTTAAAAGCAGATTGGACAACTTCATGGAGGATCAGCTAATAGTCATGATAGTTATATATTATCTGCAGTATAAGAAACAATATGTAGCTGTTGTTACTAGGATCACAAGAGGAAGGGTGCTATTGCTTTTCCTTCTTGCTTGTTGGCTTCACACACACACCTGGCTTGCCAGTGAGGGAACAGGCTCTTGGCCCCATCAATGAAGGCCAGTGACCCTGATTTCACAGGACCAGTGACTCTGTGCCAGGTTTTACTCTGAATGTTACTAGAGGTATCCAAGGTGCTAAATCCTATTCACCAAATACAATACAGCAATCTGCTACAATATTGTTATTCTTGTATTATTATGACATTCATTGACCTGATACGTACTGATGGTTCGCAACATTGATAGCTTTAACAGGAGGTTAGTTATGTTTATGGAAGACAAGGCTATGGATAGCTGTCAGTTATGGCAACTTCATATTGCTTTCACTGTCATAAGCAGAATGCCCCATGGACCAGTGCTGAGGAACAACAGTAAATGAGTGCTTTGCACAGGTTCTGTTTATGGGCTTCACAGGAGTAGGTGAAGGCAGAAGGCCAGATTCAAATTAGGTCTTCTACGCAGGCCTTAACCAGCGTAGTGTTTATATATCCAGCCTAAATGATTTATGAACCGGGATGTGAGGGAACATTAATCTGTAATGTGTGTGTGTGTATATATATAAGCCATATATATAAAATTAATGTCAGATAAGCAGCACCCCAGAGCCATTTCTCACACTGTGTGGGAGAAAACCTGGATTGTCATTTTAGCCGATTATGCAAAAAGGACAAGAATTATTAGCAAGAACAGCATTGAAAATTGGTTTGGACTCAACCAAGACTACTCTAAGCCTAGTCTTGGTTGAGTCCAAACCAATTTTCAATGCTGTTCTTGCTAATAATTCTTGTCCTTTTTGCATAATCGGCTAAGATAACAATCCAGGTTTTCTCCCACACAGTGTGAGAAATGGCTCTGGGGTGCTGCTTATCTGACATTAATTTTCATTTTTCATGAATATATATATATATTGTGCACAACTGAGAGCACAAAGCACAAATATGAGTGAGTCTTTGGGCACCGATGCTATTAGTATCATGTTTTCCTCTAAGACTTGCCTCCACTGGTGTTCCACTCTTTTTTCCTTTAGTGAATTGACTTTATTTGTCAACTAATTTTACTACATATTACACTTAAGTTTGACTTCATTTCTCAAAAGCTGTTACTTCAGGTATTATAATCCAGGGAATGTGGGTAAAGAAGAGAAAACAAAAGAAGTTAAGAGAAGTTAGACAAGTTTTGCCTAAGGCTTATGTCAACAGTTATGGCCCTGGAATCGTTTGGCTAAATAGGCTTTATCTTCTGCAATATGTCACTTGAATTCCCGGATGATTTATAAAGTTTGCAAAAAGTATTATGTTACCCAAGAAGAGCATGTCAGTCACATATATTTAAACCCAGTGGTGCTCATTCAGATTTATTTTCTTACATCTACACAGCAGTGTAAATTCATGTTGTATTTTCAGGAGACTGGTGTTTGCTTTTTTCTTTGAATCTATAAAGCTGTGAAACATTGAACATTACAACAAGCTGTTGCTCATACTGATGCTACCATCCCTGAATTCTTAAGTGTAAATGAAGTGTTACACTAAAAGTGATTTTCTTTGATGATTTAAATGTAAGGATTGCTTTGGGGGAAAATTTAATAATAATAGTCACCCTGGAAAAATGCAGCTATGACTTTTTAATGGAAATGTGAGTGAGCATGATAAATCAAGACCGGGAATCACCACAGTGAATAAATGTGAGATCCTTTTAAAATGTGCATTGATAAAGCTAAATGCATGAGTTGCCAAAGCTGGAAGCATGGAGGAAAGCTTCCACACATTCTGTGTGCATACACAAGTTGTGCGCATATACTTTATATGGATTAGGAAGCTGTACGGTATTTATAAATTGCAGATTAGCCACAGCACTCAAAAATATCATAAGCACGTGTAATGATGTAATTCCTCTGAAACATGAGAAGGCACAACAATGTCAGCAGCCATGTGAGGGCTGTAACTCAGTGGTAGACCACATGAGATTCATCAGAAGGTTTGTTTCTCAGAAAGCACCTCAAGTCAGGACTTGGAAAGATTCCCGTCTGAGACCCTGAAAAGATATAGCCAGTTGATGCACATAAAGTACAGCAAAATGGCTCAATAGGTCAGCTTTGTAGAAGGCAGCTGCCTCTGTTCCCACTGTGCTAAGGCCTGAACTCCAAATGTTATATTTTAAAAGGCATGTGTTGTGTCACTCACACTTCTGATGTTGCAATTGTTATTGTTGTTCCAGTCATGCACGTAGTACACTGTATCATACTTTATTTATTTATTTATTTATTTATTTATTTATTTTACTCCACTTTTCTACATAAAAAGGATCCAAGGTAACTTACATAATTAAAAACACAATATTAAAAGCTACAAACAGTAAATTATTAAAATATTTCAAAAGAATTTCTAACATTACATTAAAAATGTTAGTTAAAAGCGTGACTTAAAAACAGATTTAGTAGCGAAGAAATGTAAACCATCCCACTTTTTGTCTCTTAGACAGTCAGTCACTAAGGAAAAAGCCTACCTGAAGAGAAAGGTCTTTGTCTGCTTGCAGAAGGACAGCAAAGATGGGGCCAGCCTGGCCTCCTGTAGGAGGGAGTTCTAGAGTCTGGGAGCAGTGATAGAGCAAGTCTCTGAAGGTGGTGGGACTGAGAGAAAGGCATCCCCTGCTGATTTTTACACCCATGCAGGCTCATAAAGGGAGACACAGTCCTTGAGATAGCTTGGACCCAAGCCATTTTGAGGCTTTATAGGTTAAAACCAGAACTTTGAATTGTGCCTGGAAGTAGATCAGCAGCCAGTGTATCTGTTGTAACAGGGGACTTATGTGATCCATGTAACCAGCCCCAGTTAACAATCTGCTGCTGTGTTTTGGACCTGCTAAAGTTTCCAAGTACTTTCCAAAGGTAGCCCCACACAGAATGTATACAGTAATCCAATAAGGATGTAACTAAAGCATGTGTCACTGTGGCCAGGTCAGACCTCTCCAGAAATGGGCACAGCTGGCACACTAGTTTTCATTGTGCAAAGGCACTCTTGGTCACCACTAAAGCCTGTCTTAATACAGTGGCTAGAATCCTGTTTGTTAATCCTGTCAGTGTCAGCGGTAGATTTCCTCAATAATCCATACAGCTGCAGGGTTATAGTTTGTGAGAGGTGGTGCGGCTTGCCTACCAAATGAGTAGGATCAGATGGGCAAGAGTGGCATAAATCTACTATCATACATATTTTAAGACCAACTTTTTGCATTGAGCAATTGTTTGGCATTCATCTTGTCTTTAGTCTCTTTGCTTAGCATCAGAGGGAGACTAAATTAAGGATAGTGTAGATGTGCATTACCACCTGACATAAGCTAGAACCCTCAGTGTTGTAGAGGAGTTCATCCAAGTCTTGGGTAACTTGAAAGCTTGAGAGAGATCACACTAACTTCAGTTAGTTACCTAAGCAAGTTAGGAGCTGGACAAACTTTCAAATCTTCAATTTTAGAGGAAGGAACAAAAGAAGAAGGGAAGGAGAGAACTGATAGTTTTCTTGGTCATCATTCAAATATTTGGTTGAAATTGTCTTCCAATAGGAAGAAATAAGAGTTTCCATCACAGAGTAGCAATCAGACTTGAAACCTCAACATCTGAAGGTAAATCTGCCTTAATAGAGGAACTTACTTTTGAGTAAACATGCATATGTTTATTCTACCCTCTTTAATTAAACTGGTATCCCATTTACTTTTTCAAATTACATTCTGTACTAATGAACTGCACTAAAATGTGAAGTTGTTGAAGCAGAACATTAAGGCTGCAATCCTATGCCTACTCACTTGGGAGTAAGACTCAGAAATAAGGGGGCATTTCTTGAGTAGACAGAAAGTAGGGCTGTGGAATAAGAGAAATTTACTGTTTAACTCCTGTTAAGTAGGTGGTAGATCAATGGGGAGCAGAGACATCACCTTGCCGACAAAAGTCCGCATAGTCAAAGCTATGGTTTTTCCAGTAGCTATGTATGGAAGTGAGAGCTGGACCATAAAGAAGGCTGACCACCGAAGAATTGATGCTTTTGAATTGTGGTGCTGGAGGAGACTCTTGAGAGTCCCCTGGACTGCAAGGAGAACAAACCTATCCATTCTGAAGGAAATCAACCCTGAGTGCTCACTGGAAGGACAGATCCTGAAGCTGAGACTCCAGTACTTTGGCCATCTCATGAGAAGAGAAGACTCCCTGGAAAAGACCCTTATGTTGGGAAAGTGTGAAGGCAAGAGGAGAAGGGGACGACAGAGGATGAGATGGCTGGACAGTGTCATCGAAGCGACCAACATGAATTTGACCAAACTCTGGGAGGCAATGGAAGACAGGAGGGCCTGGCGTGCTCTGGTCCGTGGGGTCACGAAGAGTCGGACACGACTTAACGACTAAACAACAGCAGCAACAACAGATCAATGGGGATAAGGAGATCAAGATGGAAGTGTACAAGATTGAAAAATGAGGAAGCCAAACTGTGGTCCTCAACTGAATGTGACAACTG
Source organism: Intellagama lesueurii (assembly GCA_037013535.1). Taxonomy (NCBI): domain Eukaryota; kingdom Metazoa; phylum Chordata; class Lepidosauria; order Squamata; family Agamidae; genus Intellagama; species Intellagama lesueurii. The sequence continues at coordinate 87,881,795 of JBAJHW010000001.1, forward strand.
TTCCCAGTACTTTTGAGCAGGGTTCCAGAGACATTGATAGTTGCATATGTGCAAGTTAAGGTGCTGTGAAATGCTTCCACCCAAGCCACCTCCCAATCTGTAAGGGGCAATTAAAATGGAGTTCATCAGTTCCCATGTGTGGGAAGTGAACACACTCAAAATTCTCGGATGTAGTTTGCAGATTGTGTTTAAGCTGGAGATGGTGATGGTATTGTCTTATTTTCAATTTCCTTGTCCATGAAAGGGGAGCAACACAACTAACCAGAAAGCAAAGGCAGGAATGATGTTAGGGGTGACCCTGGCAAGCAACAATCTGTTCCTGAGAAAGATGTTCTGGATAGATTATCTTTCAGGAGAGCAGCTGCATAGCCACAAGCTATGCTCAGCAACAGATCCCTCATAGTTGCTTGCTGGCAGCATACATTGCCAACACTGCACAGCTTAGGCCAGCAGCTGTCATCCTTTGGCTGCCCAAGTACTTTGGACCTCAGCTCCCAGATGGCCCTGCTAGCATGGCCAAGAGGCAAGGATTCTTGGTGCTGACGTCCAAAACGTCTGCAGGACGGAAGGATGAAAACTGCTTTCTTAGGTAACCTGAACCACATCACAAAGGTTTTTGCTATCTGGAACATCCCTTCTCCCCCCATTGCCAAAACAGCCCTTTTTGGCACATCAGGGAGAGTCCGAGATGTAACTTAAAATCTGGCATGATAAAATGGACTACAGCAGTTCCACCTCTAGCACTGTGACCAAAATCCTACTGAGGTTTCATGTGAACGGCTGCAAGGACATAGTATTGTTATTTGCATACTGTGTCATGGGACTTGGTGCACAACAGCTAAAGCCTGCACTAATTTCTTAACTTGCAGCAGTTTGCCAAGAAGATTTACGCCCATTACATTATACCAGGGCATAACTAATAGGATTTTGTCCTTTGCCTGTTAAGCAGACATTTAACAACATCATCTGCTGATAGAAGTGCTGGTATGAGAAGAATGTCTAATGGTTGACATTTTGAGAAATGGAAGCATTACAAAACTTTCACAACATGACTTGAAACCTAGGAAAACTTTAATCTGCAAAATATACCAACGTTTGCCAAAGAGAATGAAACAGCTTCGGAGAAGGAATTTGAATTTTGTCTGTCTCTCCCTTACATTCATATTTGTGCCTTGCGTAACACAGCTTTGCTGCATGATTAAAAACAAGATTGTTTGTATATTTATTATAATTTAAAGGGCTCTATATCCTGCCCTTAAATAGTGCCACTTTCAATAAAATGAATTAAAATAACAAACATGAATTAAGGCAGAAGAAGTAAAAATAGCAGGTTCTTTAAATCTTATCCACAGTTTTAAGCCCATGTTCTGATAATATTTTAACAAGACATTTCCCTGGCATGAAATAATGGCACAATACTGGTACAGGCACAGAAAAGCTTCCATGGGACCATATTCCATAAGCAGGACACTGATGAGAAACATCAATGACTGTCACCACTCTGTCCTCAGAAGGCAAGAACATCCAAAGAAGGACCTCGTTGCTCTTCATGCCTGGACAAGTATGTGTGGCAGAAGGGAGTCCTTCAGGTTCCCAGGTCCAAAGACATATCGATCTTTATTGGAGAGCACCAGTATTTTCACCAGTGTTTTGAAATGGATATCCAACCAGTAGTCTGCTATGTTGTAGTGGTTAGAGTGTTACACTAGGGCATGAGAGACTGAGGTTCAAATCTCCACTTAGACAGGAAGTTCACAGGGTGACCTAATCAATCACTGTCTTTTAGTCTAATCTGTGTACTTCATTGATGTATGCAGTATTGAGACATTTGGAGGAAAGACAGAGTAAAAATATTGGAGAAAGAGAGAAGTCAACTTTGACAAAAGACCAGGGCTTGGAATGGTGTTTCTTTTAAAAGGAGCTTGTTCAATTGTGCATTATTTTGCACAGCCAGATGATCATTACTGCCATCCTACTCTGCTCACAAAAAGAATTCTTGTATTTGTCCGTTATAGCACACTGGAAAAATAGTTGTACTCCTCAGTTCCTTCTAGTGGTTAGTTCTGATGTTGTACCATGAAAATCTAAGGGACAAAAGAGAAAACAAAACAGAATCGATAAGAAAATGACGTAAAACTTGAAAATTTCCTTTTAAAATGCCTTAAAATGTACCGTATTTTTCCGTGTATAAGACGATAGTTTTGTCTAAAATCTTTAGACAAAAAATTGAGGGTCGTCTTATACACGGAAGTAAGCTGCAGGATCCCTCTGACCGCTGCTTTCCCCACCACTTTGCTAAGCCTCCTTAGCAAAAGGAGGTGGGAAAGCAGCGGTCAAAGGGATCCTGCGGCCCTTTGACCAAGGCTTTCTGGTCAAAGGGCTGCAGGATCCCTTTAACTGCTGCATTCCCTTTAACTGCTGCTTTTGCTAAGGAGGCTTAGCAAAGTGGTGGTGAAAGCAGCGGTGCGAAATGGGGGAAAGAGCAGGGTTAGGAAGGCGAGCGGGAGCGGGTTCAAAGGGAGAGGGGAAAGGGGGGAGGACGAAGAAGCAAAAGTTTCCTAACTCGCCGCTAGAGCGCCAACCTGCTCCGGGGTTTGTCCATGCAAGAGCAAGGAGGACCCTTTGGACTTTGCGGGGCTGCCAGGGACCCGCAGCCACTATTGTTTGTGGGTCTCCCTGCCCAAGATGGCAAAGGTTCAGGTGAACAATGTGGTGGTGCTGGACAACCCTTCCCCGTTCTACAACCCCTTTCAGTTCGAGATCAGCTTCAAGTGCATCGAGGACCTCTCCGAAGGTGAGGGCGCGCTCACCCGCGGGGGGTTCAGAGTAAGCCCAGGCTGGCGGGGCAACTTGCCGAGGCCTGCTGCTCCCTCTCGGTACCGTCTTCCCGTCATCTGCCTCGTCCGCACCGAGCAGCAAGCAGGCAGATGGGTGAGGTGGCTACCTGTCCCGGGGAGTATGCCAGCTTGGGGGCGAGCAGCTTGCCTTCGGGCTGCGACTTCTGCCGCAGGGGCAGCTCTCAAGTCGAAGGGATCCTGCAGCCCTTTGACAGCTGCTTTCCGCCTCCTTTTGCTGAGCCCCGGGCTTAGGAAGTGGTGCGGAAAGCAGCGATAAAATTTTCTAATTTGGGGTTAGAAAAGTGGGGGGTCGTCTTATACATTGGGTCATCTTATAAATGGAAAAATATGGTAATATTAGAAAGTACCTAGGTAAATGTAAAGGTTCCCCTTGACAATTGTCCAGTCGTGTCCGACTCTAGGGCGCGGTGTTCATCCCCATTTCCAAGCCATAGAGCCAGTGTTTGTCCGTAGACAGTTTCTATGGTCACATGGCCAGCATGACTAGACACGGAATGCTGTTACCCTCCCACCATGGTGGTACCTATTTATCTACTCGCATTTTTACATGCTTATTAATCGTTACATGAAAAGTAACTTTATCTCCTCATTATACCCTGTTTCCCTGAAAATAAGACCTAACTTGAAAATAAGCCCTAGTATGATTTTTCAGGATGCTCGTAATATAAGCCCTACCCCAAAAATAAGCCCCAGTTGAGTGAAACCCCAGCTTCCACCATTGTGCAGCAACCAGAAGATGACAGGACTGTATTTGAATCAATGTAGATTGCTGTACATGAAAAAAAATAAGACAGCCCCTGAAAATAAGCCCTAATGCGTTTTTTGGAGCAAAAATTTATATAAGACCCTGTCTTATTTTCGGGAAAACAGAGTAGTACTTTTGAAATGTTAAATTATTGATTTAATACAGGGGTCTCCAAACTTTTCAGTTTGAGGGCCACATCATATATTTTACACATTTTTGGGGGCCGAAGGAGGGAAGGGGGACCCAAATTATCCCCTACTCCCACTGTATGTGCAAAGACAGCGGGGGTGGGGGAATCACTTGGGTCCCCCTTCCCTCCTCTTCCTATGCCTGGGCCAGATAAAAAGGCAAGGCAAGAATAAAAAGGCAAGGATGTGACCCGCAGGCCATAGTTTGGATCCCCTGATTTCATATATAAGGAGCCTTGTGGTTAAACTGCAGTACTACAGTCAATACTCTGCTTATGACTTGAGGCTGATCCTGGTGAGTTCAGGTAGCTGGCTCAAGACTGACTCAGCCTTCCATTGTTCTGGGGTTGGTAAACTGAGTACCCAGCTTGCTGGGGGAGGCGGGAGGGATGTATAGCCTGCATAATTAAATCATAAATCACTCAGTGCTTTAAGCACTATGGGGCAAGTGTATAAGCAGCACATTTTATATGTTCAGTACATAAAGTAACTATTCATCAGCAACTATATTGTTTGTAACTAGTTACTTCCAAGCTCTGCCTAGGATCAATCTGAGTTAGCACCTGGCAGCAGTAGTCTAAACTATTAGATGTTTCTAAGAAGGTAGGCTTGTGGACATAGATAGAGAACTTTGCTTCTAGGACAAAAGTCCCAGAATACTCCGGCCATGGGGTCTGTGGAACTTTCCACATAAAGCATTACAGTTACATATTGTACCTTGTCCTCATTGGGTAATCCTCTTCCGAGGATGATCTGGAATATATATGGCCAGACAGCACAGAGGAACATAGCAAACCATGAGACGTGGTGTAGGTCTCCTTCCTACATATCAGAAGTTCCTGGGCAATTTCTCTCCATCTTCTAAACTTTTGGCATTCTACTCTGGAGTCAAAAGGAGAATACTGACTTGCCTTCCAGCCCAGAGGAGATCTGGGGTCTAAAGGCATGGACCAGATCTGTAACTGCATAAAGGAGTACCCACTTACAGAGGATGTCTCCCTGTACATAAAGGCCTCCTTTTGACTAAATGTTTCCTCATGAGTAGGACTTCTGCCTTAGTGGTTGCAGTGTTATGCAGTTGAGTCTTGGAGGAGCTCTTTATGCTCATACTTATAAGCTTCATGTTAAGCTTAAACTGGAAGAGTTGCTTTAGTAAAACTTGTATATTGGCCCTTGTACTCTCCCTGACTGTTTGCTCTTTTGTGTTCTGGACCCTCTCATGTTAGACTCTGACTGTTTCAGGACTTGGAATTATCCTTATACTGTATATGCTTTGCTTAGGGAATTTGATGAACTAGATGCTGCTTTGACACTGCTTCCAGAGCCTATCCACCCTTGGATTTACCTGAACCAGGATACGGGCAAATGTGGTTTGAATTACATGAAATGTCAGCTTTATGTCTGGGAGCTGATAGCACCTTGTTTCTCCAGCTACGCGATTCCTTGAGAGCGTCATATGTGCATAGTCAGACTTGAAAATGAAGCCGTTGTTTACTTCCTGATGATCAATCACAAATTTTTAAAAAAAATCTGATTTCAAAGGTATAGGAGGTGAGACAAGCAGTTCTGTGACAAACAAATGCTTTTCAGAGCTTAAGCAATATCAACTTCTAACATGCTACCCTGTTTCCCCGAAAATAAGACCTAAACTGAAAATAAGCCCTAGTATGATTTTTAGGATGCTCGTAATATAAGCCCTACCCCAAAAATAAGCCCTAGTTAAGTGAAACCCCACCCTCCACCATTGTGCAGCAACCAGAAGATGACATGACTGTATTTGAATAAATGTAGATTGTTGTACATGAAAAAAAATAAAACATCCCCTGAAAATAAGCCCTACTGTGTTTTTTGGGAGCAAAAATTAATATAAGACCCTGTCTTATTTTCGGGAAACATGGTAACTGTATGGTCTAGTTTGACCTTACATCTAGGCTCTCTTATGTCCAAAAGGTGGAGCATCAGTCTCAGCTTGTGGAAGACAGTGCATGTCACAGAAGCCACTTGGATTCCAAGTTGTGGTTATTTGCTGTCAAGTCATGTCCGACATAGAGCCACCTTCTGAATTAGTGACCTCCACATGAGATCCAAGGGACAAAGCTAAATCCATTGGCAAGTATAAACTGTGGGTCTCATCTTTCAGGGGAACACAACCTAGTCCAGAACACAACCTACCACTATCTCAGGTGATCAGCCCACCATTAGGCTTTCTGCCTTAGCCTGGTCCAGAGGAACATCTAGCTTCATCTAAATCAGTTAAAAAGGTCATGAAGTTTAGTCTCCTTGGCATATTGTTGACATCATTCTCATCCACATCCTTGGGTGATTTCGCTCAGCAATTTCACTTTTGTTCAGCAGCATCTGCTCTATAATAATAGGTGTAAATGCATTGTAGTTTGCTTTGCTTTGAACAATTTTGTAGACCATTTTTTGTAGAGTCTGTTTTCTTTGAATGCATCTGAATAATTGCCCCTAGTTCTGAATGTGTACCTTTCCAGGTACTACAGAAGAAAGAGAGCTGTTCCATGTATTTTTTTTAAAAAATGTGGCATAATGAGGACGCTTTAAAACTCATTAGCACTTTTCTTCCTCTGTGAAATAAAATAGTGCAGTATCCTTTGGGTGGTGGAGCAATGATAAATTTTGGAATACAGGTACTCATCTTGGTAGTTGCCATTATAGTCACATTCCAAGAGAGTCAAAAAGTGCAAGAAGCACAGTCCAAAAGTAGAAGCGGAGATACCTTTATTTAGACCACTAAAAATCAAACATTCAATGTCAGCGTTTGTGAATAAAATTTACTTCCTCAGGGTAGAACAATTATGAATGAAAGTCTCAAAATGTTCATGGCAGAAATTATCCAGGCATGCTGCTTGTTACTTAAGGTGAATTGAGAGCTGGTTTAAGCTAGTTTGGATGGTGGGGGATGATGTTTTTAGATGCCTCACCCCTGGTGCCATTTGGTTGGAATTTTCCACTCAGCCTCCAGGATAGGAGCTACTCCCTGAATGAGTCCGCTTCCCTGTCCCGTCCCCCCCACTCATATTGCCTGTTTGGAAATCAGGTTTCCTCATTGGCAGGTGTGGGGGGGGGAAGGCCACGCGGAGACTCAGCCATCCTCATCCTAAAGCTGGGCTAAATTTTGGTTAACTCACCAGGTAAACAGACAAAGCTGAATTAATTTGTATATGGATGCAATAACTGAAATCCTGTTGCTTTGCATAGTAAGTTACAACTAGAGTACACCCATTTGAATCAATGCCAGTTATGGAGGATCTGACTCATGAAGTCTACACTGATTCATTGGGCCTATTCTAGTGCAACTTAATATACTAAGTGACAGGATTTCATTCCAAAAAATTGTTGCTGGGAAAATCCCCTCCCCCCATTTTATTGTATACATTGCCCTTAAGTTTGAGAAGGAACATAGAAGTCTGAACCGAATGGCAGATGATGGAGTTGTGCCTCTTAACCAAAACATCCCAGTGCTCTCATCCTGCACTACATGACTTCATACATATTCCCCCTCTCCCCAGAATTCCTCAGTGGCATAATTTAAGTGAATTGTGCAGGTCTCTTACGTAGTTCAGAATATTGTTCTAATAATTGAAGCAGATTTATGGATTTCTACAGCAGAGGTGCATGAAATCCACTGGTTGAGAAAACCATTTATCCATATAAATAGTTTAAATGCTTTCCATCCATGTGGATACCAATGAACTGTACAAGAGTATGCTGAGTGTGCAGAAAGAGCCATACAATATACTGTAAGACAAATACACGATAAATAATCTGGACATTCTGATCTACTGCTTTTTCAGATTTCTGCTGGACAATCAGTTGCTGTCCCCCAATAGTTTCTGGATACATAATGAGCTCTCCTTCATCAGCTCATGTTGGTACAAAATTAGAGGGGGAAATTGTAACCAAATGCTGAACTAGTAGAACAAAGTTAGTTACTTTAACTACCCAAAACACACAAACTTCAACTGTGAACAAAAGAAGTATTTTCTGAATTGCATTTCAATTAAATCTGATAAGTTTTGGAGTCTAGTGAAAACTCTATCAGTCTTACCATTCTGAGGATGGGAATTAGTTTTTGTGACTCTGTTTTTTCCACATTAGGAGTACCACATTAGAACTCAGAGAGTTGCTCACGTCAGTTTCTTCAGACTGGTGATAGAACCCCAGTACTTGTAAAAACTGTACAGAAGTTAGAGGTAAACATGTAGGTCAGATCTGTGTAAAGGAAATCAGCATAAATCTTGTAAATAGATGCCTCCTGCTGCGATCTGCAAAACTAAACACCCCAGGCAAACTTAACTGAAATATGAGAAGAGGAAAAATTGTGTCAAATTGTAATTCAAGCATTATTGGAATGTGTTGTTCTGAGAAAATTGTATATTTATGATCTTTTAACCTCCTTTTCCCAGCCAGCTTTCCCCTAGCTCACTCTTTTCCCAAGGTTATTTGAATCATTATTTCAACCCCACCCCAACACTCATATATATGCCTTGTTTGTATCTGCACTTTTCAACTTTTATCATTCTCTACGTTTCCATCCCTTTGTTCGCTGATAGTCCTGATTAATATAAATTGTACAAGTAACCCCTTTGGGGCTAAGGGCCTATTTTATATGCTTGTGAGGTAGTGCAGGGATGGTGGCTGGCATAAATAATGACAATAAGTCACATTTCAGAAACTGTAGGAAAATTAGTGTTCATTTAAGTGTTTGTTCATCTACATGGCTTCTGTCTAGCATCATGCCAGCTGAATTTCATTTCTCCCTTAGGACTTCCCTTCCCTTTCCTTCTCCCTGAAATGCCCCATGACTCCTCCAAATCTGCTCTAATGGGTTCCTAACATTTCCATCAGATATGACCTGACAAGTTTGTGTAGGATGGTAGCTGAGGTCTTCTATCACAGCAGCCTTGTGACAGCTTCCTCAAAAGACAATTGGTTGGTTGGTTGGTTGGTTGGTTGAGATTTCTGGTTGCCAAGAAAACCCACAATGAAAGTGGGTTCAGAATCTGAATCACCATATTTCTCCAGCCGTATTGCTTCCTCAGAATGTCGTCCAGAAGAGCTGTTTCGGGTGGTCTGGGATCTTCTTCAACTGGGAAATCCAGTGGAGGTCCCTGACTGCTCATCAGCTTGCTGTGATGAGTTTGCCATTCATTTTGAGGGGAAAATCGCTCAGATTCGCAGTGGGTTGGACTCCACCGTTACTGCAGAATCAGAGGATGTGTCCAGTGTGCCGTGCTTAGGTCAAGTATTAATGAATGAGTTTCAATTGTTGAGACCTGAGGATGTGGACATGGTGCTTGGATCTGTCCGTTCTACCACGCTCGACCCTTGCCCATCTTGGCTAATTGGAAGATCTTCCAGGGGGGTTCGCACCTGGGTCCAGGAGGCCGTGAACGCCTCTTTGAGAGAGGGAGTGGTCCCTACCACCTTGAAAGAGGCGGTAATTCGGCCACTCCTTAAAAAACCTAACCTGGACCCAAGGCTGGTGGTTAACTACCAACCAGTGGCGAACCTCCCTTATTTGGGCAAAGTGTTGGAGCGGGTTGTGGCCGGGCAACTCCAGGTGCTGCTGGATGAAACTGATTTTCTGGATCCATTTCAATCAGGTTTCAGGCCGGGTTTTGGTACGGAGACTGCCTTGGTCGCCCTGTACGATGACTTTTGCTGGGAGAGAGACAGGGGGAGTGTGACCCTGTTGATACTCCTGGACCTCTCAGCAGCTTTTGACACCATCGACCATGGTGTCCTTCTGGATAGGCTGGCTGGGTTGGGAGTTGGGGGCACCGCTTTATGGTGGTTCCGCTCCTTCCTAGCTGACCATGTCCAGAGGGTGGTGCTGGGGGACAGTTGCTCTGTACCATGGCGTTTATGTCATGGAGTTCCTCAGGGCTCGATACTGTCCCCCATGCTGTTTAACATCTACATGGAACCTCTGGGAGAGATCATCAGGAGGTTTGGGCTGAGGAGTCAGCAATATGCTGATGACACTCAGCTCTACCTCTCGTTTTCCACCAATCCAGGTGAGGCAGTTTCTGTGCTGAACTCGTGTCTGGACCTGATAATGGACTGGATGAGGGTTAATAAACTGAAACTCAATCCAGACAAGACGGAAGTGCTGTTAGTGGGTGCTTCACCGGACAGGCTGGAGGGCCATTTCCCTGTCCTGAATGGGGTTACACTCCCCTAAGGGACAGGCTCCGCAGCCTGGGGGTGCTCCTGGACCCCATTCTAACTCTGGAAGCCCAGGTGGACTCGGTGGCCAGGGGCGCCTTCCTTCAGCTGCGGAAATTATACCAGCTACGGCCCTACCTGGACAAGCGGAGTCACATGACAGTTACACACGCACTGGTAACATCTCGTATATATTACTGCAATGCGCTCTACGTGGGGCTGCCTTTGAAGACGGTCCGGCAACTGTAGCTGGTCCAGAATCGAGCTGCGCGGCTGGTGAGTGGTGGGGCAGCTAGGGGACATATCAAGCCGATTCTGTTTGGATTACATTGGCTACCAGTTGCTGCCCGGGCCCAATTCAAAGTGCTTGTTTTGACATATAAAGCCCTAAATGGCTTGGGCTCTGGATACCTGAAGGACCGCCTCCTTCCATATGAACCTACCCGGCAGTTAAGATCTAGCCAGGGGGCCCTTTTGAAACACACACACACATACTCCCACCATCTACCAGGCCAAAGTGGAATACAACTATCAATGGAAAATATATCTTGACTCATATTTCCCAATTCTCATATAACTTGTAAATATCTTGAGAAACTTGGCTAATAATGTGTAAATAGACTCTTTCATTTACAGACTCTTCTTTTGTGAGAGGGAGAAAAAGACAGGTGTCATTTATCATGTCAAAAATCTCAGTCTTACCCAAGCCTTTCTGTGCAGACCATTAATTAATAAAATCTAAATTAATAATTCCTGAACTATAGGCCACATATGTTCTTGAATAACAACTCCCAGAAGTTCTGGCCAGCATGTGGACTAGCAATACTGCTTTAAGAGATTCAGGGAATTGAGGCCTCAAAAAGAACACAAGAACTGAGGTGCAAATCAGCGTTGGACTCTAGGAACTCATAATATCTGCCTGTTTTATTGAACACCTATATCACAAGGTGCAGCAAAATGGGATTCAGCTATGGGGAATATACTTCACATACCCACTGACACCTGAGAGTCATACAGCTGTGGTATAGACTGAAAATGTCTATTCTAAGTCTATTACTGGGCATAAGCGCTCTGTCTTCTGTTTTGGGGATATCTTAGTAACGCGAATAGGTGGCCCGTTTAGTTCTTGCAAAGAGGTTTTAAATGTAAATTACTAAATTCTTCTAAATAAACTTATTTTATAGTGACAGAGCATATGTTTTTCTGTCAGTCAAAATAGACAATTGGTATTTAAATTTTTTGGTCTCTTGGGTTGTCTCCTTCCTGAAGAGGCACTCTATGCTCAAAAGTGCATCTGCTTCTGTTAAAAAAAAAAGTGGATCTATTTGGAAGCCTGGGTTCTTAAAAGTCAGTCACATCACCTTGAGGGAGGGTGTGGCACTGCCGTTCCCTGGGCCTCTGCTGCCCTAGATATTTCCCAGCTTTCTGTCCAGTGCCTTGCTCTGAGTGTTCCTCTAAGTCAAGGCATAATGGGAAAAAGCTTTTGCCACCAGATATTATACAGGCAATATAGAGACAGAGGGCTCTGGAAGTCTCCTTCACCTCTTCTGACAGTGAATGGGTCACCACAGCAGCAGCAACCATCTTCTGCATCTCCTCCTGGGTATCAAAATGTGTGGGGAGGTGCTATTAGCTCCACTGCCTCAGCCTTACAGTAGTAGTGAGGCCTTTGCTAAAGAAATCAAGTCTGGACCTGATGACCAATACTGTCCAGTCTCTAACTTCTCTTTTCTTTTTTTAAAACACACTAGCTAGATTTAAGTAAGTCTAACTTTGTCCTTTTAAATTGAGCTGGCTTGGGCAGATACTTATTATGTGTATCAATTGCAACCTAAATTTCAACCTGGTCATCACTGACCCTGTGTGATCAGGGTTAAAGTCCTTTACCCCTTTCGATACATTTGTCTGTAAAGGAGGCGACGGTAGCCCAAAATCATCCAACAAAACAGGTTTATTATCTAACAAGTTATCAGTCTCAAACATGTTCACATTATTCGGTTCCGCTTTTAACAACAAATCATACTTCTTAACTTCCATCAAACCAGGTAACTCTCCTTGCAACAAAAGAGGAGATGAACTCTTAACTCTAGGTGTCCCTTTCTGCCCAGTGCCCGAGGTGTCTGGCATATTGTCTGCCAGGGCTATGGTTGTGGATGGTACACCCAGCCCACCTGCGGCTCCCAGACTTTCTTCCCCCTGTTCTGTCTCAGCGGGGGTCTGAAAGGACTGAGCCCATGGGATCTCCCAGTTGGCGCCATATATCTCCTCTGTTCTTTGATTTGTTCTTCCCTCCTTACCCAAACTTTATATTCTTCCTTTTCCTTTCCTCTGTCTCACCCCAATAGGGTGGTTTTCTATAGGTTTGTCTTTTCCATTCTTTCTCAGCATATTCTCTGGGCACTCGAAACTCTACCCATTCCCCTGTCCAGGGATCTTCTTGTATCAAATCTACTAAGTCTTCTCTTTTCTCTGTAATCTCCTCCTCAGCCCAACACACCTCTCTCTCTTCCTCTTTCAGACTGCTTCCCCCCTCCTTCTACCCCCTTTCTATCCTCTTCTTTCCCCGCCAAATTAGCGCCCCCTAGTGCTTCTGTACTTATTACCAGTTGCTTTAACCCTCTTTCAATGATCTCTGCCTCTTCTTCTGCTCTGTTGATATGGGAGTCGGACGGTACACCCTGGAAAGTATCCCTGGAGTTACTCTCATCCTCACACCCTGAGAGGAAGGAAATGTCCTTGGCCACCCAGGTGGATGACCTATACTGAAGGAGTGCAATTTAATTGGTTCTCCTGCCTTTTCACCAGCTTTCACTGCTGAGTCAGCTTTTCTTAGTTGAGCTCATGCAGTTTGGTGGCATAGTAGCTTTAGGTCTTTCTGGAGAAGCAATTTCAGAAAATGGTGTTGGTGGAGGACACATCTTTCTGCGCCATGACCTCATAGCTGCCTCAAGATTCCCTTTTGTTTTCCATTGTCTTTGATATCTATATGAAACCACTGAAAGAAGTAATCTGGTTGTTTAGACAACAGGATCACCAATATACAAATGATACTCAGACGAAACTCTATATTTCATTTACAAATCCCAGAACACTTGGGATGCCCTTACATGTGGGTGGTCTAGGAATGGATAAACAGAACTGAAATTTAATATGGGTAAAAAGGGTGTCATCATTTCCATATTAAAGTCCCTGGTCGGAGGAGGTTTCAATCTGGCATAAACTCCTTCATTCCTTTCCTCAGACTCTTCTGAGTTCTTAGCTAGCAGAGCAGTTCTGCTGACAGATCAATAAACAGAAGAAGGTTCTGCCAACACAAGGGCATGTCTACCTGCTGCCTATTCTTAACAACTTGCAGCCAGTGCACCTTTGATTTAGGGTTGTACTGTTAACTTTAGTGCAAGAGAAGGATATTAGATGATTAATTTCTTTCCACTATTAACTTCTCTTTTCTTGGAAGAAATGACATTTGAACTGGAAATGTCTTAGTTCACACTTCAGTGTCTTGATCTGCTAACCTATACACAGATCTCTAGGACTAATAAGCCTCATGGAGTATTTAAGGTGTGGGGTTCACTACATCACATGGCTGCTGCAGTGGGGCAGTAGCAGGATTTCATATATGTTTGCTCTTAAACATCCTGCCATGAGCTTCCCAGTCCACTCAGTCTCAGTTTTTCCCCTCCATCAGCCCTAAGATTGAGTGTTTTGTTGCTGAGAAAAACTGTAAAAAGACTGAAGGATGGGTGAAGCTACCAAGAACATCAAAATACCATGGCATATCTATTTACACAGATGTGTGTCCATCAGCATTTGCTTCATGCTTCCATTCCTCTCCGGCTCATTCCTCAGCTGTCATTCAGTAGAAGGTATTTGACAACTGCCACTCTTCTTCTGAAAACTGGCTTCTTCTTAAAAGTATACTCTATGCACACGTTGGTACACAAAGGATGTAATGATTTTGGTGGATCTGCTATACCAGTTATATTTTCTGCTGCTTTGTTTTCTTTGTTTTAGATATTGTTTTGATTTTATTTATTTATTTATTTTTATTTATTTACAAGATTTTTTGGCTGTGCCATTACCAATGGTCTCTGAGCGGCATACAACAATATTAAAACTTTAGAAAAACATTAAAACCATTAAAAATACCCAATATTATAATAATACCCTATATTAAAACAGTCAATTTATCATTAATAAATCCTGCTGCTCATACGGCCAGCTAAAGCATACTGTTTAATTAAAATGCTGGCTAAACAGAAAGGCCTGGCACTGAAAAGCCAAAAGTGTTGGAGCCAGGCGGATCTCTATAGGGAGGGTGTTCCGAAGTTGGGGGGCAACAGAGAAGAAGGCCCTATTTTGACATGCTATACCCTTCAAATCTTTCAGGGATGGCACCTTCATAAGGGCCTCCTGGCCTGATCTTAGAGTACAGGCAGGCTTGTATGGAAGAAGGCGGTCCTTTAGGTAACCAGGTCCTAAGCCATTTAGGGATTTATATGTCAAAGTAATCGCTTTGAATTGGGCCCAAGCAGCAACCGACAGCCAGTGTAAATTTTTCAGAACCGGCGTGATATGAGTCCGTGCGGTGGCACCACTTATCAGCCGTGCAGCCCGGTTCTTTGCCAGTTGCAGTCACCGGACCGTCTTCAAAGGCTGCCCCACGTATAGCGCATTGCAATAGTCCAGTCTGGTTGTTACCAATGCATGTGTGACTGTTGCCAGGCTTCGCTCATCTAGATAAGGGTGAAGTTGATATATTCTCTGCAGCTGTAAGAAGTCACCCCTGGACACCAAGTCCACCTGGACTTCCAAGGTCAGACCTGGGTCAAGGAGCACCCCCAAGCTGTGGACCTTTAGGGGGAGTGTAACCCCGTCTAGGGCAGGGAAATGGCCCTTTAACCTATCTGGTTGAGCACCTACCAGCAGCACTTCCTACTTGTCTGAATTGAGGCTTAGTTTATTGACCCTCATCCAGTCCATTATCAAGTCCAGGCACGAGTTCAGAATGGTGACTGCCACACCTGAATTGGTAGAGAATGAGAGGTAGAGCCGGGTGTCATCAGCATATTGCTCACTCCTCAGCCCAAACCTCCTAATGACCTCCCCCAGCGGTTTCATGTAGATATTGAATAGCATGGGGTAACAGCATAGAACACTGAGGAACCTCATGACACAACCACCATGGATGAGAGCTACTGTCCCCCATCACCACCTTCTGGATCCGATCAGCCAGGTAGGAGCAGAACCATTGTAAAATGGTGCCTCCCATTCCCATCCCAGCCAATCTGTCCAGAAGGACCCCATGGTCGATGGTGTCAAAAGCCGCTGAGAGGTCCAGGAGAAACAACAGGGACACATTCCCCCTGTCTCTCTCCTGGCAAAGGTCATCAAACAGGGCGACCAAGGCAGTCTCCATCCCATAAACCAGCCTGAAACCCGATTGAAATGGATCTAGATAATCCGTTTCATCCAGGAGAGCCTGGAGCTGCTCAGCCACCACATGTTCCAACACCTTGCCCAGAAAAGGGAGGTTCACCACTGGTTGATAGTTGATTACTAGACCTAGTTCCAGATTAGGCTTTTTTAGGAGTGGGCGAATCACTGCCTCCTTTAACAGAGCGGGGACCACTCCCTCTCTTAACGAGGAGTTTATGACCTCCAGGATCCAGGTGTGAAACCACCACCCCCAGCAGATTCCTTTATTAGCCATGATGGGCAAGGGTCGAGTTGCGTAGTGGTGGTACGAACCGATCCAGGCACCCTATCCACATCCTCGGGTCGTAACAACTGAAACTCATCCAATAAATTATGACATAAGTCCAGAGCACTGGACACAACCATAGGCTCTGAATCAACAGTGGAGTCCAACTCTTTGTGAATCTGAGCAATTTTCCCCTCAAAGTGTGTAACAAATTCGTTACAGCGAGCCACTGAGCAGTCTGGGACCTCCACCGAACCATTAGGCTGAAGAAGGTCCCGGACCACTTGAAATAGCTCTGCTGGACGACACTCCAAGGAAGCAATACGACTGGAGAAATGCTGACGTTTCGCCAGCCGTATTGCCACAGAGTAGGCCCGATAATGGGCTCTAAGCTGTGTTTGGTCATAGTCACAGCGATATTTCCTCCATCTATGCTCAAGCCATCTCCCCAACCATTGTATGCTTGCTCTCTATGTGGGGATTCCCTTGAGGATGACATAGAGATTATAGTAGGTGCAGAATACAGCATCCAGGTTGATTACTGGAGGGAGAAAGTTTGATCACATATCCCCCAGTCCTGACTTGACTGCACTGGCTACCTGTTGTGTCTCAGGCCAGATTCAAGGTGTTGGTTTTAACATTCAAAGCCCTCAACCATTTAGGATCTTGCTACCTGTCAGAGTATCTCTCCTACAGAAATGGTACCCGATCCACTTGATCTTCCTTGGCTTCAGTGCTGCAGGTGGTCACACTGAGGAATGCAAGGAAGGCCTCAACTAGAACACGTACCTTCTTAGTAGTGGCCCCCACACTTTGGAATGGCCTTCCTCTTGAGAACCAGCAGGCCTCCTCCCTCCAGAGTTTTAAAAGACAGCTAAAAACCTTACTATTTAGAGAAGCCTTTGAGAGTATTCTTCCCCCTAGTTACTGTACCCTTGGACCTGAAGGCTGTTGTCACCATAATGTTCTACTTGGTTTGTTTATTTGCTTTGCTTTATTAGTTTGGGGTTTATTTTTAATTTATTATGCTGGGGAATGGTTGGGTGGGGGCTAGGGTTTATACCATGTTGTCATGACCATCCAGAGTAGTGGTCCCATTAAGTCAGGTGGAATATAATATATTCATTATTTATAGTAATAAATAAATATAAGAAATAAATGTTATGGTTTTACTTTTTTACTTGCAAACCACTCAGGGAACGTCTGTTATAGGACATATATAAGAACTGAAAAATAGACAAATCCACTTTACCTTTTTTGTGTATGCTTAAAACTAATTACTTGAGATATGTTATAGCCACAGTTCAGTGTGAGCCATGGCTAATGTTACCTTCATGGAGTCCCAGCTTCAGAACTGCTGTGCTCAACCTAGAGACAGAGGCACTGCTTGCCAAAGCTTGGGAACAGATGTGTAATTCTAATTACAGTTGACTTTTATAATGCAACCCCTTAAAAAGCTTTAAGGAATGGGGATATGCAAAAGATCACTTTTCCCTGCATGAACCTGCTTATCAGTAAAAATGTTGCTGATGCCCCATTTCCCAAGGATCCAGTTAGAAAACAGCTGAAATTGTGTTGCTTAGCATAGTAAATCACACTAGAGTATGGGGATTTGGTGAGTTAACTCCTCCACAAGTTCAATTGATTCAAACAGGACCAATTTTAGTTGCAACTTACTATAATTAAATGGGCCTACTCTAGTGTGACTTACTATGCTAAGCAACAGAATCTCAGCCTATATGCTTATCAGGTTCTTTGTAAAAGTGCTCTGTCAAGGGTTCAAGGACATCTATTAGTGCACATGATTTTCCTCACTTATGTATCTTGCATGTAGCATGTTTTAGTTTCTGATTAGTCACTGGAAGGTAAACACCAGCTTAATTTGCAAGTCTGACTGCTTAGATACATATATCTGAGATAATATCATTTTGAGTGGAGAAATGAGTTGACCGTAGGACAGACACATACTTAACGTCTAGTTTGGCCTGAAGTATCTCTTCCTTCCGAATTGAAGCAGGTGAGCAGCAGACAAAGGGGTTACTCAACAGTACCATCCGAAATCTGGATCTCATTCTCTAGGCATGTGTGTCTGGCATCTTCATTCTAGGTGATCTATGGAGTCTAACCTCCCCCCCCCCCAATGGCATTTAGTGTAACATTGGTAGGAAACACAGTTGTGTTTCAAAAGTAATATAAAGACTACCGTGTTTCCCCGAAAATAAGACAGGGTCTTATATTAATTTTTGCTCCAAAAAACACATTAGGGCTTATTTTCAGGGGAGGTTTTATTTTTTTTTCATGTACAACAATCTACATTTATTCAAATACAGTCATGTCATCTTCTTCTGGTGGCTGCACAATGGTGGAGGGCGGAGTTTCACTGAACTGGGGCTTATTTTTGGGGTAGGGCTTATATTACAAGCAAGCATCCTAAAAATCATACTAGGGCTTGTCACGACCAGCTTCCTGTGAGGGAGAACTTGGTCGGTCGGACAAAGAGTAATTGGAAGTCTGAGTACCCCTACTCAGCTGGGTTGAGTCCTGGTGACCTCAGCCAGGGCGTACAACAAACTCCTTCTTACAAGTCTGCCCTAAAAAGATACTTGCTGACCCTTAAGAAAGCTCAGCAGGAAGTTACACATGAGCTTTGTAGTCCTAAGATCTACCTGGCTCAGTTATGTAGGACTCAGTAGCTTAATGTGGCCTTGCTTCCCCCTCAGGGTATAGCTAAGACAGCTTCACTGTTCAAGAGACCAAAAGATTTTATAATTGACCTTTTTATTGAAAAAATATAGATTTACAGAATAAAGTCAGTTTGATGCAAAAGCATAGCAATATAACGTTTTCAGGGCTTGTTACAAATACAATTAAAACAACTAATTCCCTTTTAGTTACAAAAGCTCTAAAAATCTCTAAAAGCTTCCTTGGGATAGGCAAAAGGCTTAGAGCCCCCCTTCTCCTTTTCCTTCTCTCCCTACATCTTTCCCAGTCCTTTCCCTGCACAGGGCAGCAGGCAAAAAGACCTAGAAAAATCTATGGTTCCATCCTAAAGGAAAAATAGGAACAAGATGGAACACTGCATATGGCAAAAGTTCCTTTTTCTCTCTTCTTGGCTCCTCCTGTCTTCTTCGTCTCCCACGCTGTCATCCAATCACAGTGTAAGGTGGTAGAAGTATTCTCCTTCTCTTCTTCTCGTGAGAAAGCAGGTGTTGTTTGCCTCCGTCTATTCTCTTCTCCGCCATAACAAGTGTCTGGTCTTCTTATCTGGTCCTGGGAGAACTGCCTAAAGGAAAAACATTCTCACAGTCCTCCTGGACAACATTCCCATCATACAAAATCATTCTTCCATAGAACCAATATGGATTCCATTTTACATTGTTCACAACTACATATCCCATCTTCATACATGCTTTAAATCCACATAATCTAATCCATGACAGGGCTTATTTTCAGGTTAGGTCTTATTTTCGGGAAAACAGGGTAGAAACAAAGTTACTTTATTGGTGTAATTACTAACATTTTCTATTATTTTTCTTTAAAAGATTCTTTGTATGGACACTTACAGTCATGGCCAAAAATATTGGCACCCTTGCAATGCTGTCAGAAAATGCAACCCTTCTCTCAGAAAATTGTTGCAGTTGCAAATGTTTTGGTACTCACATGTTTATTTCTTTGGTTGCGTTGGAACAACACAGAAAAACAGAGAAGAAAAGTCAAATCTGATACAATCCCACACAGAAACCCAAAAATTCACTGGCCAAAATTATTGGCACCCTGTCTAAATTGTAAGAAATAATTGCTTTTCAAGCATATGATACTCCTTTAATTTGTATTTAGACACACCTGTCACAAGTAGGAGGTGTGGGTAATATAGTAATCACACTTGCAACCAGTTAAGATGGAGAAAAGTTGACTCAACCTTTGTGTTGTGTGTGAAACTGAGCATGGAGAAAAGAATGAAGTGTAAAGAGTTGTCTGTGGATTTGAGAGAAAACATTGTGGAAAAACATTGACAATCTCAAGGCTACAAGTCCATCTCCAGAGATCTTAATGTTCCTGTGTCCACTGTGCACAATATCATCAAGAGGTCTACAGCCCATGGCACTGTAGCTAACCTCCAAGGACATGAACAGAAGAGCAGAATTACTGAAAAATTACAATGAAGGGTTGTTCGAATGGTGGATACAGAACCCGGATTAACTTCCCAACAAATTCAAGCTGATCTGCAGACACAGGGTACAACAGTGTCATCTTGCACTATCTGTCGCCATCTGAATGAAAAGGGACGCTATGGTAGGAGACCCAGGAGGACACCACTGCTGACACAAAGGCATAAAAAAGCAAGACTGGAGTATGCCAAAACTTATGTGACAAAACCACAATCCTTCTGGGAGAACGTACTGTGGACAGATGAGACAACAGTAGAGCTTTTTGGTCAAGGACATCATGGCACTGTTTCCAGAAAAAGAAATGAGGCATTCAAAGAAAAGAACACAGTCCCTACAGTCAAACATGGTGAAAGTTCCAAGATGTTTTGGGGTTGCCTTGCTGCTTCTGGCACTGGATGCCTTGACTGTGTGAACGGTATCATGAAATTTGATGATTACCAAAGAATTTTGGGGCGCAACGTAGTGGCCAGTGTCAGAAAGCTACATCTCCACCAGAGGTCATGGGTATAGATCGGGACAAATATAAAAACAAATCGGCTTTTTCAACGAAAATAGCCGATTCATTAAATATTCATCCCTTCATATTTGTGGGTTCCAGAGACCCCCACGAATACGAAGGGACGAATATTTACCCATTTTTATTCGTCCTTTATACGTATATAAAAAAACCCCATTCTGCCTACCGGTCGAAAATTGGAAACTGGCTGCCCTTTGCAAAGATGGTGGCTGCGGCTTCATTTAGGGTAGGGAAGCTGCAGCCACCATCTTTGCAAAGGGCAGCCAGTTTCCCTTTTTACACGCCGTGGCTGCGGAGGCCTGATGGAGACCTCGGCAGCAGCGATAAAGATAAGGGGGTGTCGGTGGGAGTGGGGTGAGGTGGGCATTAAGGTAGGGAGAGGAAGGGGTGGGTGGGTAGGCTGTGGGGGTGGCTGGCTGTGTGTGGGGGGTGGTGGCTGCCTATCGGCCTCCGATCAGGTGATCGCCAGCCGGTAGGCAGAATGGTGGGGTTTTTTGTTTTTTTGTAATGTTGCTGAAGACAAACTCAATGCCTCATGCATGCCTCTCAGTGCCAAAGACCTCTAATTCTGCAGGGGCCAAAAATAACTCCCTCAATACTATGGGCTTCTGTGCCATGTGGTAAACTCTCCTGGGGGGACCCAATTTGTGGGTGAATAACTCGGATGTCCGATATCCAATCTTCACCAAAGTTGGCAGGCGTGTTGGGGAAAGACATAGGAAGCTCTGTTGTGATTCTGGATTCTCTAAGTACCTGGGGGGAGCTTTCCTCAGGGTGGCCTCTTTGTGACTATATAACTCAGGGGTCCATTATCCAATGTTCACCAACCTTTCAGGAGTTATAGAAAAACGTCTGAGGAAGCTTCCCTGCATATTTGGTGTCTCTAGGTGCTTAGGGGCCAGTTTTATAGCCGTTTAAAGTGAAGAGGAATCGATGGATCGATTCGTCGAAGAATATTCATATATTCGTATTTGTTGAGTCGTTAACCTTGACGAATCATGAATCAAAACAAATCACCATTTTTTTTATTTGTCCCCATCTCTAGTCATGGGTCTTCCAGCAGGACAATGACCCGAAACACACTTCAAAAAGCACTCAGAAATTGTTACAAACAAAGCGCTGGAGAGTTCTGAAATGGCCAGCAATGAGTCCAGATCTGAATCCCATAGAACACCTATGGAGAGATTTCAAAAGAGCAGTTGGGAGAAGGCATCCTTCAAATCTGAAGGCCCTGGAGCAGTTTGCAAAAGAAGAGTGGTCCAAAATTCTAGTAGAGAGGTGTAAGAAACTCATTCATGGTTACAGGAAGCGATTGATTTCAGTTATTTTTTCCAAACGAGGTGCTACCAAATATTAAGTTAAGCGTGCCAATAATTTTGGCCAGTGCATTTTTGGGTTTCTGTGGTGGATTGTATCCGATTTGACTTTTCTTCTCTGTTTTTTTGTGTTGTTCCAATGCAAACCAGAGAAATGAACATGTGAGTACCAAAACTTTTGCAACTGTAACAATTTTCTGAGAGAAGGGTTGCATTTTCTGACAGAATTGCAAGGGTGCCAATATTTTTGGCCATGACTGTAAGTCACTTTTAGAGACATTTTGACAGGAAGTTTTAAGCTCTTATCAATCCCAAGTAGAAAAGAAAGCATCCCCTTTTTGTGGGTTTTTTTCCTAAAATGTTTTCAAAGTGCTTTGTCTGAACTAGTATGAGAAAGAATGAGAGAGTATTTCCCTGTGATTTTCTGGTGTGCCTGTGAGAACAATATTGTGCATTATTAACATTGGCTTGTGTTTGTAGCAACAATAATGGCCATCTGAACTGCTGAAAATATTGAGCAATGCACTAAGTTCCTTTTAACAAGTAATGCTCCAAACTCTACATTTGTTTTACATCTTTGCCACTTTGAAACTCATATAATATGGAGGGATTTAATTGTTAAAATGAATATGCAAATGATAAGTATAAGCTGATCATTCATTACTCAAGACATGAGCATTTTTTCTTTCCCATCACTTTCCAATGTTCAGAACTATGAATGGAGAAGGAATTGTACACCTTGACCTGGACACTGGTATCTGGTGCCATAGACTGATGAAACTATGACTTATGTCTTATTGATAGTATTATAGGACCTTGAATTGAGTAGAATTTTATGGTGCTGTTTTATGAAATATTGCCCTGGACCTTGTACTTGCCACACTTCCCACCTGTTACAGCGTAGATAGTAGGAATGATATATATTTTGTTATTTTCTTCTTGTAATTATCAAGGTGAACATAGCTTTAAATCACTAGTGCATTAAAGATTAGCTTTCTTTACTTACAATTTATAGATGTTTTTCTCCAGTTTCCTTTTTCTGTGTTTTCTTAATTTTCTTTTCTTTCTCTGTGATTGTTTTTTGACAGTGGCTCGAGACATGAATTAATAACTAAATTGTTATGAGTGGATAGTGCAATACAAACTTAAAGATATATCAGCTGCAGTAGATTTGGAAGGGGCAGAAGCCTTTTGTGTCAGCACGACTGCCCTTGTGCTGGCTGATCTCAGATCTGCTGGCATATCTGCTATGCTGCTGCGATCAGCTGGTAAAAGAGCCAGAAAAGAGGTGGAGTGGACGAGGAACTGAGTTATAGTCTCGATCCAAACTCGACTCAGACCAGACTCACAGCCACTGCACCAGCACAAAGTTAGTCCAGGGTCAGGATAGTTCTCATTTATTTCCAGCCGAGAAATCTGAGATTTCTTCTGTGGGAGGGGCTTGGATTCAGCATAGCCTCAGCTAGCTTAATGTCAGCATAGCCATTGGTTAGTACTCTGCCCTAAATCCAGTTAGTCTCAGCTGAAGTGGCCCACTGAAACAATGCTTACTGTTGTGTTCATTTAGCGAGTCTCATTCATCCCATGGGTCTGCTCTAACTGGGATGAACAGTTCATTCATTCATTCATTCATTCATTCATTCAAACCTCACTATGTTATTATGTGACCTTCAAACAAAACCTTAGGGTGTTTCCACCAAGTTAAATCCAGTCCTTAAAAATTGGTAATAGAATCTGAGATTTCTTCTACGGATTAAGGCTGTAAATTCACAAAAGTTACCCAAAGGAGGCTGGTTTAATTTGATTCAGTTAGGCTGGACAGTTACTACAGAAGCATGGACTTATATTAAGAATGTATACCTGTCTCTTGAACCGTGGGACTTCTATATGTTAGGCTTCGGAGTACAACATGTTATGTCAAGGTGACAATTTTTGCAGGATTCTCACAGGCTAGATACTTTGCGAAGAACTTTCCACCGGACTATCAAGATATAACAGAGTCCTTGTTTTTTCAAAGACAAGCAAGATAACAGGCCATCCATAATTCTCCAAGCTCATGTTGCCCATTCAAAATCCTTATATTTTAATCTCATAACTTGCTTAAATGATCTGTTTTTTCTTTACATTCTGTACTTCTGTGGACTTTATTAAAATGTATGTGTGCTTATGATGCTTATGAAATACTGATTCTTCACCTTTCTTTAGATTATAGATGAAGAAGAGACACAGTTCATGAGCAACTGTCCTGTAGCTGTGACTGAGAGCACACCAAGGAGGAGGACACGCATTCAGGTGTTTTGGACAGCACCTTCTTCAGGCACAGGTTGTGTCATTTTGAAGTAAGTAATTTTATAGCTCAAATATATGGTTCAGATCTTGCCACACACTATGCTTTATGGTACTGTGGTGGTTTATTTACTTTGCTTTGTTTTCTTTCCCAGCAATGTGTTAACTGTGTGGCACTCTTGTGTTTCTCTGTACGAGGGCCACCCCTCCACCTAAATAAGAGACAATAAAGCTTTAAAAGGCCAAGAGACAGCTTGTAGTTTTATTGCCTCCAGCTCTTCTTCCTGCAGTTCTATTTAGCCTAATAGTCTAGAACAAGGGCTGGAATGGATTAAGAGGCAATCAAGGTTTTCTGAAGCTAACTAGAGCCAAGGAACAGACTTCCCAGAAGCTCATCATACATCTTGAACTGATTTCTGAAAATGCTAGGCTGGTTCACACTTGACATGTGATCTTTGTTTTACACTTCCTCTCTTCCTCCCTGCCCAGACACAAACACACACTGCTTTGTTTCTGGATTTGTCATCTGCACACAGGTATTCCTGTGCATACCTGGCTCACACACTCTTAGGCCAGCCACCTGGGGTGGGTGGGTGGGTTGTTTTTTTTGCTTGTTTTTTTGTTTTCAGTTGGTAGCCCACAAAGAGCCTACTGAAAGAGAGATGGATTAGTAGAGTTTTAAATTTCTGGTAAAATTCCCCTTTTACTATGCAGTAGAAGTACAGAAATCCACAGAAATTACAAAATTGTGTATACTGTTTTCTTTACTGCACACATATAAATTGGATCCAACTTGACAACACATAAGACACACAACTCACATGGAACAGATGTAAGTGCTTATTTACACAGTTTTTCTACACATAGTGCAGACATTAGCAGCCTGATACTGCTGCTCAAGTATATATACTTTTTAGTAAACTGTTTGAAAATTTTGTAGACTCTGTCTTGCTAATTTACAGTAAAGGAAGTTGGTCACTGCTCACACAGAAAGGGATCACAAAATCTGTGTTCTTGGATGTTCCCACTTTGACTAGAGCCCCTGTCTATGAGCACCTACTCACATGCAAGAGGTCGTTTGTAGATAACTGTACTCCGTGCATAGATATCAGAGGGTGGGGATTTTGCAGGGAGGCAATATAAAGATGATGATGCCACTCCAGCTTCATCAAAGAGCTGGTACATGCACAAGTCATAAACAAAAGGCCTAGCATGTGAAGGTCTTTTTTTAAAAATTGTGTTTCATAGGATATGGTACCCTTCATGGATTCATACCTTAATGTGGTGAGATGGTTTGAGTGTGTCAGGGAAACTGAGAGCAATATAGTTAGAAAGCGAGACTCCGCTACAAGTTTAGACCCCCAGAAGTATCACTTAGGGTGAAAGCTGAGACATCAGAATAAGATGCACCTCCCCTCTTCAGGATTACCAGTCACATCAGTGGAAGAGAATTGATAGTGTCAATGGTGACAGAGGTGGAGAAATTCTTAAATGACAACTACAGAGTAGCAGCAGTACTAGAAAGTGACACCGGTGGAGAATCTTTCATAAATGATGGCACTGACACCCACACTAGCTCTTGTTAGGGGAATTAGCAGGAGAGGGCAGTGGACAATTGTGCAAATGGAGATCCCCTGCTCACTGATATAGAAATCTCTGTATGATTGGACTTAGAAGACAGAAAAGCTCTATTCTCTCTGCAAAAAGAAAACCAGGAGCTGTTCATACAGCCCATGAACTGTTAGTATAAAAAATTAGAGTAAAGAGCACTCCTTTTTAAGAGAAAGGTGGGATATAAATATTTTAAATAAATTAAATAAATTAAAAAACAATTGTTGTTCCAAAATATAATGTTAAGCGCATTCCTAAAGAATTTAAAGATAATGTAAAGAAGAGATTTCCATTACTAAATTCAACTGACAGTAAAACAAAAGTATGCACTAAAACAAGAGACATTATAAGGGAGCCTGAGTGAATTACTATTGAATCACAATAGGCAGGAAATAAAAGTCAAAAGTGAAATAAATAGGGTCAGAATCCCAAATGCAAATTTTCAGTGACTTGTACATAGGGAGAAAGATAACTATTATAAGAATCAGTATCAAAATTGTGTGTGAAAGAGAAAGAAAGAAAGAAAGGGAAAAAGAAAGAACATCATAAAAGGAAACATCCAAGATGTTAGTGCTCCATAGCATCCAAAAAACAAAGGGAAATTGAATCAAAGATTAAGGGTGCTGAAAGATCAACAAGGAAATATATTATACTATCAAGATAAAAGAGATGCTGGAAAACATGCGGAAGAACCATACAGAACAGATGCAAGAGTGACAGACTCCTTCAGAGAAAAATCCTTTGATGAAGAACCTGTATTTTTTGAAAGTGAAGTAAAAGTCGCTCTCTCTCTCTTCCTCTCCCAAAAACAGGGAAAATGTAAATCACCAGGAGCAGATGGGATGCTGATAGGGCTATTTCAAGTTATACAGGGTGAATCTATCAAAATCCTAAGAAGAATATTCCAATAAATATGGGAAACAAAACCATGGCCCACAAATATTCCCGTCCCCAAGAAGGTAGATGTCAAAGATGCGTAACCTAAATTATCTGAAAAAGAACCAATGAACTGAAGAAACACCTGCTTCATCAAGGATAACTGTCACATATCATTGATTCTTACATCAAGAGAGCAGCTGCCTTGTCAAGGGGGAAAAAAGATTTCCATGTGAAGTGATATAAATCAATGAACACCACATATTCATTTCCATCCAGCACCTCCAAACAACAACAGAGCAATTAGAGAAAGCTAGCCATGGTGAGCCAACTCAGAATGTCTTGCAAAAGCTAACAGGAAGCCTCCTGTGAAAGCTTTCCAGCTGCCTCCACATCTGAGAGGATTAATTTTAAGAACTCTTCTCAAACCACCAGTCAGCATCTGGGATTAGACTCTTGCGATTCCAAGTGCTGCATCTCATGTATGTATCTTAGGAAGACAGTTGCCTTTAAGAGGACTATGACTGTCAGCATTTACTATGTTAAACGTAACATCAGCTGTAGTTCCTGCTATATTTCAGAGCCTGAAATCTTGCATAGTAACTTGCATTGCAGTAAGCCTATTAAATCAGTAGAGATTTGGTGAGTCAGCTCCTCCATAAATTCCATTGACTCAAATGGGTCTACTCTAGTTCACTTACTACACTGGCAACAGGATTTTAGCCACAGCACACAGCCACATTCTAGCAAGAATGCATCTGTTGAGGAGAGTTGCTAATGGTTTTTATGAAAGGAATATGGTTAGCTAGAATCAGAGACACACAGATTCTTGGGTACGCTGACTAGTGCAGTAGCCACTCAGTATCAAATATCTGCTGCTCAATTTAGCTGTGCCCCTGAATGCAGGGGGCCACTTTACTTCTTCCAGTGAAGTGAATGAGCCTCTACAATGGAAGCTAAATAGAGCTGATCAGTTTAGCAAGCTTTTATTTCACAGGTTCTCTAACTTAATAAAGAGGAGGGCACCTATGCAACACTTGAGATGTGAACCTCTCCCCCTTGATAAATCTCATTACTCTAGTTTTTGTTCTTCTCAGAATCTCCCAGGCCAAGAGCTGATGTCTCGTGGAACAGTTAGAAGAACGTACTTCTCTAATATCCTATGTGAATGGTTTCTCTTTTAAGCTAGCCCTAGAGCAGCCATAAATGCAACCGTTGCATGCCAGCACAATGTTCTCCCACGTTACAGATCTCTGACATGCTAATGCTGTGTGTACAACTGAGCATGAATGAGAAATCTTGGGTGCACGGAATACTGCATGAAGAAGTTCTTCTTACAAGCCTGGTGTCACATTAAGATCAGCTTCAGATATTGCACCTGAGGAAGAATGTCCAACTCTGCTTTGAGTTTTACTTCACATTTCAAGAGCAATTCAAGTTATTCTCATCTACAAAGTGAACTGATTTCTCTAGAGAGCTTTGCAAAAATCACATTCACAACCCTGGAGTGATTTCCTTAAAGTGAGGTCAAATGGCAACATTACAATCCTTCAGATACCCTTAGAAATCAGACAAATTATTTTTGGGGATTGCAGGCACCATAATGGGGGGTTCTGGAACATGTAGTCCAAAGAAGTAGCATTTCAAAGCTCTGGGGCTCTGGCATGATGTGAATGAGGAAACCTGTAGTTGCTGATAAAATACCAGTTTTGTCACCAGGAAGTATGATGTATATAATTCTAAGCAATGAACCCCTGTAAAACTCAAATAGCTGCCTTCATTGGCACTTGCTAGAGACACTGTTTAATATTATGATGCTCCACCATGTAGGGGTAGCACAGGGCATAGCAATTATTATTTGGTTTTCAGCAGTGTAATAACAAAAAGTAACACCAAGTACATTTTTTCTCACTAGGAGATAAGAGACCGAACATGTTGAAATTACAGGGTTTACAATAAGCCTTTCCTC
The DNA here is from genome assembly GCA_037013535.1 of Intellagama lesueurii. Taxonomy (NCBI): domain Eukaryota; kingdom Metazoa; phylum Chordata; class Lepidosauria; order Squamata; family Agamidae; genus Intellagama; species Intellagama lesueurii. Next base: position 87,910,229 of record JBAJHW010000001.1, read on the forward strand.
ATCCTCTCCTTCTCCTGTCACTTCTTCACTCCTATGTAAATATATACAAATGCTGGATTCCATTTTCTGAACTGTGAAAGCTGTAACGATACCAACAAAAAACGAAGCACTTAAAAAACCCTGGGAAAGCCATGAGATGAAAGACATAATGTCTAAAAGTCTGGGCAAAGTTCTGCTACCTTGACCTCTGAAACAGATATAAAGCACGCACAGCTCAGCTATGGAATTCATGCTCAGAAGATGTAGTGTTGTTGGTTCAACTTATATATCACCTCACAGTGTTAAGGCACTCTCTGGGCAGTTTAAAACATAGTGATGCAAACAACACTTTGCCTCTCAACAAGTTGAGTACTCATTTTATCAACCTTGGAAAGATGGAAGGCTAAGTCAGCCTTGAGCCAGCTACCTGAATCTATCAAAATCAAACTTAGATTATGAGCAGAGGCTTGACTGCAGTATTGCAGATTGACTGCTGCACCATGGGATGATGTCTACCAACCTAGACAGCTCTAAAACTCAATTCTATTGTACACAAATCTGGAGAGGATAAAGTCATCAATAGCTTGTCAGGTCTTGATTAGGACAACTGACCCCCACCCCACCCCCAGGAGTCCTATAAAATTTGCAGACCTCCCAGGCAAAGACAACAGATTCTATGTTTTGTAATAAGGTAAAGGTTCCCCTTGACATTTAGTCCAGTCGTGTCCGGCTCTAGGGTGCGGTGCTCATCCCTGTCTCCAAGCCGTAGAGCCAGCATTTGTCCGTAGACAGTTTCCGTGGTCACGTGGCCAGCGCGACTAGACACGGAACGCCGTTACCTTCCCACCATGGTGGTACCTATTTATCTACACACATTTACATGCTTTCAAACTGCTAGGTTGGCAGGAGCTGGGACAAGCGACGGGAGCTCACTCCGTCGCGTGGATTCGATCTTACGACTGCTGGTCTTCTGACCTTGCAGCACAGAGGCTTCTGCGGTTTAACCCGCAGTGCCACCACGTCCCATGATTTGTCATAGCCGACATTATCCCAGTAAAGGGTTAATGCCAGAACCAAACTAAATAATCAATCACCAGCTGTTTGTAGACTCATCTGGGTATCTCATTTTAAGTGTCTTTATTGCTGCAATAATTCTAGGCCACTCCAGAACTTTTTAATTCTATGCAAGTTCTATTTATTTACTTCATTTCTAGGTTCCATGCTTAAAAGTAGCAAAGACGGTCATACAGTTATAAAGGAAAAAAAACTGTAGGCACATATGCTAAAATCCTTAAGAGGTGAACTTAAGTTGTACTTGAATACAAACACAGGAGTGTTGAAACACAGGAACTAATACAGTCAAAAACATAGGAGCATAAGTACAATAAAATATCAAAAATAATTTTTAAAGTTAGATTCTGAAATACAGGAGCACTTTCATTAAGAGCACAGATTAGAGATGGGAATTAACTGCCAAAATGGTGGTTTGTCTTGGTTCGTGCCACAAATTTGCCCCAGTGACCTGACAAACCACGAATTGATTCATCGGTTTGTTGGAGCTTTTTAAACCTGTCCCACAGCATGCCCCCACCTCCTTCCCACTGCTGTGTCACTTCCCAATCCATACCTTATCCTGCTGCCTTCTCCTGCTCCACTGCTGCTGCTGCCTCCACCAAAAGGGAAGCTAGGCTGCCAGAATGGTGGTTTCTGTTCCAGCAGCCTAGCTTCTGTTCCATTGCACAGTGGGGGCGGGGGATTCCCTTCAGTCAGGCTTCCTCTCTCTGCCTACGTTTGTGTGGATCAGCTGATCTGCACGGCATAGTCAGACAGTGGAAGCCTGACTGAAGAGGATCGGCCCCCACCCCACTGTTTGCAATGACAGTGGGGCCGATTCACTGTAATCAGGCTTCCTCTCTCTGCCTGTTCCTGCACGGATCAGCTGATCCATGTGGGCATAGGCAGAGAGACGAATTGATGAATATAAAGGTTGTATCTTCATCCCTTTGTATTTGTGGGGGTCTCCAGATCTCACGAATAGGACTGGATGAATATCCAACAAATTAACAATATTCAACAAATATTGTGATTCATTTTTATATTCGTCCCCATGTCTAGTACAGACTCTTTCAAAAATAAAGTTGAACAATAAGCACTTCTAGCCCAATAAGGCAAAGAATACATCTTTATAATATTTCTTTTAAAAGTAATAAGCCATATAGCTTTAAAAGCTTTTTTTAAAGAACAGAGTTCTTAATAAGAAAATACAAAATCAAAAAGCATTACTTAGCTCTAAGCATGTAGTTGACACACAGAAAAAGATTTCTTCTAAAAGTAGAAAATGCTCACCCTAGCCTTGTCAGCCTTTATCTATGTTATTCCCATGGTTATCTCCTGGATGCACCCAGTCCATATGCATCTTCCCACTTGTTTGCAAAAAGCAGGTGGCCATGGTTCTTCAGAGATGTTCTTCAGAAGATGACTTCATCCTTTTGGATATGTTCCATAAAAATGATAGAGGTCTCTATTTAAATACTTTTTATGTTTTGAGTTAAGTCAAAACATCATGACGCAGAGTTTTAGCTCTCTTGGGAAGAGTCGGGTTCCCTTGGGTATGAGATATCTAAAAGCCGGGAGACCTAACTGTTGAGGCAGCTTCTAGCTGAGAAGGCTATCAGCCAAGAAACTGCCCCCCCCCCCCCGGAGTAAATTCTTTAACACCATGTTTGAACAGTACATCCTGAATGATCGTTACATGCTTTTATATTTAAAATGTTTGATACATAAATACTACAGAATACTATATGAATTCATATTCCTCATTGTTACCACACTGAATTAAGGAATTGTTTATTTTAAAGCTAGAGCCTTATGAAACAAACTGCACTTTTGTTTTTTCTTTCTACTTGTTTATCAAGAAGTAAACTTAAAATAACATTCTTTTCCCCCCTCTGTTTACACTGTTTTGTAAAAGCTTCTTCTGTACAATATATGGTTCTTCTCATTGTTTAACACAGATTTCCACATATATTTCTTTGTTAATTTACATTATAGGAAAATGTAACTCAAGTTGCAAAATCAACAGTACACCATTTTTTTCTTATCTCTGTTCATATAATGTAAGCATCATTGTTTACTTTCATGAAACTCAATGAACTTGCTTCTGCTGTCTTATCATATTTGCTCTCTTTGTACCAAAACAAATGAGTTGTTTTGGTTTTGTTCCCAGCTGTAGTTTTTCACTAATACTTCCACTTTTAGGCATCTCTCTGAGGCACATTTTAAAAGGACTTCTCAAAGTTTCTGGCAACACATTGGCATCCCACTCAAATTGTATGTATTTTTTTCTGCCACATATTCCTATAAAAAAAATCCAGAATTGACAAGCTATTAGGTTTGGTGGTTATATGTGACCTTTAGCATCTGATGCCATATTCTGGGGATAAGCAAGAAGAGAATGTTGTTGTCTCCAGCCAAACTACCAGAGTAATAGCTCTACAGCTATTATGATACATAATATGATACATGCCCAAGGTCCAGCTTGGGCATGTATCATGGTTGGGCTGGATTGCATTTCCCTATATGTCATGTGATCATCAGGAAATAGATCACATCAACTGCTCCACAATGCAATCTACTTCTTCATGTAATCATACCCACAACATGCCAGGTAGGGTCTGATCAATGCAGAGTAGAGTGATACTATTACTTCAGTTGAGTTGAACACTGTAATTCTGTTGATGCAGATGAGTAACAAGTTAGCTCTCTTTTTTTTCCGACACACCAACTGTTGACTCAGGTTTTGCTTGTGGTCTACTACCCTGTTTCCCTGAAAATAAGACCTAACCTGAAAATAAGCCCTAGTTGAGTGAAACCCTGCCTTCCACCATTGTGCAGCCACCAGAAGAAGATGACATGACTGTATTTGAATAAACGTAGGTTGTTGTACATGAAAAAAAAAATTTAAACTTCCCCTGAAAATAAGCCCTAATGTGTTTTTTGGAGCAAAAATTAATATAAGACCCTGTCTTATTTTCAGAGAAACATGGTACTATTTCTAGACTCTTCTCACATGTTAAGCGAACTGTCTCCCATTCTATATTTGTGCATCTAATTTTTCCTGCCAGAGTAGTACTTCATATTTTTCTCTGATGAAATTGAAATGTTTCAGAAAATTGGAAGGGTGGGAGCTGTGAAAAAGAATTTGTGCTTATGTACAACTGGCAGAGGATTTTAAAAACACCCACAAAAGTGTGAAATTTCTTATTTTTCAGCATAAATCATTCTTCTTATGGTTTATTTATGCATCTCTTTTTGGATGGGAGTAGCCACCAGAGGGTTGAAGCAACTTGAAAAGGACAGAAAACCTGCCAAAGTAGAGATTTGGCAGATTTATAACATCATTTACATGTATTTTTAAAATATATATATATTCATCTGGGAAACAGTGAAGCTGGAAGACTAGATCTGGTGGTTGGGAGACAGAATAAAGAGTTCATGAATTAGTACCTTTGCACCCCCACTTTATGAGTTAGATACCCAGCTTCCTAAAATAGTACATCACTCCTCATTTTGAAGATATTGTTCTCTTTGGAATCTCTAGGTGTGGAGACTAAATTAGCTGGAGATTGTGGACTCAGTAGCATTTTTAATATCTGAGATTTGTTGGCACCATTCCGGGGTTCCCCATCATGTGGTGACAGAACTTGAAAGTTTCTGTTATAAGTTACCAGTAACAGATTACTTTTTTAAGGATAGTGAAGGCATAATAGCAATCCTTTTTGAAAATAATGTAACAATGTATAATGTTACCATTTTGGTGCAATGAGTATTCTTTGTTATTTCCAAAATGTTCGTTCGTTCGTTCGTTCGTTCGTTCGTTCGTTCTTTCTTTCTTTCTTTCTTTCTTTCTTTCTTTCTTTCTTTCTTTCTTCTGTTGGCTATTTAGGTCCATGTTTTGAGCCATTTTTAAGATTATTATTATTATTATTAAAGTACCATATATGTTATTCATTACTGCCATGGTGCTCTCAAAATGGCATATAACTTGGTACTTTCAAAAGATTAATGTTAATTAATGCATTAGTTGGTTTTTTTTAAAAAAAATAATGGCCGGAATCCTAATAGTGTTTGCATAAGGTTTATGTAACTTGTCAAGGCTAATTGTGGGTAACTGATGACATATCAGGGCATATCTTGGTTGTAAGCCTAGTCACACACTCAGTTGCACAAACAAAATATTCCCTGGCATCTCATCAGTTAGCTACAATTGGCTGTGGCAAGCTATGTACATCTGATGTGAACCCTAATAGGGTCCCAGCCAATGTCGCAGACTTTGCATGATGAAAGAGAAAAGTGAGCCATAGTCTCACAAGCCCAACAACCTGGCGTCATCACACTCCAAGCTTTGGGGCTGAATGTCCTTATGAAGGGGCTGGCATTGTTTGTGAAGACTGTCTAACTAATTGAGACTGTCTAACCAACAAAAAGAGAGTCATCTTCCCTTTCCCTTTTATGTGTTTAGCACATGGATAGCATGTGAGGAGGCTTGCTTCAATGCATCTTTATTTTGCTGAATACTGGTTTTTATCTCTAGTATCAATCTCAATAGATACCACAGCTTGAAAATAATTTTGAATGTTGAGTTGAAGCAACAAACCCACTCACACAGTTCAAACCTTCTCCTATGTGAGACACGGGAAGCATAAAGTGACCAGGACACAGCCAGTCCGATAACACTTTACATTTCATGTAATAAAGAAAAAATCAGGGAAATCCCCATTACTTGGCATAGAGACACATTATCTTGTAGGCCATCCTGCAAAAAAGTGCATAAACTGAAGTATGTTGCAAATGCCCCAGGTATCTCCTTTGTAACCCTATAAAAGGAAACCTATCAATGTGTGTTCCCATTTTCTGGGTTCCGAATACTTGTTTTAACTATTCATGAAACTAGATGTCCCTTCAGTAATATATATTATATTGCTTCAATCAGATCAATCTATTGTGAGATGGATTTCTTTCAGTCCTAAATCCTATGCTTCATTACAGTTCCACAAGTGTAATTTAAAAGCAAAGGCAGACAATACCTATATCAGACCACTAAAATAGAGGCTAGCTTTCAACCCATAGCAGCCTTCATCAGGCTGTGCACCCATATATTGCAGATAGTGCAGAAAAAAACATATGAAAGTTCCAAAAGTCATGGCAGATGTCCGTGCCAGGTCTGTTTCTTAAAAGTAAGTTTCAAGCTGCAAACTGTTATCAGTGTAATGATGCTTGCACATGTACAGTCCTGTAATTTTGGGACTGTGTCCTAAAACCTGACCACAAAAATAAACATAGGTGCCACAAAATAAAGAGCAAACTTACTCAAATTCTGGCTGTATCTACTGCTGTTCCTACTGATAAATTACCATAAATCATGTGCTTGGAAGAAAAGACAACACAGGTATGATAAAATACAAAGATCTAGAGTACTGAACTGTATACCAACAGCAGGGGTTAGTCATCTGTTCAGAACAGCCAATGACTTAAGCTAGAATATGTTATTTTAGAAAACCGGAATATTAACGATTTTTATAACATCTGTTTACACTTTCACGACATACAGAATGTAGTTCACTAGTTTATATTATACAGATTATGTAAGGTATTTTATGACTCTCATTAGCTATAAACACGGTACTAAAATATCCATGCATATTAAGAGAGCATGTGTATCAATATTTATGAGAAACTTTCCACAAACTGTGGTCAATTATTATCACATTTACTTTGAAATTCATAATGGGCCTGCCCCCTTCCCCTGGCATTGCTATGCCTTGGAACATGAGATTCGTCCTCCTGGAGCCGAGGACTACTGACTGTCTGCTGCCACACCCTCAAAGACCGATGTTCCCAAATAAAAGCAATAATGGTGAGACCAACAGAGGGTGAAGCCACAGTTAAGGAATCCAGTAGTTTGTACAAGGCACAGCACAGATAAAAAGAGAAACTGAAATGCAGAGCAGAAAAGCTGAGGGTATGATTACATGGAGAAGCAGGTTGCAATTTGGACTGTTTGTGAAGCAATCTGGTGCAATCTCTTTCTCAATCCTCTTTCCACATGAGGCATTGCGCTCCAGCTCAGCCCCAATCCATGCCCAAGCTGGAGCATTTCTGGCCAAGCTTTACGACTTCTAGTAGAGATGGACTTCTACCCACACTTTGGTGGTTCGGCTTGGTTTGGCATGGCACCCACAGAGGTGTTCTGTGTCTGCCATACACTTCCCTCTCCTGCCTCCTCTGAGCAATCATCCACTCACCAGCAGGAGCATGCTTCCCTGTCCCGCCTCCTTGGGCAATCACCCACTCAGATGAGGAGGTGGGGTAGGGAAGCCCAGACTGCTGCCGGTGAATGGGTGATTGCCTGAGGAGACAGAGGAGAGAATTGTACTTCTGCCAGTGAGTGGGCTATCACCCAATGGAGGCAGGGGGAGGAAGCACGTGGCACCCACAGAACACCTGTGAGGGCAGCATGCTGAACCATGCCAAACTGCAGTTCATGCCCATCTCTAGGTTCTGCCGTTTTTGAAGGCTGGGCTAGAGCAATTCCCCGGCAGACAAAAATCACTTTAAGGGAGATTGTGGTCAGGCATGTGCTTTTGAAGCTATCTAATTGCACCCAAAGTCTCTCCTGGGATCTTAATTCTCCTGAAGGACATAACAGAGAAAGGTGCAAGGGGAATCAGGGAGCAGAGACAAGGATATGAGGCAAGTGAACAGTGAACCTGGCTCAAGAACCCATAAAGGGAGGGTGGGCAACATCAGAGGGTCTAGAAGCTGATTTTTCATTCCCAGGATCCCCCCTCCTCCAGCAACACCATAAGCCCAAGTGAGTGAAAAGAAAAGATTTAATGTTGAAAATCCACTTCCAGATTCACATTTGTGAGTGTGGGTTGGGGGGAAGTTAAAGGCACCTGCACTCTGGTTAATTGTGTGATCAGTCACAATATTCGGCACACCATTACCAATAGGAGGAAGCAGTCCGAGCAGAAAAAAATCAAAATAATGTGAAGGAGTTCCATAGTAAAAAAGCAGTTTCCATAGCTAAAACAAAATTCATTTAGAGACTTAAGCAATTAAGAGCCAGATCCACAGAAAATAATAAAATCTAACAATCTAGATCTTCACTTACTAAGTAGCATAGTTCGGAATAACAAGCATAGATTATATTTTGGTGAAAGATGAAGCTAAGTAAATTAGCTAGGCACAAACCCAGGCTTGAAGCTGCTTGCGTGATCCATTTTTCTCTTTCTGCTTATATCCCATCATTCCCTCTCTGGATGGTTCAACACCTTGTACCAATCAGATTTAATTCTCTCCCAAACTTTCTAGTAGTTAACTTCTGCAAAAGCAACCAATCAAATAGGCCAGGTGTCACTAATTTTGGTGTCATGGAACACCATAAGAGATGGTGTTTTATGTTTTAAAATTGTCATAACATTCTTTCAGCCTTCAAGGTTGTAGATAAGACTTTTCACAGGCACAGCCAATTTCTCTAAATGGGCGATGCTTTCCTCCTCCCATCCAGATAATTTCAGCTACCAAGCACTGCTTTTCACAGACTCCAGGGATAAATTAACCTTCTCCTTGCTAATTCCATGACAACAGGACATTGGCATCATTGATTTGTATATCTAGAGTAATTCTACCCCTCCCTTGGGGGGGAAAAACTTCTCAGGATGGCATTTTGAAGTGTAGAAATACCAGTTTGCACAATGTTCACACTTGTTTCTTTCAGTTTTTCACTTCTTTATTTATATTTTAACTGGCTCTATCTTGAGTTGACCCTATTGGAAACTGTACATGTCTTTTCCAGATGGTCATTTTGAAAATGGAGCTTCGTAACAGGATCCTCACTAAAATAACACGGCAATGAACCTACATCCATTTTTAAGATTCTTTTTCTTCTTTTCCAATAGCATCTTTTCCATTTCATCATGGCAGTGATAGTGTTAAGTGGTGTGTGCATGAGAGAGAGAGAGAGAGAGAAGGATGAGAGAGAGAGAGAGAAGGAGAGAGAGATTGAGACCTGACAGAGAGATACTCAGAATTATCATAATTGTGACCTTGCCTACTGATTTCAATCAAGGCTTCTCTGAAGACTAGATGGGAACTCTAAAAAGAGATGGTGAAAGAATCCTATTACCATATTATGTTTGAATAAGGAAATTCACATATGTTGTGGCAGCAACTTGCCACTCATTAATGAGCTACTGTTTGTGTTTGTTGCATGCACAGAAGCACAAGTAGCACTTTGTTAATGAGGCACACTGGGGAATCAAACTCTCAACCTCTGGCTCTGCAGCCAGAGACCTAAACTACTGAGCTATTATGCAAGCATAAATCGGCAGAAAGATTCTGACCAATACAAAATTGGAATGTGAACCTTGCAGTCTCCCTCTCTGAGTGAGAAACCAATGAATGAATGAAAAAACACCTCTTTTCTTCTTGCAGAGAGATTTCTCTATGTGAGTTTTTAAAAAATCTAGAAAGATTTCATGGAGATTTCATGGTCATTTTCATAAGGAACTGAGAAATATTTGCTAGACCAGAGATGGTAACAATGCATTAATTCACCACAATAATGCCAAAAATAGTATTTCAGTGTTAAACAGGAAGACAAGGAGTTTGGTACTTCTAGAGAGTAATGTTTGTAGAAGTGTGATTTTAACACTATCATATTATTTTTAAAATATTTTTAACTTAAGATGAGCTGCCTTCCTCATGTGAAAGTGACTAATATTAAAGCAATTAATTAATGCATTATAGCAAGCTCTGGCCATGTCTAATACATATTGTGGGCATAACAAATAGTATGACTCTTTTCTCAGAGAGTCTTTATCATAGCGGAAATAAGGTTAAAATGCAATTTAATCATCCAACATTCCATTTTTATAATGACACCGAAAGCATGGCATTTTGACTCAGTCCTGACTTGGTTTGCAATCCTGCTGTCCCTTAAGACAGGCCTAGTTGCTAAGCATGCATTAAACTGCTAAGCTGGGTTGCTTTACTGAATGATGATGATGATGACGACAGCAACAGCAACAACCCCTCCATGAGCACAGGCCTTGTTGAGGCGAAGAGGCTTGGTGCTTCAATTAGGTTGAGAGCTATGCTGAAGGGTCTCCCAAGCCAGACAGGTCTCAGCCGAAAAGCCAGACCAACTGTGTCCACCAACCATCAATTATGATGAGAGGAAATAGACAGAAATCCATACCGGATCGGTTGTGGCCCAGTCAACAAGGACCGCGTCAGATGCTATAGCCTCTGGGCATCTGGTGACAAATGGGCTATAGGGCTCAGTAGACCCTGTTGAGGAACCAGGACAGGCTGCTGCAAAGCTACTGGAACAACGTAAACACAAAACATGGACTCTTGCCGAAAATCGAGAAATTATGAAATGTTATTAAATTTCATACAGTACTATAAGCAGTTGCAGATCTCAGAAATAACATAATCAGAGCTGCAAAAAATGGCAATATTAGGAACAGCATATATACTGTGCTGATATTTAACAGATACTTAGATTTTTGTTAAAACTTGTATCTGCTATATAATACCAGTCAATGTTTTTTGTAATTTTGATTGACTGTGCCTGATGTTTTTGAATAATAATAATAATAATGTGCTGCCAAATCAATTCTGGCTTATGGCAACCCTTTTCAGGTTTTTTTGGTAGAGAGAAGTGTTTTACTATTTCCTTCTTCTGGCCTCTGTCAAGGGGCTTCTATTTTTGGGGTAGGATCGCTCTGCTTTGGATCTGTTCCAGCACATGTAATTGCTGAAAACAATCCAAAACAAGCATTCCAGTTTGAATTTGCTGCTATTGTAAAGTGGCTTAATAAGAAGCCACTTCAGGATACTGGCAAATTAATCGCTTCCCCTGCTTAGCAGGGGGCAAAGGAAGTGGGAAAAAATCTTTGATTTTATGTAAACTATTGGGGAGGCACTGCACCAGTTATTTTTAAAAAAGTATTTTCTTTTCCTTCTCTTAAAGGGCTGGTCAAAAAACTGCCTGCAGCCAAAGCCACTGCTGTGGATTCAATTGTGGGTGGTTTCACGACTGGCCCTTTAAGATGAGGCAAAGTCTATATGCAGTCAAATTCCCCCCCCCCCCATCCTCTGCCAAGTAGGAGAAGTGACTGGTATGCCAGTATCCTGAAGTGGCTCATTTATTAAGCCCTCAATATTGGCAAATTCAAACCAGAAGGCTTGTTTTGGATTGGTTCCAGTGATCACATGTACTGGAACTGATCAAAAGTAGAGTGATCCTACCCTCCCTACAAAAGTAGAAGTCCCTTGACAGAGACCAGAAACATGTGGGTAGTAATCCTCCCAGGATGGCCCTCCAGCAAAGATGTCATTTGATTGCCATATTCAAGCGTACATCAACCCATTCCTGTAGCACTCCAAACAGAGGGCTAAACACCCAAGTAGTCAGGCTCATACTCAGCTATCCAGCCAGCCCTTACTTTATTTACTGTTTTCCAAATGAAGGTCAGTCAGGTGGACTACATGCCTCATAAACCACTTCTCATGATTACACACTGAATATATTTATTATCAAATGCTCGAGAGATTCACTGACTGAAATTTCTGGCATGCATTTAATTTCACCAGGCAAGTACTGTAACCCTTCTTTATAATGAACTGAGGGAGTAAAGCCATCCTTTAATAAATCTGACTTTATGTCAAGTTGTCAGTAAATCAAAAACAATTTTGTTTCCTCTGCACTGGCTGATAAATTTTCATGCTTGCAATTGGGGTGGGAGGAGCATGCCAACATATTTCATATTCTGGCATGAAGTTCATACTGGAGTGCCAATACTACCTCAAGACTTGACCCGGATCTTGGTTTCTAAATCTAACAAGCTGTGCATTACTTGCATTCAAGGGTGTTAAGTTATTTGCCTTTCTCTGTCTCAGTTATTGAATAAGAGACCATACTTATCAAGCGAGTTAATTAGGATGCCAAGTTTGTTCTTTGATGAGGTTTATTTTCAACTCAACCCTAACTCTGTATGATGGAAAGACAGGAGACAAGCTTGAAGTAGAACAAACACATTCTTTGATTGTAAAAACACACATTCTTTTGATAATTTATTTTCCAAATCTATGATGAATTATGGGTGTATGAAATGTGTAAGTGACTTTTGAATAAGAAGCTGAGAGTTGCTTGCATGGCACAGCAAAGAAATACTCCTTTGGAGCTCATTTTAGAAAAGAAAATGGAAACAGCTGCTGTAAAAGTTGTTTCATTTGTCATCATCTAAATCAGTGGTTCTTAACCTTGGGTTACTCAGGTGTTTTTGAACTGCAACTCCCAGAAACCCCAGCCAGCACAACTGGTGGTGAAGGCTTCTGGGAGTTGCAGTCCAAAAACACCTGGGTAACCCAAGGTTAAGAACCACTGATCTAAATCACAGATAGGGAACGGGTGACCTCTGGATATGGCTGAATGGTAACTCCTGTTTTTCCTCTCCACTGGTTCTCATGGCAGTTGGAGTCATATTCCTATGCTTGGCCTAAATGCACTTAAATGTATTTAGAGGAATGGCAGTCTGTGGAAACTAAGGCATGATTCACAGAGAAGGTCTCTTCCGCAAACTACATCGTAGTGCTCAAGGGCTCTGTCATTCTGTTGTATAACTCCTATAGTAGTTTTATTCATTGTCCAAGAGCGAAAGATCTTCCCACTAAATTTAAAAAGCTTATTATCTAAGCTACTACCCAAACAGCCTTTATGTGTCCGTATAAAGGTTGTTTGGGCAGTAAAACTCATTTTTGTTGGCCCACTTCATGACTGGCACTTTCTTTTTCATTAACAAACCAACGCATTTTAGTGGATTTAGTGGATTTAGGAAGTGGCTTAATCTCCCTAGAGGGGGACAGTTCTACCTGTCTTGGCCTTAAAATATCCAGAAGGAAAATAGTACAGGGAGTCATTGAAAAAGAGTAAGATAAATTCCCTGAATTATCAAGTGCTAAGATCTGATTTATAAGCTGAATTGCACTGAAGGCAGTTTTAAGTTGATTTTAATGGGAGCAGGCTCTGGGCTTTAAAGAACTGTCTTTTTCTATACACTCTGGAATGAATCCTTCACTCATCTACATTGCAAGCAGTGGAAAAGGCTGAGGGGAGAGAGGGGTCCATCCTTTCCTGGTTATTTGCTCTTTGTAAATGAAAATCATGGTTAATTTAGGAGCCTGACAGCTGTAGAACATTTGCCATTTCACCACAGCTGTCAGAGGCACTCTGGTTTGTTTTACAAACAGATGTTTAATTTGACTTCCATGTGGTTGTTAGAGTCCCGTCCCCCCACATACTCCTACTTTTTATTTTAAGGGAATTGATGGCAGAATGGACTAAGTGAAATAAATAAGAATGTCACTGGTTTGTGTCTTTCTAAAACATAAATCTGGGTAATTAATGGTGATGTTAAACATATCTGAATTGCTTTGAAGAATGGGGCAAGGGGGGGGGGGAATGGCAGTCACCTATGGAAACCAATGTTACACTCATTGTCCCAGCATGAAGTTTGAAAAGGGTTCCTTGATTCACTGGACTGCAGTTTGAAGGGAGATACACAAAAGGCATATGGGACAGAATCCATTAACAATTTTGGGGTGTAACTGGCCTGTGGATGGAACACTCCATGATTGCTCTAACAGTCTTGGGCTGGCAGTTACACAAGCCAACAGTCATGGGCAAGGGGCAGGGGATATATAGCCCCTTGGGCAGTTGGTAAAAGATGGCCACCATGCACAAAATGGCATTTTTTGTGTAGAACCCCCCCCCCCCAAAAGAAATAGGATTCTGGTTAATTAAAAAAACCAAAAATTAAATAAAATCAGTACTAGCAATATTAGAGTGACCCATATTACTATGGATCTTGAAAAATTGGTAGCCTTATCCCTGAGAGGCAGTTTCTAATGGTGCACTGCTTCAGCTTTCAGCTACTGATAAATTTATCATTAATACAGCGTGTTCCTATGGTGCAATGATTTGTATCCCTTATCTCCCTATGAATAGGTGAGATGTGTGTGTGTGTCATGGAAAGGCTTCCATGTTTCTAAAGCTCCTGGCAAATGCAGCTCATCTTCGGAGGCTCTGCACACTGAAATTTCCAAAGGGATAGCTGTGTTAGGCCATTGCAGCAAAAAAAAACAAAAACATGCCTTAATGCACTTAAAAGAATAATAAGTTTTATTTGCCATAAGCTTTCATGGACTGTTGCCAACACCTTCAGTTGCATATGGTGTTAGTCTCAGAACAGAGACATTAATTCAGATGGGAGAAGAGATAAGTTTGAAATGTAATGCAAATCAAACGTTCCAGCATGGCAATGGTTCATCAGTGGCTTTAAGGGTCATTAACAGTCTGGTGGGGGGATGGGGGTAACACATAAAGGTCTTAATTAGAGAATTGACTCTTGCAGCCTCTTGCTCTTGATAAGAAACTGAGAAAAATATCCCTCTTTTCTCCTCACAGCAAGATTTCCCTGTGCAAAATGGGAAATCTCATGGGTTTTCTCTGCTGTTTTGTGGTCTCTCTCTCTCTCTTTTTGAGACAATATACTAATCTGTGTGCAGTTATTGCAGGTCCTGAACAATATAATAACCCTTAATTGTGGGGTTCCACAGGGTTCGATCATCTCCCCAATGCTGTTTAATATCTATATGAGGCCGCTGGGTGGGGTCATCAGGGGGTGTGGGGCGTCGTGCCATCAGTACGCTGATGACACCCAGCTCTACATCTCCTTTTCACCAACTGCAGAGGATGCCGTTATGTCCCTCCAGAGCTGCTTGGAGTCTGTGCTGCAATGGATGCAGGAAAATGGGCTGAGGCTGAACCCGGACAAGACGGAGGTCCTGAGGGTGGGTGGCCCCACCGTCAGCAGTCTGGGAAACTCTCTCATTTGGGGGTGTGTGACTCTTACCGCTAAGAGTGAGGTTCGCAGCTTGGGGATCCATCTGGACCCGGCGCTCACCATGGAAACTCAGGTGGCGTCAGTGGTCCGTACCGCCTTTTTTCATCTTTGGCGGATAGCCCAGCTGCGACCCTATCTTGATGTTGGGGCGCTCACTACCTTGGTACATGCGCTCGTAATCTCGAGATTAGACCACTGTAATGCGCTCTACGCGGGGCTGCCTTTGTGGTTGATGCGGAGACTCCAAGTGGTGCAAAACGCGGCGGCCAGACTTCTTAGTGGAGTGAGAAAATATCATCATATCTCTCCCACTCTGGCCGCTTTGCATTGGCTGCCCATTCGGTTCCGCATTGACTTCAAAGTCTTAATGCTAACATACAAAGCCCTAAACGGTTTAGGGCCTCGATACTTGGCGGAACGCCTACTCCCACCAAAATCTACCCGGATCACCCAATCGAGTCAGGAGGTGAGGCTGAGGAGCTTGACGCCGAGGGAGACCCAGAAGGAAAAAACAAGAAACCGGGCCTTCTCGGCGGTAGCTCCTCGCCTCTGGAATAACCTTCCTCCGGCGATTTGTGCGGCCCCTTCGCTGGGCACCTTTAAAAACCAATTAAAAACTTGGATGTTTACACAGGCCTTCCCTCCAGTGAACACTTGATTTCCTTTTCTTTTCATTTCTCTTTTCCTTTTCCCTTCTCCATCTTGAATTATTTGTCTATTGATGTTATATTTTATATATTTTTTATATTTTTTATATTTTGTTATGTATGTTATGCGTGTTGGAAGCCGCCTAGAGTGGTCGTCTGACCAGATAGGCGGGGTAAAAAATACAATAAATAAATAAATAAATAAATAAGCATCCCCAGCAATATAGCATCCCCCTGGGAAGGGGATTGAGTTGTGTACATTTTGGTAATTTCCAGTGAGGGCAAACAGGGGGAAGGGTGCATTAGGAAAAATGAGACTGGGGCTCTCCATTTTGTGGGAAGACCAGAGGTCTTGCTGGTAGATGGCAAAGAGCCACATTGTGGCAAGAGTCCGAAAATCACTGACAATGAGAAACGTTTCAAGTTCTCTCCACATGCCTAGTCTTAATGGGGGCTGTTAAGAATAGTTCAATGGTAATCAAACAATGTCATTCTATCCACCCATGCATAGAAAGTCAGATTGACACATGGAAATGGACAAAAGTCTTTGTTTAAGCTAAGCATAAGAGACAAATATGGACTGCATAGAAATACATTGCCTCTCTTTCTGGGTTCTTTGTCACTAGGTGCCAGGTTGTGTTGGTAAAGGAAGACAGATTGGCTTCACCTCAGTACAGTGCTTTATTTCACTTTGAAGGACTGAATGTCAGATTTTGTGTAGGGGAGAAGTCTAGCTAACCTGATATATTTTGCTGATTGAGGCAAAGAACAAGATAGTTCCCCCCACCCCCAATTTCATGCAGAAAAACCAACTGGAATGATAGTTGAGTCTTTAGTAACAGCATTCTTCACTGTGCCTGGATGCGCAAAGCTAGCACTAGTTCAGGAGTGCGGGGCCAGCAGTGTAGTAAACCTCACACCCTTGCTGCCATTTCCCAAGATCTGCTGTCTCTGAGATGATGACCTCACACTATCTAATGGTAGAGCCAGCCCTGGGAAAAGTGAAAGAATATAATCCAGGATATTACTGGTGTGGCAATTTTATCCCTACTATCAACAGTCTCAGAAATTAAGCAATATCCTATGGAAAAGAAACTCATCCTTGGGGTTTCAGGAATTGGCAGGTAGATAATTGCTAGCAATGAATATCAGAGTGAAAAACAACAACAACAACAAAACAAGAGACAAAAACATTATGGAGTAACTGCTGTATATTAATGTGAGTTTTTGTGGATCAATTCCACTCCCTCAGACACAATACCTCAGATACAATTCCTCAGACATAACTGATCCATGAAAGCTCACACTAAAATATAAGTTAGTCATTAAGGTCCCACAATGCTTTTGTCTTTTTAAAAACATCTGATATGCTTATATAGACTAACACAGAAGTCATTTGCCCAATTATATTGAAATGACATTATAATGCCCCATAGTGCCCCAGCACTCTGGGGCAGTAGATGAGTCGAAAAAACAGCAACGAACACACTTGAACATAATGGCTCTTGAAATTCCAATTTTGCTCATTATAGTAGTATATCGTCATACAGATAACAATAGGGACAGTATTCCAAGAATTTGATCTAGAATTTCCACTGTTTGGAAAGAAATAGAAATCCTGGCCGAAACTCCAATTTTGAAGCATGTTAGTTAGTTATTATTTCATTATGCATTATACAGTAGGGCAAGTCATATGTGAAATACACAAGAGAGTTGTGTTGCCAGTTCTTTCCCCCATGGACATGGAATTTTGTTGGCTGAAGAATAATCTAGCAATCTGTATTTGCGTAGTTCACAGTATTCGGTTACCTGATCCTATATCAAGAATCAGAAAGATTTGCAAAAATCACTGCTTTCCTGATAGCATACATTTTTCTGAAGAGCAGTATTGCCTGCTCTGTAAGCAGCTTGTTCAAAGGCGGTAAGATGAGTTGGGGTTTTGTTGAGTAAGAGCTCTACAATGTGTGAACTTGAAGCAAACTATGAGAGTGTTTATTTGGATATGCATCTGAGCCACATTTTTTCCAACCACACAGACAGGAATTAAATCATTGTTCCTGTCTCACTCATTTCCTCTGTAAGGACTTTACCACATATTGATCTTCAGAGTTCAGTTCAGTTTAAAGCTAAAGAGATGTATTGGAAATGTGATGATAAGACGTTGCAGCAGGAGAGAGGGGGGCAGCTTACCAAGTTGGGCCAACATCCTTCTCTCATTCAGGGTTCTTACAGACAATGCATCCCAGCGGTGGGCATGGGAAACACACTTGTGCATCTATGACATTGTTCTAGAGCATAGAATGTTATTTTTTTAAGTGACACTTTGACCTTAGCCTTTGAAATGTAACTCTGTCCATTTTAATGCTATTTATGCTCCTTGGCACCTTTCAAAAGCCTAAAATAGCTTTCCTCTCTGCAAACAGTTGACAGCAGCTGAAATCCATTAATAGGCCTATTTGAATCCATGGAACTTATAGAGGAGTTGACTCACTAAGGGCCTGTCCAGACTGGCCATTTTCGGTATGGGGTGGATCAGGCTGCAAAGGGTCTGTTGAGGTCAGGAGGAGAAGCAATGTGCCATTTGGCATGTGCCTCTCATTGTTAATTAAGTGCTTCCCCTGATCATCTGCAGAGGTTTTTTTTTTTACATTGCTCTTTTCTCCCTTTTCAGTGACCTTCCGTTTTCTTCCCTTTCTCCTTTCCTGCTTCCCTTCTCTTATTCTCCCCCTACTTTCTCTCTCAAACTCTCCCTTGGAATCTGCAGCTGCTAGAGGCTGCTATGTCAACAAGCTAAACAATGAGTGTGCCTAAAAGAATGAACACCCTACTATTGGGCCAGAAAAGTGTGCAACAGCTCTTAAAGGGGAAGGATGGAGATTGTTCTATGTAGAAAGATTTGTGGACAAGGTGTTTTTTTTTTATCCAGACCATGCCCTCAGTATTCCATGTATCATATCTATATGGTGTAGACAAGCCCTAAATTCCCATTGATTCAGTGGGTCTACTCTATTTGTGACTTACTACTAGATTTCTGCTAATGATATTATAGTAATGTGGAACATTGTTTTTATTTTTTTCTTTACAAAAATGTACTGTAAATTTGGAACAGTGGCCAAAGTGATCCTCCCAAGCAATGTTTTTGAGGTAGTGAGTAAACATTACTCTTTACACTGAAAAAGAAACATGGTTATGTCACAATAATACCACTGTGAGGTCTCCCTACCCCCAAGAGTAAAATGCTGTAGGTATTAAAGAACAACATATTGTAGATAACCTGTAACACGTTGTTTAAGGTTCTGCATCTTTCCCTCTTTATTGGATTTTCTGCATGGATTAAAAAGGCAGAAGACATTACAGATGGAAGATGGAAGTGTCTGAGCCTGAATTCTATCCAAAATTCAATGAAGGAGGCAAGATGATCACATGTTTCAAGGCTTCTCAGACTTGGCTCTCAAGTGATTCGTAACACATCAAAACACAAGTTAAGACAGGGCTGTTCTAAGACATTTTCCTGCCTGTGGCAAAGGATATAAAACAGTGCCTTCCCCTCAGTTCCATGTGCAGATGTAATCCAGCCTGATAATTGAGCATTACTTCAGTGCATTTTCATTGGCTAGTCACAAAGCCTGAACAGAAAACTGAATACACTTCCTGAGATGCTTGGGACACAGACAGTTTACAGTTGAAGTTCTTCATATGCAAAAAGAAAGCAGTTGTACCACAACAGGTGTTATATGCATGAAAACAAGTGGATAGGTACATTTTGGTCAACTAATCTTTAGCATCCCATCCAGAACCTGTATTTCCTAACTAGCCAATCCACTGAGTCTTCCCGTAACACCACAATCTCTGTCTTACCCTAACACATCCTGTTTAGATGGAGCAACATCAAGTTAATATCAGAGACAAGCAAAAGTTTGGAAGAGGAATTAGCTTTTTTGAAGAATGAAAATAAGAAGTTCTAGAAGACCATCTTAGTGTACTGACAGAGAGTGGTGGCTGTCATAAGTTCTTTTATAGTATCATAACAAGACATCTCTCCATGAATTTTATCAAGTTTGTGAGTTTCCTCAGATATGAAAAAAGGAGGTGTATAGCAGTTTTATGCAAACCAGCACAGGTCTTCTGTCTGATTTTGGTGAAGCCATATAGCTCAGCAAAGTTTTCTTCTGCAAATAGTGAGATCATCCTGCCAAGCAAGAGTGCCATTGCAGTATCTTGCTTGGAAAAATTTTTCAGGGAGCTCTCTGTAGGGCATGTGAAGCGGGGTTGCTGAACTGGCTGAATGCAGCATAGTAGAAAATCAGTAAGTATGTCCTAAGAGCACCATTCATGTATAGAACGTTTCAGCACTGCCAGAGCACTTTGAAGATGATAGTTACGTGCTCATAACTTGTAATATAATAGGGTGAAAGAACAGAGACATAATCTGTCATGCTCTTTCTGCCTTTGTGTCTGTCTCTTTCTCACACATACTTTATTCATTATTCTCCTCTTTTATCCATCCTCCTTTCTTTTCCTTTCATTTTATTCCTTCTCCACTTTGCCTGAGCATCTTGGGAAGTCTTATCACTCTGGGAGGCAGATTGTAGAAACTGCAGTCTTTCAGAAGCTGAGGGTGGAGGTGAGCATATAAAACACTATTATACATAAGCAAGGGTGGGTGATACCTTTATTAGAACACTGAGAATAGGCAAGCTTTCAAACTATACTAGTCTTCCTCAGGCTGTGCACCAATATATTGTGGGCAGTGCAGAAAAAACACGAACATTCTAAATTCATGGCTGTCCATGCCAGGACTGTTTCTTAAAAGTGAGTTCCAAACACAAGTCAAGAGTGTAGGTTTCAAATTCCATCCTTGGTGGGTTTTCTCTCCCACCCCACCAAACAAAGGTTTACCAGGTATTCAGCATTTTCCCTTCCCCCAATGCCTTCTTTAGAAACTCAAGTGTTATATTTGGTCAGGGAATAAGGTTAAACAGAAATGTGACAAACCCACTATCAAAGTGGGGAATATCATTTATTCTACCCACTAAATCATAACAAAACCCTCTTACAAACAATAAATAAAAATCCTGATACTAGAATTCTTGCTTTTATTAGTCTTCACTGTGCATATAATACTTTTTCATTGAACAATTCCTGGCTAACTTACAATATTATTTCTGAATACCTGTCTAAATCTGTCGCTTGCGTAGTACAGGTATCTTTATTCACGAAGAACTGTCTTGATATTCTGGGACCTATTTCTGGTAAACCACTGTGTCTCTACTTTGTATTTTTGGGGAGACTTTGTACATGTTTTTTTTAAAACTGAAAGCTATGTTCAGTTGTTACACCTTGTTCTAGGCATTACTCCTAGAAAGAAGTGACTATCCCTTCTCTCACTGTTGTTACTTTCACAACATGGAAGACAATATTTCTGAAGAAAAGAAGGGTCTTGTTCCATGGAAGCTATCTATGTGAGCAAGAAAACTGGATTTTCTTTTTTGGTGTTTAATGGTGAACCAGGACCAAAAGCCCTGTTGCCACCACCTATAGATAACTTGTAACCACACAAAAGATCTGGAGAGAAAAAGAAAAGAGAGAGAGAGAGAGAGAATGGGGAAAGAGAGAAAAGGAAAAAAGAAGGAGGGGCTGATATGAAAATATCATAGATGTTGGAGAAGATACATGGACTGAGGAGGTGAATTTGCATGACACACAACTTGGCTTATGCTCAAGCAATGTGGTTATGCATGCTGCGTGACTGTATTCGGTGAGAATCACTGCATGAACCAAGGAATAAAGTTCCATAGTATCTTTATTGGGTTGTGTGAATGTCAGTAGCTATCCTTCTATGCACTGTTGCTTTTCCAGAAGATAGTAAATCAAACCAAGAACCAGCCCTAGATTCTTTCTGTGGTTTCTTGATAGAAAAACAAACCAGGGAATGCCTGTATTCACACAACATGATATGCAAGCCAGCTATTAAAAAGAAAAATCTGGTCTACTTTGGAATGAATATTTTTGCTTGATATTTGTCACAGAAGTGTTTCATTAATATGATATTGCAGAATGAAGGATACAATAATCTTATATTGACACTACAAGATCATAAAAAGAAGTCTACCTTCTTTCCTCCTGTTTTTCTTCTCTCTCTTGAAGCTTTATCCACAGTGAAGAGAGGCCAATAAAAATATTTTATGTAAGCAACATTTCTTACCTTGCTGCCAAGTACTTTTTAAAAATATATTTTGAAATAAAATGGATATTCTCTAGTATTTATCTGCTACATGCGTTTCATATGGAAAGATATAAATAATATGTGATAAGGAGATGGGGAAAATCTATACAGGTTTGAACAGTATCTCATAGTAATTGATTTGCTGTTATAAAATTGGGCTGATATAAGGTTATTGGCGCAATCATACTGCCTTTCATATCAGAAACGAATAGATGAAACATAAATCAGTGTGTCTTACACAAGCAATGAAGACGATATTGTTTTGAGCTAGTGATCATCTTGAAATCTGGGCCTAGCAGATGACTTGCAGCACAAATCTGAGCCGTCGCAATCAACATCCCTACCATGCAAAACTTTATTTTGAAATAAAGTTGAAATATAGTTGACAAAGAGGAACACACAATAAAATGAGACTGCTCAAGAAATAAAATAAAAAAACCCCACTGATTACTAAGGATGTGCTGACCTCCCTGCTCTGGGCTGTGCTCAAATAAAGGGCACACAGATCTGTGCATGCCCTGCCCTGTGCCATTTTGGAGACAATGATGGGATCCTTGTCCAGACGGCACCAGTTCTGATGCACAGCATGTGTCTACTACCACAATAATTTTATGGGTGTGTCAAAATCTCAGTGTGTAGCCAAAAGTGGTGCAGAAGTGACTTGCTACAGAATTGTGTGGTTGTTACTTTTCTCTAACTTATATACTGACACATGCCTTCTGAAATAACGTGCAATTAGTTTACAGTGAAGGACAGATTGCTGCTAATATGTGGGCTATTGTTCTGCTAATATGTGGGCTATTGTTCCAGGTCCATCAGACAGAGAACAGAGAGGTTGGGTTTTTTTGTTTTTTTGTTTTTTGGGTTTTGTTTTGTTTTAATAGGACAAGTATAGCCACCTATTTAATTAAAATGAACATTTGGCTTTAAAGTCAGTGGAATACCATCTGGGACCTCACTGCTATACCATAGGTATATATATATATATTTCTTTGATGCTTGCTTGTTTATGACTGCAGACATCATTGTTAGCGGTACTGTTGTTAAACACCTGTTAAGCTAGGCTTCATTCTAAGTGCCATAGCCCAGAAAATGGTGGAACCTTGTCAAGTGTACCATATTGGCTGAGAACAGAGGAGATGCCAATCGCTCATGGAAAAAATGTGTTATTGGCCTTTGTTATACATAACTCTTCTCAATGTTTATAAGAGATGTTTTAGACTGGGGAGAGCACTAAAGAAACGTCACCCCTTCCTGACAATGATGTCAAACTACTAGACAATAAGAGTTGTGGTTCATGGAGGGCCTGGGATCAAAGGAAGCTGCCTTATTATGCACCAGACCATTGGTCCATCAATGCCAGTATTTTTAATTTTGATTGCCAGCAGCTCTAGGGGATTTAGACTTGATTCTTTCCTTGTCCCACCTGGAAGTCCCTGGTAGTCTGATCTGAAAGATGTGACCAAGTGCATTCAGGGTGGTATAGGTGGAGCCATGTCTCAGTAGTAGACAGTTTGCCCCAGGTTTATCTCCAGGCACCTCTAACAGGGCTAGAAAAGAATCCTGCCTCAAAGCTTGTGGACCTGTGATCTGTCATTATAGACCACACTGAGTAAGATGATGTGACAATGATCTAATCTGGTATAAAGCCATTACCAACATACCCAAACCAAGATGTAGAATTTGATAAAAATGGGGCAATACGTAGAAGAGATGCCTTGTGAATGTTTTGAAGCTAATAAGTTAATTGTGGAAAAGAATTTGCAATAAAACTCAGGAAAGGAAGACTTGAAATCTTGTTTGTACAAACAAACAGGAATCTTATAAACATTTAAACCTGTTAACCAAACATATGCAGTTCAGCTCAGAAAAACAAAAACCTGTTTGGAATTTTCATAATTACCATAAGCGTCTTATTAATGTTACCATTTTGTGACAGTGATAGTGCTTTGCAGACTTGTAACATTTAATTGAACCCCTTGGGGCAACTAAGCATTTCATGTTTCGGTCATTTGGGACTATTATCTTCACAAATAAATCAGGCACTTGATAGTAACAATAGTTATTCTTGGCATTTATATAGTGCTTCAGAGTTTTCAGGTGTTTTTTGTGCAATAATTCTTACAACAACTTCACTGTCTTGTTATCCCTGTAATATATGTAATATAGAGCAGGGCTACAGAGGGAATTGCCACTTTTGGGACTTTGTGAGGGAGGTGGCATTTGAACCAGAAACTTTATAGCTGCATGTGCAACAGTGTCCTAAATGTGCAGAAAATGATTTATAGAGCTACATTTTCACCTTGGAGAGTGTATCTGGATCCAGTGAATGGCAGTCAACAAAAAGATTTTTCAGCAAACATGATGTGGAATCCCGACCTCTCCCCCTATAAGGTCAGCATCTGAAATTCCATTGCCTTCACCCTTGGCCTCTTCTGCTGACAGCATCTGATTAATTCCAAGTTATTTCTGTAATTACCAACTCTTCACCTTTCCTACCCATTAAATATTGAAAGTAGAAAGCTGCGTCTTTGAGTTGGATGTCTTTCATCAGGAAAATATTTTCCTCACTATGCCATCCACTTTCCCACTTTTGTATAATTCTCTTTCCCTGGTAGGAAGTCTTATAGCACCTAAGCAACTTTTTAAAAAACAATCAGTAGCACAAATGTATTTTTACAGCCAAAATCAACCTAATAAGAGGAGACTAAACTGTGACTGAACCTTGTGCTGGATAATCTCTACCCTAATTTGTGTAGCAACATAACAGGAAGCAACAATGGATGGCAGCATGTGGAAAAAATGCAACATATAAAATTACCTTCCGAAACATAGTAAAAGCGATACAGATGCAAAGCTTACAGACCTGAAGCATTTTCTTCACAGAGATATCAGAATATAGAAGAAAGAAATATTTATGGGACTGGTATGGTTTCTCCTCTTAGCCCTGCAGTCCTAAGTACACCTTCTGGAAGATAGCTGCACTGGCATAAATCTGATTTACTTCCAGGTAAACATGTTTAGGATTGAGTTGTAGGTGAATTTTGTAACTTGTGTTTTGAATTTTTTAAATCTTTTTTTCCTTAGTTATTTATCTAGAATTTTTTTTACCTCACTCTTTATCTGTAGAGTCTGTCAAAGAGCATGCTGCATAGACTGTCTTATTTGTTACTGATTTCTTTACGTAATATCAGTAACATATAAGTCAGTCCATGAAGCACGCACATAATCTAAAAGACATAACACAAGTAGGAAAAAAGGATGAGGCAGTAAGACAAAAAGAGCAAGCTCAGATGTAAATTAATGCAAAATTCTTATAATGGGCAGGCTAATTGGGAACAATTCAGATAAGGGAAAAGCCAAGGTGAGTTGCTGTCTTGGAAGAAAACAATGAAGTAGCCATGTTTTCTGAGTCCATCTTTGCTGCACCCTGATAGTATGGCTGTACCTGAGGGAATGAGGAATTTATTTATTTATTTATTTATTGGATTTCTATCCCACTCATCTAGACCAAAGGTCTACTCTATAAGGAACCAAATACTATAAGTTTGATTATATGTCCATGTGTGATCAGTCTATGTGGAATGTAATACAGAAATACATTTGCATGAGCATTATTTATCTTTTATATGCTTTAAGTTGTCTTATAACTTATAAAAGTGATGGAAGTGTTTAAAATTGCTATATAATGGAAAAGGTTACTGCCTACAGTAAAGATCCATACAAAACTGTGCCACAGTACTCCTGGAATGAATGATACTGGTCATAACACAGCAAGCCATTTTGTGAATGTGCACATAGAGTGGTGCCTCGACTTACGAACTTAATCCGTTCCGGAAGATGGTCATAACTCGAAATGGTCGTAAGTCGAAGCACCATTTCCCATTGAAATGCATTGAAATGCAATTAATCCGTTCCGGCCGAAGAAAAAAAATCACCAAAAAACACAAACAAACAAACAAAACCATTGCAAGACTGATCGGAAACACGATTAATCTGTTCCGGCCAAAGGGGGGGAAAAAAGAAAAGCAAGCCAAGCATGCAAGACCCATCGGAAATGCAAAAAAAGCAAAGCAGAAAGCAAGCCAAGCGTGCAAGACCCATCGGAAATGCAGAAAAAGCAAAGCAGAAAGCAAGCCAAGTGTGCAAAGACCCATTGGAAATGGGGAAAACCCCCAAAAAAACAAACCAACCCCCCAAGACCCATTGGAAATGGGGAAAAAAAACTCCAAAAAGCAAGCAAACCCCCCAAGACCCATCGGAAATGGGGAAAAAAAACCAACCAACAAACAAACCCCCCAAGACCCATCGTAAATGGGGGAAAAAAACTCCAAAAAGCAAGCAAACTCCCCAAGACCCATCGTAAATGGGGAAAAAAAACAAAAAGCAAGCAAACCCCACAAGACCCATCGGAAATGGGGAAAAAAAAACCCAAACAAACAAACAAACCCCCCAAGACCCATCGGAAATGGAGGAAAAACCCTCCAAAAAGCAAACGAACCCCGCAAGACCCATTAGAAATGGGGAAAAAAACCCAAAAAGCAAACAAACCCCGCAAGACCCATTGGAAATGGGGAAAAAAACCAAAAGCAAACCCCGCAAGACCCATCGGAAATGGGGGGAAAAACACCAAAAAAACAAACCAGCCCTGCAAGACCCATCACAGCATAGAAACATAATCCCACCACCCAGCCCAAAACCACGCTTCAAAACCCACCCAGAACAGTTTTTAAAAAGCAGAAAGCAGCACCTTACCTTACCAGGCAGTCCGAAGCCTCCTCCGATCGCAATCGCTCTAACCGTTGGGGCAAAAGAGCTACAAAGAAGCAGCCTCTTCACCTACCAATGGTTAGCAATTTGAATTCCCCGCCTTTTTCTGTTCGTAACTGGAAGCTCCGGCCACAAGTCGAAGCAAAATTTTGCGGCCAGAGCTGGTCGTAACTCAAAATGGGCGTAAGTCGGGACGTTCGTAAGTCGAGGCACCACTGTACTAAAATGAGTACAGAAAGCACCCTGCCCCCACACTTTATGCCTTCACACTGTTGCTGCTTTCAGTTCCACCTAGTACATTTCTCTATATTTGCCCATATGCTAAAATTCTACATGTACTTTATTTATATATATATCTGTCCATATACTTTATGTATGCATAAAGTTTCCATGTTAGACACATGTGCTCATAGACTTCATCTTTTTATACATGATAATTTGAAGATTGCAGTAATGGGAGAAACAGGCAGGAGAGGAGGGTTGTCACAACTCACAAGACACTAGCTGAAATCTCAGGAAACTGCTGTGTTGGTGGAGGTAGGGGGGTAAATTTCCTGGCAAGTAGTACTAAAGGAGGAAGAGGAAGTTTGGTTTTTGAGTGTGAGGTGGCTTTACAGACACTTCCACAAATTCCCACCTCAAGGCTCAGGGGCTCAGAGCATGTGTGCTATGCTTGCTTCCCTCTCAACCCTTGCCTGCCCCATCCTTTGTCAGCCCCACCTCTTGGACATCACAAGGAAAAGCCCCCCAACCTGAGATTTGGGCCCTGAAGCTTTAGGGAATAGCGGCATTTGACGGAAAAGAGTCGAGAGAAAATAGTGAAACAGTGAAAAAGCAAAAAATATTAATCGTGTAAGCTTCTGTGCTGTGATTTGAAGAATGCAGTCACCTTTCTTATGCCTAGTTTTGATATTTCAAGCAGGATTCTGCTGTCCTTGACTCATAAAAACCTCATAAACACAGCAAAATGGTAAATAAGGATGCTACCATCTGTTGCAAACCAGTAGGTACCAATGAAATGGTATGGTGTTGTTTTTTTTTTTGTTTACATTAATTGGCTTGGATGATAATATATAAAACTAGTCCAAAATGTATTTTCCCATTACACATTTTTGTTAAATAGGTAATACGAGGTAGTTTAAAAGAAGATAATTTAACCTAGTTTAGCATGTGTTTTTTTTCAGAAGTAAAGGTTAATGTGACCATTTAAAAATGTATTTGGAGAAAACTTTACTTACTTACTTACTTACTTACTTACTTACTTACTTACTTACTTACTTACTTACTTACCATCCCAGAGTAGTGCGTAGCATTTACAAGTTGAAACTTACAAATCTTGCAGACCCCACATGGCAATACTTATAACAAACTAGCAATTAAAAAGAAAAGAAAAGAGAAAACAAGAACAGAAAAATATGAAGATTATCATTAACAGCCTTCAGAAGACTGAGTTCTCAAAGGTAGTTCTTCTTCTTCTTCTTCTTCTAACCATTTCCTGAACAGAAGGAGGGAAGGAACCTGCCATATCTCCACTGGTAACCTGTTCCAGAGAATAGGTGCCACCTATTATCTGATTTGCTCTGGGGATACATTTTGAGATATCTTCCTGTGGTTTTGGCCGCTGTTGGAGCAGAACAGTGCATTTGGCATTTACAGTACAAGAGAATACAAAGTGCACTGACGCTAATGAAAAATGTGAGGACCAAAGGACGATGGAAGCTGTGCTCTTGAAGTCTTGCTTTGCTTGCACTCACCTCTTCTGTTCCATTTTTGTGTCTACTGAATTCTTCAGCCTCAGTGAACTTTACAAAATGAGTGTCTGGTTTTTCTGAGACAGTTGAGGGAACTGTTAAAGGCTATTTGCCGCACAAAAGAGAAGCAGCTAATGCAAAAGGACGTTCATCAGATGTCCTTTACCAGGTTATGTAATTTGGATTGCTGAACGGAAAGGACTTGAATATAGACAGACAGACAGACACCCATGCATGCACGCACGTGTGTGTGTGTGTGTGTGTGTGTGTGTGTGTGTGTTTCTGTGTGTTATATGGTAACCAATGTGGTGTAGTCAATAGAGGGATAGACTCAGGAAACATCAGTTTGAATCCCCATTCAGGCATGGAAACTCACTGGGGTGTGGTAGCACTGGAGACGCCACTCCTTAAATATCTCACTTCTCTTGAAAACCCTGTTAGACACACACACACACACACACACACACACACACACACACACACACACACACACACACACACACACACACACACACACACACACACACACACACACACACACACTATACTTGTAAAAGAAGAGGAGATTATATATTTTTGGTACCTCTGTGGCCTGTTTTCTTTACCATATTTTTTCCCTCACATTCCCCAGGTTCCCTTTAAGTTTTTTAAAAGCTGCTGCAGAAGATGTAGATAATTCAACAGGTATATCAGAAGTGAGGTTCCTGCTTCAAGCATACAAAATTGCTGCTGATTCTCAAAAATAGAACTGGTTACTGACCATATGCAGCAGCTTCTAAAAACTGACATAAAGTTGCTCCCTTTGAAAAATGAATAGTGATCCTGCATGGCTATTAAGAAGCAACAGAGTTCAGTTAGGCTTACTGCTGGGTAAGGTGACATGTGATGCATTCACAGTTGATGGGGATTATTTTATCCTTTTAATAGTAATGACATTCAGTATAGCTACACAAAGTGCGTACACATGCAGCAAAGAAAAGTGGGTAACTCCATAGTTAAGCCTCTGAGGTGAAAAAATATGATATCAGTCACAACTGTGGCTAGATCAGGATTCGTGATCTTCAGATTGGTTAGCAGTTCAGGAGGTGCACTCCCATGCTGGTGTGGCCAAATTGGCTAATTAAGCTTCATAGTTTGAATTTTTTAAATTTATTTTATTTTTAATTGGATACTAGCTGTTGTAATGGATAGCAGTGATGAATTAACTTTAATGTAATTTAATAACTGTATTGGTGTAATCTATTAACTGTTTAATTTAATATTATTAATATTCCACTCCAAGTACTAGGAGAAGCAACAGCAGCATCAGTTGCTTCCAGTCTCTCTCCCTGCCTTGTGGCTGCAACTTGATTTATTTTATTTTAACTGTATCCTAATAGTTCCTAACCACTGAGACATGTAATAGGAAATAACAGTCTCCATTTAACGTGGAAGGAGGTCATATTTGATAAAGTAAACTAAACAGTAAATTGCCATCATGAAACTGGGAATTTGGCTGGGAAGGCATAGTGTCAATTCTTTACAACTTAAAAAAAAAGTTAAGATGGGGCAGGGTTGAAAACCTGGCTTGGGAACTGCAGGCTGCCCACAAACCACACAGTGCCTACCTCAGTCCCAAGCACACTGAAAAGCAAACTGTGAGCTGGAGAATAAAGGACCAGAAGAGAGAGAGAGTGAGCCGTCCCCTCACACGTCTATAGAGGAGGATAGAGATAGAGAGGATGGAGATAGAGGAGTAGAGAAGGTCATGGAGAAGGTGAAAGAGCTGAAGGCGGGAGAAAAAGGGGAGGAGTTAGAGAAGACAAAAAAGAAGGGGGTAGATGTGTTCTTGATGACGGAAGAGGGGGAGAAGTCAGGGGAAACAAGAAAGGTGGTGGTTTAGGAAGACGAATGGCAGGAGGAGGAAGGAGGACCAAAAGTGTTTAAAATATCACAGAAGAAGGAAATAAGAGATGGGAGGCGTGAGAGTCTAGAACCAGATAGGAAAGAGAGTGAAGTTAAAATACCGATAGAAGGATTAGGATCAGAAGAATGGACCGTGGTGGTGGTCCTCAAGGCCGGGGTCCTTGGAGGAAGGTAATCCATCCGGGACCTCTGCAGCCGAACGAGAAGTCACCCAAGGGAGACTGGTCTCGTCACCCATGCTACGGGACTATATGCGTGGTGAGGAGTGGATGTTTGAGAAAACCAACCGATCAGGAGAGATTTGGACACTCTCCCCGTTGAGGAAGGAAAGCTATGGAGGAAGTCTACCGTTATCATGGACAGATTTTCCTGTAGATTTTGGTCACGTTGACCCTACAGAAGTTATTGTAGAGAAACCTAAGAGTTCTGTTAATAAAGTTTTTGTTGTTAAAGAAACATCTCTCTTGTCGTTTCCCACCAAAATGAAGGAACTGTCAGATGCTGACAATGAACCCTATCACAATGGTGCCCAATGTGGGGCAGTTCCAAAGGCGGGGAACATCGTAAGATTTGAGGTTACATTAAACTATTGAAAGGCAAGAAAGACTGATAGATATGCTAGCCGAACAACAGCGGTTGCTGATGGGAAAATACTAAAAATTGAGGAAGAAAGGGGTTCCAAATCGGTGGGACAGATAAAGAACCCCTGGGTGGCGGGACCAGCTCCTATACATGTACAGAAAATGGGACCAGAAGACGACCCTGAGGCTTATTTACATATGTTTGAACGAGTGGCGACAGCGGCTGGATGGCCAAAGGAACAATGGACTCTGATTCTAATTCCTTGTTTGTCCGGAGTCTTACAAGAAGTGGTGGACACTCTGTCCCCTAAAGAAGCGATGCAATATGAGAAAGTAAAGTCTACGATTCTACAAACACTCAATCTAACAGAGGAAGCCTATCGGAAGAGGTTTTGGGATTTAAGACTAAAACTGGGCGTACACCCTAGATCATTAACGCAGAAGATGAAAGCCAATTTAATTAGGTGGCTAAGACCGGAAGAAAAAACAAAAGATCAATTACTAGATTTAATTGTAATGGAACAGTTAGTGACCACGCTGGGGGGTAATATGCGTAGCTGGGTCCAACGTAACCATCCAAAGGATTTAGAAGAAGCCGTCCATCTAGTGGAGGGCTTTTGTATTGCAGAGGAAAACAACCGAGATAACCCCGCCCTTGTGCAAGAACAAAACAGAGGACGAGAGAAAATGGCGACCGGAGGTTTCACAGGAGTTGGGCACGCGGACCTGCAATGGGAAATCTACCGAAGAGAGGGAGAGGAGAAGGTTTAGGACCCATGGGTCCTAAACTAGTGAGACCAGTAACAGTGGATCCGCGGATCTACGAGGTACTTCCGAATTGGCGAGGAGGAAGATATTTCAAAGATGCATGTTATTAGTGTGGGATTGAAGGCCACCATTGACGCGACTGCCCCGGCATAGACTGTTCCTGGGTTGGCCAGAACCCGAACATCTTACAGGTTCAAGGCTCAGAACAGACTGGATGGGAGGTGAAGGCACTCGTTAACAAAGAAACAAAGATGGCTTTAGTAGATACCGGTTGCGGAAAGACGCTGGTCAAAAGCCTAAAAGGGGCATGGTTGGGAGACAACATGATGATTCAATGTATTCATGGGGACCTGAAACCTTATCATACGGCATGGGCCGAAGTAAAGATAGCTGGAGAAAAGAGAGGGTTAAAAGTAGGGGTAGTGCCAGGTCTGGCTAAAGAAATGTTGCTAGGTAGAGACTGGGTGGGGGCTCATGAGTTGATACAATTTAAAGAAGGGATGCAAGGAGAGTGTTCTGGGGTGAATAAGATGGAAGAATTCTTAGATGGTGCGTCACGCGAACAAACCCGTCTATGGCAACAAGACGATCCCACTTTGGCAGATTTTTTGAAACAAGCAGGCGAAGAGGGTTCTGTTAAATCAGGAGAGGTGGGTTTGAAATATGTGAAGGTCTGTTGTACCGGGTTAATAAGGAAGGAACCAAACAATTAGTCGTTCCTCAAAAATGGAGGAGGGCGTTGTTAAAATTGGCTCACGACGTTCCTATGGCAAGGCACTTGGCCACCCAGAAGATGGCACCTCGGGTGTTACAGAGATTTTGGTGGCCTAAGATAAACCATGAAATAGAGGAGTACTGCAAGATGTGTAGGGAGTGTCAATTTACCCAATCTAAACCCAAACCTGGAGCCCCATTGATACCTATGCCCTTAGTAGACCATCCCTTTGACCAGATAGGCTTAGATATAGTGGGGCCTTTGAATAGATCAGCAGGTGGACATACACACATTCTTGTTTTGATAGATTATGCCACTAGGTACCCAGAAGCTATACCATTAAGATCGACTACTGCCAAGGTTTTAGCTAAAGAATTGATGCAGGTATTTTCTAGACTAGGTTTCCCGAAGGAGGTACTAACCGATCAGGAGTCAAACTTCAGGAATCAAACTTTTTGTGAGATGTGGTGTTTATTAGGAGTCAAGCCAGTACATACAACTGTATATCATCCCCAAACTAATGGACTGGTGGAACGATTTAACAAAACTTTAAAAGGAATGCTTAGGAAGTTGGTAATGGAGAAACCTAATCAATGGCATCTATTGATAGCCCCATTGATGTTTGCCATCAATGGGAAGTGCCCCAAACATCCACAGGGTTCTCGCCATTTGAAATGATGTATGGATGGAACCCTAGGGGGATTTTAGATTTAGTGAAAGAGAAATGGGAAGCGGGCAAGGATGAATCACAAGTGTTGGTGAAGCAGGTAATAGAAATGAGGGCACATCTGAATAAGGTGGCGGAGATGGCCAGAACCCAGTTACAGAAAGTACAACAAGGTCAGAAGAAGAGGTATGATACCAAAGTACAGGCAAGACAGTTTGAACTGAGGCAGAAAGTATTATTGTTGTTGCCGACCGACAATGCCAAATTGTTCGCACGTTTGCAAGGGCCGTATGAAGTTATAAGGAAAGTGGGACCAGTCGATTACGAAAAAGCCACACCCGATAAGAGAAAGAAATCGGGAATATTTCATGTGAATTTGCTGAAGGAGTGGAAGGAGAGGGAAGGATTTTTTGGTGAGGTAGAGGATGAGGACTTTGGTCCTGATGCTATGGCATGTGGGCTGCCGGCAGAGAACCTACAGTTAGAGGAAGAATTGGGGGCAAGACAAATTCATCAGATAAAGAACTTGGAGAAGGAATTTTGTGATGTCTTATCTAATAGACCAGGGTTGACTAAGATGGTTGAACATCAAATTAACACTCCCCCTCAAGCTGTAGTTAGGGTAGGGGGAAGAAATTGGCCTCATCACCTTGAAGAAACCATTAACAAAGAGGTGGCAGAGATGCTTTCATTAGGGATGATAGAACTGTCTTTTAGCCCATGGAGGAGTTATCCAGTGGCTGTCCCGAAACCAGATGGGAGTGTTAGATTATGTATCAATTTTAGGAGGTTGAATACGATATCTAAATTTGATGTCTATCCTATGCCTGAGGTAGAGGACTTACTAGAATGATTAGGAAGGGCTAAATTCCTATCATCATTAGATTTGGTCAAGGGTTATTGGCAAATCCCAATGAAAGCAATTGACAAAGAGAAAACTGCTTTTGTCACCCCTAAGGGTTTGTATCAATTCACCCGCATGCCATTTGGGTTGCATGGGGCAGCCGCGACCTTCCAGAGATTGATGGATAAGGTGTTAGAACCCGTGGCTGATTACGCGGCTGCCTATATTGATGACATATTGATATATAGTGATATGTGGGAAGAACATTTGGATCATTTAAAGAATGTGTTAAAGGAACTAAGGAAGGCTAATCTGAGGGTCAATCCTTCAAAATGTAAAATAGCAAGAAACGGAGTGAAATTTTTGGGTTTCCAAATAGAGCAGGGAAGGCTCCAACCAGTGAAAGATAAAGTGGAAAAAGTTTCAGGATGGCCAGTTCCCAGGACTAAAAAAGAAGTACAATAATTTCTAGGTTTAGAAGGATATTATAGGCAATTTGTACCTAATTTTGCAGAGGTGGCAGCTTCTCTTACTGACCTCACCAGGAAAAAAATGGCTCAGAAAATAAAATGGGGTGAAAGAGAACAAAGAGCCTTCAACCGACTGAAAGAAGTGTTAAGTGAATTACCTAGTCGATATGCCCCTGATTTCAACTTGCCCTTTTTGGTACAAACAGACGCTTATGATAGGGGCATAGGAGCAGTTTTGGCACAAAGGAGGGAAGGCATAGAATATCCAATGATGTACATTAGCAAAAAGTTGACCAATAGGGAACAGAAATATGTAACTATAGAAAAAGAAGCTTTAGCTGTGAAGTGGGCAGTACAAACACTGAAGTATTATTTATTAGGAGCACCATTTATATTGATGACTGATCATGCTCCTCTACAGTGGTTAAACCGGATGAAGGACTCCAATGCGAGGTTGACTAGATGGTACCTAAGTCTACAACCTTTTGCGTTCAAGGTGCAATATAAAAAGGGGAGCACACATGCTAACGCTGATTATTTTTCCCGACAGGGCACATGGGAAGACCTAGACAAAGAGAGGATGGCCCACTCATCGGGGGGAGGGTGTGCGCGCTGGAGAATAAAGGACCAGAAGAGAGAGAGAGTGAGCCGTCCCCTCACACATCTATAGAGGAGGATAGAGATAGGATGGGGACAGAGGATTAGAGAAGGTCACGGAGAAGGTGAAAGAGCTGAAGGCGGGAGAAAAAGGGGAGGAGTTAGAGAAGACAAAAAAGAAGGGGGTAGATGTGTTCTTGACGACGGAAGAGGGGGAGAAGTCAGGGGAAACAAGAAAGGTGGTGGTTTAGGAAGACGAATGGCAGGAGGAGGAAGGAGGACCAAAAGTGTTTAAAATATCACAGAAGAAGGAAATAAGAGATGGGAGGCGCGAGAGTCTAGAACCAGATAGGAAAGAGAGCGAAGTTAAAATACCGATAGAAGGATTAGGATCAGAAGAATGGACCGTGGTGGTGTACCCTCAAGGCCGGGGTCCTTGGAGGAAGGTAATCCATCCGGGACCTCTGCAGCCGAACGAGAAGTCACCCAAGGGAGACTGGTCTCGTCACCCATGCTACGGGACTATATGCGTGGTGAGGAGTGGATGTTTGAGAAAACCAACCGATCAGGAGAGATTTGGACACTCTCCCCGTTGAGGAAGGAAAGCTATGGAGGAAGTCTACCGTTATCATGGACAGATTTTCCTGTAGATTTTGGTCACGTTGACCCTACAGAAGTTATTGTAGAGAAACCTAAGAGTTCTGTTAATAAAGATTTTATCGTTAAAGAAATGTCTCTCTTGTCATTTCCCACCAAAACAAAGGAACTGTCAGATGCTGACAATGAACCCTATCACAGAAACGTAAATATATGTCTTGTAATACACTTGGGAAAAATAGGGAGTGTAAGTTTTGCCTCATATCTTGATTTCTAAAAAAAAGCTAGAGACACCATGTTTACTGGTTTATGCCAGTTGAATACCTCCTGAATTGTCATAGCTTCATAATTTAAGGATCTGTAGTTTGCTGTGATACTTAGAATTCAAGGCTAGAGAGCCTTGGTCATGCCATTGAACTACAGTTAACCTCAATGCTGGTCTGCACTATGAAATTACACTGATTTAAAGCACAGTACTAACTAGTCAAGATGGCAGAGGGCTGACTGAGCTGACACTAGACCAGCTGAGGCTGTGCTGAATCCAAACCTCTCCCAGTCTGGGTATGTTGGAAGTTGCTTAGAAGTAGCCTGACCTTGGCCTAATTTTGTGTCAGCATAATGGCTGTGTGACTTGACACGGGTTTGGATCTGGTGTAACCCAGCTACTCCCAAGCTCCTCTTCATATCTACTCCCTTTTTGTCTCTTCTGCTGGCTGACCTCAGCTAACAGAGCAGTTGTGCTGCCAGATCTGAGAGTAGACAAGCATAAGGGTGGTGGTGGTTTACCAACAGAAGAGCAGCTGTGCCAGCACAAGGCATGTCCACCTATTCTAAACCTACTAAAGCCAGTGTATCTTTGAGTTGGGATTGAACTGCCTGCCCTCAACCCCTGTCTTCTCAGAGGGCCTTGGCAGTAAACATGTGAGTCTTGCAAACTCTCGCTCTCAGAGAGAAGCCAAGCAGGGCTATGTGGGAATCACTCTTTTCTCCTCACAAGATTCCTGTATGCAAGATTTTTTTTTTTTTTTTGGCCATTTCTTTTCTAGAAGAAATGCTAAAATGTGCAGGATTATTAAAATTCCTGTGAAAAATTGTATCTTTCCTGCTTAGGTTTCATTTGTAATGGGCCAAAGAGACAAGAAGATGAGCAGGATAGTTACAACTGCTGTGCAGAAAGATGTCTTTCCTGCATAGGACTTACCCGGACAGGGTGGAAGAGATACCAGAATGGCAGAGCAGTACTTTCAAAATATCTTCTTAAATATGTATTGTTGTTGTTTAGTCGTTAAGTCGTGTCCGACTCTTTGTGACCCCATGGACCAGAGCACGCCAGGCCCTCCTGTCTTCCATTGCCTCCCGGAGTTTGGTCAAATTCATGTTGGTAGCTTCGATGACACTGTCCAACCATCTCGTCCTCTGACGTCCCCTTCTCCTCTTGCCTTCACACTTTCCCAACATCAGGGGCTTTTCCAGGGAGTCTTCTCTTCTCATGAGATGGCCAAAGTATTGGAGCCTCAGCTTCAGGATCTGTCCTTCCAGTGAGCACTCAGGGTTCATTTCCTTAAGAATGGATAGGTTTGTTCTCTTTGCAGTCCAGGGGACTCTCAAGAGTCTCCTCCAGCACCACAATTCAAAAGCATCAATTCTTCGGCGGTCAGCCTTCTTTATGGTCCAGCTCTCACTTCCATACATCACTACTGGAAAAACCATAACTTTGACTATGCGGACCTTTGTCGGCAAGGTGATGTCTCTGCTTTTTAAGATGCTGTCTAGGTTTGTCATCGCTTTCCTCCCAAGAAGCAGGCGTCTCTTAATTTCATGGCTGCTGTCACCATCTGCAGTGATCATGGAGCCCAAGAAGGTAAAATCTGTCACTGCCTCCATATCTTCCCCTTCTATTTGCCAGGAGGTGATGGGACCAGTGGCCATGATCTTAGTTTTTTTGATGTTGAGCTTCAGACCATTTTTTGCGCTCTCCTCTTTCACCCTCATTAAGAGTTTCTTTAATTCCTCCTCACTTTCTGCCATCAGAGTGGTATCATCTGCATATCTGAGGTTGTTGATATTTCTTCCGGCAATCTTAATTCCGGCTTGGGATTCCTCCAGTCCAGCCTTTCACATGATGTATTCTGCATATAAGTTAAATAAGCAGGGGGACAATATACAGCCTTGTCGTACTCCTTTCCCAATTTGGTCTCTAGTTCCTCTGCCCCTTCGAAATCCAGCTTGTACTTCTGGGAGTTCTCGGTCCACATACTGCTGAAGCCTACCTTGTAGGATTTTGAGCATAACCTTGCTAGCGTGTGAAATGAGTGCAATTGTACGGTAGTTGGAGCATTCTTTGGCACCGCCCTTCTTTGGGATTGGGATGTAGACTGATCTTTTCCAATCCTCTGGCCACTGCTGAGTTTTCCAAACTTGCTGGCATATTGAGTGTAGCACCTTAACAGCGTCATCTTTTAAGATTTTAAATAGTTCAACAGGAATGCCATCACCTCCACTGGCCTTGTTGTTAGCTGTGCTTTCTAAGGCCCACTTGACTTCACTCTCCAGGATGTCTGGCTCAAGGTCAGCAACCACACTATCTGGGTTGTCCGGGACATCCAGATCTTTCTGGTATAATTCCTCTGTGTATTCTTGCCACCTCTTCTTGATGTCTTCTGCTTCTGCTACGTCCCTACCATTTTTGTCCTTTATCATGTCCATCTTTGCACAAAATGTTCCTTTAATAGCTCCAATTTTCTTGAACAGATCTCTGGTTTTTCCCTTTCTATTCTTTTCCTCTGTTTCTTTGCACTGTTCATTTAAGAAGGCCCTCTTGTCTCTCCTTGCTATTCTTTGGAAGTCTGCATTCCATTTTCTGTAACTTTCCCTATCTCCCTTGCATTTTGTCTCCCTTCTCTTCTCTGCTATTTGTAAGGCCTCGTTGGACAGCCACTCTGCTTTCTTGCATTTCCTTTTCTTTGGGATGATTTTTGTTGCTGCCTCCTGTACAATGTTACGAGCCTCCATCCATAGTTCTTCAGACACTCTGTGCACCAAATCTAGTTCCTTAAATCTGTTCTTCACTTTCACTGTGTATTCATAAGGGATTTGGTTTAGATTATACCTGACTAACCCAGTGGTTTCTCCTACTTTCTTCAGTTTAAGCTTGAGTTTTGCTATAAGAAGCTGATGATCAGAGCCACAATCAGCTCCAGGTCTTGTTTTTTTTTATGTATTAAAGTTCTATTAAATGTTTTTATTCGCTAATTGTTTTAATGATTTTGGCTGATGTCCTGTTGTGCAGCTCCACATGCACAATGACAATGAGGTCATCACCAGTGGGAAATCACCACTGATTCAAGGTAATTTTGGGATGAGTGCAACTTGTACACAATGCAACAAAGCTGTGTGCACCTCAAAATCTCCAAAGGAAGTCTTGAATTGGTGAAAGTGATTTCCCACTGCTGCTGATGTCATCAGTGTTGTGCACACAGTGCTGTGTAACAGGATTTCAGCCAATATGCTTTAAAAAAAGTAATGTACTGTGTTACTTGTGCATTCCACTTGTGGCCTTCTGGAGCCTCCCCCAAGTCCAAAGTACAGGGTATACAATTACCTATTGGCACTGCTTTGTCAATAAAGGTAAACAGAGTTTGGAATAGTTTCTTACAGATTAAATAAAAACCCACAGTCAAACTCAATGACCTATTTATCAAACTTAATTTGAAGGCCAAGCTAATTTGTTCAGAGGGATTGCATGTTTCTTCCCCGTAACTACCTAATTTGAGCCTCAAATGGGAAGGGAGAAGCTGTGAAACTGACACTTTGATTTAAGAACTATAAGCTTTTGTTCTTGTTGTACAAGTGGTTTAATATCTATGTTCCAAGTGCTGCTAATAATAGTACTCTCAGAACTGCAAAACTGGAAGGGACTCTATGCATCATCAGGTCCAACCCCTATCAAGGAGGCACACTGTGGAATTGAACTCCTAACCTCTAGCTCTGCAGCCATATACCTAAATCACTGAGCTAGCCTTCAGTTCAATGTTCACCTCACATATATGATGGCCCTTCTGTGGTTAATATGTCTTTTGATGTTTCTTACTCTTATGAAATGATCTAGAGGCCTCCAAGCATGCCAAGACTTGCCAACCCCCAAGATGTTATCTGGCCAGAGGCAAGCAGGCACTGGTGAGCTGGACAGTGTCTCAGTTGCTTGCACATGTGTGCCCTGTGCCTTAAAACCCACCAGTGGCATAGGACACTTCTGATATTCCCAAAGAAATGGGAAGTCAAAAGGCAGGTGATAGGAATACTTTGCGTGTGAATTTTATCTGCAAATAAATGTAATGAGGATTAGATTGTGACAATCCGCAACTGAACCATTGACAAACAATGTTAGTTTTTGTCTGTTTCAAAAGTAATCTTTATTAATTCTTGAATACATTTTATGAACACTGTGTTTCTCTTCAACAGGGCAAGTATTGTTCAAAAGCGGATTATATATTTTCAAGATGAGGGCTCTCTCACCAAGAGG
This sequence comes from Intellagama lesueurii, assembly GCA_037013535.1. Lineage (NCBI taxonomy): Eukaryota > Metazoa > Chordata > Lepidosauria > Squamata > Agamidae > Intellagama > Intellagama lesueurii. Next base: position 87,950,246 of record JBAJHW010000001.1, read on the forward strand.
CTATGTGAACAAGGTATGATGCACAATATTTACTTTCCACATAGAATCAATCAAAAAAGTGCTGTGGCACCTTTAAGACTAACATTTTTACTGCAGGGTTTGTGGGTGACCTACAGTCCATTTCTTCAAACACAGAGCAGAAATATCTGGGCCACAGTTTTGTATACATTGTACGTGATGCAAGGGTGGGAGTGGAACCAAGTGGAATAGGAGACAGAAAATTACAATTGCTTTGTCACTCTCCTTTTCCTGACTTCATTCACCTAACTCCCCCTTGCAAATGCCGGCCAAGATGGCATCAAAACATAGTTCTCTTTGGGAACTGGGGTGCAAAGCATATTAAAATATCTAATTGATTCCAATCTCTTGCAGACAAGGAGACTGTTAAATTATTTGCCTGGATCCTCACCTTCCCTGATATACTGGTCTAGGCAAGTGGTGGACAACAGTCATCCTCTAGATATTTTTGGACCATCGCTCCCATGTCCCTTCTTCACCCCTTACCTCATGGTGTGCTGGCTAGGAATTGTTCTAGGAACAATTCTGCAGTCTATGAACAATTACAGGCCCACAGTTGTCCACCCTTGTTCTACATTATCTTCTTCCTTTGTTGATATCTTAGAAAAGAGTTTTCTTCCAGGACTAAATCTGGACTACGTCCATATTTACATTCAGTCAATAAGTACACCTCATATATGCAGGCCTGGTCTGCCTTGCTGTTTATATCTAAATGACAGGAAATGTTCACTGTATTGTTTCCAAGGCCGAAATCCTAATCACATTACTAAGTAAGCATGTTCAGGATTGGAACCTTGGAAATATCTGAATGAGCCTTTCACATAATTTGGGACAGAATGGCAAGTAAATCCAGGATTTCTGTGACATGTCATATTTTTTTCTGCAACCTATGTTTGAGCTTATGGGTGGGGTTGAACATGTTTATGAGTAATCTGGTGAGAAAGTTTGAACTGTTTGAACTTGCTTATGAGTTCAAATGCAGGTTGCAGAGAAAATGTGAAATATCATAGAAATCCTCTCCCTACTTATAATAATGGGTAGCAACTGTGGGTTGCTGCTCCGACCAAAAATCTAGCACTGTGGGTTTTTGCCTTGCTTTGCCTAATGGTAGGTTTAACACTGCCTTCCCGAAGTTCTGTTGCATACATTCACTGAACACATGGTAGGGCCCAGCAACACCTCCTGGGTCTACTTTCTGTGCTAATTTGCTTGCCAGGTTTGCCTTCTGACTTCATTATGTTGGGTGGTAGATCAACAGTTTTAAAAGTTTCAGAGAACTGTGTAAGAGGCTATATGAGCAGGAAACATTCTTTCCTTGTTCCATTGTATGAAATTCCATTTCAAAAAAGTCTGATAAGGAATTTTTTCAGCTCTCTTCCACGAAGTCTGCAGCTGACAAGGCACTTTGCCTAGAAGTGCTATAAGGCACACGTCCTTCTCAGGCATGACTTCTTTCAAAATCGCATTCCAATAGTATAATTTTAGGCATACGTCTTCCAGAGACTGCTTCTCAGACCTCCTGGAAAGAAGCAGCAATTATTTCATGCAGCAATGCAAAGATAATGGGTCTAAGCTCATTTTACTCCTGCCCCTTTCATTCTGGCCATCCGGAAATCCTGCCACATTAAGCCAAGAGGACCTGGCCTTCATCTTTTCCCTTAGGTGCAGGGATCCTGGATTAGCATAATCTGGCCTTGACTTTGATCGGCTCCTTTTCCTTCTCTTTTAATACACTGAAGTGTGCGCTGTAAGGTGCTTAATTGAATTTAATAAATATGACATATTTGACACTAGCCAGGCCTTTCACTTTCTGAGTTCATTTAGAAATGCAGATTGCATTCAATTTGAAACTGCTCTTTGTGCTATGAATGGAGAATGTGCTCAATGAAGTCACTGGAGCGAGTTACGTAAATGAAATGGAGACATCTGTTTCGTGTTCTTGAATACAGAGAAATCGAAAGGAGCTTTAAAAGAAAAAGGACTTGCCAAGAATCTAAAGCGCATTTTGGTTGCTTCTGAGACAGGAAAACAGTCTGCATTCTGTTGCAAAATCCACACAAAACTAAATCTGCTATTAGACACTCCATGACTTTTTGTCACCTGTGCGTTGTTAAAAAAAAAAAAGAAGTTTCAGCCACTTGTGATGTATACTTTTCCTCATTACATAAATGGATGGCACAAAAATTTTCTCAACAAATTACTGCTTTTTGCGTTTTGCATATTCTCTTGTCCCTGCCAATCTAATGATAAAATAAAAGTCCCATGCCATTTTCAATAAACTGAATTGTAATGAAAGTGAAGTGACATCCTCTGGTTGTCAGTAGGTTGGCCCCCTGTTGGAGAAAACAACATTTTTTCGGGGGGGGGGGGAATTGAAATTCTCTGGAGTCATGAAATAACCCCACAATATGTACATGAAGTGTATGTTTAGTTTAGTCTATTATGTTTTACATTAAATACAAAACCATGTTTTCCAGTTCTTGGTGTCAGGAGGGGAAAACTTCATTTTGCAAACACAAAAGCTCCTTTAGCCATGGACGGCTGTTATATTGTGTTATACACTAACATTCTTATTGGTGTCAAAAATATGCCCCATTTCACACTGCCCTTTTTTGAAATCCTAGTGCATGAAGGCTAAACATGTCACTGTAGCTCCTTTCTATAGCAATGTTGTTAAATATTAATATATACATTAGGCATTTGTTTATATTGTATTTTCCTTGTCTTTCCTGATGCAACCTGAGGCTGCTAAGCTAAGTGGTTCAAAGACTGACTGCCAGAAATTGTGTTGTCTTCCCAAGGGACTGTACTGCCTCTATTTCTATGCATAACATGTTCTAAGATAATCATTTAGCATAATTATTTTAATGGCTCTACTGTTTAAAACTGTCTTTTGTTGTTGCCTTGGGTGCCATTTTTAGTGGAAAGCTGCCACAAAAATTCAAAGTATAAAATAAAAAGAAGCAAACGAGGAATTGGCTGTTTGAAATAATTTCCAGTAAAATTTAGCCCCACTCCAAAATGTGCACATCTAAGGGAGAATGACTGATAAGGTGCTACACTGTGAAGTTCACAACAGTTTCACTGTGGGAAATTGCCAGCCAGCAGTACCAATTAGAAAGGGCAGGAAGTATCCCGAAGTAATGAAGTCACAGGCCTCAAGTGTTATTCCTCAGGAATCTAACTAATGTTCTGAACAATTAAATAGGCCTGAGTACCACATACTCCCATTAATAACAGATCTCAGTTTAGACACGTGCAACTGTTGAGTGGTAGGGGATCACCTCCATTCTCCACCCCATGGTGACTCTTCCTATACCCTGAAAATGCTTTACTGAGGGATGTGAGATTGTGCTAAATCACGTGAAGTAAGAGGGATGAATCCAAGAAAATTGGATGGAGATGTGCTGCATGAAAACATTAGATGGAGACCTTAATGGCTGTAAAAGCATCTAAAATATTTACCAACAGTAGTGGTACTTCCTGAATGTAGCATTTTAACGTACATAGCCGAGCAGTTATTTGCCTTTAATTGGCACTGATTTGCCACTACTGATAATATTCAGGAGTTCAGTCAATAAGTGGAAACAACATTTTGTGTGTGTGTGTGTGTGTGTTTTTGTGTGTTTGTAAAATATTATCAAATTGCTTGCATTATTAAGCATTTCTAGAGGGATGTTGAGAAGATTATTCAAGTTTTATGCCATTCACTTACCAGTCCTACAGAGATGGCACTATTTTAGAAATGTCAATAGAACTTCAATAACATGCCTGTTAGGGTCTTCTTCAGGTGGACCAGAAAATGGCCTGGAATATAGAATCTTGAAGGGGAAAAAAGAGCCTCTCTTGGGTTTAGATGGATTTTCCATGCAGTTCGCATCAGGGCACATCTTTGGGGAGGAGTCTTCTCTTGTAAATGAAAGAAAAGAGAATGTATCCTTTAAGGTTTTTGTTTGTACTTGAGTTTAAAAAAAATCAATTTATTTTTGAACAACAACAGCAACAATCATCTGCCTGGTTAAACAGGTCATCCTTTTAATTGAAATGCTTCTGTGGGTTAACCTAACTGATTAATAGATTAAATGCTTGCAGAATAATACAGAAGAATAACCTTGGGAATTTGATTCAATGTTTCTTGTTGAATCCACCAACACATCCCATTTGAGTGCTCTTTTTCAGTTTTCAGCAATGTTAGAGGCATTTGGATATGGTCCACAGAATCATAGAAACAGAAAAATAGAGTTGGAAGGAGCTTAGAAGGCCATCGAGTCCAACTCCCTGCTCAATGCAGGAACCTAAATCAAATTATATCTGACAGATTAATTTTCTCTTGAATGCCTCCTATTTTGGAGCACTCACCACCTCCCAAGGTAATTGTTTCCATTGTTATACTTCTCTAACAGTTAGGATGTTTTTCCTGATATTCAACCAAAATCTGTCTTCCTGTAATTTGAGCCCATTATTGCATATCCTGCACTCTGGGATGATCGAGAATATATCCTTCCCGCTTCTGTATGATTACCTTTAAAGTATTTGAAAAGTACTATCATATCTCCCCTCAGTCTTCTTTTCTCAAGGCTAAACATGCTAAGTTCTTTCAGTCTTTCCTCATAGCACTTGGTTTCCAGTCCCCTGATCATTCTTGTTGCCCTCCTCTGAGCTTGTTTCAGTTTGCCAGCATGCTTCTTAAAGTGCAGTGTCCAGAACTGAACACAGTACTCAAGATGGAGCCTTCCCAGTGATGAATAGAGGGGAAGTAGTACTTCACAAGGTTTGGAGACTGTAGTTCTGTTAATGCAGCCTGAAATAGCATTTGCCTTTTTTTGCAGCCACATTGTACTGTTGGCTCATATTCAGCTTGTGGTCTACAATAATTCCAAGATCCTTCTCACATGTAGTATTATTAAGCCAAGTATCCCCCATCTTGTAACTGTGCATTCAATGTGTTTTTCTTAGGTGTAGAACTTTGCACTTATCCCTGTTAAATTTCATTTTGTTAAATTTCATTTTGTTGTTTTGAGTGCAGTGCTTGAGCTTATTTGAATATTGTTTCTGTCTACCAGAGTATTAGCAATTTTGTCTTATCCTCAAATTTAATAAGTATTCCCCTGCACCCCTTCATCCAAGTCATTAATAAAAACGTTAAAGAACACTGGACCCAGGACTGAGTCTTATGGTACCCCATTAGTTACCTTTTCCTATTTTGAGAAAGAGCCATTGGTAAGCACTCTCTGAATATGGTTCTGTAACCAACTGTGTATCCACCTGATAGTAGTTCTATCCACCTAGTTAGCTTGTTAATCAGAATATCATGGGGCTCTTTTTCAAAGGCATTGTTGAAGTCAAGATAAATTATGTCTACAGCATTCTCACTGTCTACTAGGGAAACTACCCAATCAGAAAATGAGGTAAGATTGTGCTTGACAAATCCATCTTAGCTTTTGGTTATTACTGCACTGTTTTCAAGCTGCTTGTAGAGTGACCACATTACAATCTGCTCTAGTATTTTCCCTGGGATTGATGTCAAATTGACTGGTCTGTAGCTTCCAGGTTCTGTTGTTTTACTCCTTTTGAACATAGGGACAACATTAGCCCTCCTCCAGTCCTCTGGCACTTCATCCATCCTCCATGATTTCAAGAAAATAATATATAGTGATTCTGAGATGAGGATGACACTCTTTTGATGACCAAGATGTACTCATTTTGGACTGAGAAGATAGCTGGTTTGAGAGAGGGGTCAGGGAGGCCATGCATGTGCATATAGAAAATCCCTCACTCAACAGGGGTGGAGGCCTTCAATCTGTCTCCTATTTATCATGCTGCCCTTTCATCCGTCCCCAGAAAGATCAGGACCACACCCACCATAAAGATAACTGTTAACAACTGTTAGCGACCCATGACAATGGGTGTAGAAGGACTGCAGAAGTGGGATTTTCACTCCTCCCTGTCCTTTGTCCATCTAACGAGCCTATTCAGACCAGGAGGAAGTGAAACCAACATGGAGGATATATCAGGGGTCTCGTACCAACTCTCCTCAGACTGAAGAAGCTACTTGGATGAGTAGCAAAATGTTTCAACCTAATAAGGAAGAAGTCTAGTTGCCATGACTCAACTTCCGGATAACCTCACCTGGATGACTGAGAATCTTCACAGATTCAGTGGTTCTGAGAGTTCTTCATCTAGTTCCTTCAATACTGTTACATAAATACACTTTACAATGATCTTTGTAGTTAATTGTGTTGTCATCTCATGAGTTTTGAATGCCCATCTCTAATTTTGAATTATTTGTCATTTTCATTGTACATATCATGGTCCATCTTTAAAATCAGTTTCACAAAATAATGGCTTTGATGTTGTTGTTTTTAGATTCAGCCTCGGAAGGTGTGACTGACAAGCCAATCTTAGACTGCTGTGCCTGTGGAACTGCTAAATACAGGCTCACCTTCTACGGAAACTGGTCAGAGAAGACACATCCAAAAGATTATCCACGTGAGTTTATTTATGTAGTTGTTTTCTTGTGGTACACTACTCCATACTGCCTTTCAGAGGGCTTACGATTTTTCTGTGTTCAGATTTTACATCTGCACGCAAGGATAGTCTAGAGCCAACTTCTAGTCCAGTGTAGTGGAAATAGGTTTCAATAATTTAATTACATTTCTTCATTCATGTTAGATCTCTTGCCCTGATTTCTAGTGGTATGCTATAACATGGGAGTTGTGGAATCTGTGGTCTTCAAGATTCTGTTGTATTTCACATCCATTCAGCCCCATCCAGTATCTTCAATGGCTAGCAATGACTGTAATTACAGGCCAACGACATCGGGAGGGCAACAGTTTCCTCACCTCTGCCATAAGTTAGTCATTACAATGAAATACAGAACAGATCCATGTTCCAAAAAGCTGAAAATTACAGAATCTGTGCCCTTATTGTACCAAAACCTGGTTATTATAATCTTGTGTCTCTGATATACACATGAAGCTTTTCAATATTGTTGACTATTCCATATATGACTTAAGGGGAGAAATAGTCAATCACGGAGCCCCCAGCTGCACAATAGTCTTGTTTACTTGAGAAGAATTTCAGCAGTTACCTGAACAGATGTGCAGGTAGGGGGATTTCTTTACTTAATTTATTTGGACACACTGTTCAGATCCCATGGCTGATCTTTAGATATTGGCCTCACATCCATAATAATGAGGCCAAACAGGGATTTTTCCATTTGATAAAGATCACACAATGGTCAGTCTATTGTCAAAGTTTAAAGGCCTTGTGAGCAGTTTCGTTCTCTAATATTGCTGTGTCCCCATGTGACTCGCTGATGTTCATGCAGCCAGAAGTTTGTATATCAATCTTTATTTGATATCCGCTACATAGATTTTTTTCTCAACTTTATTAAGCTGAATACTACCTAGTTCAGATATAGAGCTGTGCACATTAATAAAAGAGTTTATATTGACATATTAAAATGTTGGCTGTGAAGCTGAGGTGGCAGAATGAACAAAAAGGATTGGCTGTTCTCACAGCTGAGATTCTACAGGGACTAGAGATGTAGAGAAGTATTTGATACCAGATATTTATCATATTTATGGTCTGGGTCTTTTGCCTCTTTTCTCAAAAATCATGTGAATATATGAAGTTATTTTCTTATTTCATTGGCATTTTTCATGAATATGTGACAACCTGCCTCCATTTTATATGCTTGCTTCTTTGGATAATGAAAAAATATGAAATTCATATTAGGCTAATCAAATATTATTAGGCTAACCAAAAGAGAACAAAAATATCTCTCAGTTTTCTGAATAAAACGTCTCAGCTGCTTTTACTCCCATCATTCCTGGGGGTTACTCTCAGGTAACACCTGGAACCATGATGTTACTTGTTATAAGAGGGTGAGTAATACATGCTCCATAAAATACATCCATTCCTTATTGTTCCCTTTTGCCATCTTCAGTGCAAGATATATATATATGAAAAGGTCTTTTGAAACCAGGTGTGGATGTTCACCGCTTGCAGTGTCATTTAGAGCAGTGGCTCCCAACTTTGTGTCCTCAGATGTTTGTGGACTAAAACTCCCAGAAGCCGTCACCACTAGCTGTGCTGGGCAGGATTTCCGGGAGTTGCAGTCCAAGAGCATCTGGGGACCCAAGGTTGGGAACCACTGATTTAGAGGATATGGTACTGTGGGTGATCACGGAACAAAGGAAGGCTAATTGCCTTAGAGAGAGAACAAAGGAGTCAACAGCGAAAGTCTGAGCCAGCGGAGCCAACTGGCAACGCCCTGAGGGCTCTTTTATTGACTTAGCATGATTACTTAGTATGTTATGAGAGAAACAGATAGGATACTAGTTACCTAATCGTAACTAGGATTGGCTAAAATAACCCTTTGATCTTATGCTCTACCTCTAAGCGAAAGGGCAAAATAAGGGGCTACCCCACCTGCTGGCAGCTGCCGCATCCTGCCAGGAGTGTTTGCACATCACTGGAACAGAATGCAGCTACAACCTTTAAGCAGAAGTTTCCCACATGGTACAGCTTGCAGTAGGAGAAAAGTGACCTCCAGACCATATGAATTTGGCCAACCCTCTCAGTGTGTTGAGGATATCTCACCCCGACATTTCAGGGTGAGGTACCCCCTTCTCTGGTCACAAGCTTGTATATATAAGAACAATCTTGACAGAGCACAAGCTTTTATTGATCAAGGAGTTAACACAAGGGTCGCTATGACAAGCAGCTATAAGGAAAGGTATGGTGAGAGGATCCAGAACACAAAAGGCTTGTAATCCTTGTTCAACTTTTTACTTCAAAAGCAGCAGCATAATTTTTAAAAGAATTTATCAGTGGTTAGAATCATGACTCAACACTTTTATCATAAGCACATTCTGATAAGGAAGAGTAACAAATTTACATGCATCAGCAGCAGTTCAAACTTCCCAATCTTGCAAGAATGTCAGTCAAATTTTTATGGTACTTCTCAGAATTTCTCTGACATTCTTGCTCCATACCAAGTGGCAAGACTATTCCCCTGCACAAACGCTTATGAATATTTTTGTGCATATTTTTCAAAATGTATATATTTTTGTAAATATTTTATGTCTTTTGATAAACATTTTCCATTGGGTAAAACATGTTTCTGCACATTTTTCAAGTGTATACATTCAAAGATATACATTTTCTAGTAGTTCTCCTTGTTTCCTGTGCATTTTTCCCTCCAAAGTGCATCAGAAATCTTAGAAATGTAAGAAGTTCCAAGGCAAAATATACTCCATTCCATTGCGAGTCAATAAAGTTAGGAAACAGACATTCAAATGCATTTCATTTCCACCCTAGTCACATTTGGAGGAACGTTATCTAAATGGACTGGATGGAATTGGAAAGCAGTTTGAGCACTGAAGTACTTTATGGAAATGCTAACCAGTAATTAAATTAAATGAGACTTGATGTGAAACAGATGAACAGATTGCAAGACAGTAGAGCAACTGACTGTTGGAGATGGCAGAAACAGTATGGGCACTGCAAAGAGTAAGTGGCACACTGTTGCATTAATTTATGGGAAACATGGGTTCAAAATCTTTTGTCCACCAGATAGTCAACTGGAAAATTTATTTTCTAGATGCCTGCCTTCTTGACTATTGATTGGTATCCAACATACTTCACAGAATGCATGAGACACCCATTTCACAGTATCTTATGCAGTTAAGAGCTATAAATACAAATGTAGAGCTAGTGATATTTTTTACCAAGTTGCCAAGTAATAGGGAAATGATTAAATATCATTAAAACTTTATGATAGTGATAGAAAACACACTAGGCAGAGCACCCATTTTTGTTTACTCTTCTACATTCCTATGCAAGCTCATCTAACAAATGAGAGGAAAGAAGAGCGGGTGCACTTTCTAGTGTGTTTCTAAGTTCTGGTACGGCTTCAACAAGAATTATTCTCCTTTTTTCCACCTTGTCATCTAGAAACAGATTTTTGCCAATGATTTTGACACTAATGGAGACACCACTAACCCCTATGGAACAACCAGCAGCAAATTTTAACTATAAATTCCTGGGAGGCCAGAAAGCTTCTCCTCCCTATTTTTTTTTTTTTTAATGAAATGTACTTGTCAAAACTGCTGTTGATTATGCAAGGCTATAAAGCTATTAAATGAAACAAAACCTTAATTTGCTTTGGACTGTGGAGAATCATGGAGCATTGGTCATCATGGTACTGCAGAAATGCTCATATCCTGTTTCTGGCTGGATGGCCTCAATCAATCTAGAGCTTCTTATTATTTACAAAAGGCTATTTCACTTGCTGTGTAAATTTTAGCAGATTTTTCACACTGCGGATTTTGGAATTATTGGCTAAAAGGCTTAGTACCACCATTTATTAATTCCTAGTCAGTACTTGAAAAGATGGATAGAATTGAGTCCAGACTGTGTAGTCTTAGTGTTTCCAAGGAATAATTCTCTTCTATTGAGAATAAATTTTGACTGAAAGTGCTGGCTTTATTAGATTTGTATGGAAATAAAAAAAGCTTTTAAAAGAACTTGGCTTTTCCTTTGCCCTGCAAGCATTAATATTACTAGCTTATAAATAAGATACAAGCACTTACACTTGCTCTTGATATCTCCCTGCAAGTTACTTACAAACTTCTATTTACTAGTTTGTCATTCAAAGAGCACTTTGGTACAGATCTAATTTTCAAAGCTCTGTTCCTGGCAATATCCTGAACATACTTCTAAAAAGAAACACACTTGGGGCTTGGAAATAATAAAATGCAGCCTTCAAGGCAGCTGAATCATTTATTAGAAGACAAACATGGCAGCTTGGGGTGTAACTTTAGATTGTGCTTCTGAAATTCCTCCCAACAGTATGTTTTGGTTGAGTTGAACAAGCCATTAGCTGCAAAACAACATTTTGCCCATTTTAAGGCTTTAATACTGCACATATTGGTTTGGGACTAAGTTGCATTGACATAGTTAGGATGTAAACCAGGGATGAGAATCTTTATGAAGTTCAGGGCATATTTTACTACCTCCTGAAGCTGTCAGGGACATGCCCCTCTAGTATTGCCACATGCCACATTTATCTGGTGTGTATAGGAGAAAAATACAGAGGGAAAAAATAAGAACTTACTTTTCCATTCTTACTTTTCCATTTTCCTGCATGCCTGGTTTTACAGCCAAAATGTATGTGTTCCCCCTACCACCACCACTCACAAGAAAAAAAAGGGGGGGTTGCTAAATGGGGCCATGGACCATGAACTGCCCTCTCCAATGTTCCACACAAAAGGCCTTAGTGTTAATGTTCAAGGCATGGAATGTTCAAGTGGAACTGACCTTGGTGAAACATGCTTACAAATAATCACAACTAGAGATGGGCACGAACCACACTACAATCCAGAAAAAAACACAAATCAGGTTGGTTCATGGTTCAGTTTATGGTTTGGTTCGTGCAAGCCATTTTGCTGGAATGAAATTAAGTGCTGAACTTTTTTCCACTCAGCAGTCCTTTTGCTTCAGCAGAACAGTGGCCCACTGCCCCCTTCACCTTCCTACTTGGGTCTTGCTGCCTCCTCCTCTTCCTCTTCCTCCTCCACCATCTTCAGAAACAGCAGCACAGCTTCCTGTCTAGGAGCATGGCCTGCTGTCTCTGCATATGCACACACCTATCAGGTGACAGGCTGAACTGGTTTGTTCTTCCAGTGTTTTGGGGTGGTTCATGGTTCGTAGGTAGCCATGAAACACAAACCACCCTGATTCGTCATTTCTTCCAGTTCATGCCCATCTCTAATTGGAACCTGTTTCTAATACGGCTTCACAGGTTGTCATTATAACAAAACATCAGGATTTATTTCACTCCCTCACTCCTTCAAGCTCTGGCTTTTCAAAGGAAGTGCATGGCCCAGTTACTTGCAGTGAATTTGATTTACTAAGCCATTGAAACAAGTCATTATCGTTATACCTATTATATATATGGCAGCAAGATATGAGACAAGCCTCTGTCTCTCTCTGTCTCTGTCTCTGTCTCTGTCTCTCTTTTCACACAATTTGGGATCATGTGCAATGAATCCATGGCTTGCTAATATCATAAACTTGTGCTCTTAACAAATATTCTACATCAGTGATGCTATTTGCATTTTATGAGGTGTGCAGGAACCAAAATACCTCCACACAGAAATGATGAAAGTCATTAAAACATAGGCTGTACTTGAAATCTTTATATGAGTCTTGATATCTAGTCATATTTATCAGACAGTATGAATAGAATCACTTCCTCTTTTTGAATACAAAGAGCATCTTATTATGTGACTGTTCCTAAGATACTTTAGAGGCTAATACATGTGTGTCAATCATTTTCTCTCTTTGCCATAATTTCTTCATTGTTTTTTCCTAATTACGTTCAAAAATGGATCTTTATTTTATGTCTGATCTTTCTGTGGATGTTTTTTTTCTTTTCTTTTTTTACTGCTGCCTTTGCCAATTTCAGTGTTTCACCTTCAGCTGTTTGTATTTGCATTTTTTTAATGTACTTTGCATATGCATTTCTGGTTCTATTCCTTTGCTACCTTGTTGTTTACTCCAATACATTTATTCTCATCCTTCCACTTGCCTTCTCCTCAAAAAACTCTGTGTTTTCTCATCCTAATAAAGTAGCAAGCATTCATTATCTTCATTTATTTCTTATATTCATCCTCAGTTGTTGTTTCTGAGTGAAGCTTTTTATTATTATTCCAAAAGTTTTTGGCCCAGTTTTTGAGGGAATGGAACATTTGTTTTTGGCGCCAGGCCTGTAGGGAGAGTGAGACAGCTGCTGAACACTAATAACAGTTACTTGCTTTGGAGCTGCTGACCCAAGTGCAAGGTGTAAGCAACAAAAGCAGAATTACGGCTGAATTTTAAACTCATCCCTAAGCTAAATCTGCCGGATTTAGAAATAGGGAGGCAGGGCGGCAGCAAGGTGACCTGGGTCTTCTATTTGGTGCTGAAATTCTTGAAACTGCTTTGTCATTATGTTCTACAAAGTAGCATTTCTCAATCTATGTACTCGTGATGTGTGAGAAGTTTGACTTACCATGGATTTACCCAATTCAACACCTCCCAAGTTGAAGACTGTCACAATACCACACATTCCAGATTGAAGCTGCCTTGTACTGAATTGGACCGTTGGCCCTTTTAGCATCTAAGCCAGGTCAGCTCTGAATGGAAGCAGACCTTCACAGTTTTATATAAGACTTTAAAAAAATAAAAAAATAAACCCTACCTGGATATTCTTTACCCAAAACTAACCAGGACTGACCCTGATGTGTATCTGGGCTTGTGATCTATTCAGGAAAAAAAAGTTGAACAACTTGCAAACAGCTGGAAAATGTGCAAAAAGCATTATTACGTTACGTGTTGTGTGGTGTGGTGTGGAGGTGATGAGATTTGTGCTTTCTTTTGTTTAGAGATGGGCACGAATTAAAAAATGAATTACCAAATTCATTCAAAAATTGCTAATTTGTCAGTTCATATGAATCAATACCCCCGACGAATACAAATAATGAATTTTTAGCAATTTTTGATTCATCAATACATTGGGGTATAAAACACACACCCTGGCACCTAGAGACACCAAAATCAAGCTCTCCAGGTTTGGTGAAGTTTGGGTTTCAGGCATCTGAGTTACACCCACAAGGAGCCCCCCCAGGAAAGTTCCCCCTGGGCACCTAGAGGCACGAAAATCACAGGGAAGCTTCTACTGATGCTCCCTCTACAATCCCTTTAAGTTTGGTGTAGATTGGGTTTCCCCAATCCAAGGGCACTTTCCTGGGGGGACCCATTTTGTGGGTGTATAACTAGGATGTCTGAAACCCAACCTTCATGAAACATGGAGGGATTGTAGAGGAGAATCATGGAAAGCTTCCCTTTGATTTTGGTGTCTCTAGGTCTTGGGGGGACCTTGCTGGGGAGGCTCCTTGTGGATGTACAACTCAGATATCCAAAATCCAAACTTCACCAAACTTGTAGGGCTTGTAGAGGAGAGTCAAGGGAAGTTTCCCTGTGAATTTGGTGTCTCTAAGGGCTTGCAGGGCATTTTATAGGGTTTTAAATTAAAAAAACCAAATTGATGAATTGATTTTATCAGAAAAAAACAGTAAATTCATGATTTGTGATCTGCTGACCTTGATGAATCATGAATCAAAATAAATCACCATTTTTCTGATCCGTGTTCATCTCTAGTTATGTTATGTGTCTCCTTCTTTTCCCCTTTCCCTATTTTGGGGTCAGTAGGAACATCATCAGGGACGTGGTGGCGCTGCGGGTTAAACCACAGAAGCCTCTGTGCTGCAAGGTCAGAAGACCTGCAGTCATAAGATCGAATCCACACGACGGAGTGAGCTCCCGTCGCTTGTCCCAGCTCCTGCCAACCTAGCAGTTCGAAAGCATGCAAATGCAAGTAGATAAATAGGTACCACCTCGGTGGGAAGGTAATGGTGTTCCGTGTCTAGTCGCGCTGGCCACGTGACCACGGAAGGTTGTCTTCGGACAAATGCTGGCTCTACAGCTTGGAAACGGGGATGAGCACCGCCCCCTAGAGTCGGACACGACTGGACAAATTGTCAAGGGGAACCTTTACCTTTACCTAGGAACATCATCATCGTCAAAGCCATTGCTTTTTAATCACTAACATTGCATTGTGGATTGGATGTGGACAGCTGTGCAGACTCACAGCAGTGGCTGCACCACTAGCATCTCCCAACAGAACAGGAGTCCCCTTTGAGGCAAATGTCTATCTCATTCCTCACCCAGAACTGCTGCTATTGAACTCCACACGCTTCCCAAAGTTTCAGAGAAGGAGAAATCATTTGCATACCAGAGCAATATTCCCTCAGTGGGATTTTCTGCCTCAGCACAAGGCAGTAGCACACCTGGACCCATTACAATCCTCTGTGTTTTTATTCAAAGGATGTTGCATGAAAAATGCTTATCTCCTTACATCCCACAAAGTACCTGCACTTGGACTCCTTTCTTTACTGTCTTGTTTATGGTTTCCTTCTTATCCAAATTTTACCTGCAATCTGCTTCTGAGAAGGCAGAAAGAAAAGTAAGACCACACCCACCCGTGGCCTCCCTCTCTCAGGCAGGTGATACCACTGTCTCATCTTCCACCACCTTCTCAGGTGGAGATAGAATATATCCTCCAAGAATATGTCCTCCTCTTGGTGGATGGCTGCTGCTGCTGTGACCATGCAATGGGAGGGGGCAGCACTTTGTTCCTGACTCAAGTGGCAGAAAAGCTTGGGCCACTCTTGCTTCAGACAGAAGTCATAGTAATAATAATGTCCCACCATGTCAATTCCGACTTATAGTGAGCTTTTTTCAGGGTTTTCCAGGTAGAGAATACTCAGAAGTACAGTAGTTTACTCTTCCCTTCTTCTGCCCCCACCCCGACCCCCCGGGACTGTGCAGCTTGCCCAAGGCCACACAAGCTGGCTTTACTCACAGGAGGCACAGTGGAGAATTGAACTCCCAACCTCTGTTTCTGCAGCGAGATACTCAAAC
Source organism: Intellagama lesueurii (assembly GCA_037013535.1). Classification (NCBI taxonomy): domain Eukaryota; kingdom Metazoa; phylum Chordata; class Lepidosauria; order Squamata; family Agamidae; genus Intellagama; species Intellagama lesueurii. The sequence continues at coordinate 87,965,798 of JBAJHW010000001.1, forward strand.
CACTGAGCTATCCAGCCTCAGACAGATTAGACAAGGTAATTTCATTTTATAGGCAATTTAAAAAGGCACACATTCTACAAACTTCCCATTGACTGAGATGGGAGAACTGCTGCATTTCTATGGCTCATAACTGTTATGTCTTCTGTGCAAATGCCATGAATTTTTTGGCATTCTACCAGTACTTTAGTGTGTCTGCAATACAGCAGACTGAAGAGACAAATGTGCCCCGTTTGATTGTTCAAGACTTCTAGCAAACATTGAATTAACATTTCTTTGCTTGGAGACTAGAGGGTTGGCATGTCATATTGCCTTCATAGTTCTCCCTTTGAGCTTCATGCTGTGTTGTACAAAGCTTTGTACAAAGGAGTGTATCCATTTGTAATGCATTGTGATGCCCCTTGTCAGATTAAAGGATGTATCCATTTGCAGTGCAATGCTGCCTAAGTGCAACTCCTATGAAAACTAAAGTGAAACTAGCAATAATAATTTATCTCATTGAAAAAAAAATGTGAATATAACCTATACATTAGTACAAACTCTTTATACAAATGTGAATTTTTTAAAAAAAAATAATTGTAGGCAAAATGATTCTATTCTGGCACAAAAGGAGATTTTGGAGAAATTCCAAGTTTCACAGTGTAAGAGATAAACTCCAAAGAGGGAACAACATAATGAGAATGCATGTAGAGACAGAATGCTGACAGACTCTTTGGAGAAACATGAACAACTGGGAAAAGGACTCCATGCTGCAACATTTTGTTGCAGTGCTGTCCTGTTATTTTACTGTCATATTAGTTTCTGAAACTAACAAATACCAAGTGAAGTCCAAAGTTGCATTGGAGTAAATAAAGAAGCATGTAAACATAACAGACCTGTTGTGGCGCTCACCAAACAATCCTCTATCATGTGTGCCACCAAGAAATAGCAAAACTCCCCAAAACCTTTACTAAGCTAGAGGTTCATGTTTAACTTCTAAATAGGGACTCCTTTCCCTTGAGCATCCTATAAACAAATCAGGCAAACAGCCAGTATTTTTTTCCACTGCAGTTTAATAGTGCCAAAGCTATGGGCTGAATTTATACTTCCTTGTTAAAAAAAAGAGTAAGAACCCATTTGGTGAAACACAAACAGCTGATGCAGTTTTGGTGACACAGCCTTGACAATGTGTCCCAGCGTTGGCCTGTTAACAGTACATGCAGAATGGTACATTGTGACTGCTATTCCCAAAAATAAGATTTGTAAACCAAAAAAAGTTTATTTTTTAAAAAGAAGTTCAATATTACAGATGGCTGAGTTCTTATCATACAGCTGAACTCTACAGTTTAAACAGAATTTGTTATATATAGATATAGAGGGATGCTTTCTTTTGCACAAATTCCAAAGGGGGGGGGAACACTTATTTCCACAGCTTCTTCACCAAAAAACCAGGCACCTCTCAGCACATTTCTTAACTAACTACCTTACAGCTCTCATTCTTCCCATAGTACTTTGAATCTCTATTAATACAGTGTGGTAAAGGTAAAGGTAAAGGTTCCCCTTGACATTTAGTCCAGTCATGTCCGACTCTAGGGCGCGGTGCTCATCCCCGTCTCCAAGCCGTAGAGCCAGCGTTTGTCCATAGACAGTTTCCGTGGTCATGTGGCCAGCGCGACTAGACACAGAATGCCGTCACCTTCCCACCAAGGTGGTACCTATTTATCTACTCGCATCTACTTTCGAACTGCTAGGTTGGCAGGAGCTGGGACAAGCGACGGGAGCCCATTCCGTTGCGTGGATTCGATCTTACGACTGCTGGTCTTCTGACCTTGCAGTACAGAGGCTTCTGCAGTTTAAACCGCAGTGCCACCACGTCCCCCAGTGTGACTTCACTCTAAATGCTTCAAAAGTGAACTCTCAGTTTATCTCTTTCTATCTCTCAGACCCAAACTTAATGAAATTGCTAACCTTACTCATCTCAACCAAAGCTGAACTAAAATTCCTCCTCCTCCTCCCTGTCACTACAGTCCTTATACAGTAGGACTCCCATACCTGTGGGATCAGTATCAGTGGTTTCACTGGTCTGTGGTTTCCTGCAGCCCTATGTAGAAGGGTGTGCCCTTGTGGCCTCTGTCCCATCCCCTTGTATGTTGTAGATAGGGTTCTCTCATATCCCTGGTTTCAGGTGTCCATGGTAGATCATGGAACCCATCCTCCACAGATACATGGGTCGTGCTCTATATTTAAAAACAGCAGCTGTACAGTCAGGCAGCACACCAGTCATTCAGAACAGTTCCGTCCACATAAGTTCCATCTCCCCTCCTAAATGTTTCTTTAACAGGCTCTACTCCTGCATGTGTCTAGCTTAGCATTACCAATCAAAACTGAGTCACTCACTATGCATACCAATACATACATGCATACAAGATATAACCAATGTGGAATCACCACACCTGGACTTTGAATAACCCTTTCCAGCAGAGTTTATCACTAAGTTCATGTGAAATATGTCTTTCTAACTAACAAAGAGGGAGCTTACATTTATAACATGGTAAATTATTTTGTATTTAGGAGTACTTCTTATACCATGATCCTCAAAATGGGTAGTTTAATGAAGGCTTTGCTGTATGTAAAGTTATTTAAATTAAAAATACAAATTTCAGACAACTAGTTGATCAAAATTGATTGAAATACATTGGGATGTGCACAGTGAAAAGTTCTGGTTTTGCTTCATTTTGGGTACTTTCGGGGAGATGCCTCTATCAATTTCATGTTTTTCATGCACTGTTCCTTTCATTTAACATGGACAGAATCATCTCTTTCAGACAATTTCATTGAATGTTTACTATTTGTGTTTTCTGGCATTAGTCCAAAGAAGCCCTAAAGAACCAGTAAAAATTATCCCCAAATAATAATAATTAAAAAAAAGGACGCAAGGCAGCAGACAATCTACTCCAAAAGCAGACAAGAGTACATCCAGCAACAACAACCACCAAACAAAATAGTCCCCAAACCACCACAAATATATATATATAATAAATACACAGCATGTACTGTATATACACAGTGGGTTTTTTTAACCATTTTGAAAAATCAGTCATACAGGAAAGCATCTCTCCCCCAGAAGAAAAAATAGAAAAATAAAAACACATATACACATAGCTACCTTTCCTAAAAACTAAGAAAAGGAAGCATTCAAATAAAGGGGGGGGGGAATCAGTCCCCTCCCAAACGAAAGCAACTAGCATATGACGAGATTTTGCCCCCACACACCACAACCATCACATCTTAATGACTTCTATTAAATCTCTTGTCCTTTTTTAATTCATCGGGGGCAGGAAAAAAATCAAGACAGGGAAGGAACAAAGAGCTGAAAAATCCCCAAAGCAAGCTGGAGGGCAGGGATTCAAACAATAATCTCAAGAAGGCATGGTGGCAGATGGGGAAGCAACAAAAATAATCTGAAGGGATGCAGAGGAAATCCCCCTTAAAAAATCAAGGGGAAAAAGGAGGATCGTAGAGGCACCGGCTACCTGACTGCAGAAAATGAAGAGTGCTGAAAGTGAACACACCCACAAGGGTTGACAATGAAACAAAGGACTATTCTGCTCCAACCAATCCAGGACCTTTTATGGCTTCAAAATTTTTACTTCTTCCCAGATATTCTGATTGGCTGTTGACAGCAGTCCTTATGATGCTTTCGGATGTAAAAATTCCCTGGCTATTTACAGGTAAGGCTAAGGATTGGTTGGAGCAAATGATGAAAGAAAGATTAAATGAAAGAGAAAAATACAAAAGCACATGAAACTTTTGTGTTCTCTTTTGTTAATACAAATCATACATGTTTCAGAGGCTCTCTTTTTGGAATCAATGAAAGAATGGAAAAAAAGAAAAATGAAAGAAAAAAGAGCCTGTTTTGTGTTTTTCCCCCTTTCATTAAAACACAAGAGTTCCATCCTTAGCAGCTCCCCTGTCAATAGATAGTAGAATCAGTTGAGCTACTCTTTAAGAGGGGCCATTAGAAGAAAATCTTCATATGTAATAAAGCAACCAGGTCTCCTTTCTGATAGAAGGTCACACCTTTACAGAAGTAAAAATCACTGACAGTACATTATATTTTGTTCTGAAATACTTATCAGATTTTTTTATCCTGTTTGGTAAAGGACGAGCCAACCACTGGTCAGCAATCATTGGTGGATCTCATTCAAAGAACTATGTCCTTTGGGAATATGGAGGATATGCAAGTGAGGGCGTTAAGCAAGTTGCAGAGCTGGGATCACCTGTGAAAATGGAAGAAGAAATTCGGCAACAGGTAATTGTAATTGAATGAATTCTTTGCCAGCAGCTGAAAACATTTAATGAGACCGATTTGAAAGACCTTGTCCTTATTCAGACTTGTGAGCTCTGTTGTAGCAAATCTTAACAAAGTCCGCTAGTGCTTTCCTGGATAATGATTTTAAGATTTAATCCTGTAATTGAACATTCACTAAAGGCCACCCTTTTATTCACTCTCATCATAGCAGAACATTGAACCACAGGTTTTGTCTATAGCGTTGATTCAGGACAATTCTGCACAGCCTTTTTAGCATGCTTTTTTTTTTTTAACTAAGATCAATGTAACTTAATGTGTAAAGGATGAACACAAAATCTGCCGAATGCAGTATGGCTGTATGGGAAATCAGTATGAATGTGAACTGAAGTGGGGTGAAATTTCTGGGTGGAAATTTTTAAAAAAATGTAATGAGAGATGGTATCCAGATTCTAAGAACAGGTCTCAGCATCGCAGAACCTGTTGGGAGAGACTGCGGGCCAAAGGCTGTAATATGCAGTGGGAAAGAAGTGCATGGTTTTTGGAACCAAAGTTATACTGGTTTCTAAGACAAAGGTGGGATAGAAGTAAAGATTGATCAGAAGTAAAGGTTGATCTGGCAGATCTCTGGGTGATCAGCAATATGGTCAGGGTTGCCAGGTCAACAGTATTGCATTCCCTCAGGCTCAGTGCCAAAGCCTGAGACATGAAGAGCAGCCTCCAAATCCTGAGCTTCAGGGCTAATAGCTCACACAGTACATTAACTTCAGAAGAAAAGCTGTGTCTGTCTGAAGCAGCAATAACAAGTGGTGGTTCTGATTTTAGATCCAATTTGGTCCCATTTGTGGGGAGAAACTGGAAACCTAGGCATCTATGAATAGGTTTCCTGAGTATTTAGTAGAACAAAGTGCTAGAGGAATAGAATTTATGGTAAAGGCATCTGGACTGGAACCTCCTCTTGTTGCATATTGTTAGATGGCTTGAAGTTATTGGCACTGAAGATGCAGACAAGGTGTTGTGTTTATTCTGTAGTACAGTACTCCAACTTGATTCTTCTCTGCTGCGGCAAGTAACGTATAGCTAAGAAGTGGATAGTGCTTGTGTTTAAAATATAGTGATTTTTAAAGGAGAGGCCAGCAGCAGGTCTGCCCAGTTTGAAAGAAGGAGTGATATGATCTAATGGATTGTCAAACACTTGCCTGCCCAGTCCGGAATAACGAGACAGACACAGGTATGTGGGATAACTAGGGCCACAACTTTATTAACTTATTTATAACCCAAACTTTCCCTTTTACAAGGGGGGCTACCACAATGCATAAGACTGGTCTATAACCGGAGTCAACCTTGACCTTCCGTCCCAGACCGCCAATGAAGTTCCTATAACGAAAGCACGCTGTCTTAGCGTACAGCATGGTTCCGTGTATCTCCTAGCTGTGGTCCCCCAAGTTTGCCCCATCCGGGTCTCCAAACTAGCTGCTCAGCATCCCCTGGGGTCCCCAGCTTCCCCTCCTCTCCACTAAACCTCTGCTGCTGCCCTTCTGAGAGGAGGGGTGCTTAGCACCCTCTAGGTGCCTTCCTAGGAACTGATCTACCCTTATCCTTTGGCACTACCCGCCGTTGTGACCTATTTAGTTGGCCAAATTTAAAACATAGCCTCAAACCGCCCTTGCAGGTAAGAATGGGATGGATGAAAAACACTGGCACTCCAGGCCAATTCGAGTGCCAGCCAAAAATTCCCATCCGGCCCCGAAGCAACCAGCTAACCTCATTCTCACGATAAAGGGTGAGTGGGTGGGCCAGCTCAAAGAAAAGAAAGTGTGAGGCAAGGCCGGGCAGCCTTCTTGAAGGCTTTGCTGACGCCCAGCCCCTCACCTGATGTGACGCAGCCACTTTGGCTGTGTCCATCTCATCCGTCCAGGCGGACAAAGGAGCCCCGCCCCGGCAGCTTCGCGCCTCGTGGAGAGGCCCTTAGGTTTGAATAGTTTTGACAGTCTGGTTTCCATTTTAAAAATGTTTCAGGAAGCAGGTAAACTGTATTTGTTTTAAGGTTATTGTATTCTGGATGCACACAATTAGTACATATAAATTGACTGTTCCAGGAAGTTATCGTGAATTGTCTGCCAAGCTGCATTTTTGTCTGTGTCTGTGCTAATCAACCTTGGAGCCAAGAAAAAATACAACTGTTTATCTTGGGTTGCATGATGCCATTGACATCTTCTTCAGCTTTTATTGGGTTTTTTTTTTTCATAAGCCCTTGGTTCTTATACTTTGTTAATCGGTCAATATCCCCAATGAAATAGATAGCAGACACCCTTTTGTCAATATTTATTAGCTTTCTCTCTTTAAAGGTAGGGCACTGTGACCAAATGATGTCAGATTCAGGTCCAGTGTGGAATCTCTCTTTGGGAAAAAGCAATGATGGGTAAATATGCTTCCCTTGTCTCTTTGTCCTAAGACTGCTCTAGAAGTTACATAATGCTCCCACTGTCAGATTGCTGGATATGCAGACTCCTCTCGTGTGAGTTTTTCACCTCACAGGATATCAGGGAAACAATGGCATAAAGAGCAGAAGGGCAATATATGGCTGCTAAAAGGTGCTGTTATGTGAGAAGGCGTCTTTGTTACCATAACTTGACAGTTTCACCGTCTGTAAAGAAATGAGCCCTTTGGAAATGGCTTCATTTGTCATTTTATTTTAGAAAAGGAAGACAGTGAGAAAATCATTCACCAGACCGTAGCACAAAATAAAAATAAAAGCTGCAGAATCAGCATCGTGAAATGGCAGAGTAGGGAAATGCATATGGCTCTTGAAGGTACAGCTTAACCTCCGTGGCTAAATTTGTATACTTGGCATGCATAGGTGGGTCTTGTTATCTTCAAGGAGGGTTCTGTCTGTGATTCCAGCAATAGAAATTTTGTACCCAAGAGTATTCCCTCAGGCAATACTAAGGTTTTGTGCTAAAAGCGTCCTGAACTAATACTTTCAGGCATGAATTTAAATGGGGATATGTTTTCATATATCAAACGTGAAGTGAATGAATAATTGAATTTTCATGGTCTTACCTAAGTCTGCTTTGCTAAGCAAGAAGAGCATGTGTGCCCAGAAGGTAAAGTTGCCCATTAGAGTGAGAGACTGTGCTTTTAATGGGACTTCTTTTATTTCCCAAAGGCGCATAATGGGTGCTTCTAAGGATGTGACTAGAAAACACAGAGAATGTATAGCTGTACCCATAACAATAATTGACTACTGCAGTGCTCTCTACGTGGGGCTACCCTTGAGGCTGATGCGGAGACTTCAACTGGTTCAGAATTTGGCGGCCAGATTAATAACTGGGGTGAAGAAATTCCAGCACATCTCCCCCACTCTGGCCGCCCTTCATTGGTTACCGGTTCATTTCCGCATCGACTTCAAGGTTATGATGATAACATTCATACCCCTAAACGGTTTAGGACCTAGGTACCTGTCAGAACGCCTGCTCCCAGCCAGATCTGTCCATAATACCCATGCTTCACAGGCAGGGCGGTTGAGAGCCTTGACCCTGAAGGAGGCCTGGAGGGAAAGAACAAGAAACTGGGCCTTCTCGGTGGTTGCCCCCCTCCTATGGAACAACCTGCCTATTGAGATCCGCCTGGCACTCTCGCTGGATGGGTTCAAAAGAGCATTGAAGACCTGGCTCTTCCGCCAGGCTTTCCCAGAGCACTAAGATCTCGCCTTCCCTTTTTACCATCCTTTTTGCCATCCTCTCCATCACCCTTTTTACCACCTTTATTGCCATCTGTTTTAATTTAATTTACCCTATTTGGTTATGTATTAATTTATTTTTTAACATGTTTTAATATTGTTCCTGATACTGTTGTTAGCCGCCCAGAGTGGCCTGGTTGCCAGATGGTGCGGGATATAAATTTAATAAATAAATAATTAAATAAATAATTCTGGGTCTTTCCCTTGTCTTTGCTCCACTCTCCACCTTAATTAATGTTTAATAATATAATTAGGGGTAACCCTTCTTTTCTCCTCCTGATTTCATACGCCTCTGCTATGCCAGCCCAGTGAATGGGGATGGCGATTAAAAAAATCTGCCATGCTAAAATCATGGCAAAGGCACTCTCTGTTACAATCCAAGTAAGCTAACAAGATCTTGGAAGACTTTGAAAGGCCTGTCACTTCATTTTTTTCTCACTCCATAGAGGATGGTATTGTGAATGAGAAAGTGATATTCTGTCGTTGCTGCTATCTATTGTTTCGGATTGTATATGCTATTTTTCAGTCGCTGCTCTATAATTCTAAATTTCTCAGTTGTTTTCTGTGGAGAATAGCAACTTCTCCTCAAGGGAAGACCAAACAACACATTCAAGAAGTATTAGGAGGCATATTCTGCAACAAGTTGATCACTTTACAGTTTTGAACATCTCTCCTCTTCTCTAATTACCAGTCAGTTGCAATTTCACTCCGTGTTTAAAAACATTTGAAAGGTGTGTGCATGTTTATTCCTTACAAAATGATCAGGCAGCAGAAAGGTACTTGTAAATTTCATATCATATTTCTGGTTCAAATACAAGAGAGTTGCTTTTTTAAAAAGAGAATACTGGGAATCTAGGTCATCTCGCTTTGTAAATGGGACTTAGTAACATCATAAGAATCCAGGTGAAACTTAGAAAGCCAAGTAAGATGACAACTTGATCTCACAGGCGTTATCCAGAAGGCCCATATCATAGCCATAATAGCATCAATATCAGAAGTAGGTCTGGGTAAGAATTTTGTTCAGAAATTTACCAAGTTCATAACTCTCAAATCCATAAGGGAATTGGAAAGTGCTGTCTTTCAGTAGAATATTCACCATATTTATCCATATCACAACAGAGCTCTCAGGGAAACAGGTGCATTAAATACATAAAATGTACATTAATGAAAGAAATGTGCACAACACCCTTTTATAAGGGAAATGGTACTTGCCAAAATGCATGTGTTAGACAAATATGCAGACAAATGTACTCTTATAGATCTATGTGGGCTGCACTTGAAAAGTTTTTGGAAGCTGCAAGTGGTGAAAATACTGTGGCCAGATAGTTGTTTGGTGTGCAGATCAAACACACACCTTGATCTAACTTTATTGGTGTTGAGTCTGTTTCCAAGTTCAGTTCTAAGTTGTTGGCTTTGACCTATCAAATTCTCAATGTCTTGAGGTCAGGATAAATAAATATATGTGTGTGTGTGTATTTTAGGTAAAAATGCATTAAATGTGTATGTTCAGAGGCACACATATGAAAATCTCCACACATTTCTGTGTGGATTTAAAAATAGTAACAGTTCACACATTGGTTTAGAACTGTGTTGACAAACTGAAGGCTGTAAAATTAAAAATAAAGAAATTGACTCGAATTGAAAGATTGACCCCCTCTCTAAGCAGAAGAGGGTGACTCTTTCGCCATTTCTAATGAAACGACGCCATAAGCTCCAAAAAGTGAATTTTCTGGAGTTCATTTTAGTGGTTAAAAAAATGGAAGCATATTTTCTGAGAAGTGAAAGCACTTTAAAACTATTTGTACCTCACAGAACGTTATGTCTGTCTTTTCCCCAATGTAGGGTAGATTCAGATACTGCCGATTTTTATTTTATTTTTCATATTGTGATCTCATGAATATTATATTTACATATTGTGTACATTTTCATATCGTGATCTTGTGAAAACTCGTGATATGCTACATTTCAACAGAGAACCCTTGCTTCTTGGAATTAAACTGAAATGTGAATGGAACAGGATACTGTAAATTGGTATCACTCTAGCTGGCTGTGATGTACCAGAATATGCATTCAATTGTTCATTAGACTACTGCAGTTTCATTATACTTCTGACATCCCCTGCCCTTATCCCCTTTTTAAAAAAAAAATGGATTTAAACTTTTTTAAAATTTGAAGCAGCTTTTCCTAATTTAGTGCTTTTAGGATGTTTTGGATTACAATTTACATAATTGCCAGCTAATCTGGCCAGTGGAGAGACTCATGGTGTTTGAAGTCCAATATATCTAGAGAGCATCAGATTGGTGAAGATTGACTTAAATCCTTCAATCATTTAGAATTTATTTAAGTTAACCTGTATGTAGGACACCTTGCTTATATGCTTTTGACAAGAGCTGGGCTGATACCGGCTTCAGAGATATAAAGTTACCTCCTAGCTAGATGTTTAAAAATTTTGCTGTGAACATCTGTGGCTCAAGAAAAAGACTGGGGAAATAAAAACAACAATACTTTAGTACATTTATTGTGGAAAACTATAGGCAATTTAGTAGTTACTTGGTTCTCAGTTTACATTTCTGAGTTGGAAGATTTCAAGAGGAAGAGTGAAGTAAAAGAAAAAGCAGATAAAATGCCAGCATGAAGATTAGTAGATGATGGAAGCAAAGTGGTAGCATAAGAAAAAATTTGCTTTTGTCTCTAGGTCAACTCTTTACACTTAACATAATTAATAATTTCTGGAGCTCTGTCTACAGAGAGTGGACTTATCATTTAAGAATACAGGTTTAAAAAATTTAAATCCAGACTTTTTTTGTTTAAAGTATACGTGTGTTTAAAGTTTGTAAGTAAGAGTAAAACAAACTGGCTTAAGATACATTTAATATCAAAGTCTTCATCTCTGATTTTTCACAGTAAATCCATGATTATTTAAAACACTCAATCAAAGACTGTTTTTTAGATGCATAATAGGGAAAATGCGTGTAAATACAGTATATCATTGCTAAAGTCAAGACTTCTGATGTAGAAAAAAAAATGCTTGTGATACTTTTGCTCAACATTATTCCAAAGGAGGCTGGTATTTAAGCTGTACACTTACAGCCTTAACTATTCAGCTTAGAGAGATCACATGCCAGGACTTCCACATGGTGCAAATGCATAGCAGCTCCGCCTCTTGACCTGGCACATCATATTAATCCTTCCCACTGTAACTGGTGCTCAATGAATAGCTCAATGAAAACTTCTGGTCCTCCAAGAGAAAATAACAGGATGAGGCCTGAATCAGGAGTTTTGCTATTGCTTACTGCATTAGAGATTGACTTTCTTCCCCTTCTATTCCCCTACAGTCCTCTGCACACACACTCCAAAAAAAACCCCCTGGGCTCTGGACAGTTTTGGAGTTCTCTGGAGGTGGTTTTGAGGGTGCCTGGTGAGGTAGCTGAAGGACAGAAGAGAGATTGACCCCTTCCCAATTCTCCTGCATAAAGCAGCTCTGACTACTGAACAATCCTTACTTAGGTTTATGAAATATGTCTTTCGTTTTCTATTTTTCTTTATGAAGTCTAGACTAGATCTGGCACCATAAAAAGAAAGCATGTTGTGTGAAATGCTGCATGTTCAGCATTATTTTTCAATCAGGTTTTTATTGGTAAATTACCGTAGGCTTGAAACATTGGCATATGACATTGTACATATAGATTCACCTAAGCACCATATCTGAAGTAAAATTTTCATGCACATGGTGTCGCATAACAAAATCAACCAGGAAAACATGGTTAGAGAAAGACTCTCCAATCAGTTGTGGGGCTGAGCACTGAGTTTCCAAACAGTACACTTCTACATCCATTCAACTTCTATGACAACAAATAAGGAAAGAAGTTCTGAAGGATGCAATATTTAATTTATTTATTTTGTTCCATTTCTATCCCACCTTTTCTCTGATAAGCTCAAAGCTGTGTACCTGCTTGATTCTTTCATCCTTCATCCTCATAATAATTCTGTGAGGTAGATCAAGCTGAGAGAAGGTAACTGGCCCAGTTACCCAGTGATTATAATGAACAAGTGAGAGATTTGGACCTTTGTCTCCTGAGTCCCAGCCCAATACCCTAACTGCTATGCTACATTAGCAATCATAGCTGAAAGCCAATGTATAATGTGTTCAGAGATCCTTACGTATGACAATGTCAAGACTATGTGAGTTTGAGAGCACAGAGATGTAAAGTGTATGTATAGAATGTATTGATCCATTACTGGACATTACACTTTTATTTTTCTAGGTGAATAAGCTCCACCTGATTAGTATAAACAGCTCATTGTTGGTTAAATGTATGTTTGTGGTACTCAACTTATTCCTACCACTGAGTGAACTGCTTCTTTCACTGGAATGATGACAGGGTCTGTTCTTCTGAAACCCTCTATATGCCATCAAAATTTGCTATGGAGGACTTGGGGACCTTCTGAAACACATCTGAGCAGAGAGCCACATCAAGGGAAAGTGAACAAATAAGTCAAATCATGGCAGTTGAACTTCAGTGTTGAACTTCACTCCATTCCTTGTATAATCGAAGCTGTTTCACCCTTTGTATAAAACAGCTATTGTTGGCTGTATCAACTTTGCTCATATTTCACCTACCAAGTGAACTGAGGAAGTCAGTTCTACAAATTAGTATTCTGTGCCTCTAGGTTTTGTAAATAACTATTAGAGCAACCTATTTTTGTATGATGGACTTTTCCCTGAAATTTGAGGGCAGTAACTGATTATGACTGGTTTTTAAACACTTTGCTGTAACATCCCAATTAGCAACTGTATAAGCTTTCATTTCCTCCCCTTCTTGCAGTGTGTCTGTATTTTTGAATAATTAATTACACCTTTCCAGTATAATTACTTTAGATCTTGGCACAAAGTAGACAAGGGCTGGCCATGCAACATGGAATCCTGAAATCCACCATACAGAGTCTGGTGGAAATACTGGCTCAGGACCAGCGTTTGTGTGTGTTTGTGTGTATGCACACATAAATAGAATTAAGGAACAGGTTGGTTCAGATATTCTCAGTTCCAGAACAGGCATCACTGTACTTTTGCTCATACATCTATTCCTGGTTTCCCCTCAGTTGGTGGGAAAGAATGCTGATATAGTGCAAATTCCTGAGAGATCTTCTAGTAGGTTCCAATCAGTATAACGTATCACTAACTCTTCCACAGCCTTCTCTCATGGATGAACTTCTCATAAGTTCATCCATGAGGGAATGCTGTGGAAGACTTATAAACCATGATCCCATGAGTGGATATATTTATTTTGGGATGAAACTTTACAGGCCAATCTAACCATATTTACTGTGAATTAGACAACTGGATTTCTCACCAGTATGTTCAAGCTTAGCTAGAAACCATAGACCTGCATTCCCAACAGGGAAAGTCTGTTTGTATGCGATATTGCCACACATTCCTTCTTTCTTGCTTCTTCAAGTGATGAAGATCCACAGCCAACAGTGATTTCATGGTATGCATACAAAGGTGGGGGCCTTTCAAGGTGGGCCATTTCATTTTTGAACAGGTCTTACTGTCAGGATGTTCCTCCTAACATTGGCGTGAAATCCCTTTTCTTATAATTTGAATCCATTATTTCATCTCTTATTCACTGAAGCTACAGAAAAGTAAAAAAGAAAGAAGGCGGGGCACGGAACAGGTATGGCCTCAAGCATGTGTGCCTCTAGGTTTTGTAAATAAATATTATAGCATGTGCGGCCTAAGATCTCCAAATATTGCCCAATCTCTGAGCTTCAAGAGCAGATTCCTGGGAGCATAGCACAATAGCTGTGAGTGATTGGATTGTAAAAATTAAGTGTTCCATTTTAAGTGCCCCTAATAGGATAGAGTTCAAAAAAGAATAGGAAAAAAATCCCCTTCAATCAGATTGTGATAAGTTTTTAGACTACAGTTGTTAGAATCCTTTGGAATGACTGAAGATTCTGGGAGCTATCAACCAAAAAAAGTAACTTTTCAAGCTCTGTCCTAAATTTTCTACTCGATTTGCAAGTATCATTTCTGGCATATTTATGAGTGGGTAAAACTCTTCAAGTCTTTTGTCCCTAGGGACTACTCATTGGTGGCACTGAGTTCCTCCTTCCAACTTTATTAACTGCATTCGTCACTGTTGTTATGTACTGTCAAGTCATTCTGACATATGGCAACTCTAATAGGATTTTGAGGTTTGTGAGATGTTCAAGGAGGGTTTTCCACATTGCCAGTACTCTTCCCCTCTGTGAACTTCCACAGCCAAGCAGGGATCTGAACCCTGGTCTCCTAAAGTCAGAATCTGACACTATTCGCTACACCGACTCACTTGAAACTATGTTTAGGTAGCAGCAAAACTCCTGTCAGCAGCCACTCCATTTGGTAGCAATAGAATGAGAGCAACACTGAATCCTAGACTATTGGGGTAGATGAACTGAAGTCTACTCAGAGGTGTTCAGTTCCATACACCATCCCCTGTCAGGTGAAAGGTTTCAACTGAGAATCTTTGGCTCACTGTTCATGGACATCATACACATGACCTATGTATTTTCTGTGCTGTATAAAATTTGCCCTTTGGAAGAAATGTACAATGTTTGAACTGGCCTTTTGCATGCTACATTACTGCATATTCCATAATTTTAGCTACATTAGAGTTTGAAAAGCCCCAAATGTGAACAGAGATAATTTAGTTTCAACATTCTGTTTCTCAGTGAAAAATCAGTATTCTTTGAAACAACTCAGATCTATTCTTGGACAGTATCCTCAAAGGAACAGATGCAACACTGCCATTTGCACTCATTGGTTTGCCTTATGGAACTATGTTGATTATGGTGTGAATTGTGTTTATAAAATTGAGCACAGTTTTGCTGCAAAGCACTTGAAGGAATTTAAATCCAGTTGTAACCAAATGATGGTAAAATGTTTTCAAATTAGAAACTTTTTTGTATTGATATCTGTATTGCTAAAGTCTATTCTTAACCATTTGTGGTCCACTGATTTAAATAGCTAACTCAAAACTGATGATACTGCCTGCATTTAGTGTCTAGAGTTTCATCATTTTAAAGACAAATAATAGCAAAATTCATTTGGAATTTATTGTGAAAGTAAAGCAAATACATACAGTTCCAGGCAGAGTGGGGCAATGGGACACTCAATACCATGTGATTTAAGTAACAATCTCAAGATTTCCCTAAGGTAAGATCAAAGCAACAATACAGAGACAGTGCGATTTTGTTGAGAATGGGACAGACCCATGAATTGTCTGGACTGGTAGACCTGAAAGACCTGCAAGATACATGTAAAAGGTAGGCTGAAATGTCTACTCAGACATAGGTCACAGCCATGTATACCTTAACATGGTCCATTCTTCCATGTTCAAAAAGAAAGTACAAAAAGAAAAAAGTTATTTCCATTCCAGTGATACGTACTTGTTTTTGTTAATCCTGGAAAAAAATATGCATAGCTCTGAGACTGATTTTTGCACATTGCTGTAAATGTGTAAAATTTCCACTTATGGCAACTGCTTTTATGTTGCATGAATGATTAGAAGTTTTAGCGTTGGTTGGGCATTGTGGATCTTTCTGAGAAGTAGTGGTGAAGTGTTAACAATAGTGTTGTCCCACCCAAGATAAAAAACAAAAACACAAAACCAAAAGTCAAAATCAGCCAAGAGACTGTTTGGAAGGAGGTATCCCACACATTTCTCAAGCATTTGGTACCAAGCCATCTGATGTCTATATCTGAAATGCTTGTTGAAATTAGAGTATTAGCCACTCTATACTTATCTTTGATGACAGCTTTCCATGTTGCCTTTCTTGCAGAAGTTAATCGTGGAGTATCATTTTTATTATGGTCGTTATCCAGGAATGCTAGAGTTTTAGCATCCAATCCTGCCTGTTTCTGAAACCTTGAGGCTTCTACTTGCTTACCTAAATGGACAAAAATTATCTTCTTACCATTAAGTAAGGAAGACCAGCTTTTCTGAAGAATGGGATACATTTTTCTGACATTTCAAAAAGCATGGAAATTCCTAAAGGGGAAAAAAATGGTTTAGAGCAAAATGCTGTGGTTGAAGTTATACCTTCTAAAGCAAAAAAATAAAAAATAAAAAAAAATTAAGAGCACAGAGCAAAATCACTCAAAACACAGGCACACATATCCACCTTTTTCAAACCTCCTGTTTCAACTAAAACACAAGAGGTGATTACAACTCTTTGTTTCCTAAAGAGATGGAAACTTTGTTTCCCTACAAGTAAGCCAATTAAACACAATGAGACTTCCTTGTTCCAAGTATGGATCAGCTGGACTAAACTAGTAAAAGTTATGTTGATCTGGAAACAATTGTGCTCCAGATCATGTTTGCTGATGTTGAGATCATCAAAGGCAGTGTTTCATTTCAAGACTAATGATGTGCTATTCAGGTAGTTAAGTGGCAAGTGGGATTGGGGCACTGTAGTGTTTATTTGTGGTGGAAGTTAAAATTGGTATACAAAAAGGGTGTTCATGATGAATGAGAAGTGTAGGTTTGTCTGAATTTCTTTGTTTGGGTGAGGTAAGCCTTCAAGCGTAACTTTTTGCTTTTTTTGAATTTTGTTTTCAAGGGGGATTTCTTTCTTTCAAGGATCTTAAAATCAATGCACATATGATTTTTTTTAAAAAAAATCACTCGATAATTTTGAAAATACAGGGTGCAAACAGTACATGCATTGGTACATAAAATACATTTTGATCCATCCTGAGATATCTGCATAGAGCAGGAAGATATAAAAAGAGTAAGGAAAGAAGATATAATAGGTGAAGAATCAAAAACAACCAGCTCAGTAAAATTGGGTTGGCAGTAATTTATCTAGTCATTGAATTCTTTTATTAGTTGCTAAATTCATGTGCATATTTGCTATTGAGGAGTTGTTACATCAAAATGGTAAATGGGGTGTGGTGAATGTAGCAGTCCTCCTCTACAGTACTTTAAGAAAATCTGATAGGACAGAGTTTGTCACACCTTTGAGAGTTTTATTAATAACCATTTTTAAAAGTAAGGTATTAAGTAATGGTGAATGGTTTCCCAGTTCCATGCAGGCTCAAGATGTTGCATCATCACGAAACATCAGATAAATTATTGGTTTCAAATAGAGATGGGCACAAACCAAACTACAAACCGAAACAAACCCCACAAAACCAGGCTGGTTCGTGGCTCAGTTTGTGGTTACGTTTGTGCATTCCATTTTGCTGAAATGAAATGATGTGCCAAACATTTTGTTTCAGCAAACTGGATAGCCCCGCCCCCTTCCTGCTGCCCCTGTTGCCACCCGACCTGGTCCTTCCACCTCCCACTTTTCCACCAACACCATCTTCAGAGACAGTGGCCTGGCTTCCCTTCTAGTGTTGGCGGTGGCACAATTGGAAAAGGTAAGCTTCCCACACTGGCATGAACCAAAAAACAAACCCGTTCACGGTTTGGTTTTCTGGTTGGTTTGTGGTAGTTCATGGTTTATGGCCAATCACAAACCATCACAAACCACAATTTTTCATGTTTGTGCCCATTTCTAGTTTCAAAGTATGTTTGGACTCTCAGAGCTGCCAGTGTGTATTTACATGGGGGATTCAATCTGAGAGCTTTTGGAAATGTTGTTGCCTCCACCCTAACCATTTATTTTGTTGTTCAGTAGTTGGGTTGGTATGGTCTCAAACTGGAAAAACAGAGACCTTTGGGTAGTGTGGGCGGCATATAAGTTAAATAAATAAATAAATAAAACAAAAAACAAACAAAAACAAATTGGGGCAGAATCATCATTTTAACTGCAGCCTGTCTGTTAAAGAGGGATAACATTAGACATTACCATGATTTGAGTTTATGTTTCATCAGATTTATTACTAGGGTGTCATTTCTGTATAGCAATAGTGTCAATAGAGGTGTGTGTAGAATGATAAAACTGAGATGGTTTGAAGCTAGAACATGAAAGGTTCAAATCTGTGTTTGTGTTTCCTGCTGTACTAATTAAAGTGCATTTGCTGTTGTTTATTTGAAAGCTGCCCTGTATTTGAAATTGGTTCAGTATGTTTTCAAGGCAATTTATCAGCATTAAACAAGAATATGTTGTCTCCAAACAGATTTATTTTATGTGTCCTTCCATTTATTTGGATTCTAGTGATCACTTTGGATTTTCTACTTGAGTTTGCTAAGATTTAAACTGTGATTATAATAATAATAGTGGGGAAAGGGAGAATATTTGTTGGATAACCATTTTTAGCTTAATGTCTTTAGGAACTTTTTTCCCCAGTGGATAAATTGCTTGAAAGCCTTTTTAAAGTTTTGTTTTAAAAATGTACACATTTATTACCAGAATTCCTTTTCCTCAACAATTTAAATGAATAATTCCAATTGATTTGATGAAATGCATTCACTGCAGCGAGACATAAAAAGGAAATTGATTTTTTGTGTGTGTGTGCCATAATGAATTATGTTTAATACTCATCTAATTGAATCTGAAATCTGCCTATTTGGCGTAGAGCCAGATTGATCAACTGTTATGTCATCTGTTATGAATGAATTAATCTGGTTTGCAAAGATAGTCATCATCATCATCATGTGCCAGAGAGCGAATTTTAACATATAGTGATCCTCCCAGGGTTTTCTAGGTAAAAGCATTCAAAAGTGGTTCACCAGGACCTCCTTCTGGGAGTGCTTTGGGACCGTGCAGCTTGTCTTATCTTTGTTTATGCATTTTTGGCTTTAGAGAAATAGCACAATGTGTCCCTTTGAGGTCTTTGGCAGTTAGGTTGATTTCAGGACAAATGTCATTAATGTAGCATACGATATAGCTCATTAGATCTTTTCTTTTATGTACTGGTGGTGCTGGAGACTAAGTTCTAAATTTTCTTGTACAGTTGTTCTGATGCCTGTCAGCTTGGTTTACAGCTTGGTCAGTTTCACATCAAGTGGAGATAGGGCAGCAGATTTGTCTTGCTTGACACAGAATTGGTGTAGCAGTTTATGTAGTAGATGATCTGCAGAACATTCTTCCTTTTTAGGCTTATTCCTGTTTAGGCTTCCTCACACCTTTGATCCTTCTTCCACCACCATGTTTAAGGAGTCACTGTAGATATACTGAGTAAAAAGGCCTGTTGAAGTTTTTGCACAGAAATAGGAAGCAAGACAATTAAGTCTACAATTAAAACTAGAGATGGGCACTTACCGTGGTTCAGCCAGTTGGACTCGCAGGTGTTGTGCGGGCACCCTGGATTCCACACCCCACCTCCTCTTGCAGGCATCCACTCAGAGGACGAGATGGGTCAGGGAAGCCCGCAGCACTGCTTCTGATGGGGCGCCCGTGGAAGAAGGCAGGTCGTAGAATCTGGGGTGCCCACATAACACCTGTGAGCCCATTTGGCCAAACTGCATCAAATTGTCAAACCACAGTAAGTGCCCATCTCTAATTAAAATTCTTCATTTATTAAGAACTTACTATTTGTTGAGAGCAACACATGGTTTTTGTTTTGGTGGTTAATATCTTTGGACTTAGCTAATTTTTCATGTTACTATCTTTGTCAGCTATTGGCTGCACTCCATCCAATTTGCATATGAATGGCATGCAATGGTGCAGTGGTATTTTTAACCTGCAAATGCCCTTCATGATGGCCCTCATAAGGAAACTCAAAAATGCTCATGTGTTTTTGTACTAAATAAAGCTTGGTCTCAAATAGATAGTAGGTACTGTTTCATAATAGATCATGAGAAATCTGGGATTGTTTTCTCTTATTTCTGCTCATAGAGGGTACTTGCCCAACGTGGTAGGTTCAGTTATTTGACAGGTCCCATGCCATCACATGTTGCCAGAGCTAATTTGAAGTAAAGATGTTTTCTTCATATGATTTCTCTCCCCCCTCCCCCTCCCTCCCTCCCTTCCTTTTTTGACAATATATGGTGGTAGTTAGTTACAGAAGTAAGTGGTTTGTTTGGGCAAATGTTCTGACATGACTATGCTAATCTAATGGATTCTGATGTCAGTGTGTTCGAGGATAACAGAAGTCCTATATAGTTATTCCAAATTGGTCTTCTCAATTGTACGGAGAGACTCTGGACAAAGAAGTCTCCCAGGTTCTGTCACACACATTCTACACGTGGAGACTGGCAAGGATGCAGAGGAGGAGACAGAGGTAACACCCTTATTCCACATGTCTTTTCTGCTTGCTTTTAGAACACATGCAGAAGACTAGTTTTAGAGCTTACTACAAAACTAAATTAAGGGACGTGGTGGCGCTGCGAGTTAAACCGCAGAAGCCTCTGTGCTGCAAGGTCAGAAGACCAGCAGTCGGAAGATCAAATCCACGTGACCGAGTGAGCTCCCGTCGCTTGTCCCAGCTCCTGCCAACCTAGCAGTTCGAAACCATGTAAAAATGCGAGTAGATAAATACGTACCACCTCGGTGGGAAGGTAACGGCGTTCCACGTCTAGTCGCGCTGGCCACGTGACCACGGAAACTGTCTTTGGACAAACGCTGGCTCTATGGCTTGGAGACGGGGATGAGCACTGCGCCCTAGAGTCGGACACGACTGGACTAAATGTCAAGGGGAACCTTTACCTTACAAAACTAAATGCTTCCAGGAATATTATTCCACCATCTTCCAAGGTGGAATGGCTGTGGGAGTAACTTGTTACAAGTAACAACATGATTGTAACACATTACTTTGTTCAGTTATGGGGGCATGCATCATGTTCTTTTTACAAAATAATGTAAAAAAACTATAACAGCATTAATTAATTATGCACAACAAGCAGCATTTACTTGTTTCTAAAATATTGGTGGGTCATTTGGAGGTAATTGGGATTTCCCCCACTATTTTTAAAGTTTTTTTTAAAAATGATAATGACAGTACCAGAAAATGAACATGTTAATAACATATACTAACACATTATTTTTTTAAACAGGCAGTGACTAATACTACTATATTACTTTTTTAAAAATTCAACTTCTGGGATGGAGATAACCAGGTAAGCTAGATAGCAGGAAATGTTTTATATCAGCTTTCCAATTACAAGACAGAGAACCTGCATACTGAGGGATTAGATCTGTTTTCTAAATATAGATTCCAATATGGATTCTCTTAAGTGACCAGGAAAGTTAATTCCATTAAATTGTGGCATTAAAAAAATGGAATTGGATTTTCTCACACATTGCGTAGCTAGGATACAACATAGCTAAGTGGAATTAGCCATTAAATTCTATTAAATGGTTTATTTCACTTTGCTGGGTTGTATACTTGACATGCAATGTGTGGGGAAATTCAATTCCATTTTTTCACATTTGCAAAAATTCTGGGAATAAAATCTCTACTTGTATGTTCCTAATGTTGGATTACCAGTCATAAAACACTCCTAAAAGGCCTTATTCTTGATTTTAATTAGCATTTAATGAATGTATGTGAAACAGAGGTAAAAGTTCATAGATTTGTTTTGATTGAAGACTGAAATGCTATATATCATCTTTTCCAGTTGACAGACTTGGCAGTCATTAGATTCTGAATTATGACATTTTTATATGGACAATCACATGCACAGTGAACTTGGCTTGACACTGTGCTCCTTGATTTGGGTGGAGTCATATTTTCAAGCTGTGTTCCTTATTAGTTTACTGGCAGCCAAGGGTAGAAGCTGCAAGACTGCGAAGATCAGCTAAACAAATGGTTCTCTCTCCCTCTCTCCTTCTCTCTCTCCCCCCTCTCTCTCTCTGTCTCTCTTTCTCTTACACCCACGCACACCCACATACCATATACATATAGTTAACCAAGGACTTTTGGTTGTACTTTATAAACAAAGAAAGTGTCATAGAGAAAACTTAGAGGCAAATATATTGGCACTTCTCATTGCCAAAACTTCTCCATTTAGTTTACCTTTTATTTTCAGGCAAGTATGAATTATTTAAAATTAATTGGAAGCAAAATTGATTTGGCAGAAAGCAGCTGTGGAATATGAGATGGAATATGGTGTGCATATTATTATCATGTCATATGAAATCAAGGACATGTAGACAAAATATCTCTGCAAATCTACATTTTAAAATGTGACATGCTCCTAAAATGATCCAGTTTTCACACCTGAGACCTTTAGTAATGTAATCTATTGTGCTGTTGAATTTATCGAGAAGATTTGCTGATTGCTAACAGCTTTTTTGCCTGCATTAGGAAAGAACCGCTGGAAAAACAACAGCCATAAACTGGCAGTTATCCAGTTACGATGGGGGGGGGGATGGAATGCTAAGCAAACTATATGATATGGAAAGACAAAAACATCACATGTGGTGAGCTGGTTTGCTGTCTTGTGTAACTACCAGTCAGGGCTGGCTCTACCATTAGCCTTAAGGAGAAAATGACTTCAGGTAAGCAGATGCTAGGTGAAGCATCTGTGGAAGCCCTCCAGATGTTCCTCTTGATCCCTGTGGCTACTCTCCTCTCTTGATGAACATCGTTTCACTATCAATGTAAAGCGTGGGATGTAAAAAATACTCACTAAATTCTTCATCCTCATTGATTTAAGCAGTCTCAAATCAGTGGGATATCTTAAGGGATCATTTTCAAGCCCTGTGAGATTCCTTACCTCCAGGCAAGAAAGAGTCAAGGAGCACTCTCTCTCTCTCTCTCCCTCTCTTTCTTTCTTTTCCATAACTTATAATGTCTCTGCACAAAATGAATGCCATTTTCGTTTGGGAACTAAAGCACATAAACACAACAGACACATAATGACTCACTGAAAAGGACAAAACAAAACAAAACACCAGCCCATCCTTCCAATGCTTCTCATCCTTAAACAAGTGGAACAAAGTTGCAGCCCATGCCATTTTACATATTTTGCATTGTTTGTGTCAAACTGTTATTTGCACAATTTTGCATAATTTACATCCCCACCCCCCTAAAAAGATCATTATTTTCATTCTCCTCTCTTGTTGAAAGTGCCACCAAATCTCTGATTCTCTTGAGAGGCAAGGAGAATAATTTTGTAATTCCTCATCTTTGTGACACATATGAGGATTTAGATCCCTGTTCTCAGCTAGCCTGCCACTTTCAGGTGTGGTGGAGAACTGATCCCATTGCCATTATTAATAGCAAAATTCAACTGCCAGTCCTGCCAGCTTCTATATGTAAAATGGAGGAAAGCACCACCTTGTCATTTGTAGCAAAATGTCTTTGGCTGGTCTCATTAACTCCAACAGGTGGCTGCTCATCTGTGCTTCAGAGGAGGATCTTTCATAGCCTGCCTCAGCATCTCTCATTCCAAAATTCAAACACAATTCTTTCTTTTCAGTACAATTTCCACAGTATCCCTCTTGGCTGTAGTTCCTTACATACTGGAAGCAGATCCAGAAACCCATGTGTGGACATGAATCCTTTCCCACAAAATCCACTGAGACTCCACTGAGCCAACGTGAACTGCAGTCTGCTTCATTAAAACGTATGCCAGATCAAACATGTTAGTCTTTAAGGTCCCACTAGACTCTTTGTTGGTTTTGCTGTGACAAACTTTCATGGCTGCCCGATTGGAAATCCTTCCAAAATAGCTGCCATATAGAAGTGCACCTGGACCTTTCTACTTCAGTGGGTGCCCCATGACATTTCTGTATTATGATCCACTACCTATGTGAAGATATTTTTGCAGCCTCACTATATGTGAATAACCTTTTGTGGATGGACAAAAGTTGATTTAGTAAGTTTATATATACCAGGTCTGAACCACTTGAAGAAGTGACTATACCTGCTAAGAGTCAATTCAGCAACATTAGAGATTAAAGTATTTCATATATTGAACTTAGCTTGTGCATACATCCAGGGCCATCCCTACCTTTAGATGGAATAAGGTGACTTCCTCAGGTGGTGGCTTTTGAGGGGCAAAGACCTAGAGAGCTCTTAGGTCACAGGACCTAAGCTAGGCTGTGCTTCTCGGGTACAGTAGAAGATGCTCTCCCATTGCCACAGTGAATTCAACGACTAGTCTGATCGACTTTTGTAGATGGAATGAGGAGTGGCATCATCTTGTTTTTTCTCTCTAACAGCAAAATGTTGTGGCCTGGACATGCCTCTATCAGTTAGTTGTGAGGTTTCTCTTTTGCGCTTTATATAAGGCAGACTTATATGTCATAACAGTAATGAAATAGTGTGGGAGAATCTAAGGAACTGTATAGTACCAGGTGTGTAAAAAGTCTTAGAAAGTTGCACATGTGGCCAATATCCCCCCTATGTTTCATTTCTTCACACTCTCCTGTACACTGATGTACTTTCTCTTCAGCATCCTACTGTGTTTTCACACCACATTTTTTAATTGCAATGTTTGCAAGGTGGTGGTGGTGGCCAACACTTTCTGAAATGTTAATACAAAGATTAAGCTCACAAAATATTCCACTGTTTAGAGCACCAGGCATCCTTTCAGTTTCTTTGGTTATAAGGAAATACTCTGCCAAGTAAGATCAAACCACAGCATTCATTTTGAAAAGAGCTGTCTCTCAAAAACAAAACATTTGCTTCATTGCCATAACAGCTGGCATTTCCTGCTGTGTACCTGTTTATCTGGTAATTTTTGTCTTCAAAGAGTAACACTCTGTAATTTCTCATTTATTTATTAATCGAACAGCTGTAATAAAAAGAACCAAATTATGTCTTTGGCAAACTTCTGTTCCTATTTTATGAATAAGGAAAAATAACAAAGAAACAATCAAACGTAACTTTTGTGTCCTGGGTTGTTTTGTGTCAACCAGAGCAATTGCCTCTTTCAGTCAATAAACTAAAAATTGGTTCAGTGGTTACTGCAGTCTGTCTAATTAAAGGGGACTGAATACTGAATACATTCCCACTGCCTGTGCAACCAGACAAAGTCCATATTCTGTCTGGGAAAATAGCTAATCTAGAATCCTAAACCTCATTCTCTCTCGCTCGCTCTCATTGTTGTCTCAAAACAAAAGATTAGTGATAAAGGATATGTCAGAAATGTATTTTGTTATGTCAAGAGAAATGACATTTGACATAGCAAGTGCTGTTTCCATTCTTACATACTGATAGGGTTGTTACGGGAAATGTTTCCACTAAAATATGTACTTTCATGATATGCACAAACCACACCAAAGTATTAAATGGTTTTGCTTCTGGGCACCAAACTCAGAATGTTCCAACAAAGACACTGTCAGCTGAGGACATTCTGGGCTACATCCAGCAAAACCACACTTGCTTGTATAATGGGGTTTCCCTTTCTTTCTGCCTCTGTCTCCTTCATGCTCTCAAACTCTGTTGCAGAACGTCCCCCATCATCTCAGAGCAGATTTGAAGTATGCTGGGGCTGCAAAGGAGAAGCAATCCGTTCTACCAGGGACATCTTTTCTGCTGGTTGACAAGCCACATTGTCCTTATTATCTTGAAATCTTGATAAAATAGGAAATTTTACCATGCAATGTGCTAGGTGGAACATAGATGCTGAGAGGAGATCCGAATGTTCAGTGTCTATATATGCCCCTATATAGTTTGTTGGCTCTCTTGGGTGTGATTTTTATATAAACACACAAAAATTAAAAAGCTCCACACACACCCATCAGCTACATGAATGCCAAATAAGATGCTCAAAAGATGGTCTCAAGACAGATCTTCTCACTTTGCAACTCACCTTGAGGTGTGGAGCATGAAGAGTTTCAGTCAGCTATAGTCCTCCTCCGGGGGATGAGATCATAGTCTTTTCAGATCACTTCATGCTGGAAATGGGAAAACATGGTGCCATAGTCAATTTTATTCAATACAGGCTGTCTTTATGTGGTGAGCTAGCCTGACAAGTATTCTTCAATCCATGCCTGAGATCATACCTCCATATAAGACTGAGACATCAAGCGCAGGTTTTCTTCATATTTTCTTCAATTTGCACAAATTGATTCCAGCAAAATTAGTGAAGCTAATTTTTGCAAAGCTAAGCACATGCACATGCAGGTATGTTTGCATGTACACACATGCACACATGTGCGCGTACACGTGCACACGCGCACACACACAGTGCAAGTAAAAAAAGATAGGCTGGAAGTGCATATATACAACGGTGAGTGCAGTTCTATGTATAATTTATTCCACTGCATATGAAATGTCAGACTGCCCTTTAAAACATCTAAAAGTTTACACTTTTCATATTCTGTGACATGAATTGTGTCTCTTACGAAAAGTCTTAACCTCAATCTTGTTGATTAGAGAGATTAGTTATTTTTAGACTGAAACTTCCAGAATCCCACAATCACCACAACTTTCTAGTATTCCCAAATAACTTTCCCTATATCTTGTGACAATCTGGTCAGTTCACTCATGATATTGTTGCACTGCATTCAGCATGCTATGTGGATCATTTCTTGCATGATATTATTAAAGCATGGAATCTCTATGACACTGCCAGTCCCCACAATACTAATATAGGTATTTCTGTATGAATATAAAGTCTGATGACTTTAGGGATGACATACACCTCTATTCCTGCATTTCTGGAGAAATGATTATCAGAACATGAAAAAGTTACTTTTTTAAAAACTACAACTCCCAGAGTCCATGAGCTGGCATGGCCATTGGTCAGGCAACTCGGGTATACTGGGCATTGTAGCCCTAAAAAGTAACTTTTCCAAGCTGTCTGCCTGTAGTCTAACACAGAGGTCGTCAACCCCTGGCCTGAACTGGACCAGGCCGCG
This sequence comes from Intellagama lesueurii, assembly GCA_037013535.1. Lineage (NCBI taxonomy): Eukaryota > Metazoa > Chordata > Lepidosauria > Squamata > Agamidae > Intellagama > Intellagama lesueurii. The sequence goes on from JBAJHW010000001.1 coordinate 87,992,515, forward strand.
AAGACAGACATCCCACCCCACCCCCGCATGCACTCCCCCCAGCTGCTTTGTGCACACACGCGTGTGCCAGCGCCGGCGTGAGCGCTCCCCCATCCCTTCACGCATGCGCCCGAGCGCCCGCACGAAGGGTTGGGAGAGCGATCGCGCCCGCTTATACGCGCATGCACACTCCCCACCGCTTCGCGCATGCGGCCGAGAGAGAGCGCACGCAAGAGAGAGAGTGCACTCCTTCGTGCGTGCGCATGAGCGCGGGGGTTGCCCCGCCTTCCTCAGCTGGTCCGTAGTCCCGAAAAGGTTGGGGACCGCTGGTCTAACAGATATATGTGAACATCCTTGCAAAGTTTAATCTTGCTGATACATTATATCAGTCTGAGTTACATGTGGCAATGCCGCTATGATTAGCTCCAGAAGATATAAAGAAGTCTAGACTTCCTTGAAGAGCTGCCTGACCTTGTCAAAATATTTGTAAATCTTAATAAGCACTTGGCCTACACAGATCTTCTGAATGTACAACAAATAAGAAATCAATTTTTTTCATACACTACATTGCTGCCATTTGTTCCTTTGCCTGAAAATCTGCTAAACAGGGATTTACCATGCTGTTGAGTATCTGAGAAACATCTTTGATGGATTTTGTTCTTCCATTTGTTCGAGGGTAGGCTACATGAGCGCCATCTAGTAATACATCAATCTTTCACTCTTTTGCTGTGAGCTTGATATGAACAATATATTTTGTAGGTAATATTGCCATTGACTTACTCATACAATGAATGCTGTTCTTATTTTTATTTATTTAAAATATCCCCCCTCCTTTCTCATTAAAAGGATCCAAGGCAGCTTACATTGTTAAAAAGACAATATTTAAAAGCTAAAAACAGTAAGTATACAAATATTTAAAAAGAATCAAAGTATTATTAAAACTGGTAAATAAAATCAATACTAAAAACACATTCAAATGCAACAGAGCACAATAATCCATTCGAATCTGTTCCTACTCAATTGTTCGAAATTTGTACATGAATAGTAATGCTTTGATGTAGCATATACTTTATGATTTATTAATGTTATGATATATGTAATTGTAATAATTGATATTTGGCAGAATCCTACTGACAATTTACAACTGAATAAGAGAAAGGGTATAAATCTTGGCTGCAAATTTTTACTAATTAACAACATGCTGGTTGATCTCCTTGACATGCAAGTTCCATTCAGAACACTGGAAAATTTCTTCATTATCAAGGCAGAAACAGCATGAAATTTAGCAAATTCAAATATAGGAGAAAGCAGAACTAACAGATTTACCCATCTAAGGAGAAGGCTTTGGAGAAGGCACAAATCAGCAAACTTAAGCTTACTAAGATTCTCAGACTTCCATCTCAAAACTTGTTCTGAGTTTCTTCTTCATGTGTGTACATTTGTTCCTTGTGTGGAAATTCATACATATTTATTACCTACATTTTAAAGATGCACATTTTTGGTGCACATTTTTATCCCAGTGAGTAAAGTGTGGTCAAAATCGTATACATATTTCTCATGTATAGTTTTCAAATTTCTATTTTACTTTTTTAGTTTAAAAAGTGTGACTCTGATTTAAAGCCCACAAAAAGTACAGATTTCTAATCCCAAACAGTGGTCAAATTTATGTTTGGTGCTGTTGTTGCTAACTGGGTAATGTTGCATACATTTATGAATCCAATTACTTTCAAGTGCTTAGCAGTTGAATGTCCCTCTATAGTCTGCCAATTTAAGTTTGATACTTTTTTTTGGTCAGGCTCCTCATTTTTAACAGTCATAGGTAAAACATGGCAGGGATGACATGTTGCTTTCCCTTGTGTAAATAGTCATAACATAACAAATAATCTGGCCAATGCAGGTTAATGTGACTTTAATTTATATTATATATGAATTTTGCAAAACATGCAGATTTCTTCATAGGTTCAAAGGGAAGAATGAGATATTTTAAAAACATAACATGGGATAAAAGAAAAATTGGAGGACTCTTTGATCAGTGTAGGAGAGAACATTCTGCTAAGGGGTCTTTTCCCATGTTGCAGCTTCTCTGAACTTTAGCGGCCCTACTTGCAAGCAAATATACTGCAAAAACACTTGCAGACCAAAATGTTATATGTTTAACCAAGTTCTTTACAAGCCATCAACCTTTCTGTTTTAAATGACAGTGCGCTTGAAACATCTTGATTAGACTCATTTGTCCTCGTTTTGCAAAAGAAGCTTGCTTGGACAGCATTGTACCATAACTGTACTCTGAGCCATAAATACAATAGTCATTTTTTATCCAAGACAACATGAACAAACACTCCTTTCTAATAGAAAGGAATTTTTTTAAATCATCTTGCTTCATTGTTTCCTACTATTGGGGTTCATACCCCCAGTGTGAAAGATTTGCTGACAGTAATTTTTAAAATGTCTGTGTTTTATCTACCCAACATTATTACTTCAAATCTGAACTTTCAAAACAGGCGTGGATTGTTTTGGACAGCTAAGATTGAAGCAGAGATTCTACAAATGGTAATAGCTCTGTTGATTTTATCCTCTAGTGTGACATTTTTGCCACAGAAGTAAATTGGTGGATTTATACGGAATCTATCGTTTTCAGCACAACAGCTATAATTTTCAAGGGTCAGTACACACATTAACATGTTTCACCTAGACATTTAGAATCTGCTTGGAAGTACACACATGTTGCATTCTGAAATAGTTGTGTTTTTATCATATTCCTTTACATGAATGGCTCTGGTACATGCAGGGCAGCAGATGTCACCAGCAACTGGTGTTTAATAGCATGTGAATGCATGTCTGGTGTGACATATCCCACATTGCAACATAAAGGGGGAAAAAATAAAGAAAAGAAAGGTCTTCCACAGTATTCATAGTCTGTGTTTGATAACAAATCTTTTAGACTTTAGTTGGTGTTTAATGGCAGGCAGAAAGTAGTATGCTCCATAGAATAATATCAAAATTCCACTAAGTAAAAATAAATGTTGTTTATCGACAGGAAGCAACAATTAGAACTGGATATGGAACAACTGATTGGTTCAAAATTGGGAAAGGAGTACGACAAGGCTGTATATTGTCTCCCTGCTTATTTAACTTATATGCAGAATACATCATGCGAAAGCCTGGACTGGATGAATCCCAAATCGGAATTAAGATTGCCGGAAGAAATATCAACAACCTCAGATATGCAGATGATACCACTCTGATGGCAGAAAGTGAGGAGGAATTAAAGAACCTCTTAATGAGGGTGAAAGAGGAGAGCGCAAAAAATGGTCTGAAGCTCAACATCAAAAAAAACTAAGATCATGGCCACTGGACCCATCACCTTCTGGCAAATAGAAGGGGAAGATATGGAGGCAGTGTCAGATTTTACTTTCTTGGGCTCCATGATCACTGCAGATGGTGACAGCAGCCACGAAATTAAAAGACGCCTGCTTCTTGGGAGGAAAGCGATGACAAACCTAGACAGCATCTTAAAAAGCAGAGACATCACCTTGCCGACAAAGGTCCGCATAGTCAAAGCTATGGCTTTTCCAGTAGCGATGTATGGAAGTGAGAGCTGGACCATAAAGAAGGCTGACCGCCAAAGAATTGATGCTTTTGAATTGTGGTGCTGGAGGAGACTCTTGAGAGTCCCCTGGACTGCAAGGAGAACAAACCAATCCATTCTGAAGGAAATCAACCCTGAGTGCTCACTGGAAGGACAGATCCTGAAGCTGAGGCTCCAATACTTTGGCCATCTCATGAGAAGAGAAGACTCCCTGGAAAAGACCCTGATGTTGGGAAAGTGTGAAGGCAAGAGGAGAAGGGGACGACAGAGGATGAGATGGTTGGACAGGGTCATCGAAGCAACCAACATCAATTTGACCAAACTCCGGGAGGCAGTGGAAGACAGGAGGGCCTGGCATGCTCTGGTCCATGCGGTCACGAAGAGTTGGACACGACTTAACGACTAAACAACAACAAATTGTATTTTTAGTTCATTCTCATTCTCTTAAACAGAAGCTTCGTTTGCACATTTTGAAAGCTCAGTATTAAAGATGGGCACGGTGTTAGGCGGAGCAACGGGCAGCGAGAACAGGGGAATTCTCAGGGCTCTGAGAACCCCTGGGTTTTATTCCGAGTCAGCGGACCCCCCGAGAAAGGGAGGGCAAGTTTTCCACAGGAGAAGTGGGCTTGCAGCAGGGAAGCTGGAGACGCCGGAGAATTCAGACTTGCAATCTGCTTTTTTCGGGAGTTTCCTTAATTGCAACTGACTCGTCAAGTCGCCATGATAAATTGGTGTGTAGCTGCCCAGAGAGGGGGAGAAATGAAGATTTTTGATCTGTCTGCATGAACAGAAGTTGAACGGCTATTTTTACGGCAAGTAACAGACCAGATGTTTTGGTTTTTTCCTGGAAGCCGAATGTGGAGATTGATCTCTTTAAGCGGCAGAGAATCTTTGGCAATGTTGGAGGTTTTTTTTTTACTGCGCCATAACTGATAGAACTGAGAAAGCGAAACTAATTGTCTTTTCCACCTTAACCCTCCCTTCCTAAGATTTGGCTTTTTATAAATTAGAAGCCTGAGAATCCTGAATGACTATGAACAACTTAATCTATGGAACTTTACTTTGAGCCATAAAGGGGGATTATAAATCAAATAGTCACTTTTATGACCAGAGTGCTCTCCACAAGACTCGGAATTCGTTCTGGCCAAGGAGCAGGGAGGGAAGATTGAGGGTGAGACTCATTATTGGGACTTTAAAATGGAGACTTATCTTGTATGCTGTCTTCAGGAATTTCAATTCAATCTTATCAATCATCTCAAGGCTCAAGTTTCAGAACTGGAGACAGATATCAAAACAATACTTCTTGGCTTGGACACTAAGATAGAGACAGGAGACAAACAGACTGTATTTACTGAATTTTCTGAACAACTACCATCGTCAGAGAGAGAGGAAGAATCTACTGTTCCTGAGCAGAAGGAGACCGGAGACAAAACGACTGACTGCTTTGAATTCATCAAATGTCTACCTCCGGAGAGGGAGAGAGAAACCTTTTTTTAAAAAAAAGCAGAATGAAATATTTAAAAATGAGGAAAGGAGGGGTGGGGACAAGGTGGGGAAGCATATTGAGATTACCTTGATGGAAAATAATGTAAAAGGGAAAGCATGGGTGAATTTAAAGGCAGAAATTTGTGATCAGAGATCGGATAGCTCTGTGTTGCTCCAAAATCAAGATATTGATTATATTGGGAGGAAATTAGTAAATCGAATAGAAAATGCCTTAAAGAGATTTCATAGATGGCATTTTAAAACTGGCAAAAGGGGAGCAAGAAATGAATCTCGGAAGTATGATACTGGAGCTGAGAAGCAAAAATGAAAAGGGGAAAAGTAACCTGCGGATTAAATGCTTAAAATTTCTTGGTTTTGAGAGATATATAGTTACACATAAAGCAATATGAATAATTACACTATGAACAATTTTGGCTAGGTGAGAATCTAAATGGTAGATAAGCATATGTAATTATGAATTTTAGAAAGATTAATGAAGAATAATAATATTGGAAGCTTTTGTTTCTATGGTACATATATAGAGATTAAATATGAGTGAATTACTATACTGATTATATAGACAAGATTAGGTATACATTGTCTTTTTACCTGCAAAAGTGGGGATTTTTGAGAAATGTATTGACCTGGCCTAGAGCTTTTGTGTGTGTGTGTGTGTGTGTGTGGATAAGTTACCTTAATGATGAAATTAGAATTGCTTATGATGAGTATTGGATAGAGGGGTATGCAGGTGAAAGATTCTATAGAGACTTTATAGATGGCATCTTAAAAGCTAGTAAAAAGAATGTAGGAAATGAATTCCTAGATTCACAAGGCTATAAGTAATCAGAAATCCCTGGTCTATACATGGAGCTAAGAAATACAACAAAAATTGGAAAGTTACTTGCTGAATGTTTTAAATGGTTGATAAGTACAGATAATGCTTAAATTAGATTATATATTCTGATTATAATTGTTTAGAAGGTATTGATGATAAGTCAGAAACATGAAGACACTAAGTAATATATGAATTATAGTTTGGTCTATGCAATTAAGAGTGGCTTGAATATAAGATCAATATAGATTTAAGTTTGTACATTAGACAATGTACGTATGTTAATTATTATAAAGCTAGGAAGTTACTCTATGAGCTTAACAATGGCTTAAATATGCTTAGTGGGGTAATATGGTTTATGTAGTCAGAATTATATATTAGATGGATATGGCCTAAATATGTTTTGTAGGGCAAGATGGTTTATGTAGTCAGATTTATATGCTAGATGGATACATGAAATTATCTCCCCGCATATATGTTTGTGTTTGTTTTGTATGTTTGTTTATGTTTAAAAAAAAAAGAAAAAAATAAAGATGGGCACAAACTGTTGGTTTGGTGATTCGGCACAGTTTGTTTTCAAGCAGAAAAGGTGATCTGAGGTTCAGTGCCCCATGCATTCAGCAGCAGTGCCTGAAGGAGACAGGGCGAGAAACAAACTGCACCAAACTGCCAAACCAGTGGTTTGCGCCCATCTCTACTCAGTATTATAGGTATGTGGAAAATGTGAAGAGACATGTACACAACTGCATACCACTGACACTGCATGTGTGGGATATTTTGGGGCTGTAGCCTATGGGTTGGGGGAACTGAACATTCTGTTAAATTCTGTGGAAATATGAGGAGGAACACAAAGTTATTCTCCAATAAAGCCACTCCCATGACCACTGTTCCTCTGCAAAACTATGTGGTGTAGGGCCTAGAAACTTGAGTGAGTGGTGTTCCAATGAGTTGGTTGTGTGGTTCTGAGTAGACCTGCAATATCCATGCGAAGCAAAAGGTGAAGCCAGCTCTATCTGTTAGTTTCAACTGATGCCGAGGTAAAGGAAATCCTGCATTGCTATCTAGTGAGGGATTGTGTGCAGTAAGAATACTGAGGTTCAAACCAGACAAGACAGAACTTCTGTTAGTCAGCAGAAAACTCCACCTGAGACTGCAACTGGGGGGAGAGGGTGGGGGTTGCATTCCTTTGAACAGCCTAATCAGTGGCTTGAAGGTAATTTGGGGCAGGTGGCCGCTGTGATCAAGACTTCCTTTCACCTATTTCAGCTGGTGCATCCATTCCTAGGATGAGGAGTGGTCACAGTGATCCATGCCTTCAATACATCTTTAATGGACCACTATAAGGTGCTGTATACAGGCCTGCCCTTGAAAAGTGTTAAGAAGTTACAAGTGTAATATACAGTGACCAGACTGGTGTGCACATTAGAAATCACAGCTCAGTAAAACAATTTCTCCTTCAATGCCTGTAAGTGTAAATATGTGTTCTATAGCGAGAGATACCAGGGACTGCAAGCTGTGTAATATTTTGCCTAAGCCTCCCAGCATTCTAAGGCAACATCTTCTAAATCCATTTCAATCTAGGCTTTGTATATTGTGCATAATAAATCCATTGGCACGTATTCTAATACTGTTTGGGGATAGTATTCATCATTGTTTAATTTCATTTTTAATTTAATTTTCTAGGAGTGCTTTTCCAGTCTTTAATGGAAAAGCCTGTAATATGACATTGGAGGAACAGAATCAGGATTACTTCATTTGAAACGTTTTTTGCTCCTGTTGAATAAAGATTATTTCTGAACAGATTGTTGCCCTTGCAGGTTTCATGCTTTTTTCTTTCCTTCTTCCTTTCCCCCTCCCTAAATAATTCACCACTCAGATACTGAGGTAAAATAAGGTGTGAATGAATTTGGGAGAAGTTATTTGCCTGAAGGATTAAAACAGATATAAGAAAGAATGCAGGATATTGTAATGTAAATGGATTGAAGCATTTTCATTAACTTCTGAATATAATCTCATTGGATTCCCTTTGAAAAGTATTAAAGGCATTTTTATCTGTAGGCTATCTTGTTCGCACCTGGTTGGTTTTATTCCAGAAATTCTAGTTTTAGTTTCTAGGATCACTGAGGCTGCAATTCACAAACCACTTATATTATTTGAGTGCTAGTATTTGGCATTAAGCGATTTCTGCATTGCACTAACTCGGGAGGGTGTGTGTTTTTTTTTAGGCATTATACTATTTAAGTATACAATGCACATACTGCAGTGGATGGGAGTAAGTTTTAAAACATGCAATATTGTGAGAAATTGAGAAGTCTGGTGGGGGCTATGTAAAGTATCTTGTGGTAATAACTTATTTTTAAATTTGAGGATCAGGATTATTTTTGTCGCACTGGTCTGATGGACTGTAGTAAAAGATGGGAAAGGAACACTTGTTTAGGTGTTGGGACTAAGTCAGGGAATTTAATTTAAATTCTGCCTCAACCATGAAGCTCACTATCTCTCATCTTACCCTACCTTCCTCTCGGGATAAAAATGGGAAGAAGGCATGGTCCTTTGAGGTCCTCAGAAGAAAGGCAGGATATAATTGTAGCAAACAAAATATAAAAACATAGTGAAAAAGTAAATAAAGTACAAATCTGTCCTTAAGCTTCATATTGACCATTTGTAGAAAGACTGGATCATTAACTGCTCAGTGGTTTAGGTCTCCGGTTGTGGAGCCAGAGGTTGGGAGTTTGATTCCCCACTGTACTTCCTTGTTGGGGGCTGGACTTCCCTTCCAGCTCTGCAGTTCTAAGATGAGATTAATTCATGCAGAAGAAAGAAATGAATAGTGGAGGATTCAAACATTCTAGTAGTTTTGCAGGAGTTGGGGTGGGGGATAAGCAGTGGAGAGGAGGTTACAATTCAAATTGCTCCCTCTTTTCAGCCTCCAGTTGTCAGGAAGGATTTGGAGGGGGTGATGAGGAGAGGTTGGCTGAGGGATGGGGCAGAAGGGGAGAAAGGTGGTGAGGGCTGAAAGGAGAGGGAAGGAAGGCTTGTCCTGGCTGACTTGTGACTGTCAAAAAAAAAAATCCCACAAACAAACCCAAAGAAAGGCAGAGCAGGGGCGTTCACATATGCGGAATCAATTCATTGGAATCTGCCTCAAAAGAAACAGATTTCTGGCAGGGGAGTAGAAAAATGTGCTCCCTTGGCAAAGTAGTCTGCATGTACGCATGCTTTGTGTGTACGCTTAAGTTTGTGTTTGTTTTTTCCAGCAGAACACAGATTGTATTGTCAGTGGGATAGAGCCCTGAGATTATATCTGCAGATTCCTTTTGTACCTTTTGATGCAGTTCAACTGATACTGGAAACTCAATATCATTTAAAGTAGCTAGGTGTTTCTTAACACCTCTTTACCTATCTTGGGCAGCAACATCCTCAATTTCTCCATTATTCTGCTTCTGCTAGGGAAAAACCTGAGTTTTCCTTTTGAGAGAAGATGCGGATAGAATAGTTGTAGAAGAGGTAGAATAGATGTTGAGCAGTTTTGCCTTCTCTCAGTAACCTCTTGGCCTCTTAATTTCTCCTTCTTTTCCATGCAATGGGTCCATTTAGTTCCTCCTGCTATGAGCATAGCTGAAAAAGGCTATTTTGTTATTTGCAAGTCTGAGCTCATTATGAACTTCAGCTCTCTTGATTTCCTCCCTAAATGTGTTGGCTATGTGTTTGTGTTCTTCCTTGCTGTTTTGTCTCTCTACCATTTCCTAGACCTCTGAATGAGGCCATCCCATTTTATTTAGATGCCTTCTACTTTTCTTTCTTGTAGGAATTGTTATTGATTGTGCCCTTAGTATTTGTACTTACTTCTGGAAGAGAGTCCATGTTGGATGGGAGTTAATTGGTGCAGAGAGTTTCCAAGCTGTGGGTCATTCCCTCCAGCTGCTTCGTTAGCATCCTTCCCCATTGAATGGCAGGTCTCTGTCTCAATTTCTTGTGTAGTGCAACTTGTCTCCAAGATGTGGTATCTGTCCTCATCCTCTGGCATACAGTCTCCCTCTCTGGCAGATTCCATTCAGTGGCAGCTGGTGACTCCAGTCTTTGGGATGCCATGAATGTACACTAGGTTTTAGTCTGTACTTTTCAGAAGTTATCTGAGGTGCTGGATTGATTCTGGAGGTAGATAGGAGAGCTTCTGTAAAGTGCAGGTAAAAACACAGAGTGGATTCACAAGTAGGTAGCATTCTTCAACATAAGCTGTGATGTTAAACATGAAGCCTATCATTTAGTGGCTTTAAACACCCCCTTTACATAGGGATGTTTGAGGAATACTATGCAAACACCTACATAAAATGACCTGACCATCACCATTTTGGATAATGTACCAACTGGAATGCAGCTGGCTTCTTGGTATATTGTGATACTGCTGTTGTCATTGTTTGGCAGATTCAATATGCGAAAATTAAAATTTAAATATATATTTTAGACCAAAAAAAGTCCAATATAAATGCATATTTTAACGTTAACATTTAAAATACCCAGTAATTAGCATACTTTGGGCATTTTTTTTTAAGTTAAAGGAGACTTCAGAAATGGAACAGAATGGTTTTTTTTAAAAAATGTGCAGATGTGACGTGGATTAGTAGCAGACCCTTTGCCTATCCCTGTTCGTTTATTTGGACATGGGGGGGGGGAGCAATTTTTGTGGCCTTCCCATTGGAAGCAATTGCAGTGAAAATGGAACCTTGTCAAAAGTCATTGTGGGACTAATTACTGTTTGTTTTGAATTTGCTGAGTTTTTTTCCTGTAGTAATGTAAACAGGTGGAGGGCAATCTCATATTATTTACTTGAACAGGCTGCTCAGAGCTGACTGGTGAATATTAACTAGAACTTACAGCTTAGTATGCAGGGCTGATAAATGCCCAGATAACTCATTTCCAAGTCTGCCTAAGACAATCCTGTTTCGGGTAATAGCCTTTCACTGCCAAAAGGGCAACATGCAAGAATTATGACTGGGTGAAGCAGTAGGCATCAGAGCAAGAATACTGTTAGAACAATGTGTGATTGGTACTTCTATAATGATGATGAGTACCAACAAATTATAATTATTCAGTAATAAATCTGTATTTCTTGATTTTATGGTGCCTGGTGCTTTGTTTTGTTTTTTTAATTCCATAAACTGCTGGCTACCTTTTTATTGTATTGTTTTAATGTTTTTGTTTTTGTTTTTGTTTTCTTCATTGTAAGCTGGTCCAGGATCCTATTGAAGAATGGGGTATTTTTTTAAAAATAGATTAAATGAATTTCCTCATTGGAATTCTGCACAGTTCAGGCTGAATAAGCATTAAAGTACTGTAGCTTGACACATAACAACTGCTGATGACTCTTTCTGAGGCTTTCCTCCTTTGGGTACTGGCAACTCTTGGTAATATTTAGAGTGGCTAATTTTCTCACCTTGTTGTCACTGCTCCTGTATTTTCTTCATTGTTGTGTTACTTTAAGTTTTTGTGATTATTCTTATGGTAGATTACTCTTAGAGCAAGCTGATAGGGAGGAAAGGTTTAAATAAAATTAAGTCATTCTGTAGAGTTGTACAGTAGAGTCATTCTGCAGAGTCATCCCTTCTGTTGTGTGTATGAAACAAGATTTTCCAAAGTTAGAAAACACATTTTAAATAACCTGGCATGCTTTTCATCAGAAGCCATTGGAAACTTTAAAATTATTTTTTAAATTGACAAATAATAAGGGAGGAAAAACAACATAAAAATCTAATTGGGAGACAAGAGGTTTTCAGATGCATCTTAAACCACTCCCTGCCGCCACAGCTCTCCTTCTTTCTGCTGTAAAGGTCCTCACCATATATAAATCCTACATCCCACAGGGAATGAAAGGGAAGTGGAGAAGTGAAGAAAGACTTTGTTCAGTTATTAGTGCCATGTTCCAAGCATTCCATGGCACAGATAGATGATAAGTACACTTTTCTGTTTCAACTATGCTTATGATTCCATTTATCATTCTTCAGCTCTTCTTCAGCATGATCATGGTGCACAAGGGAAAAGAAGAAGAAGGTGGTGTGTGTGTGTGTGTGTGGTGGTGGTGATGGGGGAGAGGTAGAAAAAAATAGATCTTGCAAAAATTGATTTTTTGGACCCGAGCTTCTAAAATTCTCCATGCACTATGGCTGGACACACACACAAAAAGATGAAAGTAGTAGTTTCATTCATTTTATGTAACCAGCAGATTTGTTCAGACAGGGTGAAGTTCTTCTTTTGTGGCCTGAATGTGACACTGGAATGTGTGGCATTCATTACTGTCTACTGACTGGTAGCTGCAACAGATTTGGTGCTAAGTCAAGGAAGATTGGCTGCCTAGTGCTTGTGGAGCTTGTCAGGTCAGAAAGTCTGATGCCTGAAGAACTTCCTAAGAGCCCTATAGAACTTTATAGACAACTAGGAAAAATCAGAAGCCTGTTTTTTTCAAAGCTGAAATTTACTCCAGAAAAAAGGGGTTAATTCCAGAATGAAACTAGATAACCATTTCCAATCATTTCAAAATTTATCTCAGTATCAAAGTAAAATAAGTAGTAACATCAGCTTGTCTATTTCTACAAGCTTTATTCATCTACATTGCATCTCTGTTCCATAAGCAAAAAAAAATGAAACCCAGAAAGTAGCCCTTCAAAATGTAATGTAATCATTCTTACAGCTATGAGAAAAACTGTAGGTGCAAGTGCTGAAATGGAAATCCATTCTTACAAGTTGTGAAAAGCTCAAGGTGCGATTGCCATGAAAAAAAAATTCAGCTATGAAAAATTGCAAATAAGAATTTATCCAACATGAAAACTTAAGTTGTAGGCAGAATTTAAGTCAGAAAAATCTATTTCAGTTCAAAATGCAGGAGCATAAAAGATACAATAAAAATGTCAGAAATAATGTTTTATAATTCTTAACATGAGGGAGCTGATAGGATACATCTCTAAAATACATCATTAAAAAGTAAAACATTATAGCTTTAAGCTATTTTAAACTTGTAAGTATATTACTGGACACATATGAAAAATATTCTAAGTGCTTACCCAGCCAAGCCAGTTTGAATCTATGGAAGAAATTCCATATTGTCCTCATCTGTTCCAAGGTATTGTTGTGAGCTGTTGGTGCTGTATTTTGCTGCTCTTTAATGTCTGGTTCCTAGCATCTGTTTTTGTTATCCAGAAAGTGTGGCATGTGTGTTGTATGTTCTATATCTCTTTCCTCCCTATATTAATATTTCTTTCAGTTGTTTAAATTCCCCTTTAACTGTAAACAACTGGAGTTTGCCAGTGTAGTAAGTTACCAATCTCTGTAAAAAAGCTGAAGGTTTTTAATAGAAATGTTGCTTTTATTAGGGTGACAAACAACCACCATTGTAAAATACAAGACTAGCAAGTTTCCACTATTGCAAATAATAGCCTTTATTTTAACTAACTGGGTCCTGAACCTGTGGGAATAGTGAGTTACTTGGGTACCATTTTACTGGGTAGGCGATATGCCATGAGCATAAAGTGCTGGTAAACTATGTTGATCAGGTACCAATTTGTACTATCTGCATTTTAGGACTCTAGAAGTTTTTTCCCTCAATTGTTTTGAGGAACTGTTTACATGTTCAACTGTCAGCTAGCCAGAGAAGAGATACACTCGTGAAATGATGTCATTTTATATTAACCTTGCTTTCAGGCTTGGCTGAAAAATGGCTGTTTCAGAATGACTTTTAGCAAACTGCTACTCAAATCTCATTTTTAAAGCACAATGTACATTTCAGGGCTACATTTTCTGCAATCTTCCTAATTATTTTAGCCCTCTGTAAATTCACAATTTTAAACCTTGACAGTCTGAATCCAGCACCATAAGATGGTGTTAGGCAGTCACTTCCTCACTGAGGGATCCCCATAAGGGATCATGGATTGTATCCTTGAAGTCTCAGGTTATCATGCCTTCTAAACATCCAGATGGTTATACAGTATGGCCTTGTTCAAATGTTATTAAGGCAGGTGCATTTCCTGCTAGTAGAGGGGAGCACACCTGCCCTGCCTCCTCTGTTTCAGGTTTAAACATGGAGGATGACAAATGTGCAGACAGCCTCCACCGTACGGGCTCTCCATGAGAGTTAAGTGGTGTAGTGGAACAAGGGTTCATAGGGCCAAAATCTCAGAACTTTCTAATTACCAGGGACTATGATGTCATCTGTAATTCTCCTCTCAGAGAATTTATTTATTTATTTATTGGATTTCTATCCCACCCATCTAGACCAAAGGTCTACTCTGAGCTAACCTGCAGTCCTCTCAGTAGCTGGGAGAAAAATGTTGTTTTCTTCCAGGTACGCTGTATTGTTTAAAGCAATACCTGTTGTAATGCAAAGTATTTGAGGTTGGTTTGTCTTTGGATGTACAATTAAAAGTTAGTAACTGTACAAAATACTTGGTCTTCATTGCTTGATATGGATTAATCTAGCTGTCTGCATTTTTAGACACCCTCTCATTCTAGAGGGTGCTGGCTAGCACAACAAAACTGGAAATAAAGGGAGCGGGCCTACATGCCACCCTTTACCTATGTAGCTGTAGCTCTTTGAGTAACAGCTGTATAGGGCCTATGACTCGGTTCCATTATGAGCCCAAGGTTCTTACCACTCTGACCTCCGTAATCCCAGCATATGGCTGGTACAGTGGTAAAAGCAGCTGTTGGGTTACCTAAAGCCTGGGTCCTAATTCTATAGGGCACTCTGCTCTGTTCTTGTTCCTTCCACACACAGCCCCCTCCAGACTTCTGATAAAAATATTCTTGTTTTGGTGAGCAGAGTAAAAACCAATGCAATTTGAGTGGAACTTCTCCAGAAAAAAACTTGTCCTTTATCCTTCTGACCAGGGGATAGGTGACCATTCATTGGATCAAGTCCTCTGAAAAGTACAGGATGTGACATAGAGTTGCACATGCAGAGATTATTGCCACACTTAGTGTCCCCAACACCTACCCACCCAGGACAGTTCACTACACACAGACAAAAATGCCCTCCTGTGCCTTTCCTTCTCTATGGCAGATAACGAGGAATGCCAACACGTATAACTTTTTAATCACACACATATTTTCCATCTCTTGTTTACAGTTTAATACATTGGCCACCAAATGTTATGTCTGCGTTCTTTTTACAATTTTTCATTTTTTTTTTCAAAGCACTTTCTTTCAGGTTTGTAGGAAGAAAGAAATACAAGAACAGCTGGCTATTCATAAGACAGAAAAATTGCCAGCAGGCTGGTTCCTGACTGCTTGTCTGGCTGCCTTTTGCACAAAAGAACCACAGAATGGTTCAAACAAGAGTAGTTTATTCATGCTAGAACAAAAGGCTTACATGAAACTTTTCCTGAGGAAGCAGTAAAATGGTATGAATCACCTCCGACAATATGTCATTAGTATCCTTCAATCCAAAGAATTTAACCTAGGCAATTATGTAGCACGATACATCAAAATCTTATTAGCATTTCCCATCTACTACCAGATAATAGCACTATAATATCCAAGTCATGTTTGCTAACTGGGTCTTTAGGCACGCCAGTCACAATGAAATACTTACACAGTTGCAGCCAGTATTAACATCATTGTACAAATAATTTGGATCAGATTTGAGACTATGATTAAGGCTGAGTTTGATAGCACCTAATGCAAAAAATAATGAAAGACATGCAAGACCTTCAAGTGAAATTCAAAATGTGCAGGTCTGCATTTTGTAAGCCAACAATTATAGGAGATTTGAGAATATAGTTATTAATTCCCACTGTGCCTTCCTGACATGTGCTGGACTCAATGATCCATAGGGTCTCTTCCATCTCTAAAGTTGTAAGATGATGATGATAATTCAGAGAAATTGCCTTCTCAAAACAAGTACATTCCATGGATAGTCATTTCCTCAAGGGATTGTTTTGTGAGCCAGTTAAAATGGACTTCAAATTTATTTTATTTAAATCATTTGTTTATCACCTGAAATTAGATTTTTAAAACACACACACATTCTCTTTGTAGATTAAGGCCACAATCTTGTGGTCATGGAATATCATCCCATAAAATGGAAGATTTTTTTAGATCCTCTTCTTTGAGGGCAGAGACAGAAAGATCCACCCTTGAAGAGATATAGATCCAATCTTGAAATCCTTTTGGAAGTAGATACATTGTTGCAGCTTCACAGGTAGCGAAAAGGGATGTTTGGATAGCTTAGAGCAATTATTAAAGGTCAAAGAAACAGGTTTTCAGTAAACATTCTTAGCTTACTCATTTTTGCTGCAGTGGGAGTTCAAACTTGATTTGATTGAGCACCCACATCTGCCTTTCTAGTTGTCTATGGTATCTGTAGGGCTTTCCTCCAACACCACATTTCAGATGAGTTGATTTTTGTGCCTCTTTTTCTTCACTGTCTTTCTTTCACATAGTATGAATCATCTTTACCTTTCTTTTCAGTGACATTCTTTGCTAACTCCAACCTCTTCCTTTCTTCATTCAAAAAGCAAAGGGACATATTTTGGAAAACATGTACAGAACATATCCATAGAGGGTTTGGTCCAATACAGCTTTTCTTCCTCACCTTGCCTAACTCAAAGAAATGGATATGAAATTGGAACATAGCTTTCCAGTCTGTAGTTGGCAGAGCAGGCATGGAAACATTAGTTTCACCAAGAGGTTAAAGGGTGTGTATGTTTATTCATTGTATGTGTTGTACCTACTCAAACATTTCATTTCATTAAGTCTCTTCAAAATATGTTGACACAGAGGAACTACAGTTACATTCCAGCTGTTTCTGCTTCTGCCTCCTCCCAATAACCATAGTACAGACCGTGTGCACATCTTCTGGAATGCTCTAGCACAGGATTATTCTACATTAGGGAAGTTTCTGTTGGGATTTGTTGTAGTGTATGTATACTTAAACTTCCATTTTAAAAAGGCAGGAAGTTCAGTTCTTTAAAAAAGCCTCCAGTTTATGAATGTGAGATATGGTGCTTCTGTATCGAAGATTCAAATGACCAGGAAATGGCCCAATAGGCCATTTGCACACTGTCAAAAAACAGCCCTGGCAAATGCTTTGTGTTTGGGTGAGAAGTGGTTAACTGATGAAAAAAGGAATCCGCTTCTGGATTTTTCCTTGCTTAGTGTCTCTTTGTGAATGTTAGTGAGCACAAGAGGGTATCCTGTAGATTATCTTGACTGCTGTCATGGGTATTATCAATATTCAAGCTGCCCTTTGCTATGTAAAGCTTGGCAATGTAGGCAGCAATATCAGGCCATTTCCTGGTGTTTTGAATTGTGAATTCAGAAGCACAATGTCCCACATTCATAAAACAAAAGTTTTTTTTAAAGAATTTAATTTTTAAAAAGACGTTTAAAGCCAAATTTGAAAAGAAGACAGGTCTACCAGTATGCTTGGATGAGCAGGCAGGGCATAAGAAAATATTATTTCTTGCTTTCTTTCTCTTAGGATTCCTCTTTTACTGTGTTCAAAGTATATGAGGCAAGGAAAGTTGGAGCTGTCCAAAACCAGTTTGCTAGCCTTTTTTTTAAAAAAAAATGTGAACTGCTTAAATTGTCCTCTTTTATTCATCCACTTTTATTTCTTTCCCTAGAAAGCCAACAATGGTATCATTATTATAACATTTCTATTTGCAGTGCTTCTAAAAACAGCAATTTTCAGTCTCTGTGCTGTTGCAATTAGTTACAAAAGGTATCTGAGCAAAACTGATATCGCTGAAGAAAAACACATGGTGCTTCTACTATGTTCCTTAGCTGTGCATCAGTTTTAAATGCTTCTTTTTGAAAAGTTAATGATGTGATTGCCACATTACTTTACAGATGAAGTGAGAATATGTATAATGAGGAGGCTCTAAATACAGTGACCTTTTTTTATAAAAGGGGGAAATCTCTTTTTAAACTTTCCTTTTGGCTATAGGATGCTTATTGAGCTTGTCACATAGAAGTAGATTACTGATATTTTTAAATACTTCTCTCGCTCTCAGTAATTGATGTAGCACCATTTCCCCACAGCATATTTTCTTGTAAAACACATTCATCTTTTCTCCATTAAGATTAAACAGGGTGGTCATTATATCATAAAGGAATAAAATATTCACTTCTCTACTTACTGCAAAAATACAGCTATTATCTGTCAAATACACAGATTAGCATTGCCTTCAGATAGGATTTTAATGGCCCCTTAAACATAGTGCAAAAATGCTGCAACAGGCAATAAAAGAGTAGGAATTTTCTCCATTAGGGGGAATTATGTCTTAATTATATGTGAAGCCTCGGGGTTTGCATTGTTGTTCACTTCATGCTTTGAGCAAATAAATATTTCTGCATCTTTAGTTCTCTGAATGTATTTCATTTCTCACAAGCCAAGTTTATCTTTTTTCAAATTTTTAAAAGTCATTTCAACAAAGCATTGGCTGTCATAGTTCAGTGCAGTTTGCACACACACACAAAATCTCTCACACGCAAGAACTCTCAGTGAGAGTGCTAGAAAATGATGCTGATCTTGCAAGGAAGGGGAAAAAAATAGCAGGCCCTTGTATGCAAGGAAAAGGCAAAAATTTACATTACTACAACACATAAATCCATGGTGCCAAAACTCAAACCTCTGGACCATATTTTAAATTAGCCAACCACAGCCTGAGTAGTCATGGTGGTTCTACATTCTGCAGCTGCAGGAAATCATACACACCTCTGAGACCAAGATGTGCCTGGTACCATGGCTGAAAATGGTTGCACTAATTAGCAAGGCTATATCTCCAGCCCTGAAAATCTGAGCCAGTAGATGAGGTGAATTTTTCAGTCACTTGACTTCTTGAAAACACAGAAGTTAAGTATCAGAAAAAGACCTGGATTTTATGACAGGAGCTTTCTCCTGTATATGAGTAGCGAAATGTTTCAACCTAATAAGAAAGAAGTCCAATTGCCATGACGCAACTTCCAGATTTTCTCCTGTATACTTCATTATTACAGCAGTACCTCTTCAACACAAATTTAAATGAGAAACAAATTATGAATTTTGTCCTTAGCACAGACTATTATGAATGTTGAGATACCGAGGGTGGTGTAGTGGATAGAGTGATGGACTAGGATTCAGAAGGCCTGGGTTTGATTCCCCACTCAGCCATGGAAACTCAGAAGGGTGAGGGTAGAACTGGTAAAGCCAGTCCTTAAATACTTCATTTACCTTGAAAACCCTATTAGGGTCACTCAAAGTTGGTTCCAACTTGACAGCACACAACAGCAAATTAGAAGAGTTAGCAAGATAAAAAGTTAACATCAAATTGATTGAGATTAAAGGGAAGATAAATTAGCATTGTACTGAAGCTTCAGGAGCTAAGGAAGTGGGGATAGTTATATCTTTTTTATCTGTGTCTGTCTGTGTCTGCTTATCTTAGACAATGTACATACAATATTTGAAAGAAATTAATTTATTATTATTCATACCAGGCACAATCAATCCAAATTATAAAAACAATGAAGTTGTTGTTGTTGTTGTTGTTGCTTAGTCTTGCAAACTAAAAGCCATAGCTTCCTTTATTGTGTCAATTCATCTAATGTTCAGTCATTCTTTTCCTCCTGCCTTCAGCATTATTATCTCTTCCAGTGAGTCTTGTACTGTAGTCTCTGTTTACTCATTTTTACAAAGAAGTGATTAATTATCTGATTTGCTTTCCTCAGTATAACATTTTCAAATAGAAACTGGGAATGCCATATGATCAATAATGTTAGCCTTTATCTCCAGCAACACAGCTTCATATTTAAGGATCGTTTTTGGTTCCTTCATAACTGCCCTTCCAAATCTTTATCTTCTGATATTTTGGCTGCAGTCTCCATTTAGACTGAAGAAAGACTATTTTCACGAAGAAAGGCTAATATTGAATATATGTTTGGTCTTAGGTTTTTAGGGCAACAGATATGTATAGATATAAAATATAAAACGTCGAGGCTGAAAATGTTGTGGGGATTGTTACATGATAGGCAGGTAACTCCTGTGCTATCAGCCTAAAAGTTATTTCAAAAAAAGTTAATCTGCTTCCCTTCCCCCCCCCCCCCCATTTTAAGGAAGAAAATGAAATGAAATGAAGTAGAACGTCTGTCAGTAATGATGACTGACAGAATGCTTTGATAGCTCTTGATACTTAATTTGTTAATAAGCACAGGTTCTAATGAATAGTCACAGAAATCCAATAATACAGACACATGCAAAAGACCAATATAGAATCAGCTTTGTACATCGTCATTCTAAAACTGGAACTTTTTAAAAATCCAGATGTGGACAAATCAAAACAGACAAACTATTAAAAATGTAGAGTTTACTCCCTGTAGTTTAAAGCATTATAATTAAATATACATTAAAATATACATTAAAATTATGTTGCCTGTTTTTACTTTTATTTATATATTCTTTATGTTCTCTGGACACAGACCATAATTGTGCCAGTTCTGCTCCAACTTGTCAAGGTCCATTGGAAGAGAAATTGTGCTTTCTAGAGTTGCTAAATAAGTATATTTATTTGCTTTTTTTTTGTAATTTATCTTTGCATGACAAGTCACACTGACTAAATGACATCTCTTCTGCCCCAAAGTCTTAAAGATCTCAGATGGTATATAGGAACAGGAAGCAATGTAATGAAGTGCTTCCATTTCTCTATATGCCTCCAGGGCTTCACCTGTTTTCTTGAATTATAAATGCCTCATTTTTAATTTTTAATTTTTTTGTAGAAAACTTTAAGCACCCTCTGTGCCATGTAAAACCTCATTCCCAACCAGAAGAAGAGATAGTGGATTGCGTAAACAGAGCCTGGTTTCATCTGGAAAATAAGAGTTTTCCCCTACTAGTTGGGCTCAAAAGAGCAGAGGCTGCCTTATCTGGTTATTTCGGGATCAACCATTTCATTGTTGTTGGCAAAAAACAACAAGATAAAACACAGCATTTTGATGTATAAATTGGTTATGTTTTATACCTGACATCCTGCTGTTTTCCTTGACACCCTGCCACTCTCCCTGTGAACTTACCATTTTCTCATGCTTGACATTTAATCTATGCCCAGGAATGCTTTATGATTCCATCAAACAGAGAACCTGCAAGTTAAAAAGACAACACAAGTCAAAAGTGGAGCCATTCCTTGCTTCTGGTCTTTGTACCTGTCTGACAAGCCATCTTTACTGATGCCTTGTTTTGCCTTTTCTGTATTGTAGTAGTATATGCAAGTGCTTTATCATTCCTACCATGCAGTAACATAAGTCTATATATCAAAATGCTGCACAAGTGAATCTTGGATAACTTTCTAAGTTTGACGTAGACATACCTGCTTTGTGAAAAGCAGATATATCTGCTTTCTGAAAGTGATCACATGTGGAACAAGGCTTACTAATATTTTACCTTGCACTGATAGCAGATATTTCATACCAGTGATCATGTGCAATCAGATTAAAGCAGCCACTGTGTGACTAGATCTGTCCTCCACGGTCAGCTGTGTTAGTCTGTTGTAGCAAAAACAACTGAGTCTTGTGTCACCTTAAAGATTAATAGATTTTATCTGGAATAAACTTTTGTTGACTGCATCCCACTTCTGCAGTCCACAAAACTTAATGCATATAAAACATCTTAATCATTGATATACTACAAGGTGCTTGGCAGTTCATGTGCCCAGAGTTTTCTGCCCTGGTTCCAGGTTGAACACCAGGTCATACATATCTTGAAAATGATAAGCACAGTTTGTATTGTGTAATAAATAGCCACTCTGTAATAAACAGGAGTACAAGTAGGCACCTGAAACCCAGCAACAATAAGGGCAACACTAGATATGGATGTCATTAAGATTACAAGGATGCAATTAACATGCACTTTAAAAATAATAATGATAACAACTGAAGGGAAGCAAGAGCAGAATTTACAGTGGATTGAGATTGAGGAGAGACCAAGTTGGACTCTTTGTCACCCTGCAACAAGCATCACTGCTGTGAAGTTACTGCTTGCAGTCCAAGGAAAGCCTTTGTTGGTATCAACAGGTGTTTCCTTTGCAAAGTGCAGCATCAAAGAGGTGACCTTTTTGAGGACAGTTGCAAGGGACACTCCACCTCCACATATCCTCCAGGATACCATGCAGTAAAAATTAAGGCTAAAGGGAAGGAGTTCTTTCCATTGTTGTTGTTGTTGTTTAGTCGTTAAGTCATGTCCGACTCTTCGTGACCCCATGGACCAGAGCACGCCAGGCACTTCCTGTCTTCCACTGCCTCCCGGAGTTTGGTCAAACTCATGTTGGTAACTTCGGTGACAGTGTCCAACCATCTCGTCCTCTGTCGTCCCCTTCTCCTCTTGCCCTCACACTTTCCCAACATCAGGGTCTTTTCCAGGGAGTCTTCTCTTCTTTCCATAGCCCCTTCCAATGCCAGTTTTGGTCCAGTTCCAGGGAAATAGAAAAGAACCAAGATTGCCACTCCTCCCATTTGTACCTCTGAAACCCATGTGATAAGCAGACATGCTGTAGCAGCCTTCTGAAAATATAGTTAGTGTTCTGGACCCCATTCAAGTTTGGACTTGGGAAACCAAAAGGTTTAGCAAGATGGCTTTTCTTTTTCTGAGCCCAGTTTCAAATTTAAAAAAAAAACTGTTGTTCTGTTCAGTAATGTTTGAATCCTCAAGAGGGGCCCTTGTCATTTCTCAAATACTTCTCTAACACTGTCCTCTGCCCTCCCCTTACCCAACTTGGAGGTGGCAGTTACAAGCATCTCTGGTCTTTTGTTCCATTTCAAGCTTACTAAGGCCATGGTCACACCAGCCAAATGTTCCCCAGTTATCCCCAGTTACATTGGAGCATAAATTTCCAGTCACACGACACATAGCCATTAGCGAATCATTTTACCAGCCAGCAGTGTAACTGCAAAACATTTCCCCCTCACCGGGAGGCTTCTACTATTTTTGTTCCAGTGGTGTTTCAATATATTCCTTAGTAGTATGGCATGTGTTCATCAATATCAATATCAATCATCAATATCAATCCTACTGATACTTTTTCAAAGCGAATTCACCAGGGAAGGTGGCTGCCATTACTGCCACCTTCTCTCTCTCTCTCTCTCTCTCTCTCTCTCTCTCTGTGTGTGTGTGTGTGCATGTGTGTGTATGTACAGTACTGTGCAAAAGTCCTAGCCCACCACCAACTTCGTTGTTTTAGCAACGTTTTAATGACCATCCATATTTATTTTTTGGTCTCTTTAAAATACAAACAGAAAATATAAAAAATATGTACACACAATTTTAAAAATCACAATTTTTGAGAACAAAATGGCTTCTTCAGGCAAAAGTCAGTATTTAGTGTGACCTCCCTTGGCACTAAGCACATCTTGAACTCTTTTGAGGAGACTGTCCTGAAGGTTTCTAAAGTAATCTTTTGGTATATTATACCAGGTTTTTTTCAGCACTTCCCAGAGTTCTTCTTTAAATTTAGGTTGTCTTTCATTTCTTTCTCTGTCCAGATGATCCCATACTGCCTGTGTAATATTCACGTCTGGACTCTGTGGAAGTCTGCCCATGACTGTTGGTGCTTTATCAGCTGTTTTTCTTGCCAAATATGATTTCACTGCATTAGTAGTGTGCTGTGGATCACTCTCATGCTGAAAAATAAAACCATTCCCAATCAGGTGCTTTCCAGAAGGAATGACATGATGAAATAAACCTGTCTGATCTTTTCAGCATTCATGATCCCATCAATACAGACAATATCACCAACACCACTGGCAGAAATGCAGCCCCAAACCAGTACAAGACCCTCCATCATGTTTCACTGAAGGCCACAAGCACTCATTCTTCCATCTCTCTCCATCTCTTCTTCTCACATATTGTCAACGATCGGACCCTAAAATTTCAAATTTAGATTCATCACTCCATAGTAGTGGATCTTCATTCCAATCTTTGTGAGCTTTGGCATATTTTAGCCATTTCACCCTGCCCCCTTCTGAAAAAGTGGTTTCTTGGCTTCTACTCTTCCACAAAGACCATTCCTGATCAAGCTTCTTTGGACTGTAGAAGGGTCAACTTGGCATCCTAATGAAGCTGCCAGATACTGAGCCAATCCTTTTTGGACTGGCTCCGGTCTCTCAAAGAAGAAACTCTGAGAAACTTCTCATTAGATTTTGGAAGTTTCCTTGGCTTTCCATGCCTTTTTTTGTCCTTGACCTCTCCTGATTATTCACATTTCTTTGCTTGAATACCACATCTTGAGTATCCAGTTTGTCAATTTCCCTTTGAGAGTGGCCTTGATGATGCAAAAGTATGATTTTATGTCTGCCAAATTCTGTGATCTTTGGCATTTTGAATGAAATGATGTGATTGAAAGTTGGTCTTATTAGCAAGCTTCCAATGAATTAAATTCAAGCAACATATTTATGCAATGCTCAAGCATATCTTGCACAAACCTGATATGATAGACCTTTTTCACAGCAGTCATTTAGTAGGACATATAGTAGGACATATACAGCTATATGTATATAGCTTCAAAAATGAACTGGTAATGTTAAAACACATTGGGACGCTCATCCAGGTATATGTAACATGTGACCACGAAGCACAACAAGAAAGGGATAAAAAGTCTTATTACCAAATGGGGATATTTCACTGGTATGACTGAGGCCTTAATTTGTGTGCTGAACCAGCTTTCCGCCCCTACTGAGCAGCATCCCTATATAATGTCTGAAGGAAAGATAATAGAATCTATATTAACCATATTCTTTAGTAGAAATCAGAGCTGAGCAGAACGGTTTCAATTAGGTTATTCTTCAAGGATTTTGGCAGGAGAAATGGTGGCCTGCTCATTGTGAAAAATAAAAATAAAGAGCTGATGAGAAGGATAATGTCTTTTATTTCTCTGAGTTTGTGAGGCATAAGAAAATAAGATGGATTCTAGCCCATAGGATAATTCTGTTTTCGTCACAGTACATGGGAAGATAAGGCTGCCGTGTATTGATGAGATCAGCACTTTAATAGCAGTAAATTAACTCAGTGTGCACTGGAAGTAGAGAGAACATCCCTGTTTCTAGATAAAGATATAATTTGGCATCAGTGTTTCCTTAATAGTTGTTCTATTGGCATATTTTAAATAAAATGTCTGATTCTTTTGTTAGCTGTTTATAATAACACTCTACAACTGTTGTTACCCTTTTCTAAATTTAGCAACAACTGTGTGCTAGGTACTGTGAAGGACATAAAATGTGGGTATTTATCTAAAAAGTTCATGTTCTAGGACGGGAAGGAGAAACAGAGGCTCAGGACTAAGAGAATTGAGTGGAACATAGGTGAAGTTTAGACAAGGGAAATCAGAGCTTGGAAAAATTACTTTTTTTGGCCTACAGTGTTCCAAATCTCACTGCTGTGTAAGAGGACGTGATTTCATGGACCTCCTGCATTCAGCCAGTCATGGTTACAGCTCCTTCACAAACTTCCCCTAGGAACCTAAAGTAGTCATGAGTGGAGTCCTCCTTCGCAGACCTTCCCTGGCTCCCTATGAATGTGCTACATGCTTATGAATAATAACACCTAAATTAGGCTATAGCGCAAATTAGAGATGGGCACAAATTTAGAAATGAATTTAAAAATAATTAAAAATTGCTCATTCATTGATTCTTATTTGTATTCCTCCCTGACTAACACAAATCAATGAATTTTAGTGATTTTTTTATTTGTTGATTTGTTGGGCCCCAGGCACCTAGAGTAACCAAAATTGCAGAGAAGCTTCCCCTGACTCTTCCCTACAATCTCTACAGGTTTGGTGAAGAGTGGGTTTCAGACATCTGAGTTATACACACACAAAGAAGGCCTCCCCAGGAAAGTTCACCTCAGGGACCTAGAGACACCAAAATCTCCAAGAAGCTTGACCTCACTGTCCTTTACAGTCCCCAAGTCAGCTGCTAAAGGGTGCTTTCCTGGGGTGACCCACTTTGTTGGTGTATAACTCAGACATCCAAAACTCAAATTTCACCAAACTTGGAGGGCTTGTAAGGGACAGTCAGTGGAAGCGTGTCTGTACTTTTGGCATCTCTAGGTGCCAGGAGGAGCATTTTATAGGCTTTTAAAGGCAAAATGAATCAACAAATCGATTGATTCAGCAGAAAAAAATTGTAAATCATAATTTGTCAACCTTGACAAACCATGAATCAAAATTAATTGCCATTTTTTTTATTCGTGCCCATGTCTAGTGCAAATAGATTAATTAATATAAATTTTCAGGACTGAATAGAGGCTTTGATGCTGGCAAGATAAAGAAGGCTTCAGGGCTTTACCACTTTTCAGTTAATCATTGAGGAGGAGTTAGTTGATCTTAAGGGTT
Source organism: Intellagama lesueurii (assembly GCA_037013535.1). Classification (NCBI taxonomy): domain Eukaryota; kingdom Metazoa; phylum Chordata; class Lepidosauria; order Squamata; family Agamidae; genus Intellagama; species Intellagama lesueurii. The sequence goes on from JBAJHW010000001.1 coordinate 88,018,742, forward strand.
GAGATTAATTAAGATTTACTTTTCTTGGTTTGAAGTTTATCCTTCCATCTTGATTATAGTATTATTGTAGATTTTAATTGTTGTTTTTATCTGTTTGTAATATTTTGTGAGCCGCCCTGAGTAGACTCTTGTCTAGAAGGGCGGGATAAAAATCCAATAATAAATAAAAATAAACAAATAAATAAATCAGAACTGCTGGACTATAATTCCTAGGTGTGCCTGTGTGGCCTGGAGAATTCTGGAACTTGTGGTCCAAAATAAATAAATAAATAAATAACTTCTTGAACCTCTGCATATAGTACATTTCCAAGCATATCTGTAGAGAAGCATGTGAATTTGCTTCCTATCTTTGTCCCTTCATGTAATGTGGAAAATAATAGCCAACAAGATTATGGAAGTGATAGACAAATAAGTGACTTGGACTCAAATTTCCAGTATATGAAGAGAGGAGGAGCAAAATAAAGATTTGGTCTCAGGTACCAGCAAGTTAGGGTGAAGAAGAAATTTAAAATATGGTATCATTGTCCAAGGAGAGAATCACATAGCCCTTCCCTCCTTTGCTAGCATATGCCAAGAAGCATATACAGTTTCTTTAGAGATAATGTACTACTATCTTTAGCTTCCACATTGCCAATGCTATGCGTCAGAGGACCTACACCGTTTTTTTCTTGAGAGAGTAATAACAGGCATTGGTGAACATATTCAACAGTGTCTTGTATGTTCGGTTGCCACTTCTGATGAATCTTCCCACTTTCATATTCAAAACTGGCCCAAAATGTCCTTTGAGGTCCAACATATTGGCCAGAATCCTCTTGACATCCACGTCAGGTTTGCATAACTTGCCATGGCTAATTACAGCAACTTGGCAAGGTGCTGGCACATCTCTCAGTCACATGCTTGGTCATACATCTTATTGTACAACCAAGATGTGCTATAGTAGTTCATCAATTAGCTGCAATTAACTATAGCAAGCTAAGCAGACCATCAGTGAATACCAAGAAGATTCTGGCTATTTCCTTTACCTGGCTCACTATCATCTTCTCCACAATTATTGAATTTCATTATTATTACTCCTTCCTTAAAACAAAAGATATGAATGTGGACTTCCACAGGCTAGGAAAAAGCAAGATATAGTGCGTACTCTGTGTTCTCTATCCACAGAATGTCTATAGTTTTAAAAAAGTTTCTGTTTCAAAGATAAAGGACATAAAAATCTCCCTTTGGTATAATAATCTCTTTAATTATAGGGCCTGCTACAAATTCTGACATTTATTTGAGATGAAGTACTGAGTATATTAATGGTCAGGAAGGCAGTACTAAGGTGTCAACAAAGGAAAAGCTAACTTTGTGGAGAGATATATTGATTTAATTAAATTTCTGTCATACGCCTAGAGAAACATGGCAAATTGGAGTCCACTGTATTAGTTAGATACTTGAGATCTGATTCAAGTGAAGTCTTTATTAATTCTTTTCCTGAGCAAAGTCTCTGTTATTTTTGAGACATGGTGGATCTAACACCCGGCATAATATATTGGTCGTGTGGCAAAGAAATATATATATTATGATGGAACAGTCAATGTATTTCTCAAAAACTGTAGCTCATCAGTATAACAGAGATCAGCTATATTGTTCTAGTGTTATGTACTATTTGAACAGCAGTGGTACTGTTTGAATATGTCATGTCTACTTTTCAGTGCCCTGAACACCTAAGCTTGATTAACAAGCTGTATAGTTCAAGTACCCAAACCTGTTGTAAATCTGAAAAATCACTACATTCCACTCTGGATGGCTTGAATTGGCAAAAATAATTTCAGAGCTATTTCACTCACATTAAAACGGGTTATTTCAGTTTTCTGCTTTCTCAATAAAATTGGTGAATTAAATAGATTAGAATGTTTTGCAAACACACACACACACACACACACACACTGGTTTATTCAAAAGAATACTGGAAGATTTAAAAGCATCCACCCATATTTAGGAGAGCAGGAGAGGAGAATTAGAGATATAACAGTGCAGTTCTATCCATTATCCCCCTACCCTGGAATAAAGACGCGAGACAACTGTTATGGAATAAACATGGGCCACACTTTATTGAATATTCATAATTATCCTCTATGAAAAAGGGGGGTCCTGCTGTAGTGCGGAATCAGGTTCTACAGAGGGGTCTCAACGGACCCCTACCAAATTATGGGCGAGTCCCAAGCCCCAAGCTCTCGCAGTCGTGAAGACAGCGAGAACCCGGCTGGCCCAAATTTGACCACCCCCGGACGTCAAGCCCCCTCCTTCTTGTTGACTGTTGGTCTGGGAGCGGCCCCAGCGGATCTTCTCCCCCAAGCACTGTAATCGCATGATCCGCAGCGCTGGGAGATCAGATGAGCTATACATTACCTGTGGTTGTGAGGGGGACTCACTGAAACCTGTTTTATCCGCACTACCCGCCACAGCATAGAGACTAGCAACGCTAAGTCCCATGCCCGCCAACCAGCCTCCGAGGCTCCATAGGCAGGCCCTTCTGGATGTCCTTAATATATAACTCCGGTCGAGCCATGCTCATTTCCTGGTGACGATTCACCGATCCAAGACGATTGTACAGTGCCCGATGTACTTCGCTGTTAACACTCCTCCCCGCAGTGTTAACCCACTGGCCATGCCAGCACAGCTCAGGCCTCTCCATGCGGATTCTGGTGACCATTCACCAATCCAAGGCCATTAAGCACTGCCCAATACACTTCACTGTCAACACTTCCATGCAGTGTTAAGGTGCTGGGCATTCCAAAAGAGCTTGGGCCAAACCACATAGATCTCTTGGTGACCAATCACCGATCCATGGCCATTACATCCAGCTCTGCGTACTTTTCTGTTAACACTCCTCCCGCGGTGTTAACTCGCTGAACTTGGCATTCTGTTCTCCACACACCCAGTGTAAGCTATCAATCCCAAAAGATCAGCAGAATGACTGTAAACTTGAATTATAAGTAATTAACTAATCCCAGTTGCTGTGGCCAATTCAATGGAAAAGGGGTAGTGGTGGGGAGGGGAATCGGCGCGCCCGCGCGCCCACTGCTCGCCTCATTTAAATTGATTTCAGTGCCAGCGGGTCCTTACAAAAGCTTCCTTTCCCCCTTTCTTTTTAAAGAATTAAAGTTTTTCCCCTTTAAATTATCCTCGTGCACTCGTCCCGTACTACACGGGCTGAAGCAGACTAGCAAACCGTGGGGGAGGTGCCGATGCAACCCCCCCACCCCCCCGGTCCAATGAAGCAAAGCTGCAGATAGAATTGATGCAGCAAGAAATTCAATCCTGGCTGCAGCGTTCCATCTTCCCAAGGGGCCCAAAGTAGGTGGGAAGCTTCTTTAAATATACTACTCCTTCCCCCTCCCTTCTCAGGTCGCTCTTGTGAGACTACAATGTCTCCCGCTATCCCGGGAAGGGGATAATGGCGGCCCACGTTGCCGAAGAGCCTCGTCAGCGGGCCGGACATTTTTAATTAAAAGCAAGCCCTGTTGTATTCAGTGAGGTTTACTCTCATGCACATATGTTCACCACTCAGCAAAATGAAATCAGTGAAACACACTTTTGGGGGCTGAGAAGTATCTGAGGCAATTCATCCACCAATTACTGACTTATTTTAGAACTTTTTTCATGGAATAGTTGTATCTTGCTAATGCTGCCTTCCGCAAGAATCTGACCATATTGTAATTGTAACTCAGAAAGGCCCATCTTTGGGCCTATCCTGTCCACTCACTGGCAGAGTGGACAGGATACCAAAGGCTCTTTCTAGTGATAGCAGTCAGTTATGGAACACTGTCTCCAGATTTACTCATCTGGTGTTCAATTGTATAAACTCTTCAGGTTTATCAAGAGCTTGCTTTCAGCACTAAGTCAAATATTTTCTCACACACACGATAATTAAACTGATTTTAGCTGTTACTTTATTTTTCACCTGTTGCTGCTTTGAGTTGCTGTTCTTTTTTCTTTAATTCAGTGTTCATGCTGGGTCATTTTCAGCTGCTTTAGTGTTGTTGTTTCCCCCAAAACATATTTTTGTGAGTCACTTAGAGATATTCTCTTTTAAAATGTGCTAAACACAGTCTAAATGAATAATAATCTAAATGAATAATCTAAGCTAAATCCACAAGCAGAGCCTGATTTATGGGTGCCTTATTTAGCAAGAGAGAGAAGTATGTTTTTTTATCTTTAAAAAAACCCCAACATATGCTGAAGTCTGGCCCTTGCAGCTGTACACATTAAGGATTTACTTCAAAGACGTGGGTTGGCGTAACCAACAACTTCTTCACAGAGAACTTGTTTTTACATTTTGATGCCTGGGAGACCTCCCAAGCAAGCCTTTTGAATTACAGTGGGCCATACTTTTCCAGGGCATTAACTTTCCCCAGTCCAACCTAATAGAAGACTATTTTTCTTTCTCTGTGTGCAGTGTTGTCTTCCTCCACACATTCCCCATCACCATCTTCACAACCATGTGTCCATTCCAAATCACAAGTACTATATCCAGGGGAAAACAGCACAAAATGAATTTTATAAAGAACACAGAACCCAATTTCCTCCCAGTGAATCTCGTACAGTTTGGATGAAGCTGAATAACTTTCCCATTGCCATTCTCTAAATGAAAGCAGTGGCACAGACCATCAATATCTGCTTTTGTTTGAACCACAAATGCTGAGGATTTTCAGCCCAATTGCCCTGGCCAATTCTGAGCCCACTCGGACTGTACAGTAGAAAAACATTTTGCGCTATTGCATTGCTTGACTGAACTTCCTCACTTTCTGTTCATCTTTCATCAAATGACACTACGTCCGTTGGTTTCCTTATAGGAAACCTTAAAGTGTTATCTAGGCCTTTGCAGGACTTTTGCAGCAATTGAAACCAGAATAAATGAGCTCAGACTCAACACAGGGTCACTTCTGCCATCATATGTGAAGCAGTCCTTAATGAGAACATCTCAAGATGGGAGCAAGGAAAGGACATGCCATTTGCTTGACAGGAGTGTGGTGAGAAGGCATGAGCAGCAGTAGTTTCTCAGAGGAGGGAATTGTTTTTAGAAGTGGCCTAAAAATAATAGGACTGTGAGGAAGAGAACTTCTGGGAAACATGGTGATAAATAAACATCAGATTCATTCCATAGGCACTAGAGTTGAGCTCCACCTTTGGAAGTGACTTTGGATTAATTTGGAGAGAACTGAGAATTATCTGAGAATTTCTTCAAATCCAAGGGGTCGTAACAAAAGTTACCTGTTCATACCCACCACCTTCTCCCGTTTCCAAAAACTGTCCTTCTCTAGCCTTTCTCAGACACCATCTTCCTTTCCTTACTTGGGAGGAGATAAATTGGTGGGAGCAGCAAAGCATGAGTGTCAGAACCTGATAAGGATTCCACCCCCTGCCCATTTCTCCCTAGTCTCAATAAACAAAACATTATATGCCAACATGCTGGGATATATATGATGACTGTAATTCTTTCAAGGGCTTCTGCACTTGCTTCTCAGATTATCATAGGATAACTTTGCCTGTAATTCTTTCAACAAGCATGTGGGTAAACAGTAAAATGCCAGCAGACGGCAGGGATGGCATGTGGCACGTCTGCATCAGAAATAAATGAGTCTGTGTCACTGACACTGGGTCACCACAGAGAAGATCCTTTGACCACTTATTCACACTACTCTTGTGCTACCTGGTCTGGGTGCTTGCCAGCTGGGTCAGTGTACTAGTGATTGGGAAAGCTTCTTAGGAGCCTTTTACCCAAGACCCTCTGAGCCACTTGCTCCTTGGTACTTCAGGGAGAACAAAACAGGCAGGTTCCTGGTTGCAAACCACCCCTGCAAGGTAGAAATTTGAAAACCCACAAAAAATGTTCCAAAACCTCCAAGTACATAAGATTCAACCTCTCCAGCTGTCTAAATGAACATGCAGCTGTAAAATGTTGTAATTTTATTGAATAAAGGTTAGTAAAACACATAGGTTCAGCAAAAGGCTTAATGATTCTAGTAAAATTAATGTAACATGAAGCAGTTCCCTATTGCAGAAAAATAAAAGCAGCTTCAGCATTTCAGGCAGTTAGGACTCATTCCACAGAAAATAATAAAGCTATCAAATTCTAAGCTATACTAACAACATAGCATAGTTCCAAAGCATAAGCAAAGTTCAGCATGAGGGTGGATACATGTTGAAGGAAGCATGAAGAAGCTTATTACTCCTAGCTAGCTGCTACTCAACTAAGTCATTGTTCCATCTAACCTTATATCCCATCATTCCTTCATGAGCTGGCTAAAGCCTCCCACCAATCAGATGAATCCAATTAATTGGTTTCTGCTGCATGAGCACTTCCAGGATCTCCACAAGTTCAAACCATCAACATGTCATGAGAAGCCAAGCACTGGCTTCTTCTCAGAAGACATTTCAAGGCCTTGGATAAGGTTTCATAGCCCTTCAGGGTGATTAACCCCTTTTCTGCTGGTTTCATCACAGTCTGCACCAGAAATAAATCTGGGTGGAAGTCTGCGCTATGTGCCCTATGATCTGGCTATTTGCTATCAGTACAGGCAGAGTCCTTTCAACCTTCCAGAGAGAAAAGTATGCAGAATTATACTTGCTTCTTCTAAGGCCATATTTATCCTTTATTTGCTGTTTTGGGGAAATGAGACCTTTGATGGCACTTTAATTTACCTTAAATAGTTTAATTTCTATCTTTGGATCTGGTACTGTGGAAAGATGTTGATTTCAAATTCAATAGCTTGTCAATAGTGTGGAAACATTTAATAGTCTTAATAGCTCCTTGGAGTTAAATTAGTTTCTTGAAACCTATTGGGCATTAAGGTGTTTGTTTTGAATGCATCTCGGTGACAGTAGTATTGAGCCAGAATGCATGGGAATATATCAATTTTATGGGTATCCACTAACTAATTATGCTTCTCTTTGCTTCCTTTGTTTCTGCTGCATTAATAGCACTGTGTAAAAATAAAAACAGAGGTTGTAAAAACATCATCTGACAAAGCCATTGACATCTCTTTGTATTTCTTTTTTTAAAAAAAAAAAAAACACCTATGCATTCCTAGAAACTGATGACAAGATTTAGCAAGGAACAGAAGATAATTAAGACGAGAATGACTATTTAAGTCATAATATTGTCTATTATTATACTTTTTGAAATAGTTCTTCACTGCTTTTTATCTTTTGACAGATAGATGATGGAGAGAGATAGAAAGAGAGAAAGTTAACAGAAAAGATAGGAGAGCAATGTGTGTGTGTATATATACACATATCAATTGATGTGGCCAAATAATAAATGGTCTATGCTGGATCAGACCAAAGGCTATTCAGTATTTATTTACCTTGTTAAATTACTCCTCTGTTCCTCTGTTCTGGACTTGATTGATGTTAACTTGATACTTTAATTCTATCCTTCTGTTCCATTGGATTAGCACATTATTATGTTAAATGTATAAAGTTACTTGCTAAATACAAGTAGTTGAGTGATCTGTGCTTATTGATGAAACCATGTCCTGTGATGCAACATCAGATGAGACATCTGTTGTTACTGGCAGACCTGACTGTGGCACTTCGTGAATATCAAACACAGCTTCAGAATTGCTAACATCACAGTTCTGTATAGGTCTGGTCATTTGTTAATTGTTCAACAGAGGTGTCAGTACAGAAACACTCATGGTATTATAGAATTGTGAATCCAGATCTTTCTTTGTCTCAGAGTGTTGTATGGGATTTTATGCCTTTTTTTCTTTCCTCCTCTGGGATTTCCTAACAAAATATCCTCAGCTTCTTCCCATGAAATCCTGTCCATAGTTCTTGATACTATGCAGGAATTGATGCCATGCTCTTCAGCATTCCTGATCACCACCTAAATAAATCTTCCTGCATACAATTAAGCTTGACAGTCCTGCATTGCCTATGCCTTAAGTATTCCCCTCCACAGGTTTTTGTATCTCTTTGTTGTTCTTGTCAATTTCAGGCCCTATTGCTGGTCCATATCAAAGGGTTACCTACATGCACTGACCAGCACAACCATTTGAAAATGGCCCCTTGTAAAAGTCTGAAATTGATGAAAACAATAAATAATTACATTTCCAGGCATATTTGGAAGTGCCTATTTCACTTTTAACAAATATATTCATAGCTGATCTTAACTGTTGTACCCAAAAACCTCTCCTCTATTTGAGGTACATCAATGAAATTTTTCTGATTTGGACCCATGGAAAAAAAATCCCTATAGAAATTCCACCAGGATTTCAATAACTTTCACACGAACATCAACCTCATGCTGGAACAATCTACACAACATGTACATTTTCTAGACACCACATCTTAGCACCACACTGTACGGAAAACCCACCAAACAATACACCTACCTGCATGCTTCCAGCTTTCATCCTGAGCACATGACAAAACCAATATATTGTCTACACTCAAGGCCTCAGATACAATTGCAGCTGCCTGGACCCACACAAGAGAGACTCCAAACTCAAGGATCACGTTCCTCAGACTATGATACCCACCCAATATGATTAAGGAATAAATTAACAAAGCAAATGGAAACCCAGAAGTAACCTACTGCAGGACATACCCAGAAGAGAAAATGACCAAACACCACTAGTTGTCACCTACACCTACACCTCTAGATCATCCTTGACAACAATATTTCACTCTCCCAAGCCCTTGGTTGCAGACCTATAATTGCTTACAGACAACCCCCCAATCTCAAGCAACTACTAACTTCATTTTTGTTAACCTTTCCAAATGTTCCACTCATCTGGAAGGTGTATCTAGCTAGTGTTTATTTTACTTAACACATTGTTTTATTGGGCACTTAAGAGACAGTTCTTCAGTATACTGAAGGTTAGTTCAGACTAAAGTTACTCAGCTTACGTCTCATGGATAAGATAAGTTGTCTGTGCCTTGTCCCATTGGTTTCCAATCCTATTTACTTGATCTTGGATCCGGTCCTAAAATACTTGCATTCACAGAGCTAAATAGATAAAAAAAGAAAAAGGTCAAGCTACAATCTTAAAATATGGACATTTTTCTTTTCTTTTCTTTCTTTTTTGAACCCACCTTTATGAGTCCCTTCGTAAAGAAACAAGAACACACTTGGAATACAAATCTTTCCCAGGAACCTGCTGTTAATACTATTTAAGCCGCTTGCCTGGCAGCTCAAGTGAAATCGTTATCCAAACACAGTTCTAAGAAATGTTTATGGACTAAACATTTAAGCCCAGAAAATGCTTTAGAGAAACTGTGTCGCCTTATTTTGGAAGCACTTTCCCAACTGCTTGCATCGTTACAGTTCGCTGTCCTGGTGTGGCTAGAATGAAGTTTCAACAGCTTTTCCCATCATTAACCAGCCCTTTCAAGAGATTATAAACATGGTCATTAAGGTTTACTGTGAGTCAGAACTTAGTGTCTAAGATTTTCAACCCAGGAGTTCATGCTTTTTAGAATGAAAACATATTGAGTTTGCTTTCACTTCATGCAACTCTTAAAAACTTGGGTTTAAAGGGTTGACAAATTTCTTCATTTCATCCTGCTTCAATCTTGATCAAGCAGCATAAGGGTGTGTGTATGTCCCAAAGCATAGTTAGTGCTCACAGTATAATAATCACATATCTATTCTTTCTCTGTGTTAAGTACCTGGATATATTTCTCTCATTATTTCCCTATATAGTGGGTCTTTCAGTGTTTCCAGATATCTTTAGTACTGTTGAGATGTTGCTCTTAATCAGTGAGCTGGAGACAGGGCAGCAGCTATGTTTCCAAACAGTATGAAATAAAGTCCTTTATTTTCATTGCAGTCCTATTGTATTCCATCTGAGTGAGAAAAGTAAACATGGTTGAGTTCCGTAATTACATGTTTCTTTTGACATGGTTTTGTTCTACTTACTTTCCCATCATCCCCTTAACTGTTTCCTGGGAAGGCTTTTTAGCACTATTTCCACAATGGTTTCCATTTTTCCTGATTAATGGAAAAGTTTAAAGTTGGACTAGCTTGCCCCTTCTCTCCCATTTAGGAAGGGAGAAGCAGTGCCTTCTTTCAGCCCTTCCTCTTGAATGGTGTGGAGGAAAGGCAGTTAAAAGGAAGGGGTATTTGTCTACTGGAAAAAATAACTGCCTTTCCACCAGAGTTGTCAGGTACACACACTTGACGGAACAGAACATTACAAAGACTAAGGAAGAGCGTTGCCACATCTCTAGAGGCAGGTAAAAAGTGATCAAATGCTATCTTTTTCCAGGAACAGTGTTGTTTTAGTGCAATTTAATATAATTTTTTTAAAAAATGAAGCTCAGGCTGCAGTTTAGGAGTGGCCAGCCAGACTTGGGAAGTGTTCCCAGTGGGTGGGAACTTTTTTTTCCCTCTGCCTACACTCTTACAGAGCATAGATCCAGGGCTTGGGCTGACTTGGTCTCTCAGTCATAAAGAACAGGCCCATCTTCTTGTGGTTTTCAAGGAAGTGATTTCACATTGTTTCCATTTGGGTCTTTTTAAATGGTTTTAAATAAAATTAGGATCCTGTCTGAAGTAAAGTAGTGGAGGAAAGTACAAAATACATGACATTACACAAAACTGTAATTTAAAAGAACATACTGTTGTGCATCCCACACCTCTCTCTCTTCCTGCCCCTCTTTCTCTTTCACTACCAAGGACTCTTCATCCCCTTTTGGTCTGGTCACTCTGATTCCAGCAGAAGAAGGTGGCATTTGGGAAAGAAACTCCCTCAACACACCCTGCTTCATGGGTACACGGTCAGAAGTTCCTTTGACTAGACTTGGCAACCCTCCTTTACCAGCTGGTTCTTGGCACCTCTGCTTACAAAATGGAAGGATGAATCTAGAGTCTGCCATAGCCAGTCATTCTCTGTACTTGGGCAGGTGTGGCCCGTGGAGCTTCCTACGTACCACCCTGACATGGGTTCATCACCACTTGTTCATTCACAGTAATTCATCAGTTACCATCCCATGCCTTGCAGTGAGGCTTCTGGGTGGAAAGACAAGCTCAGCTTTCCATTCTCAGCCTCCCAATGGTCTTATAACCACTTTCTACTCCACACCCAGCATCTTATCTTGTAGTCACTGCTGGCTATGGGGACCTCTGTGGCAAAAGAAAAGGTTGCAACTTCACACTTCCAGCCTGTCCAGAGGGCCACTTTCTGCAACCATTTTGCAATGTCAGGTGGGAAAGATTAGAAATGACTAGTTAAAATTTTACAGGTTACCTATAATTAATTATTATAAGTAACCTGTTAGGGTGAAGTGTGAAGTGTCCAGATTGTCCAACAACTAATTTATAAATTAGGGTGAAGTGTCCAGATTGTCCAATAACTAATTTACAAAATGACTGCAATATAATGGGAACTCACTTCACCCCTTTTGTGGTGTGACTGTAGCAGTTTTACATAGTTTCATAGTTAAAGACCATGTGTGACTCCTCTCCCCATTGAGTTATAGGTTAGAAGTGGTAGCCGTGTGATATTTTAAGGTGAGCTTTAGTGGACATACATGAGGATGTGAACTTGTTCACAAATAGCAGTTAGTCTTTAAGGTGACACAACATTTTTGTCTTCTTTATTTTTTCTTTTTCTTTTGGTTTTGCTCTGACCTCCTACTGAGTTGTATTTTCCCCACAGGATAAAACTACTCTTTCAGTTACTTTTGGAGAACAAGAAAATAAAAGAGTCTCTCTCTCTCTCTCTCTCTCTCTCTGTCTTAGAGATTTTGCACCAGTTACAACTCTTTAGGGTGAAGTGTCCAGATTGTTCAATTGTGGTCTGTCTTCTCCACAGATTTAGCAAATGTTAGTGACCATTAGGAGGCAATCAATAAAGAAATATAGAACAATTAAGATGTATGTCTTACAGACAAAAAGGAGCAATTGCTTAATAAAGAATTAATTGATTTTTTCCTAGCTCGAACTAGCAAGCTTGAGTTGAGACCCAACACAGGAAATTCCTAGTGGGTTATCCATAAGTAAATGGCTTGATGAAGTGTGCCTTTTCTGAGAAGTTAATATATAATGTGAGAGTCACAACTGATGTGGAGAAATGGGATATTTTTGCTATATGTATGCGAATAATAACTCTCTCACATAGCCCACCTATAGAATCACTAATTTTGGGAAAATGTTTCCTAGTATGGAGTATAAAAAGAGGAATTAATACAGAACTTATTACCATTTAACCCTCTGGCCAGCAAACATATTGACTAGAAAGTTGATCCATCTCCACAGCACTTTCCAATTATTCCTTGTTTTATGTGAGTGACTATTGTTTTTGCTTTGCCGGTTGAATCATACGCTGAAAAATAATATATGTATATTTTTAAAAATTGTAAGTATAATCGGTAACTAATTACTTGGGGGTCTTAAAATGGTACTGCAGCTAATTGATTTTTTAAAGTAATTTTTCCCACTCTTTCAGTCTGTAACCCCAAGCAAAGCAGTAGTTATGTTTAGGAAAGATGTAATGATTCATGCTGAATCTCTCTCTCTCTCTCTCTCTCTCTCTCTCTCTCTCTCACACACACACACACACACACACACACATGCACACCAATGTCAGAGCAGACCTCAAAACCATAGCTCTTAAAAAGAGAAACAAGTAGTGCTAAGACCTATTCACAGTCATACTTGTGGTGACAACAGAATGTTCCTTCCTTTCTATAAAAGTCAGATTTTATGAACTTCCACTCCTCCAAACATCAGAATAGCATGAAAAAAGCACAGAATAATGACTATATATTAACATATAACTTGTATGTGAACAAAGCACAGCTTGTAGACCGGAAGAAACACTGCATCTGTATTGATATACTCTACCTAGGTTTATTATCATTATTCTTCTAAGTTCACCATTTTGAGAAGTCCCCATAATCCCTTTTTAAAGAAATCATAAAATGCCTCTTCATTCACATACCATTTTTGGAGAACATTCTATTGTGTCTCCACTCAAGTATTTGTGTGCTTAAAAACTTAATGGAGAGGAAACAGACATAAAGCCAAGGAAATGACATTAAAAAGCATTAAAACAGCAATGAAGTAGGTGATAAAAGCTAACACACAAAATATGTGTCTCTTATGGAACTCATTATGATTAGTGATGGGCGAACTCCTCAGTTCAGTTCAGAATTGGTTTGGCATATATGAGAACTGCTTGAAGAAGCTTATCTGTTGTAGAGCCTCCAAAGTAGACTGCACACTGCCATAGGCGCCACATGGCCCCTGCTGAGAAGTCAAGTCCAATTGGTACACCCCAAGGGACTAGATCTGGCTTGAGGTCCTCCAGTTGCTGACCTCTAAACTTCATCAACTCTTGGCTTGATTCAGCAATGCAGTTGCTATAATATGACAAAACTGGAATCTCTTTAAGAGTTCAGTGCTCTGTCAATCCCAGGTGACTCTTTCATTTTTGTGAATTATTATTATTGCTGTTATAAAGCGTATAATAATAGTTTACCATTAAAAAGCAATTGTAATGTCTGTCTTTGCTAGTGCTTTTCCATTGCCATCATCATCATCATCATCATCATCATCAATAATAATAATAATAATAATAATAATAATAATAATAATAATAATAATAATAATAATAATAATAATAATTTCATTTATATCCCGCCCATTTAGACCGAAGTCTACTCTAGGCAGCTAACAGCAATATTAAAATAAAATAAAACAACAATATTAATACACTAGAGGATGGCGAAATAAGTTAGTTATCGACAGGAGGGAAGGCCTGTCTGAAGAGCCAGGTCTTAAGTTGGCTCTTAAAAACGCCCAGCAAGGGAGCCAGACAAATTTCTGGGGGGAGATTGTTCCAGAGCCGAGGGGCCACTGCCGAGAAGGCCCGCTTTCTTGTTCTTTCTCTTCGGGCTTCCCTCGGTGTTAGGCCCCTCAGCCACCCCTCCTGGCTAGAGCGAGTGATACGGGTAGATCTAGGTGGGAGAAGGTGTTCCGCCAGATATTGAGGTCCTAAACCATTTAAAGCAAAGCAAAGCGTGCTGCTTATATACCGCCCCATAGTGCTTCAAGCACTCTCTGGGTGGTTTACAAGTTAATTATGCAGGCTACACATTGCCCCCCCCCCCAGCGAGCTGGGTACTCATTTTACTGACCTCGGAAGGATAGAAGGCTGAGTCAACCTTGAGCCGGCTACCTGGAATTGAACCCCAGGTCGTGAGCACAGTTTTGGCTGCAGTACAGCAGTTTAACCACTGCGCCACAAGGCTCTTAGGGCTTTATATGTCATCATTAATACTTTGAAATCAATGCGGAAACGAACAGGTAGCCAATGCAAGGCCGCCAGAGTGGGGGAGATATGTTGATGTTTTCTCACCCCAGTAAGAAGTCTGGCCGCCGCGTTCTGCACCATTTGAAGCTTCCGCATCAATCTCAAAGGTAGCCCCATGTAGAGTGCATTACAGTAGTCTAATCTTGGGACTACAAGCGCATGGACCAGAGTGGTGAGGGCCCCAACATCAAGATAGGGATGCAGCTGGGCGATCCACCAAAGATGGAAGTAGGCGGTGCGGACCACTGACGCTACCTGAGTTTCCATGGTAAGCGCCGGATCAAGATGTACCCCCAAGCTGCGAACCTCAGTCTTCGTGGTGAGAGTCACCCCCGCCGAAAGTGAGGGAGTGCCATGCTAAGACACTTACTATTCTCAGAATATCTGCAGCTCAAAGGAAGCTTCATTTTCCTCATAGAAATTACTCTACGTCCTGGATTTTAATTATGCAAATCTTTTTTTAAAATCTGGCTTCCTTTAGCTGCTCTTTTGCCTTCCACCTCAGTTCAGCAGGCAGAAGCTTCCATTTAAGTTAAGCAAAAGGGAAGGGTTCTGTTCTACATACTGGTTTTAGGTGTAAAACTAATGCAGATTGTAGGTGAGTTCAGGGATCAGATACAAGATTCTGTCTTTTCCTTCCAGTTGTACAAGAATGATGTCTTTAGAGAAGCTTGTTTTGCACTCTGATACTAATTTTGCAAGACAGCTAAGTTCACTTCAGGATACAAAACCTGGAGAATTTCACATCATCCATAAATAAGTACGGGACAAGTTTTCAAATTGATTTTTCCTGAAAAAGCAAGCACTCATCTGTCAATAAAAGCAACCCCAGTTGAGATGAGCTCAGCTCTTCATCTCTGACACCACCAGGCCTCCTCCTCCACCATTTCTCAAGGGGAAAAAATTACCTTGAGGGAAGGGGATAAATGTGTGAGTGGGAGCTGATCACAAAGCTTGAAGGCATTTCCACCAGTGGGAACTAGTCTGTGAAGTGTTTTTTCCTGTTAGGAGTCCTAAAGATTGACTATATGCTCTAGAATCTGGAGCAGAAGATGGTATCTGTGAGTAATTTGCTTGGATACAAATTGTAGTGCCAGAAATGACTGAAACTCAAATATGGAAATCTATACCTGGTTATCCCAAACCTTCTTCATGTCAGCAGTATAGTTTTGGGTGGAGGAAGGATAGGCGCCTCTGTAGCCAGTCTCCCTTTTTAGGTGGGGCATTTGGGAGTGGCACATAGCATCAACCAATCCCCTCTCTCACTGGTGGAGAGAATGTGAAAACCAGACTAGGCAAAGGGAGCAGCAGTGACCTTCTCCTTCGCTCATCCTCCATGCAGAGAGAATGTTAACATACATAATGGGCTTTGTAAAGGGCATGTCAACAAAAAGCAGATTTAAGCATAGAGTAAGAGCACGTTGCAATACAAATAGAGCTAGGTATCTAGGGAGCAAATCTCTGAGAACAATATGTTAACAGTCCTGCTGAAGCAAATGGGATTGTCTCCCTAACTATGTACCGTGTAACAGATGTCCTTTCATAACATAAAATGCTTTATAAACATGCAAGAAATCTTTCTGAGCAGTGGGTTCACAAATAAACTTTTTTAAGAAAGAAAAAAATCCATTAACACTTAAATACAGATCAGAATAATTGTAATGTTTGTGTTTTTTTTCTAACAGTACACGTTTATCAAAATTAAGCTTAGCTCTGTTGTTTTGTTCGAATGCAAGAAGAAACAGAGACGGGAATTTTTTTGAGAAATCTTGAATAAGCACACTTTTGGGGAGTCTTCTGCATGAAATTTTCTTGTGCATTCATCTGCCTTATCCACTGATTTTTTTTCAAGGACTATTATCTGGGGGCATTCATTGTCATATCATGTCTAAAATTAAAAAGACAAATTTCCAAACAAATCCTAGTGCTGAAAGCTAACTTGGGAGAGTACCACCATTTGTCCCATTGCAGGTGGTTATTGTGTTGCTGGTGATGGCAAGTGTGGCTTGTGACCGGACTAAGGGGGGCTTCCCCCTGAAAATTTAGGCTGGTGATCTCTTGTTCATGTCCATGAGCTGCCAGTGGGTGGTGGCAAAATAATGAAAATCAAAAGCCCTTGACCTTCATGTACCAACAGATCTAGAACCATGTTCTGCCCACCTCTGTTTGTACGCAATCTTAGATCTTCTGGGAAAAGTCATTCTGGTTGTCTTCTTAGGAACTGGAGTTTGACTTCTTTATTTATTTGACTTTCATCCCACATTTTTCCCAGAAATAGAACTCAAGGTAGCTTGCAGGAAAATAGTGCAAATATTGAAAATGAATCAGTACTTTTAAATGCTAAGTTAAAATAGCTCAGTGAGAGAAAAATACAACACTCATCTAGTTAAAAGTTCTTTATACATCAAGACAGGTTGTTTTGTAAAGATTGGCATGAATGAAAAGATCTTTGCCAGTGGGACACCAAAAAAGAAGGAGGCAGCCTGGCCTCTCCATGGGAGGAATTTCAGAGCCTGAGAGCAGCCATGGAGCAAGATTAGCAATGGACACGAACCTGAAAAATTGTGGTTTGTGACAATTCATGGTTAGCCACAAACCATGCACCATCGTGAACCAACTGGAAAACTGAACTGGTTTGTGGTTCGGATTTTGGTTCCTGTCCAGTAGGGCAGGCTACCTACTCCTGTTGCACCACTGCCATTGTTGCACCACTACACCGATCCTGCTATCAAACCACACTGCCATCACGCCGCTGTGCTGTTTCCACCACATTGCCCTGTGCAGGGGAGTGTAGTACTTCAGGTGTTCTAGGCTGCTTTGCACAGAGCTTTATAGGTCCTAAGCAGCACTTTAAAGTGTTCCCAGAAATGGATGGATAGCAAGTGAAGAGGTCACAATGAGGAGATCATGTGTTATGTCAAATAGTAGCAGTCAACACTCTGCTTGACTTGCCTGGACAAGCTGAAATTTCTAAACAAGCTTCAACGGTAAAGCTGAGTCTTCATGGGAAATGTGACCTTATCCAGCACAGGTTTAGTCTCTATTCCCTTACTGGCCATTTCTCTGACCACAGATACCTCAGTCTTATCTAGATGAAGCTTCAATCTGTTTTCACCAACTATAACTGATATTGGACACTGGTTTAAAACTAAAACAGCTGTCTGGAATTTAGATGGAAGGTAGAGTTAGAACGGGATGACATCACCATTCTGATGGCACTGACCTCCCAAACTCAGGACAGCCTCTCCCATCACCTTAAATAGTCTGGAGAGCAGGACAGAATGTGTGTGTCTCCCAATGGTCAGTGGCCATGACTCAAATAAGAGTTTCCAGCATCATTTACAAAGTTTGCCCTCTCCAGAAAGGATCAGAGTATCAAATACTGTTTCCAACTTTCATCAGAGGGTGTGACTGCATTGACAGATACCATGGGAAATGCTCTGGGATTAGAATGGTCTGATTCACATTATTTTCCACTTACGACATGATGTACAACTCCAAGTGCATTGGCCTGGAGTTTTCCTCCTCCCCAACCTATACTCCTCACCCCTACCCTTGCTATTGGGGCCTCAATTTTTTTTAATCAAATGCCTTCACGTAAATTCAGACAGTGTGATCACTTGAGCTAAAGCACAGGTGTTTGTAGCCACTGTATTTAAAGGCATTCCAGCCAGCTTCAGCAGCTGTGAGAGAGGCAGGGCAGCAGGGAACTTGGCTGCTGTTTTATTAGGCAAAACCCAAAGGGAAAAAAAAAACAGACAAAAACTTTGTGGCACCTTAAAGACTGTGGCTTCCGCGTTAGCTTCGGCATTGTTATCATATTGTTTTAAAATATCAAATGCCCTGGTTTCTCCTTTTCACTTTTGCACACATGTAGAACTCTTCCATCCCTCATATAAAGAAATTAAGTATTTTGTGGGTGAATTCTTCAATGATGTCTTGAAATTCTATCTGCTCTCCATTGGCTAAATTCAGTAGAGAGAACTATAGGATATATCATGCCTTGCTGCTATGAATGAAATACGGCTGACTGAGGCTGCCATTTTATTAACAGGAAAATCCACTAAAAGTAGAAGAGCCTTTTTCTGAGTATATATGCATAAGACTGCATAGATGGGCACAAACCTCGGTTCAGAGGTTTGTGTTGGTTATCGACATGGTACCATAGATGCCGCACATTCCCTTCTCCCCCCAACCTGGCTCCCCCACTCACCAGCCGGCACGTGCTGCTATTCTCCTGCTTTTTGAATAATTGTCCACTCGTGGCAGAGATTTCCCTTCTCCACCTCCTCCAGCAGCTGCCCACTCAAAGGCAGCACTGTAGGCTTCCTTGCCCCACCTCCTTATCTGAGTGGGCGGCTGCTGGAAGATGCAGAGAAGGGAAGTCTGTGCTCCTGCTGTGACTGGACAATCGCGCGAAGAGCAGGAGAAGAACAGTGTGCGCTGACTGGTGAGTGGGGTAATGGGCCCGGGGTGTGTGTGAGGGAAGGGAATGAATGGCACTTGTGGTGCTGCACAGACAAACCATCATGAACCACTGAACCAAGGTTCATGCCCATCTCTGTTACATAGCATATGAACTTTCCCTGCCAGTAACCATCTTTTCTGGCTGATGTAGGCTGGTAATTATCTGCAGCAAGTAAGAAGAGCATGATCAATGCATTAGATGGTGCACAATTCCCCCTTGCCTGCTTAGTGTCTTGAGGCAATGCTTGAATTTCAAAGTTCAAATGTTTTCTGTAATCTCAGCAATTTGTGAGATAAACATTAGGAGATACTCAGTACTAGAGCAAGAAGGCAAGCAAAATACAAAACAAAAATAAAACAAAACACCTTCCAACATGATTAAACATTTTGGAGATAAGTTTTTCTTGGCCACATTCTAATGGGGGAAAAAAGAGCAAGCGCGTGAGTGAGAGAGAGAGAGATTAGGTTGGGGCTGAACAGCAGATGGGCCAGATGATGGGTAAAGATTTTTGGCAAAGTGTTTTATCTGTTTGTTTTGAGTTATGACAGATAAAACCTAAAATGATAATGGCACAAGGCAGACAAAACTGAGGGAAACAGCTGCAAGACATGTCAACAAAGTTATTTAAACTGAGCTTAATTTGAGTCATAAAAAAGAATCTGATGGCTGGTTTCAGAATTAACAGGATGGAGCAGGGAATTTGTGGCAGGGAATAAATGTCTGTGACTTGGTAGCTTAGAGGCCTGAGTAATTAAGCAAACTTATGGTGAACATCTGGGCAATGTGGAGATCTGACTACAGAGGGAGATAAAAAGATGATTGCTGGTGGTGACTACCAAGGTTCGGGAAACAAGCCCTTTGTGACTGATACTTTAAAATTTTGATTAAAGTTGGGGATGGAGTGAAATACCTTACTCCTGTTCAATAGGACAATAAGAAAAAGTGGATCAAGTAGTATAAATGAACGTACAAGAGAATAAAAAATGGGGAGTTGGAGGAGGAAAAAAGAACAATTATTGATTCATTTCAGATATTTATATTCCCTTTTCATAAGGCATAATTTTAAAGACAGAATCTAGAATTAACAGGACATACATCAAAATACACCAGAAATATAAAGTTATAGTGCACTGTTTGAAAACAGGTTTAAAAAAATACAGATTGAAACCATATCAGAAAATATTCATAAGATGCAATAACATAATTCAGAAAATGAGTAACAACCGCATCACAACTGCTTTGCAAGTTAACTTTATAAAATTACTTTTCAAAAAACTCCAGGTGTTTCTGGATGAGATAGATTGTCTCAATTGATTTCAATCTAGCTTCAGGCACAATTATGTGATGGAAACTGCTTTGGTTATCTTGGTGGATATTCTAAATTGGATAATGTGCAAGAGAAATTTGTTTCTGGTGACTTTGTCAGGGCTTTCAGTGGGTTCCAGAAATCAGTGACCATGGCATCCTTATGAGGATCCTCTCTAAGGTTCAAGTACACAGCAGGAAAAATGTGAATGGATGTGAAGTTGCACCCAGGATGTAACTGGTTAATTCACTTCAGCCTACCACACAGGAGTCAACAGAGTGAGGGGAGGAAATCAGCCATGTTTGCAGCTTATTAACAGTTTGAATTCTGTCCTGCCCACAATTAGTGCCTGGGTCTGCTTGCTCCCCTCTTCCCTTTCCATTTCTTCTACTTTCTTTCTTAGTGCTAGACCAGATAGGTGACCAAATAGGGGGGAAAAGAAAAAAAAGGTATCAGCAAAGAGACAGGAGGACATTTTCATTTTAGTCTTGTTCCCAACTTCTTATGGTAGCCCTGCTCTGGCTGTCCAGATTTGCAGGAGGCACAGTTAGAACAGAGCTGCCTTAAAATTTCCTCCCTTCTCTCTTTTTTCCCCTTTGGTTGGCTCCAACACTAGATTAGCAAAACTTGAAAAGAAAAGAAAAGAAAAGATGGAACAGGAAAGGAAAATGAAAGCAGATCCCTGAGAAGGAAAGGATTAAACCCTGCCACAGATAACTCTGCCCCCACATCTATTCTGGCAACACGATTACAGGACTTAACAATGTCAACATCAAGGGCACTTTCACTTGTTCCTCGGTTAATATGATCTATGCCATCATTTGCCAACAGTGCCCCTCTGCACTCTGCATAGGACAAACAAGACAATCTTTATGCAAAAGAATCAATGGACATACTGTAAATCAGACATGAGAAACCACAATATATAGAAACCTGTCTCCAACCATTTCAATCTCCCAGGGCACTCTACACAAGATATGAAAGTTGCTATTCTGGAAAAGAAAGACTACAGGACAAGAATACAAAGGGAAACAGTTGAGATCAAATTTATATGCATGATGGACACCTATATAAATGGCTTGGATATAAGTCAAGGTTTCCTAAGTCAGTACAAAATATAATATTTACACTGTTATTGACTGTTATTTTCCTTCACAACTACCAGACTCATCTTTCAGTACAAGGCTCAAATGTGAAAACTGTTAATATTCTCTATTAGACATGGGGACGAATATAAAAATGAATCAGGATATTTGTTAAATATCCCTGATTCATCAGATATTAATTGCTTCATATTCTTGGTGTCCCCCTTCACGGATTGCTGCCTTGTCGTGGCGAAGGGGCTTGAGTAATTCAGAGAAGCTATGGGCTATGCCGTGCAGGGACACCCAAGACGGACAGGTCATAGTGGAGAGTTCTGACTAAACGCGATCCACCTGGAGCAGGAACTGGCAAGCCACTCCAGTATCTTTGCCAAGAAAACCCCATGAACAGAAACAAAAGGCTAAAAGATATGACGCTGGAAGATGGGCCCCTCAGGTCGGAAGGCGTCCAACATGCTACTGAGGAAGAGCGGAGGGCAAGTACAAGTAGCTCCAGAGCTAATGAAGCGGTTGGGCCAAAGCCGAAAGGACGCTCAGCTGTGGACACGCCTGGAAGTGAAAGGAAAGTCCGATGCTGCAAAGAAGAATACTGCATAGGAACCTGGAATGTAAGATCTATGAACCTTGGTAAGTTGGATGTGGTCAAACAGGAGATGGCAAGAATAAACATTGACATCCTGGGCGTCAGTGAACTAAAATGGACGGGAATGGGCGAATTCAATTCAGATGATTACCATATCTACTATTGTGGGCAAGAATCCCGTAGAAGAAATGGAGTAGCCCTCATAGTCAACAAAAGAGTGGGGAAAGCTGTACTGGGATACAATCTCAAAAATGATAGAATGATTTCAATACGAATCCAAGGCAGACCTCTCAACATCACAGTAATCCAAGTTTATGCACCAACCACCCATGCTGAAGAGGCTGAAATTGACCAATTCTATGAAGACCTACAACACCTTCTAGAACTGACACCAAAGAAAGATGTTCGTGTCATTATAGGGGACTGGAATGCTAAAGTAGGGAGTCAAGAGATAAAAGGAACAACAGGTAAGTTTGGCCTTGGAGTTCAGAACGAAGCAGGGCAAAGGCTAATAGAGTTCTGTCAAGAGAACAAGCTGGTCGTCACAAACACTCTTTTCCAACAACACAAGAGGCGACTCTACACATGGACATCACCAAATGGGCAATACCGAAATCAAATTGATTATATTCTCTGCAGCCAAAGATGGAGAAGCTCTATACAGTCAGCAAAAACAAGACCTGGAGCTGATTGCGGCTCTGACCATCAGCTTCTTATAGCAAAATTCAAGCTTAAACTGAAGAAAGTAGGAAAAACCACTGGGCTAGCCAGGTATAATCTAAACCAAATCCCTTATGAGTACACAGTGGAAGTGAAGAACAGATTTAAGGAACTAGATTTGGTGGACAGAGTGCCTGAAGAATTATGGATAGAGGCTCGTAACATGGTACAGGAGGCAGCAACAAAAACCATCCGAAAGAAAAGGAAATGCAAGAAAGCAAAGTGGCTGTCCAACGAGGCCTTACAAATAGCAGAGAAGAGAAGGGAAACAAAATGCAAGGGAGATAGGGAAAGTTACAGAAAATTGAATGCGGACTTCCAAAGAATAGCAAGGAGAGACAAGAGGGCCTTCTTAAATGAACAATGCAAAGATATAGAGGAAAACAATAGAAAGGGAAAAACCAGAGATCTGTTCAAGAAAATTGGAGCCATTAAAGGAACATTTTGTGCAAAGATGGACATGATAAAGGACAAAAATGGTAGGGACCTTACAGAAGCAGAAGACATCAAGAAGAGGTGGCAAGAATACACAGAGGAATTATACCAGAAAGATCTGGATGTCCCGGACAACCCAGATAGTGTGGTTGGTGACCTTGAGCCAGACATCCTGGAGAGTGAAGTCAAGTGGGCCTTAGAAAGCATGGCTAACAACAAGGCCAGTGGAGGAGATGGCATTCCAGTGGAACTATTTAAAATCTTAAAAGATGATGCTGTTAAGGTGTTACACTCAATATGCCAGCAAGTTTGGAAAACTCAGCAGTGGCCAGAGGATTGGAAAAGATCAATCTACATCCCAATCCCAAAGAAGGGAAGTGCTAAAGAATGCTCCAACTACCGTACAATTGCACTCATTTCACACGCTAGCAAGGTTATGCTCAAAATCCTCCAAGGCAGGCTTCAGCAGTATGTGGACCGAGAACTCCCAGAAGTACAAGCTGGATTTCGAAGGGGCAGAGGAACTAGAGACCAAATTGCTAACATGCGCTGGATTATGGAGAAAGCCAGAGAGTTCCAGAAAAACATCTACTTCTGCTTCATTGACTACGCAAAAGCCTTTGACTGTGTGGACCACAGCAAACTATGGCAAGTTCTTAAAGAAATGGGAGTGCCTGACCACCTTATCCATCTCCTTAGAAATCTATATGTGGGACAGGAAGCAACAGTTAGAACTGGATATGGAACAACTGATTGGTTCAAAATTGGGAAAGGAGTACGACAAGGCTGTATATTGTCCCCCTGCTTATTTAACTTATATGCAGAATACATCATGCGGAAGGCTGGACTGGATGAATCCCAAGCCGGAATTAAGATTGCCGGAAGAAATATCAACAGCCTCAGATATGCAGATGATACCACTCTGATGGCAGAAAGTGAGGAGGAATTAAAGAACCTCTTAATGAGAGTGAAAGAGGAGAGCGCAAAACATGGTCTGAAGCTCAACATCAAAAAAACTAAGATCATGGCCACGGGCCCCATCACCTCCTGGCAAATAGAAGGGGAAGATATGGAGGCAGTGACAGAGTTTACCTTCCTGGGCTCCACGATCACTGCAGATGGTGACAGCAGCCACGAAATTAAAAGACGCCTGCTTCTTGGGAGGAAAGCGATGACAAACCTAGACAGCATCTTAAAAAGCAGAGACATCACCTTGCCGACAAAGGTCCGCATAGTCAAAGCGATGGTTTTTCCAGTAGTGATGTATGGAAGTGAGAGCTGGACCATAAAGAAGGCTGACCGCCGAAGAATTGATGCTTTTGAATTGTGGTGCTGGAGGAGACTCTTGAGAGTCCCCTGGACTGCAAGGAGAACAAACCTATCCATTTTGAAGAAAATCAACCCTGAGTGTTCACTGGAAGGACAGATCCTGAAGCTGAGGCTCCAATACTTTGGCCATCTGATGAGAAGAGAAGACTCCCTGGAAAAGACCCTGATGTTGGGAAAGTGTGAAGGCAAGAGGAGAAGGGGACGACAGAGGATGAGATGGTTGGACAGTGTCATCGAAGCAACCAACATGAATTTGACCCAACTTCGGGAGGCAGTGGAAGACAGGAGGGCCTGGCGTGCTCTGGTCCATGGGGTCACGAAGAGTCGGACACGACTAAACGACTAAACAACAACAAACAATTCTTGGTGTCAAGAGACCCCAACGAATATGAAACAATGAATATAACCCTTTTATATTCGTCCCTTCATTCCCTATCTGCATATGCCCCCGCAGATCAGCTGTTCCTCGGGGGCATAAGCAGAGAGGGGTTTTTCCTTTGGGCAGCTTGCTAAAGCCTGCCCAAATGGAATCCCACCTCCGGGGCTGGGGGATGGCTTGGTTCCCCTTTCCTCCTCTTCCTATGCTCGTGCAACATAAGAAGAGGAGGGAAGGGATCAAAGAGGGATCAAAGGGATCCCTCAGCTGCTGCAGGATCGCTTTGATCCCTGCTTTCCCTCCTCTTGCTATGCCCCATGGGGCTTAGCAAGAAGAGGGGGAAAGGGATCAAAGCGCTGCAGGATTGCTTTGATTCCTGCTTTCCCTCCTCTTGCTATGCTCTGGGGCATAGCAAGAGAAGGGAAAGGGGAAAAAATATGACCCGATGAATGACGAATTGATTTGTTGTTCATCGGGTCACTGGGGGGCAATTCATCATTTGTGGGTCATCAAGTTTGACGACCCACGAACCATGACAAAGAGCCAAAATGGCGCTTCACCCCATCTCTATTCTCTATGCTAACACACATTGTTCCTGTTGTCTCCTTTAATTATGTTACTGTTCCCAGTTGGTTTTTAACATACCACAACCCGCCACTTCCTTCCCTTTTCCCCCTCTTGCCTTGTGCTCTGTTTTCTTTCTCTTGTGGGAATGTTTACAAAACCAGACTTCAAGAGAACTGAAAACCAAACATAAGTCATAAATTACTGCATGTGTGAGATGCAACCATACGCCTCTGACTCTTAAAGCCAGCATGAATGTTTTACTTGTGAATTATGTATTTCACTCCATATGTCTGAAGAAGTGGACTTGTGAGCTTCCACTCCATGAAAGCTCACATTAAAATATAACATATGCAGAATACATTATGCGAAAGGCTGAACTGGATGTATCCCAAGCCAGAATTAAGATTGCCAGAAGAAATATCAACAATCTCAGATATGCAGATGATACCACTTTGATGGCAGAAAGTGAGGAGGAATTAAAGAACCTCTTAATGAGGGTGAAAGAGGAGAGCGCAAAAAATGGTCTGAAGCTCAACATCAAAAAAACTAAGATCATGGCCACTGGTCCCATCACCTCCTGGCAAATAGAGGGAGGAAAGCGATGACAAATTTAGACAGCATCTTAAAAAGCAGAGACATCACCTTGCCGACAAAGGTCCGCATTGTCAAAGCTATGGTTTTTTCAGTAGCAATGTATGGAAGTGAGAGCTGGACCATAAAGAAGGCTGACTGCCGAAGAATTGATGCTTTTGAATTGTGGTGCTGGAGGAGACTCTTGAGAGTCCCCTGGACTGCAAAGAGAACAAACCTATCCATTTTGAAGGAAATCAACCCTGAGTGCTCACTGGAAGGACAGATCCTGAAGCTGAGGCTCCAATACTTTGGCCATCTCATGAGAAGAGAAGACTCCCTGGAAAAGACCCTGATGTTGGGAAAGTGTGAAGGCAAGAGGAGAAGGGGACGACAGAGGACAAGATAGTTGGACAGTGTCTTCGAAGCTACCAACATGAATTTGACCAAACACCAGGAGGCAGGAGGGCCTGGCGTGCTCTGGTCCATGGGGTCACGAAGAGTCGGACATGACTTAATGACTAAACAACAACAAAAGGTGCCACGTTTTTGGCATTTTTTATTTTTTATTTTTCTTCGGTTTTTGCCTAATATGCTAGTACAGACTAACATGGCTACCTCTTCTGAAACTACTACTGTGGAAGGCATAGTGAGTATGATGTCCAGTTCTGGACACCACATTTTTAGGATACTGACAAACTGGAACAAGTTTAGATAAAGGCAACAAGGATAATCAGGGGGCTGAAAACCAAGCCCTATGAGGAAAGACTGAAAGAACTGGGCATGTTTTGTAAGAGTTGAAAAATTGATTTTAAGGGGGGGTGGCCCTAAAAATGCAAACTGCCTTTTAAAAGATGCCTCAGAGAGGTACATTAAAAGCAAAAATAGTTAGAAAGTGCTCTGTGAAGATTGTTTATATTACAAAACCAAAATACATCCAGCTGTTTTGAAAGACTGATAAGATAAAAAGGCAGAAGTAGCTCATTCATTTTGTGCCAGTTTTCACAATGAAAAAAGTAAACCATATAATGTTTGTTATCGGAACAGAGACAACAGAGAAAAAAATGGAATGCACTTTATTTTGCCGCTTGAGTTACGTTTACCTAAAATGTTAATTAACAAAGATATACCGCAAAATAGATGTGGAAGCCTGTGTTAAACAAATGAGAATAACCATATATTGTACAAAAGTTTTTACAAAACAGTGTACAAGGAGAAATAAATGAATGTTATTTAAAGTAGTTTGCTTCTTGATAAGCAATTAGAAAGGAAAAACAAAAAGTGCCATTCATTTTTTAAGTCTTTAGTCTCATAATAAATAATTAATAATTCCATAATTCAGCATGGCAACAATGAGGAGTATGAACTCATATAATATTCTGAAGTATTTATGAATGAAACATGTAAATGTATTTTATTGTCCAAATATGGTGCTAAGGAAATTACGTCACCTAGAGTATATTACTCTAAAAGTGGGGTCTACCTTACAGTTCAGCTGGCCTAGCTGAGTCATACTCTAGCAGATCGCTACTCAAGGACATTGCTTGCCCATGGGAAAACTAAAGTTATACATCAGAATGTTTTGACTAAACTAAAGCATTAAAAGTATATACACAGAGATTTATATCATGTAAATCGAACATCTCAAAGGATACAGAAGCAAGTGAAAAGGAGACAAGCTTCCTTCTCATGGAGTGAGATGGAGACTGGAACTCATGCCTAGCGTATGGACTGAACATGACAAAGAGATTACGCTGCATCAGATTATGAAGTTTCCTCGTTAGACTTTGGCTGGGAAGGCTGGGTGAGCTTTTATTTTTTGGAGAAAATGGTCTTCTGTGTATCGACTACATGCTTAGAGCTAAATAATGTTTTTACTTTGTATTTTCTTATTATAAGAACTCTGATGCTCTTTAATGTATTTTTAAGAAAACTTTTGAAGATTTTAAAGTTATATTGTTTTTTATTTTAAAATTAAATATTATAAAGATGTATTCTTAGCCTTATTCGGCTATAAACCCTTATTGTTCAGTTTTAGTCTTAAAAGAGTCTGTACTCTTAATGAAGAAACTCCTGTATTTCAACACTCCTATGTTGTCTATCCAAATACAACTTAAGTTCACCTTTTAAGCATTTAAGTATTTTGCCTACAGCTTTGTTCATAGTTTTAAGTATGATTTTTCAAGATAAAGCAACATGCCTGTGACTTCTCAAAAGTTACATCTTTCTAATATTTTTGGACTTTTATATTTTTCATATGGAACCTAGAGATACTGTAAATAAATATAACTTGTATAGAATTAACTAGTTCTGGAGTGGCCTGGAATTATTGCAATAATGAAGACACTTATCATGAGATACCCAGGAGTTTTACAAAAAGCTTGTTACTGATTATTTGATTTCATTCTGGTATTAACCCTTTACTGGGATGATGTAAGCTATGACGAATCATAGAATATATTCTTTTTAGCTGGGAGGTCTGTAAATCTTTGTAGGAATCCTGGGGGAGTCAGTTATCCAAATCAGGATCTGACAGTTTAACCTTGAGAAAAGAAGACTGAGGGGAGATACGACAGCACTCTTTCAATAACTGAAAGACTGTCATACAGAAGAAGGCCAGGATCTAAAGGGTACCCTTTTAATGCTAAGAACCGCAGTTACATTTCTACACAGGGTTGTCAATCATTACAGTTATTTCCCCTATTTAAAAAAAGCCTACACATATTCTAGAAATACCACACTTACTCCATAACTATGGTAGACTACACCTACACTGGGAGAAGATTGCCTAAGCAAATCTACTGTTTAAACTTTTTAAATCCAAAATTTTATTCCTTTTTCTACAAATTAAAAGATAAGCAGCAACAGGAAATTAAAACACAAAGTCAAAAACTCAGTGGAAGGACTCCATCTTTGTAGGTAGCTGGGGACCTATTTTCAGAAAGTGGAATGTTTACCGTTAAGATAAAAGGAGGCAGCAGAGAAACAAAATGAAAAGAAAGAAAGAAAAAGAAAAAAGACTGGTGCTTAATGCCTCTTCTAATGTGATTACTGGTTGGCTCATTTTTACGGCTTTAAGCTTATTTAGCACAAATTAATCTTATTGACATCCGTGTGGCTATTTTATTGACTCCTGCAGATTTACTAATTTTTCTGTCAAGATCTCATATTTAATGTTTACAGTCACAATCCTGTATTAGCTACTTATCTGTAACTTCCACTGAATTCAGTGAGAAATAACCATGGAAAACACATGAGTGCTGTTGATTTCATTAACATAAATAATTCAAGTGGAATAGTTATTTTTACCAAAGCATTGGCGTTTTTAATGAACTCTTCCTTTCTTTTTCTGTATTGGTTTTTACAATCCATTTTCCTTGATACAGTTATTCCTTTATCACATTCATTCATTTTCTAATAGACAAACAAAACAATGATGGTAAAACATTATTGCATTAGTTCTCCATCTCACTGACCTTATTTTTCTGCTTTAATGGCTCCTCTCTGTGAAGAAATTATAAAATAGTCCATTACTACCATTGCCACTGTTTTACAAGCAATAACTATTTTGGGCAGCCATTTCATAGGTTAATAACTTCCAGGAAGTCTCTCATACTGTCACCAAACTGTTCAGCAAAATACTTCATTTATAATAATAATCTGAGATTTCTTCACCAAATAATATTATCTACTTCTTTTAATGCACCATCCCTTGTAATACTTGGCAAAAACAAAAGAAAAATACAAAATAAAAGATAAAAAATGTTGTGGCACCATAAAGATGAACTGCTACATTTTAATGGGAGCTTTCGTGAACAAGTCCACGTCCTTAGATATGTCTGATATACAGCAGTTAGTCTTTACAGTGCCACAGTGTTTGTCTCCTTTATTTCATATTTTCCTTTTGTTTTGCCTGATATAGTAGCACAAAATAGCAAGACTAAAACTCTTATATTCTTGGTTTTTCTGCCTTTATTGGAATTGTAATACTAATGATGTGTTTAGATGTTAGTTGGTTAAAATTTGCTTTACATGTGTTCTTCAGGAGAACACCAAATACCAAGCTACATGTGTACCAAGTCACATGACCAGCTATCACATGAGCATATCAATTTATAATATGCTTTAAGGGCCATATTATATGTGTGCAGAATTTTCCACTAATTGGATTTCTCCCCATCAGTCTGTACAAACCATAGTGTGCAAAGTTCTAAAGAAAGGATTATCATGGGATGAACAGATGTTTAATGCTTTAACAGCTGAGCACCTGGGTGGGAGCTGTACTGGAAAGTACTCTGTAAAATATTGTTAGCTGACCACCTATTTCAAATGAGACTACATTTCCACTGAAGGAGCAAGCTTGCTTCTGGACCCAAAAATTATGACAAAAGGTATCTTTGGATTGGTGGACCATTTCAACCATCCAAGTAGCTATTTCAAGCCTATTACATATTTGGTAGCCGACTTGTAACGTGTGGTGTATCCAAATCAATGCAACCTTTACAAACTGTTGACAGTAGATATGGGGATGAATTTAAAAATGAATTGTGATATTTGTAGAAAACCTCTGATTCATCGAATATCCATTGCTTCATATTCGTCAATTCTGGAGACCCTAACAAATACAAAGGGATGAATATTTACCCATTTTTTAATTATTTGCCTCCATAGGCAGAGAGGGAAGGCTAGGCTGCTGCAACAGCGGTTTACATTCTGGCAACCTAGTCTTCCCTCCTTGCCTATGCACCTGCTGATCAGCTGTTCGGAGAGCCCATAGGCAAAGAGGGAAGGCTAGGCTCCCGGAATGTAAACTGCCGCTGCCATCTGCAAAGTTGGTAGTGGAGGCAGCTTTGCAGAGATGGCAGCAGTGGCAGAGGCAGCAGGACAAGGTAGGGAGGAGACGGGTAGTGGGCAGGGGGCAGGCTGTGGGGGGGATCAGCCCTTTTTTTTTTTTTTTGATAGCCACAGGCTGTCTAAAAGAAACCCAGGCACCAACAAAACAATTCATTGTTTGTCGGCAAAACATTAGTAAATTTGTGGTTCGTGGTTGATCAATCTTGAAACACGGACCAAGATGAACCACCATTTTGGCAGTTCATCCCTATCTCTAGTTGACAGTAAAGGGAAGATTACAGCCAGATCCCCTTAAAACTAGTAACAGACAAAATAGCATGTAGATATCAACCCTGTCCAAGTGTCCTGATTCTATGGTGGAAACCAGTTGCACAACTTTACATTGCACAACTCAGATGACAACATCAACCACTTTTGTTTTGAGAGAATCAAACATTTCCTATTCCTACTTCCACTTAGGTTATGGGGGTCCCTAGGTACCTCCTTCATCCTGGAGAAGGCCTTTGTGAACTGCAGAATGAAAGAGTATGGACCCTTTTACATCTGAAAAGTGCCACCACTGGTCTTGGTCCCAGTCCCACCACTGCAGCTGACAGTGGCAAATTTCAGACATTAACGGATTCACACACACATACACACACACTTTAAGCTACATGTTCATTATTGGAGCCAGAGGGTATTTAAGCTCTATCTTGTTAGTCATACTTGTTAGTATTTATGTTAAGGGGGGGGGGGTCTGTTTACTGTGTTTTAATGGATTGCTATGTTCCTGTGGGAAATGCTTTTGGTCAAATGAACATTTTGAAACTTCCCCTTTAATAAGTTCTTTTTTCTAACTGTGTGTGACATAACTGTTGTTTCAGATTATGCACTTGCAGTCTACAATGTTTTGTTCTGACAAAGTGTGCCCTTGGTACACATCTGTGTAAGATGCATGCCATTTTTGTCTACATCTCAATCTTTCTAAGTCTTGACAGTCCTTAACATTATAAAACAGGCACATAATCTCGTTATCTTCTTTTGTCCACTACTTGCACCCTGCTGTTTTTCTTATGTATTCCCTGTCCCTGTTGCTGCAGTGGCCTTTTTTTTTTTAATAAAATTCCTGTCTCTGAAGGCTTGGGTCTTGGTCCACCACATAGTCCTGCAGGACAAGGTTACTCACATCTCAGTTTGCCTGCTGTCATAGGACTTTATTGTAGTATTACTCTCTTCATGCTTAATGGCTTCTAGGGAAAATGTAGCTGACTTTTTTGCCTATGGCCTACCTCCTAAGCTATGAATATGGCCCTTGTTAACTGGAGCAACAGCCAGCTAGTATGAAAATTTAAGACTCCACAATCATATTCATGGTGTGACTACACAAAGAGTGAAACACGAATTAACTCTCATTCTGATGGTTGTTGTAGGTTTTTTCGGGCTGTTTGGCCGTGTTCTGAAGGTTTTTCTTCCTAATGTTCGCCAGTCTCTGTGGCTGGCATCTTCAGAGGACAGGAGTTAGAACTCTGTCTGTGTTCTGGTATAGTGTGTGGGATAGTTGAGTATTTATAGCTGTGGGATCAGCTTTTTGTCCTTTTCAGGAGATTGGGTGATTATGGTGATCAGGGTGTTGTTGTTGTTTTGTTATGGGTGTATAAAAAAACAACCAAACAAAAAACACCCTGATCACCATAATCACCCAATCTCCTGAAAAGGACAAAAAGCTGATCCCATAGCTATAAATACTCAAATATCTCACACACTACACCAGAACACAGACAGAGTTCTAACTCCTGTCCTCTGAAGATGCCAGCCACAGAGACTGGCGAAACGTTAGGAAGAAAAACCTTCAGAACATGGCCAAACAGTCCGAAAAAATTACAACAACCATCGGATCCCAGCCGTGAAAGCCTTTGAGAATACAAATCTCATTCTCTCATGCTGAAGTCACACTGGGGCATTTGGTTCTCTTCAATACAAGTTGCCAGACAGTTTTTCGAAATAAGCCTTGTGACATTGCAGTTCTATTTAAAGCACCTGTAGGTGACACAGTTCAAAGGAAGTGCCTTAACATGCCATTTCCTGCCTCAATGACTCTTGTTTCCTCATCCTACCTTGCTGATGGGAGAGATTGTTTAAATAAATAAATAAGCTCTGCCCACCCAGGAGAAACTATAAAAAATAAAAATAAAAAGAAGTGTATTCGGAGAGCAGGTATGAGGAGAGAGGTGAGTGCTGGAACTGCATGTGTGCACATACTCTCTCTCCTCATCCTCTCGAGTCAAGAGGTGAGGAAGAAAGCTTTGCCAAAGCACTGCTTTATTTGTGTGTCTGTGAGCACTCAATTGGTCTTTCCTTTCAAAACGACCACGTGCTTTAAATTGAAGTGAAAGGATTAAAGAGTCATGGTGTTACTGGGAGATTTTCAGTAATTAAGACTTCCTCCTTTCTTCTCATGCTATGTCCTATGTGTGAATAGTAGGATGAAGGGAGCTGTGGAATGGAAGGACGAAGTTTTCAATTATCGAAAATCACCATCAATGGATAATGTTACCAGCTGAGAGAGATTTTCAATAATTAAAGACTTCCTTCTTCCATTCTGTGTATTACTCATGAGTCAGACATGCCACAGAACAAAACCTCCTCCATCCATGGTATCATCATCACACTTCCACAGCTGTAATTTACACAACAGGATTTGGGCCTCTGCATATTAACTGAGCCGTGTTCTCTTTCTGAAGTATCTCATTTACACTGTAAATGATCTGTTATTGTCTTATTGCATAAGGAGCACCTCAGGAATTTAAGAGGAATTGCTATATAACATTCACTTAAATATATTCCTGACCACCATGTACCCTGCCTTTGATACTATGGCTATGCAGAGAGCAACGAATCAATGCAAGTTTATTGAATATGACAGAAGATGTGTTGGAGAATGTAGGTATTGATTTTTCTGTATTATAAACAAACAAATATTGATAAAATTGTACACATAGAAAAAGGATCGTGACTTTACAGTAATGAACAATAGAAATTCCTGTAGGAAAGCAATTCAGAGCTGCACTTCCTATCTGTTATGAGGTAGATTTTTTTTATTATGTTAATACCAATGACATTGCATTAATATTTTAGGCCTGCAGCAGAAATGACAACAGAAACCAGTTTCATTTATTTTAATATTCAGTTTAATAGCTGTATATATAATGGAGAATTTAATGAAAAGAGATAATGGAAGCCTGAAGTATGGAAAATGTAACAAGGAGTATGCGCATGAGGGGGTCTGGTGTTCTAGTCCACTTCACCTTCTTGCAAATTATTAAAGTTTGGAAACTGCAAGATGAACAAAAAGTTATATTAGAGGTAAATTTCTTCAGCTGCTATAATATTCTGAAGTCACACATTCATTCACATAATGTATTAACCTTTCTGTTTCTCAAAGGCCCAAAATGCACTGAACTACTTTCCCTGCACAATTCAGCAGCCATAGCTGTTGGATATTTATTATTGAGTCTGTGCATGTGTACAGTGGGAGAAGGCTGGATTTCTGCAAGAGTAGGAAGTTCACATAAAGGAGAATATGACCAGAATTCAATTACGTATGTATGCCACTATAAGTAAAATGGTGTAAATCACTGCAGGAAATTGCCACTGGTTGATAAATTGAGGTTTGTATTTCTTGTCACACTCCAGTCACATAACTTGATGAGCAGTGAGAAATACAGGTTCCAAATTTTTAACTAGCTGTGCATAAGTAATAAGATTCTAGCTCCTGTATCTTTCCTTTGCACAAAGCAAAGCACCTTGGAGGGTGATTCTGAGTAGACAAACTGGAGGAAGGCAATGGGGTCAAGAAACCTTTCATGCGTTTTCCACTCTTGATTTTGTTCCTTGATTTTTCCCCCTTGATTTCATTAATAATTGTGTGCCGGCAAATCAAATCTTACTTATGGTGACCCTTTTCAGGGTTATCTAGGTAAAGACTGCTCAGAAGTGGTTTACCGTGTTTTAATTACAAAGAAACAAAACATCAGGGCAAGAATCATAGTTTAATATCTTGAATCCAGAGAAATAGATACTACTGACAATATGTTCAGGTTCCCCCTTGGGATTCTCAAATCTGTTCCAGAGGATTGGGGGGATACTCAGAGATGTAAATTGTTACCTATTTTGTTTTTGCAGTAAAAACAAATCTCAAAACTTTTGTCCTGAGAGGTCAAGATTACAAGAGTCTTTCTGTGTTTCTCACATTCCAACACTTTTGTAAAAAAAAAAAAAAAAGCATTTCACAATCCTAATCTCAATATATTATCCTTAACCCTATTTGCTTTGTTGGAATTTTAAAGACAAAGCATTCTTTTTTTCCAGACAGGGAAGATGGAAAACAGGGTGTGGCAACAGTAAAGCTATTTGGGCTGACCAGGTATTTTCATTACCTATTTATTTATTGGATTCATATACAGCTCAGTTGGCAGAGGCTATCGTCGAACTTTAGTTTAAAAAAATGAAAACTGTTAGCAAATTAACAACAAAAAGACAGCCATTAGTTAAAATATTAAGATGGTTAGAAACCATTATCCAACCAACCAAACAAGCTAGAAACAGAACGGATCATCAGAATCAGAACTTAAAGTTTAAATGTCTGCTGAAAAATGAATGTCTTAGTCAGGTGTCTAACTGTCTGTAATGAGGATGCCTGGAAGCTCTCCCTAAAGAGGACATTTCATAGGCGGAGGAGCCATCACGAAGAAGGTATATGCTTAGCAGCCACCCAACAAATGACTGTGGGTGGCTTTGCTCAGAGAAGATCCTCCAAGGACGATCTGAACAACCAGGCAGGAATATTTGGGAGAAGGCAATTCTTGACAAAGAAGAGCCTAAAGAAACTTCCGATGATGAACGGAGGTGGCATCCATCATGCCAGCCCTCCATATCTCCTGGAATCTTGGGGGAGCAAAGGGGAAACATTTTAATTACATTGCTGAAGGCTACAGACCACCACTTCCCTAAATGAGGTGAGCTTTTATACAGCCCTAGGGCATCTGAATCCCATCTCAGTGCTTAAGCTGCAGTTGAATGCACACTTGCCTGGAAGAACACCTCACTGAACACACTGCGACTTGCTTCGGAGTAAACATGAATAAGGATGAGCTGCTCATTATAGAATGTAAAATAGAAGTTTTGCAATGGGAGGAGAGTGAAGCAAAATGAAGTGGGAGGCATATGAGCTTCTGCTCCTTGGAAACCTGCCCTCTATCCCCCTCCAAAGTAATTTAAACACTGCTGTTGAGAACATAAGAGCCACATTTAGTATTTTAATAGCATAAACAAACAGGAACTTGACAGAACTAATTGAAGTGCGCCAAAGGTATGCAAAAATAGCTCTGCTATATATTCACAGAAAGGCAAGAACCGAAATTGCAAAACAATAGAAGTGTAAGCTATAGCAAGGCTGCACAAAATGGAAATAAGTACCCCTATTGTGTGAGCACAATGACTTCATGATGCATTAGATATAATTATAGAGTTCGAACCCCTGCCTGCCTGGAGTTATAGCCCTTTGAAAGAGGTACATGCTTTTGTACTCGTCTCTGGCTTCATGTACCACTCTGTGGGTTTTACCTGTAACTACACCAGCGGGACACTTTCTCACGACAAAGATGAATGCAGCTTTTTCTGTCCCAGCCCAGCACGATTTGTCCTATTTTCTCATGCCATTATCAAGAAAGATAGCATGCATCCATTATAAATATTTGAAAAATATTGAAGTCTACTGTGACACCGCTCTTGAGGGACAGAAGTTTGTGCTTACACAGTGACACCTCGGGAGGCAGGGACATTCACGGAACTCTTTAAAGCAGATCAAAGGTGCCCCCCCCCACTCTCTCCGTTCTTTTTCTTTTCTCCTCTTCATTTGAGTTTTTATTCTAACGTAGCAGAATGAATGTTATAATAAAAGTGCTGCCAAATCAGTGCAGCATCTCTTGTATATTAGAAAGGCCTCCAGGTTGCATAGCAGAGTTAGGGAGGAAGGAACTGTCTGACTTGCCAGACCAAACATTCATTCTTAACATTGTCTTTGACCCTGATGACCATCACCAGCTCTTCTCAGCAGGGGAAGCTGCTGCAAAAATGACTGATTCGTTGTAGGGATGCTTGGGATGTTGTTTGGTCTTCATTTTTGAGTGATAAAACCCTGACACACATTTCTTGAACTGTTGCTTGAAATCCCGATGCACACTTCTTTGAATTATAGAAATACAGTTCTTGGCTCTGAAAAGCCAAAGGCAAGCAACACAGATGAATCTCATATATGGTATATGTGGGTGAGACATTCCGATTAATGAAACCCACTGGGTGACCTTAGACCAGGCACCCTGCCAGACCTCACTGGAGCCTGAATTACCTCGCTGGGTTGTACAGACAAAGGAGGGGAGCCACATACCTCACCCTTGAGATCAACAAAGGAATGCAGGAAAGGAAGATAACAAGCTAAATAAATGCGTATAGGTCCTTATAAGGGCCCCTTCCAACTTCACTTTTCTATGATTGTATGAGCTATAATTGGTTAAAATACACAGATAAATGCTGCAATTGCACAATGGAGGAGAAAAGACAAACCCTTTCTCTCCACTCTGCAGTTGGGAAGTATTTTATTGAATTCCCCCCCCCCCACAAAAAAAAGGGCCTTGAGAGAACTCATGAAAATAAACTCCCCTGACATAACACTCAGCTCCCATTAAATGAATTCAAGATTCTGATATAAATCAAATTAGAAGGCTTTTGTGATGACCCAGTCAAATATAACACATACATAACTGATTCATGTTAAGGGAACAGTTAACATACTTTTTTTCTGCACTGTCCAATTGCTCCTTACTAAGGCGGACACTATGATATGTGAGTCCTCCAGAATGTCTGTGATGACAGCCTTACTCAGGTGGCACAAATTCAAAGCCATACTTCTTTTATTGAGTCATTCCCATTTCATGTTTGGTCTTCCTTTTCTCCCTCACTGTCTTCAGCATCTTGGGTGTGCTTAATTTTGTCTTGATCATGTTGAGTGTTTTTTTTTTTTAAAAAAAAAAACACCATTGCAGAAACTCTGAAGTTTGTCCTTTCAGGGGCACGGATTCCCTCAGGTCTTCTATGGATATGTTGATGCCTAGCTGAACTGAATCAAACAACTTCATAAGGTCCATAAGGAAAAATAAGAGAACTGCTAAGCTATATATATATATAGCTTAGATATATATATATATTTCTAGCTCTATTCCTAGGTGAATAAACTACTACAAGGAGACATACTTATGAAAAATGCAAGATGTTTTGAAGCCTAACTAAACTTTGCCTTCTCTCTCCCTCTCCTCTCCCTCCTGTCTGCCAAGTGGGAGAGTGAACTTATAGAACCTCTTTCCAGAACCTCTTTCCTAAGCATTGGAAAGGAACATTTGCTCAAGCTGTGTAAAAAATTAGTCACCTGGCTGCACAGCCTCATTTGTTGTTTCTTAGCACAGATATTCTGCTAACTAGTAGTAAACTTTCTTGTTATGAAAGTTCGACATGGTGTTGACTGGGGAGTTCATTTCAGTAAACAGACCTCTGGGGAGCATGGGAGGGAGAACCGGAGTGATTAAATTTTGTTAGCCATTTAGTGAACAAATACTGAGCTACAGATAAATGACAAAAACGGGGTTTTTGTCAAGAATAAATTCAAGTTCAAGAATAAATTCTTGCCGAATGCCCGTGCAACACCTTTGAATTTTGGCCACTGTGCTTAGGACCAAGGTGTGTGAGTGTGATCATATTTTCACCGATAAACTCTCTTTGGCATTCATAGAGCAATTTGAGCACATGCTGAACCTGTAGGGATTTTTGCAATACAGAGGAAGTACATATGTGACCCTAGGGTCCCAATAATAGCCTCACTGGCAGACTGCCAATTGACTGACTGACTGACTGACTGATTGATTGATTGCATGCACCTTTGGATTGCCGATAGTCAGAGTTCTCCTGGAAGAGTATAATATACTGAAATGTAAATATAAATCATGAGCAGCAAATGAAAAGCGTCGTGGAAAGCCTAGAAAGTTAATTTTTGGGACTACTTTTCCAAGCTCTGAAAAAGAGAACACAAGAAAACCTAAGATAAAATCACTGATATAAAGGATAAAAACATTGCAGTACATAAAACTGAAAGAACAAGCCACATCAAAATAGAAGGGGTGTACGCAGAAAGCCACAAGTAGTTCTTTTAATGCCTGGAAGAATGAAAAGGTCTTTACCACTAAAAGACCATAATGTTAGGTCTCAAGGGAGTCTCTCTGGGCTTGGCTCCCTGGAGATGTACTAGCCACCCATCTCATCTCATTTGGCAGGACTATATATGTTGAGGAGGCTATGAATCTAGGTAAGGGAGGAGATTGTTTTTCAGGTCACTGTCTTAGTTGTTCAAGGATTTAAAGGTTAAAACTAGAACTTTAATTGGCTCCAGAAATGAACTGACAAACTAGTGTAGACAGCAAATGCATGATAGAATTGCCATATTCATTACTGATGAGCAGTCCCACCTAGCTGTTCTGTTTGAACCAAGTGAACTTTTCAAAGGAGCCCATATATATGACACATTGCAGTAATCCAGACAAAAGGTTATTAGAGTGTGAGTAAACTGTTGCCATGTTATCTGCGTGTTCTGGTAGATATATGCTCCAAAATGGATAAATGGCAGACCCAGCCTCTGTGGGCACTCTTATAACAATGGTGGATCTGAAACCACATTGCTTAATGGGACTGGAACCCTCTCCAAGTGAGGCTCAACATCTTAAGGTTTCTGTATCTACACTTGTAAGAAAATTGCTTTATGTCTATTGCAGATACACTAGAGCCCTATTCAGGATTTTTTTTTAAAAAAAAGTTAATTTGAAAGGCATGAGCAAGGGTCCTAGCTGCACCTCCAGTCCGTGATTGTCTCCACATGAAAAAGGATTCTCTGAAGGGAGGCAGCCGGCTGTATGTAGAGTCTCTCCATGTGGTTTGGAATGTTGATTTTTCAGAATCCTCAACTGTGTGGAGACAGAAGCAGCTTTTCAGATAGGTGCCCTTCCTCATAGACTCAGTGACAAGCAGGGTCGTGGGGATGAAACTCTCCCTGTTCAAGCTTTCGAATGATTCTTTTAAAAAAACACAATCTCTATAAAACTCAGTAGAGGTTAGGTCAAACTGACTGTCAATATAGGCACCACACCTCCTGAGTCTAAGGTAGTCCAGGATATCTCTTACAATTTTTCAAGAGGGTTGGGCGGACACGTACTATGTCTTCAGTGACCTGTACTTCTTTTCAAGAACGTGAATAGTAGAGAACAGAAAGCTATTGCTATCTAAATGAGAAATCTGCCTCAGACACCCTCATCACCAATCATACAAAAATCCTATGCACCTCAAAAATATTTCTTACTAATAAACTCACTCCCTAGCGACAGGAAGGAAAGGAATTGACAGCCAAGGATTGGGATGTTTTATCTTCAGCTTCAGGTAACCGGCTCCATGGTTTGCCCAAGGGTTCTCCCATTCTTCTCTGTTTCTAAATCTCACGCCTGAGGCTGTGGTCTACAAATGTGGGGTCTGTTCTAATTCACTTATCTTTGACAGCCTTGCTTTATAACTTTATCAGAGTTTACCAAGGACATAAACTTTAAATGCATTTTGGAATCTTCCCAAGGATTTCAAATAAAGGCTTGGCTGATCCTTGGTATTCTGTGCTGATAGAAATCAGATTGAAGTAAATTTGAAGCATACACCAGGCAGATGGCGTGGAGTCCCAAAGCTGAAAGTGCAGTCTCTACTGAACTGTTTTTTTATTGCTAGGATTAATAACAGCAGGAATTATATAGGGTTTATTGTTCCATTGGTCTTTTATACAATTAACATGTCAAAAAATTTTTTAGAAAAGTATCTGTGTCATACTTCCTGGGAGTAAAAAAAAAACCCTCGACATCATCAAACATGCAAAACTCCTATGCATTTCAGGATTGAAACTGAAGGAGATGGGCTTGATTGGTTTGTCATTGCTTTCTTAAGAACCTCTAGAAGGGGACAATGGTGCCCAGTGTGGATGAAGTGATGGACAAGGACCCTGGAGAACTGGGATCCAATCCCTGCTCAGCATGGAAACTCACTGGAGTTGGGGCAGTGATAAATATCTCACTTGCCTTGAAAACCCCATTGGGGTCACCGTAATGTGACTTGATGGGCACATAACAAACAAGGGTAGATGGCAAAGCTGGGAAACTAAATAGGACATGATGTTGTTTTAAGTACTGGCATTCTTTGACATTTTTAGTTTCATAAATGATTAGTTATATTCTGAACTTGGAAAAAGTTACTTTTTCTAGACTACAACACTCAGCTTCTTGTCTAGGAATTCTAGAAAATGTAGTCCAAAAAATTGAACATTTTCCAGCTCTTATTATTGTAGTGGGTTTTTCCCCTGCCTTCAAGAATATGTTCATTTTTTTAAAAAATATAGCCCCCTTCCACACAGTGGCTTGGATCTTAGTTTGAAGTCCTCCTTTCAAACTAACTAGAGGCTCCCAGTGGAGGAAGAGAGGGTGGGCACATTTTATCTATTTTTCCTGTCCTCTGCTGCGCCCACTGCCACCTGAATTGGTCTCGAGGAGATGTTTGGAGATCTGATGGGCTGGGGAGATGCAGTAGAAATCAGCAAAAATACTCCCACTTCTTCCATCGGTGGGAGTATTTATAAGCACAACATCTTTGCAGGGATACACCCATCAACAGAGTGTTAGGATCCAAGCTGTTACAGTTATTAAAAATACACATCTAAGATCTGGTTTGAGGGGTTGGTGTATGTAATGCTTGACAAAACAAATGTTTGATGTAGATACACTTGTTTAGAAAAACATAGTGGCTGCAGTTCTATTGGGAGTATATTTAGTGTCAAAGCCAAGTTTCTTACTGGGGACAACACAAAATACATCCTATCCATCAGTATTGTGTCAGGTGCATTTTTTACCTGTCTGTCTGTCTTTACTTTGTTATTTGTGTGTTTAAGGAAGCAAATATTTTTCTCATCACCAAGGGTATTACATATAAGGGACCCCATGGCAGAATATCTGTTGCATATACATTTCACAGAAGGCTTTAATCCATCAACGTGGGACATGGTGGCGCTGCGGGTTAAACCGCAGAAGCCTCTGTGCTGCAAGGTCAGAAGACCAGCAGTCGTAAGATCGAATCCACGCGACCGAGTGAGCTCCCGTTGCTTGTCCCAGCTCCTGCCAACCTAGCAGTTCGAAAGCATGTAAAAATGCAAGTAGATAAATAGGTACCACCTCGGTGGGAAGGTAACGGCGTTCCGTGTCTAGTCGCGCTGGCCACGTGACCACGGAAACTGTCTTTGGACAAAACACTGGCTCTATGGCTTGGAAACGGGGATGAGCACCGCGCCCTAGAGTCGGACACGACTGGACTAAAATGTCAAGGGGAACCTTTACCTTTACCTTACCCCTCAAAAGGGGCCTTTGCAATTAGCCTTCTCCTTCATTCTCTTATCTGAGTTTCAGAACCCATGGACGAGAAACCTGTGAATTTCTAATAGCTGTGTAAAAAGGAGATCATGGAAATCTTTAATGTATTATTTATTCTTTAATGTATTATAATCCATCCCTGTATCCCATTGTCCTCCCATCTAACTCTCCCATTTGGAAATCAAACTGCAGTAAAACAGCAACAACAGGTGCTCCTATTCTCTGGGCACTTAATGGCCTGGTTCTTTTAAAAGCACCAATAACAACATTTTCTAAGACTCACGGGAGGTACAAAGCATGCAAACAAACTGTTTGCAAGAGCTTTGGGGGGCAGGCAAGCAGAGTGATATATGTATTTCTCCTTCTCAGAAAAAAAAGCCAGAAAAAAAATGTAGATACAAAAAGTATTGTCTTGCACAGAGGTGAATATAATTCTTTACTATCATGTTCTTTTGTCTTCAAGATGACATGTCTAGTAATTTGATGAGAAAATTATCATGGTGAATACATTTTCTTCAAATATCAAAATAAATAGCTACATAAAATTCATCCTGCTTAGTGACTCCTTAAGATCACCCAAGGGCTGTAATAATTTATACCCTTCTTTGTGAACAGTTCTCAAATCTGTCTGTTTTTTCCGTTTGTTTTTGTTCTATGCATGCAAAGAAGTAAATGCATCTCTCCATGCTCCTTGAACGTAAGACACTCTCAAGTTCCTGTAGCAAGTATGTACTGTGTAAGTACATAGAAGTTTGGAATAAAATTGCAAAGCAGCCTTCTTCAACCTCATGCCTTCCAGATAGGTCAACCTACAGCTCCCCTCATTCGCAGCCTGCAGTGGCTATCATTATGGAGAGGATGAGAATTGCAGGCTAACACAACTGGAGGGCACTAGGCTGAGGACTGCTGATACATAGGTTGGTTGTTATATTTACTGGTTGCCCATGCTGAGAAATTAAAAAATAACAGGAAAGAGAAGTGGACTGGTTGCCCTGCTGTAAATTAAAGACTTCTGGCCTACAGAACACACAAGAGAGTTTGTAGCTGTGTTCATCTTCCAAGCATCAACTCACAAAAATAGCTAATAACAGTTAGTGAGCTATGAGCAATCTGAACACATCCCCAAAAGAGTTGAGAGTTTGTACCCATTTGAAAGAACTTCATTCCCAGTAGGAATGGTGCAGACCACTGATATTTGTGGTTCCAGTTTAACTGGTGGCATGGAAGGATGCTTCTCCAGGGACTATATGATCCCAAAGCCATCACTGCTTTTGTTGTCCTCTTTGTCTCATCATCATAAAGTTAGATTTCTGGGGATGCTTGAGATAGGCTAGGGGGACTCATCAGAGTTGTATCCTCACCATCATCCTTGTCATCTTCAACCAGAGTCATCCCAAAATCTTTGGCTGCCAATTTAAAACAATTGTCAATAACTGTTAATTTGCTTCCTGAAATTTAAAAATCTGTGATTATGCAAACATGTAACTTCACCTGCAAATAGTTAGGGCTTGACTCCTAATTTTTAGGCTTGACCTTTGCATCTGCCCCTTGTGCCAGCAATGCTGAAAAGCAAGGACAAGAATGACATTGGGCAACTCCAATATTAACATACCCTTTCAGAATTGTGGATTGGGCATAAAGTGATCTTGATTATTTAAATAGGAAAGCCATATAGAATATACGGAGGCAACCTCCACTGGAACTTGTTCCACCATACATCTTTGTGAGTCTCAGGGAATCCTTGCAACTCCCACAGTGCAGTGGGGTACTTTTCAAATGGCTTGAAGAAGCAACACAGAAACAGCAGGGAGGTGGGGAGGGGGCTGTTCTGCCATTTGCCAGTCTGAAGCTTCCCAGTCCCATAAGTTGGCCTGGGGGAGGGTTCTGGCAAAAATGTGCTAGCAAAAATGCACACAAAAATAAAGTGTTACACACACACACACACACACACACACAGGATTAAATCGGTTTGCAATCCAGTGAGGAACTAGGATGGAATGATCACTTAGCAGTGGAAAACCCAAGCACAATCGAGCATGACCACTTCACCTACCATATGTGACATTAAGAATGTATTGTTAAAACAGCAATGTGTGGCAGTAAATATTGTTTCAGAAGCCAGTGAATA
This sequence comes from Intellagama lesueurii, assembly GCA_037013535.1. Classification (NCBI taxonomy): domain Eukaryota; kingdom Metazoa; phylum Chordata; class Lepidosauria; order Squamata; family Agamidae; genus Intellagama; species Intellagama lesueurii. The sequence goes on from JBAJHW010000001.1 coordinate 88,063,018, forward strand.
AGATGCTGTTAAAAAGTAAATGGTTATAAAGCATACCATGTGGGGCTTTTTAGCAGCATTTACGGAGGGTAAGGCCCTAAAATAAGTTATCCTTGATGGGAGAGGAGAAGTGTTAACAAGAACAAAAAGACCATCTCTATTTTTATCTGTAAAAAGTTTGAAGGCATGCATTGTGCACATCTCCAAACTTAGTCTTCTGTCCTGGCATTCAAACAGAGATTCTTGTCTTGTGTTGCTGAAAGAGAAGGCACCTTTGAAGAAATGCTAATAGAAAAGCCCAGCGATAAGGCACAGTTCCTAAGACTTACCTTCCTTGCTTTTTGTAGAACAGTTCTTTGAAATTTAGACTGAAAAGAAATAAATAAACCATTTCCCTCTTATCAGCATTGCTTTAATGTGCTCAGAACAGTGAATCTTTATAATGCCAGGAAACCTGATGGGTGATAACAAGCTTTTCATTTAGTGCGCTGATTGTCTGTTTCTCTTCTGTTTCCTGAACACAGGAGGCGGATTTAAAAAGAAATAGAGGATTGTTACTCACGTCTTTCCCTTTGTGGTTTGATGTTTTGCTGTGTAATATTTACTGAAATGACATCACACTTTTAAGCATATGATGGTTGCTGATGAAGTCACTTTTGGGGGGTGGGAGAGGGAGGGCAGGCTGACAGTTTCTAACCACAGAAAATGGTGACTGTCTTTTGTGGTTAAAAAAAGACACAGCCTTTATGAGGAAATGCTACCTAGGCAACTTGGATTCCATTTTCAGTTTTTGGACACTTTTTATATACACCAAAGAGGTTTTTCATGAGTCTGCTAGGGATGTTAAAATGTAACACATACTTTTAAAAAAATATATATTAAAAGATCAGGCACCTTTATGGAAGAATAGGGGAAATGTTAGAAATAAATCTCTTCTCGTGATAATTGTAAGATTCTGGGTACCTATTGGATTCTGGGACTACGTCCTTTCTAATCACAAAACAACTTTAAGATGTGCAGGCAATTCTTAATAACTTTATTATTCTCACTTAGAAGCAATTAAAGTTAAAACTGTTTTTACCTGCATTTGGTGTCATTTTTCTTATGGACCCATTAGAGGAAAATTAAGGCATTTCTGCAAGATAGCTCAGTCATACCAAATTGCTTTCTTGTCTCATGTTCAAGCCTTTGATAGCATTTTTTTGTTGTTGTTTAAATTCAGTTTTGGAGAGATGCTAGGGATGTTAATTAGATTCTCTTTCTGTTCCTGGCAGCCCAAGAGGAAGAAAAAGCAAAGGGATATTTTTAACACTTAATACTGCAGGGCTGGCGTTGCAGTCATCACCTTTGGACTGAAGTGCAAATATTTCTAGCAACAAAGTATTCCATGTAGCTGTTGGTGTTGGGATTTTCCTAATATGGTGTAGTGTGGTGGTTTCCAGCCTTGGTTAACCCGGGTGTTCTTGGACTGCAGCTTCCAGAAGCTTTCACCACTAGTTATGCTGGCCACGGTTTCTGAGAGTTGCAGTTCAAGGGCACCTAGGTTACTCAAGGTTGGGAACCACTAGCCTAGTGTACGAAGTGATGGACTAGTATTCAGGAGCACTTGAGATTAAAAAAAATAATAACTAAAAAGAAAGCTAAATTAGCAGATTCATCTGTCTCTGAAGCACTTCAGGCTCTTGCACATGCAATTATGTGGATGTAGGTCAACACAGAAAATATTTCTGCCTTTCAATGCACATCTCACGGGTCTTGCATGTAAAAGGATTGGCGTTGTAAGCTTGGAAACATTACATTTTTGTACTGTAGCTCCCAGAATCTTGCCAGAAGTATGATGGTTGACCATGTTTGTAGGGTGGTTGTGCTGTAGGCTAAAGAGGTAATGTTTCTAAAGTCACAGGTCCAATAATTGCACTCCTAATACACATAATGTCTTGGAAGTAAGTTCCCTGAATTCACTGGATCTTACATTTGAATAAAGCTATATAGGATAGGATTGCACTGTTATTTATTCATTTAGTACAGATTTTATACTTACCAGTTTATCTTGCCTTTCCTAGAATCACATTTATATAGTGTTAGCATAAGTCATTTCTTATGAAAATTCGGACATGGCCAGCCAGAGTTGAGCCACCAAGATGGCTCAGTAAGGTCTAACTAACTGCCTTTAATTGACTGCAAGAGCCAGAGTTGAAAAGAACAACCCTAGCATTACCTTCAGGTCCTTAAGTGCTATAGAAATAAACCAGTTAATTAATTCTGCAACTCAAGACTATAGATTCATACTGTGGTATAATCAGTAACTCTGCTCACTGTGGAATTTCATTCCAAGCAACTGTAGCGTTTGCTTTTTTCCATTTAGAAATCAACACTGCACGTAATCATGTATTGATTTTGAATGTAGCTGTTCTTGGCAGGGATGTACAAAGTGCAAAGACCACAGAGGATAAAGCAGGGGCCGAGAATCTTTGGTCCTCCAGAGAACACCTGTAAACCTTACCACAAGCCCTGCTGTCCGGGGTTCCTTTAAAATGAGATCCAAATCATCAAGAGGGTCAAATGTTCTTTATCCTGGCTTAAAAACTACAGCTGAAATCCAGTAGGAAGTCATAACTACAGTAAGCCCATTGAATCAGTGAGGATTTGGTGAGTCATCCTCTGTAAGTTCCATTGATTCAATAGACCTATTCTAGTTGCAGCTTACTACTGTTTTTCAGCCATTGGGTGTATCTGCACTACCCACCTACAGCAGTATGATTCTCCTTTCTCTGACTACCTCCACCCTACGGAATCTCAGGAACTGTAGTTTGTTCTGATGCATAGCCTTCTCTGCTGGAGAGTTCTTCTCCACTCCTCTGAACTACAGCAGAGAATTCTAACCACCTCACCAAATGACAAATCCCAGGATTCCATAGGATGGAAGCATGGCAATTAAACTGCCTCTTGATCATGTGCCTAATTATGCAGCCAAGCTGCATATGGGTGCCTTGTCAATCAGCAGCAATTAGCTGTGGTAAATTCTGGATTCTGGCCTTTGTTGATGTAGCACCACAAGAATGTAATGGATGGATATACTAAGATGAGGAAACTATGACCATGATTGGTGTAGATGTCCTAGTTTTCTATTGGCTGGGGAGGGGGCAGTTCAGTGATAATTGTGGTGATTTTTTAAAGCAAAAACTCTTTGTGAAATGGGGCATCCATCTGAATCTATCCTGAAATCTCAAAGGATAGAAAATGCAATACATTTGAAGAAGAAAGCATATTTTGAATATAATGAACACAGGCATTCCCATTCTAAGGATAGTAGTTAAACCAGGTGTGTGATGTATATAACCTGTTCTTGGAGGAAATAATGGACTGAATCCAGTTGTTAGTCCCAGCTTGAGTAGACCCCTCGAATGAAAGGCTTGTTATGCCAATATTTATGTAAGCCCCCTATTCAATGGGGGTACTCTATCAGGGACTAAAAATGGATTTTGCCCAAATTTCTTTGGTCTGAAGGCTCATTGAAACAATTGTGGTGGTCCCAAATTATAATTATCTGATTAAATACAGGCACTCATGGAAAAGAAGCAATGGAAAAGAGTGAGGCATTTTGCAGCTCTAACATCCAGTTTTCAAAAGGACAGAACTTTTATTGTGGCTGATAGAAACATATTCAGGACTCATCTCATCCCTGTGTCTTTGGTCATCGGTGTACTTTTACATTAAATCAAAATGATATACAAGGTACAGCTGGTACCTGAGATATTCTCCATGGTTCAGTGAGGAAGGTAATGTTCTGAGGGACCTTTGAGGAAAAGTTCACACACAGCATGTTTATCACTCAGCTGGAACAAGTGGTGACCTGTGTGTCTAAAATAATGTAAGAGATCAAACCTGACACAACTTCTGTGTCATTTGACCACCTCCAATAGAGTCTTTTTCAATGGAGATAGTTTTGCTGAAGGTCACAGAGTGATGACACTACAAGCAATGTATGCACATATGTGAATTATTAACCTTGAAGAGCAACAATTAATGGAGAACAGGTTCTTCATTTGCACTGGAAGAGGAGATGATTAAACTGACAGCGAAAAGAAAGGAGAAGATTTGATAGCTCGGATAAGACTAAGCAGTAGTGACATACAGAAAAATGGGACCTTACATAAGGGAGAGAATTGAGGTCAACTACAAATAGATGGGCATTATGTATAGGAAAGAAGAATGAAAGATTTCAGGGACACTGGGAGCAAGAAAAAAATGATACTAGAAGGAAGGACACCTTAATAAAAGAATTGGGTGTGAAATGAGTGACAGAAAACACCTGATGAAACTTGGTATGAAACGCTACAACACAATTAGGAAACCTCTTATCACATTATTGGGATTATGATTATTGATTAAAGCATTTCTTATACTCTTTTCCTTTATTATGTTGCTGATTTGCTTTGCCCTCTTTCACTCCTCTTCAGTGCTCGTTCAATTTCGATAATTTTAAAGGTCAGTGGTTTTTTTTTAAGTGTACACTGTATTAAGTGCTGCAGTTGAACACCATACAAATGTAATCTACAGGCAGTCAAAACATAGTACCTCATTTTCTTTCCATTGTTTTATCTACTGGGACAGCAGAAAGGGAAGGACACACATGAGCTCAGAGAATTGGAAACTAAGTAAACTGCATGACTAGTGTTTGCTTTAACATTTTTGAATATTTGAAAAACAATTGGGATTTTGTAATGCAACGTTCCACTTATTAAAAAACTTGCCAATTCAGAACTTT